>CM035105.1:54322459-55522459 GCA_020205505.1 Panax japonicus | reverse complement strand
ATGTGTGTCAGTATTCTATTGGCCAACTGATCAACTTACCAACAAAATAACTTCATGCTAACCGGATCCATATATAAGAGTTCAGCCACTGCCATGCACTGTGGAAGGTTAGTATGAAGTTTATTTTTGGGTAAGTTGGTCAATTGACCAATAGAGTACTGACACGCAGGTAAGATTCTATGTGTATCAGTATTTTACTAACCAATTGACTAACTTGCTAAAAAAAAATTTCATGCTAACCTGATCCAAAAAATAGATTTAAAGAAAGAGTCTTATAAAATTGTTTATAGGCCTAATATCTCTTTTCTTTTTCTTTTTCTTTTTCTTTTTCTTTCTCCTTTTTAAAACTAGCAGTATCAGAGAAAATCTTGTAGGATCGAGAATTGGGTTGGGGTGTTGCATCCTGCTTTATATGGACACGTGTCGCTTTAATTGTCATCATTTTTTTTAATTTCATATAAACTAAAGAAAATGAAAGGGTAGAGAATGGAAATATCTATGGTGCTTGAATACAGGGCCGGCCCGGCCCTGAGTTTTGAAGGGCCTAAAGCGGACAACAATAAAATGAACCTTTTTCGAATTGCTATTAAGATAGGCATAAAAAACGAAGAACTTTTACTGAACAAAAGAGCATCAATACAAAAGAATACCAAATATAATAACCGACTATTTTAATATTTCTAAAACATCATTTAGATATCACATTATCACTAAGTCAAACTAGTAATCAGTTCAAAAACATCACTTGAATATCATCCTTCTTGCAGTTTTAGCAGCAAAAGTATTAATAATATACGCACAATCAATCTTATCCGCCATCTCATGTTCAATGGATAGGATGGATAATCCATTCAACCTTTCTTGTGACATAGTTGAGCGGATGTAGTTCTTAATTAGCTTCAACTTCGAAAAACTTTTTTCTCCGGAGGTAGTTCTAGAACTCTCCTTTTGTTTCTTACTACCAAAAAATTTATCAAGTGAACCCGCTTGAGATTGAACTAATTCATCCGACTTTTTCTTTCTTTTTCTTTTTTCAAATCCAGACATATACTTTTTAGGAGCCATGGTGAATTAAAATTTAAAAATCTGCAAAATTCCAACATAATCTCGTGATTATCTATAAATTAATTCCAACATGCTTTAATTATTTTTGAATGCTAGTATGCTACTGTGGTTTAATTCCAGATCAATATTTTCGAAATAATCAGAAACAAGCATCAGCTTAATCAATCCCCTAAAGAGTTTCAGTTAATTCATATGCCTAAATTTAGCAAATATTAAAATATTTGAAAAAAAAAAACAAAACCATTTGGGCTAAATAACCTAAACTAACACAATTAAGTCTAGAAATCAAAGATTGTTATAAATCCGACCCAATTTACATGTATAATTAGCACACCAATGTTCATATATATTCATTATTCACATATTCACATATTCATTAGCACACCATTAATGTTCATATTCACCAGCTTGAGCTTGAGTAGGATTCACAAGCAACCACAGCTTTTTCGCCATTAATTTCATCAAAACATATCACAATCAAATCCAACTTAATTACAGAGGATATATGTACAATAGATTTATCTCGTGATTATCAAATAATTAATTCCAACATGCTTTAATTATTTCAAAAAAAACCATAGTAGCATACTAGCATTCAAAAATCGGCAGTAGCATTCATTCATTCAATACCCAATAGCATTAAAAAAAATCACGGACCAGAGTAGCATAAAAAATTCCAGAGTTGAATAAACAAATCTCTGATAAACAAAACAATTAATTTTAAAACCCTAAAAATAGAATTAATACCTGAAATTGAACTATTGAAGGAGACGAAGAGAAGATCAATTGATTATTTGTGTAAAGGAGATGAACTATTTGACATTTGTGTGAACTGAGTCTGTGATTTCTATTAGATCTTCATCTATTATCGTTTGTTGGAGGAGACGAGGGGTAGTAGTAATTCTCATCTGCTAAACTTCGACCCGTATATCTCGTGAACCTTAGACTTGTTGGTAAATAGGCAAAAATAGACGGACTAATAACCATGTTAAGTTGGACATCCACAGATACTATCGGACCAATATATTATTTAGGGGCCCTAAAAAATTTTGGGCCTAAAGCTCAGGCACCTTGTGCATTAGCCCAGGGTCGGTCCTGCTTGAATATCTGGATTTATGTTAGCAATAGAGAAGACTTTGAGGATATATTTGGCATATTTGGCTTGATATTTTGAGGGATCCCTCTCTTTTGTAATTAATAGGGGAAAGTTCACATAAAATAACATTTTATTTTATTGTATGTTTAAATTTAGAAAATTGATATTTCTATATTATTTTTTAATATTTTTATACGTAGTATCAACATATTTGTTGATATGTCAAATTTTTATTAATTAATATATGAACCATAAATGTGAAAATATCAAAAAGTAATGTTAAAATATCGGTTTGCTAAATTTATTTTAATAAAATTATCACACTACATAGCTAGATCAATCGTACAAGTATATAAAGATAATTTTTTCAATGAAAATTATACATTATATCATACTCTCTCCGTGCTCAAAATGATGAAGACGATACATGTAAGACCTCGAATTTTTTAAAATAAAAATGGAATTTTCTCTATTTATTATTTTGAAATAGTAAGGGTTGATTTGATTAATGTTGTTAGTTATGGATAAAATGCGCAAATATTTTAAATAAGCAAAGTGGTGATAAAATATTCATTGTTGTTGGGGAATATTCGTTTGGTCGTGGAATATTCGTACTGTCGGGAAATATTTGTATGACGGCGCAGTCTTTTGTGGGCCCCATAACGGAAAGCGATTGGATGAAGAAAACGACAAATATAAGTTGTTTATAAATAATGACGTAGTTGTTACCGTTAATACTGTTGGAATACCTAGTAGTTAAAATACACTAATACGCGTTGTTAAACAGTAGCACACGGTATTGCACCAATTATTGATTCTTACGTAAGAAGGCACTACTCAATAATTGTTACAGTAATTACTGTTCAGTATTTTATTTTATTGATTCAATAATTGCTGCGTTGATATTTTATATTGTTGTTGTATCAATAATTGTCATTACACAGTATTTTGCATTATCGAAGCAATAATTCATATTATCTGAATAATATTATTAGATAACATTATTGACAATGTCTAGAAAGTTCTGTCTAAGGAGAGGTTTGGTCACCTAATTGCGCGCTAGTAAGGAGAGATCCTTATTGGAAAGCCCCCTCCTTCCTGGGAACTGCCTAGTTGTCAATATTGTGATTCTGTAATATTATTTGTGAATAATTAATTATTGATTCATGTGATGAGGAAAATATTAATTTTATGTGGATATAGATGGAGAAAATTTTTTAATGTGACAATTGTTGAAAATTAATATTTTATCTTTTTCTGATAAAATAATTCATTTAAATATATTATTTTAATAAATATAATAATGATGATATTTTTACGATGAATGTGGGATATATGAGTATATGTAGAGGAGGAATATTTTTACCAAAAATATTTAAAGCATGTTTTATGTGTCGGTGGACCCCATTTCTTGACTGAAATTTGATTATAGCCTGTAAATCGTTCGTTTATGGATTTAGGTCAATTTATGTTTGGAATTTGGAAAAACTTTCTTCTGCAAAGTTGTAGAGAATTGAATTTTCTATAAAAATTCGCGAGATTATAATTTTCGGGCAAAAGGGCTATTTATTATGAATTATTGAAGTTCCGAAGCTCCAAAATGATTGATTTTTGGAAGTTTAAAATATTTTTATTTACAAAAAACGTTTTTTTCATTTGGTTCCCTCATTTAACATGTGTTGATGGCTGAGATCAGATTGTCTAGATGGACGTAGAGAATTTATTAAATATATTAATATTATATTAAATTTTCTGCATTGGTGTTCTAAGCAATTTCCTATAAATAGGGTGTTTAGGTTAGAATTGAAAATCACACCAGAAACTGAAGTTTTCTCTCTCTATATTATCGAGCGTATTCTTGTGAGTATTTTGAGTATACTTTGAGTATTGCTATACGATGCAAGTTCAAGTCATAGCCTATATCCGGTGTTTCAACTAGAAGTACTGTCTTTCGAGGTAAGGGGTGTTATTTTATTCGAAAATGATATTATTTCTTCAATATCATTATGTCGAAGTATTGGTTGGAAATTTTTATCAAATTTGGAATTTTTTCATGTCGGGGTTACTATTCACGAAGCGTGAAGATGTTTTTTGTAAAATTTCTATCTTTTGGTGTCGGAGTTACTATTCACGTATACGACACTATTCATGTATACGACACTATTCACGAATACTGCACTATTCACCGAAAAATGAAATTTCTTCTTTTTGTCCAAAATATCTACTATGGATACTAGCTTTGATTGTATCCATGTTTTGATCATTCTTGAATTTTACTCCACTCTGGTTATTTATGAAGTATTTTTGAATGGGAATTGTTTAGAGTACGAATCCTTAATATTTGTTATTTTGCTTCACTCAGTCCTAAATGATGATATAACTGAATATCTTTGGCCTAAATGATGATATAACTGAATATCTTTGGCCTGTAGTGCAAAGATGAATGATTTCTTGATGAATATCTTTGGCCTGTAGTGCAAAGATGAACAAGTGTTGAGATGAACATGACCGACTGATTAATATCTTTGGCCCGTAGTGCAAAGATGAAAAGGTGTTTAGATGAACATGACCAACTGATGAATATCTTTAGCCTATAGTGCAAAGATGAATATTTGATTCTAGATATATATTGATTGATGTTACAGGGATAAAATATCGACGATGAACTTTTAAATTCATATATTGAAGATAGTAGTTTGCATTCTCTACTTAACTCTTCTAATGAATTGTTGTTTCCACTGTATTTGTTGATTTAAAACTGGTTGTCTATTGTATTCTATCAGATTTTTCCCTGTTGAAGACTAACGATAATTTGTTGTATATTATCTTAGTCCTAATATTCTTTACTGGGCTAGTTGAGCTCACCCTTTTCCTTTTTTTTCCATTTTTCTTCTCAGGAGGCGAGAATGTAGCAAGTACTAGTAGGGGTATGGAATGAAGGTTCTAGAGAGAGTTGTTTAGTAGTCCTCACCATTTTTGTAAAATAATGTATCAATAATTATGATGAGGATTTATTTGCTTGTGGATATTGTCTAGACGACAATATCTGTATTTAAACTCACAGTTTATATGTTGTAATAATAAAGTTGTAGTTATTTCTGGCGACTCGGAATGGGTTGGATGGAATGGACCTATTTTGGGGGCGTCACAGTTGGTATCAGAGCTTAGGGATATGATCTCTGGCGGAGATCGGGGAATAGAACTAGGAGGGGAGAGACGAGTAAATCCTTCGCTAGTGTGTCCTACCTAAGCTTATTTGTTAGTTGGTCAGTATATAGGGATGTTATGTGATATATTGATTTCCTTAGTTAACCCTTGTTTATGACAGTATTTGAGAATGTCGACTGAGAATATTAACAGTGGAAATGAGACCGTGGAGACGTCTGTACTCACCAACGAGGAGAACGTGCAACAGGCTGGAAATGTACCTCCTGTGAACAACACCACTGAGCAGACGATGAACGACGGGATGTTTAGGAGCTTTTTACAGTTCATGCAAAATCAGACGAGGGAGACTCGTGTTCAAAATACAGGAGGAAATGATAGCAATTCACGGGTGGTCACAGCCAAACAGTTCAAAGAGTTGGGACCACCAGAATTCTGGGGAAAGCTGGATCCGATTAAGGCGGAGACGTGGGTCAAACAAATTACCAAGATATTCGATGTCTTGGGATGCACGGAGGAACAGAAAGTTCCATTCGCTACTTTTATGTTCCGTAACGAGGCAGACTACTGGTGGGAGTCTGTGAAGCGTACCCATCCAGCTGCACTCAGCATGTCATGGGAGACGTTTCAAAAACAGTTCAATGACAAGTACTTCCCTGAAAGTATTCGTCATATGAAGGAAGTGGAGTTTATTAGACTGGAGCAGAATAACATGACGGTGTCCCAGTACGAGGCAAAGTTCGCGGAGTTATCCAGGTTTGCACCTCATTTGGTGGAGAATGAGGAACGTATGACGCGGATGTTTTTGAGAGTTTTGAAACCCGACATACGTCAGTATCTCATTTCTCATAAATTTTCTCTCTATTCAGATGTTGTCAACAGGGCTCAGTTGTTAGAGCGAGATAACTAGTACGTTCAACCGAGGAACCATAACCAGGATCATACTGAAGATATCAGTCATCAAAATAACGATAACCAGCGGAGAAAAAAGAATACGGACAAAGGCGGTAACCACTCTGGTGGTAATCGTGGCCATGAAAATAGAATAAGCGAGTCGGGAGGAGATTTTAAAAAGTGGAGATTCAACAACGACCATGTGAAGACGTCAATGCCAGTAGCAACTGGTTCCAAGGGAGGAGAAAGACCACCGGTCGTATGTTACAAATGCGGGAAAGAGGGACATATCAGCCCAAACTGTCCACAACAGTTTAAGGTATGCTATAATTGTGGAAAAGAAGGACATATCGCTCGAGATTGTACGGTATCGAAACCCAGTCCAGCGGAAATGGTGACTCAAAAGGATGTCCCAGAAAAGTCAAAGTCAACGGTTCCTGGAAGAGTGTTTGTCGTGACCGGTCAAAATGCGAGGAACCCGAACGAAGTTAGCACGGGTTAGTTAATTATAAATTCTTGCGAAGTTTATACCTTACTAGATACCGGTTCTACCCATCCTTTTATCTCTCTTGCTTGCGCTCAACGTTTGAACTTGACTACGGAGAAATTAAACTTTGACCTATTTATGGAGACTCCATTAGGAGAAACTTTCATTACATCCGTTGTTTAGAAATCTTGATTGATTCAGGTTGGCACCATCGCATTACCTGTTGACCTTATTTCTTTAAAGATACTTGCTTTTGATGTGATTTTAAGGTTAACTACTCATCATGCCGAAATTGATTACTTTCGTAAGGTTGTTAGTTTTCATATTCCTATGCAACCTGTTATTCGAATTCAAGCAATCAAACAATTGTAGTCAAACATTTTCATATCAAGCCATGAGGTCATTCGTTTATTACGGATGTCAAGTTTTCTTAGTCCATGTTATGGATTTGAATAAAGACAAGTCAGATTTGAATAATATTCCTGTTGTTATTGATTTTACCTGACGTATTTCCTGAAGAATTTCTTGGCTTACTCCCAAAGCCTGATATTAAATTTTGTATCGAATTTGAACCCGGTACAAAACTCATTTCTAAAATCTCATATCGAATGGCTCCTATTGAACTTAAGGAGTTAAAAATTCAACTATAGAATTTGGTACCTGAGCCTTTATCTGGTGACTTCCTTTGTGGAATGCACCGAAGCCAGACTCTCCGTAGGGGACACCATATTCGTGCGATAGTAAACTGATAGGTGTCATTATGACGTGCTATCCAAGGTTGGGATATGAGTCACAGTTGAGAACAACCTAAGTCGGTAATCGAAATACGTAGCTTTCTAGGCTTAGTTGGTTATTATCGGAGATTCGTTGAAGGATATTCTTGAATCGCTATTCCATTAACACAGTTGACTCGTAGAGATAAAAATTCGAATGGAGCAAGGAATGTGTGAAGAGTTTCGAAGAACTCAAGAGGAGACTCATTTCAGCACATGTTCTGACCATGCCATCCTGGAAAAGCGAACGTGGCAGATGACGTGTTGAGTAGAAGATCGTATACAAGTACGAGTACGATATTGTCAAAGACTCATTTCGTATAATTTACAAATAATAGAGATGGAGATGAAAACTATAGGTACCCACGTGATGATATACGAGTATAATCGACTTTAATCGATAAAGTTAAAGTTGTTCAAGCTACACACTGGAGCTGATGAATTTGAAGAAAGAGATGCAAGAAGTTGTTATTTCAAAAGCGAGAATCAGTGATGTAAGGAAAGCTCAAACCTTCGATTTATTAATCCATTTGAAATTCTCGATCGAATAGGAACTGTGGCTTATAGACTCGTTTTACCGCCAAGTATGACACGTGTTCATAACGTTTTTCACGTATCGATGTTACGTAAATATGTGGACGACCCGAACCACGTCATTGAGTTAGAACCGGACGAGATAGCCGAAGACTTAACGTATGAGGAGGTACCTGTCAAAATATTGGATAGGAAAGAACATGTCCTATGTACCGAGGTTATACCACAAGTTAAAGTTTTGTGGAGAAACCATGCTATTGAGGAAATGACCTGGGAGTTGAAAACGGAAATAAAAGCGAGGTATCTTTACCTTTTCGAAACACCAGGTACGTACGTCAATTTCGAGGATGAAATTTCATAAGGAGGGGAGGTTGTAAGACCCCGAATTTTTTTAAATAAAAATGGAATTTTCTCTATTTATTATTTTGAAATAGTAAGGGTTGATTTGATTAATGTTGTTAGTTATGGGTAAAATGCGAAAATATTTTAAATAAGCAAAGTGGTGATAAAATATACATTGTTGTTGAGGAATATTCATTTGGTCGTAGAATATTCATACTGTCGGGGAATATTCGTACGACGACGCAGTCTTTTGTGGGCCCCATAACGGAAAGCGATTGGATGAAGAAAACGACAAATATAAGTTGTTTATAAATAACGACGTAGTTGTTACCGTTAATACTGTTGGAATACCTAGTGGTTAAAACACACTAATACGCGTTGTTAAACAGTAGCACACGGTATTGCACCAATTATTGATTCTTACGTAAGAAGACACTACTCAATAATTGTTACAGTAATTACTGTTCAGTATATTATTTTATTGATTCAATAATTGCTGCGTTGATATTTTATATTGTTGTTGTTTCAATAATTGTCATTACACAGTATTTTTCATTATCGAAGCAATAATTCATATTATCTGAATAATATTATTAGATAACATTATTGACAATGTCTAGAAAGTTCTGTCTAAGGAGAGGTTTGGTCACCTAATTGCGCGCCAGTAAGGAGAGATCCTTATTGGAAAGCCCCTCTTTCCTGGGAACTGCCTGGTTGTCAATATTGTGATTCTGTAATATTATTTGTGAATAATTAATTATTGATTCATATGATGAGGAAAATATTGATTTTATGTGGATATAGATGGAGAAAATTTTTTAATGTGACAATTGTTGAAAATTAATATTTTATCTTTTTCTGATAAAATAATTCATTTAAATATATTATTTTAATAAATATAATAATGATGATATTTTTACGATGAATGTGGGATATATGAGTATATGTAGAGGAGGAATATTTTTACCAAAAATATTTAAAGCATGTTTTATGTGTCGGTGGACCCCATTTCTTGACTGAAATTTGATTATAGCCTGTAAAATCGTTCGTTTATAGATTTAGGTCAATTTATGTTTGGAATTTGGAAAAACTTTCTTCTGCAAAGTTGTAGAGAATTGAATTTTCTATAAAATGTCGCGAGATTCTAATTTTCGGGCAAAAGGGCTATTTATTGTGAATTATTGAAGTTCTGAAGCTCCGAAATGATTGATTTTTGGAAGTTTAAAATATTTTTATTTACAAAAAATGTTTTTTTTCATTTGGTTCCCTCATTTAACATGTGTTGATGGCTGAGATCAGATTGTCTAGATGGGCGTAGAGAATTTATTAAATATATTAATATTATATTAAATTTTCTGCATTGGTGTTCTAAGCAATTTCCTATAAATATGGTGCTTAGGTTAGAATTGAAAATCACACCAGAAACTGAAGTTTTCTCTCTCTATATTATCAAGCATATTCTTGTGAGTATTTTGAGTATACTTTGAGTATTGCTATACCGTGCAAGTTCAAGTTATAGCCTATATCCGGTGTTTCAACTAGAAGTACTGTCTTTCGAGGTAAGGGATATTATTTTATTCGAAAATGATATTATTTCTTCAATATCATTATGTCGAAATATTGGTTGGAAATTTTTATCAAATTTGAAACTTTTTCATGTCGGGGTTACTATTCATGAGTTACTATTCACGAGTTACTATTCACGAGTTACTATTCACGAGTACTATTCACGAAGCGTGAAGATGTTTTTTTGTGAAATTTCTATCTTTTTGTGTCAGAGTTACTATTCACGTATACGACACTATTCACGAATACGACACTATTCATCGAAAAATGAAATTTCTTCTTTTTGTCCAAAATATCTACTATGGATACTAGCTTTGATTGTATCCATGTTTTGATCATTCTTGAATTTTACTCCACTCTGTTTATTTATGAAGTATTTTTGAATGAGAATTTTTTAGAGTACGAATCCTTAATATTTGTTATTTTGCTTCACTGGATTCGTTTTCTTTAAGATATTTTTCATCATCCTCAGTCCTAAATGATGATATAACTGAATATCTTTGGCCTGTAGTGCAAAGATGAATGATTTCTTGGTGAATATCTTTGGCCTGTAGTGCAAAGATGAACAGGTGTTGTGATGAACATGACCGACTGATTAATATCTTTGGCCCGTAGTACAAAGATGAACATGATCAACTGATGAATATCTTTAGCCTGTAGTGCAAAGATGAATATTTGATTCTAGATATATATTGATTGATGTTACAGGGATAAAATATCGACGATGAACTTTTAAATTCATATATTGAAGATAGTAGTTTGCATTCTCTACTTAACTCTTCTAATGAATTGTTGTTTCCGCTGCATTTGTTGATTTAAAACTAGTTGTCTATTATATTCTATCAGATTTTTCCCTGTTGAAGACTAACGATAATTTGTTATATATTATCTTAGTCCTAATATTCTTTACTGGGCTAGTTGAGCTCACCATTTTCCTTTTTGTTCCATTTTTCTTCTCAGGAGGCGAGAATGTAGCAAGTACTAGTAGGGGTATGGAATGAATGTTCTAGAGAGAGTTGTTTAGTAGTCCTCACCATTTTTGTAAAATAATGTATCAATAATTATGATGGGGATTTATTTGCTTATGGATATTGTCTAGACGACAATATCTGTATTTAAACTCATAGTTTATATGTTGTAATAATAAAGTTGTAGTTATTTCTGGCGACTCAGAATGGGTTGGATGGAATGGACCTATTTTGGGGGCATCACAATACATTTTTCATACATGAGTATAATAGAGAAAATACAGTAAAAATAGTTATAAATTTATCTTTAGAGACCCTACAAAATTACATATAGTGCGAGTACGTTTTTTTTATATTACACTTCAAGAAAAAAGACTTAATTCCGACGGAATTATTTGTCAGAATAAAGATCGTCGGAGATAAGTCCGTCAAAAATAGTTATTGCCCACAGAATTATGATCGAAGAATTGACTGTCGAAGGTTGGTTATGTTCCACAGACTTATTTCCGACGAATTTTTTCCATCGGCCGTAACGAGTACACATGTCAGCTTCCTAGACGTTCGGTTCGTCAGAAATAAGAAGTATTCCGTCATAAATATTTTTTTAAAAATTAATTAGAAATATTATTTCCGATAGAAGTTTCGTTGGATTTACCTTATTCTGTCAATTTTTTTAAATAATATTTTATTTTGCAGTTTTCAGGTTTTTAAATCCTATTTTTGTACTTGTAACTTGATTTATCCCAACAATAAATACAATAATTAACCAATAACTACATTCAACAACATATATTACACGTAATAATTACTAAAAATTAAGATTAGTCTTACCCGTATAGTTAATGCTGCGGTAAACATAGTAGTCATTTGGCGTGTGAGCTCTATTCCAAAACTCTACCATGATCGAAGGTCGGCCCAAGCTTGCCCGCATGGTCTAATAAATACATTCATAAAACATTTATTAAGTATTTTGATGACAATTGAGTTACTAAAAAACTAAATAGAGATATTTATCGACTTCACCTCCTCAAAGGACTGTGAGCTAGTAGTGTACGACTCAGAGCTGATCACGATTCTACTTTGTCTGCTTGGACTTCTTCTTGAAATCATCGTACACATAGTCTTCCATACTGCATTAGAGACTATCAAGGGCTAATGATCTTGGATCGTAGTCCCGGACTGGTCGACAACTGTTTAGGCGATCCTCTGTCTCATCTCATACAATTTGCGCGATGTAATTTTTTGCGACAGGTGCAATCATAATACTATCGCTTTCGAGAATATCATAAATCCGACCGACTTAGGTTCGACCAAATATTTCATTGGATTTATATTAATGTCGATAGAATAAATTACTTCGAAAATAATTCCGCCGGAATTAAATCTTTCTCTTATAGTGTTAGTGGATCCCCTAGATGACATATTTATCATTTATTTTATATATTTTAGCTCATCTTTTTATGAACAAAAAAATTATACATTTAATCATTCTTTTGAGAATTTCGAGTGTATTCAATGGCTCAACTACATATTTTACTTGGTTGAAACTATAAAAGAGGTAGAATAAATATACCAAATTTAGTTCATTTAAATTATTGGGATGTCTGACTTTTTATTTTATTTTGATTGACAAAAGTAATTTTATTAAGGCTTAAATATGAATTAGTACCCTAAACTATAGACCATATTCCACTTCGGTGATCCACCTTTCAATTTTATCAATTAGATGATTAAACTATCAATTTTTTCCAATTGCAACAAATTGAACATGCCATGTCAGAAATTGCTGACATGGTTTGTGAGACCCCGAATTTTATGAAATAAAATATTCAATTTTTTCTATTTTGGTAAATAGTTAAATTGATAAAAGTTTAAAGTTAAGGGTAATATGTGAAATTTTTTGCAAAGTAAGCAAGTTGATATTATAAGACCCCAAATTATTAATAATTGAAATTCAATTTCCTCTATTTATCATTTTGAAAAAGTAAGGGTTGATTTGATTAATGTGGTTATTTATGGGTAAAATGCGCAAATATTTCAAATAAGCAGGTGGTTATAAAATATTCATTGTTATCGGAGAATATTCGCTTGGTCGTTAAATATTCTTGCGGTCGGGGAATATTCGTACGACGGCGCAGTCTTTTGTGGGTCCCATAACGGAAAGAGATTGGATGAAGAAAATGACAAGTATAAGTTGTTTATAAATAACGGCGTAGTTGTTACCGTTAACATTGTTGGAATACCCGGTGGTTAAAACACAGCAATACGCGTTGTTGCACAGTAGCACACGATATTGCACCAATTATTGATTCTTACGTAAGAAGGCACTAATCAATAATTGTTACAGTAGTTACTGTTCAGTATTTTATTTTATTAATTCAATAATTGCTGTGTTGATATTTTATATTAATGTTGTTTCAATAATTGTCACTACACAATATTTTCCATTATCGAAGCAATAATTCATATTATCTGAATAATATTATTAGAAAGCATTATTGGCGATGTCTAGAAAGTTCTGTCTAAGGAGAGGTTTTGTCACCTAATTGCGCGCCAGTAATGAGAAATTCTTATTGGAAAACCCCCTCTTTCCTAGGAACGACCTGGTGCCAGTACTGTGATTCTGTAATATTATTTGTGAATAATTAATTATTGATTTATATGATGAGTAAAATATTGATTTTATGTGGATATAGATGGAGAAAATTTTTAAAGTGATAATTGTTGAAAAATGATATTTTATCTTTTCTGATAAAATAATTTATTATTATATTTTAATAATATAATAATGGGATATTTTTACAATAAATGTGGGATATATGAGTATATGAGGAGGAAGAGTATTTTTGTTGCATTAAATGATTAACACATGTTTTGTGTGTCGGTAGACCCCAATTCTTGATCGAAATTTGATTATAGCCTGTAAAATTACCCGTTTGTGGATTTCGGTCAATTTCTGTTTGGAATTTGGAAAAACTTCTTTCTGTAAAGTTGTAGATAATGGAATGTCATATGGAAAGTCGCGATTTTTGAATTTTTTTGATGAAATAGCTATTTATTATAAATTATTGATGTTCCGTAGTTCCAAAATAATTGATTTTTGGAAGTTTTAAATATTTATAATTACAAAAAAGTTTTTGGTCATATAATTGGGTCTTGCATGTGATTTAAATGGCTGATTTCAGATCTAAGAGTGGGCGTAAGAAATTTGGTTATATATATTATTATTATATTCAATTTTCTGCTTTGGTGTTCTAAGCATTTTCCTATAAATAGGGTGCTTAGGTTAGAATTAAAAATTACACCAGAAACTAAAGATTTCTCTCTCTATAATATCGAGCATATTTGTGAGTATTTTAGTACTTTGAGTATTGCTATACGGTGCAAGTTCTTTCAGCACTATATCTAGTATTCCAGTCAGAAGTACTATTCTTTCTGAGGTAAGAGATGTTATTTTATTCGAAAATGATATTATTTCTTCAATATCATTATGCCGAAATATTGGTTGGAAATTTTCATCAAATTTGGAACTTTTTTATGTCGGGGTTACTATTCATAAGTTATTATTCACAAGTACTATTCACGAAGCGTGATGATATTTTTTTGTGAAATTTCTATCTTTTGAGGTCGGAGTTACTATTCACGTATACAACACTATTCACGTATATAGCACTATTCACGAATACGACACTATTCACAAAAAATTAAATTTTCTTTTCTGTGTCCAAGATTGTCTGTTCAGATTCATGTATTTGATTGGATCTATGTTTTGAACTTCATTCTTGAATTTTACTCCAATCTGGTTATTTATGAAGTATTTTTGAAATTGGATTATTTAAAGTACAAATCCATAATACTTGTTCTTTTGTTTCACTGGATTCCTTTTTCTTTAAAATATTTTTCATCATCCTCAGTTCTAAATGATGATATAACTGAATATCTTTGGCCCGTAGTGCAAAGATAAATGATTTCTTGATGAATTTCTTTGGCCTGTAGTGCAAAGATGAACAGTTGTTGAGATGAACATGACCGACTGATTAATATCTTTGGCCCGTAGTGCAAAGATGAACAGGTGTTTAGATGAACATGACCAACTGATGAATATCTTTGGCCTGTAGTGCAAAGATGAATATTTGATTCCAGATATATATTGATTGATGTTACATGGATAAAATATCGACGATGAACTTTTAAATTCATATATAGAAGATAGTAGTTTGCATTCTCTACTTAACTCTTCTAATGAATTATTATTTCCGCTGCGAAGATTGATTTAAAACTGGTTGTCTATTGTATTCTATTAGATTTTTTCCTGTTTAGGACTAACGATAATTTGTTCTATATTATCTTAGTCATAATGTTCTTTACTGGGCTAGTTGAGCTGACCCTTTTCCTTGTTGTTCCATTTTTCTTCTCAGGAGGCTAGAATGTAACGAGTACTAGTCGAGGTGTGGAATGATGGTTCTAGAAGTTGTTCTAGTAGTCCTCACTATTCTGTAAAATAGTGTATTAATAATTATAATGAGGACTTATTTGAGTGTGAATATTGTCTAGATGACAATATTTGTATTTAAACTCACAGTTTTTATGTTGTATTAATAAAGTTGTAGTTATTTCTCTACCATGTATTTGGCGACTCATAATGGGTGTTGTATACCTATTTTGGAGGCGTCACAGTTGGTATCAGAGCTTAGGAATATGGTCTCTGGCGGAGATCGGGGAATAGTACTAGGAGGGGAGAGACGAGTAATCCTTCGTTAGTATGTCATACCTAAGCTTATTTGTTGGTCAATAGAACTGTATGGTTAATATGTGATATGTTAATTTTTTTAATTAACCCTTGTTTTATGACAGTATTTGAGAATGTTGACTGAGAATATTAACAGTGGAGTAAATGAGACCGTGGAGACGCATGTACTCACCAACGAGGAGAACGTGCAACAGGCTGGCAATGTTCCTCCTGTGAACAACACCACTGAGCAGATGATGAACGAGGGGATGTTTAGAAGCTTTTTGAAGTTCATGCAAAATCAAACGAGGGAGACTCGTGTTCAAAATATAGGATGAAATGATAGCAATTCACGGGTTGTCACAGCCAAGCAGTTCAAAGAGTTGGGACCACCGAAATTCTGAGGAAAGCCGGATCCGATTAAGGCGGAGACGTGGGTCAAATAAATCACCAAGATATTCGATTTCTTGGGATGCACGGAGGAGCAGAAGGTGTCATTCTCCACCTTTATGTTCCGTAATGAGGCAGATTACTGGTGGGAGTCTGTGAAGCGTACCCATCCAGCCGCACTCAGCATGTCTTGGGAGACATTTCAGAAACTATTTAATGACAAATACTTTTCTGAAAGTGTTCGTCATATGAAGGAAGTGGAGTTTATTAGACTGGAGAAAAATAACATGACGGTGTCCCAATACGAGGCGAAGTTCGCGGAGTTATCCAGGTTTGCACCTCATTTGGTAGAGAATGAGAAACGTATGACGCGGATGTTTCTGAGAGCTTTGAAACCCGACATACGTCAGTATCTCATTTCTCATAAATTTTCTCTCTATTTAGATGTTGTCAACAGGGCTCAGTTGTTAGAATGAGATAATGAGTACGTTCAACCGAGGGACAATAACCAGGATCATACTGGAGATAGCAGTCAACAGAATAACGATAACCAGCGAAGAAAGAAAAAGATGGACAAAAATGGTAACCATTCTGGTGGTAGTCATGGCCATGTAAATAGAAGAAGCGACTCGGGGGGGGGGGATTTTAAAAAGAGGAGATTCAACAATGATAATGTGAAGACGTCAGCACCAGCAGCAACTAGTTCCAAGGGAGGAGAACGACCACCGGTCATATGCTATAAGTACGGAAAAGAAAGACAAATCAACCCAAACTGCCCATAACAGTTTAAGGTATGTTATAACTGCAGAAAGGAAGGACATATCGCTCGAGATTGCACTGTAGCGAAACCAAGTCCAGCGGGGATGGTGACTCAAAAGGCTGTCCCAGAAAAAAGTCAGAGTCAACAGTTCCTGGAAGAGTGTTTGTCGTGACTGGTCAAAATGCGAGGAACCCAAACGAGGTGATCATGAGTAAGCTAATCTTAAATTCTTGTGAAGTTTATACTTTACTTGTTACCGGTGCTACCCATTCATTTATCTCTCCTACTTGTGCTCAACGTTTAAACTTGACTCAGAAGAAATTAAACATTGACCTATCTGTGGAAACTCCGTTAGGAGAAACTTTCATCACATCCACTGTTTATAAATCTTGTTTGATCCAAGTTGGCACCATCACATTACCCGTTGACCTTATCTCTTTAAAGATACTTGCTTTTGATGTGATTTTAGGGATTGATTGGTTAACTACTAATCATGCCAAAATTGATTGTTTTCGTAAGGTTGTTAGTTTTCATATTCCTAATCAACCTGTTGTGCGAATTCAAGCTACTAAACCATTAAAATCAATCACTGTTATATAAAGTCATAAAGCTATTCGTTTATAGAAAAACGGATGTCAAGCTTTCTTAGCCCATGTTATGGATTTGAATAAAGACATGTCAGCTTTGAATAATATTCCTGTTGTTAGTGACTTTCCTGACGTATTTCCTGAAGAACTTCCCGGTCTACCCCCAGAACGTGAAGTTGAATTCTTTATTGACCTTGAACCTGGTACAAAGCCCATTTCTAAAACCCCATATCGAATGGATCCTATTGAACTTCAGGAGTTAAAGGTCCAACTACAGGAGTTGTTGGATATCGATTTCATTCGTCCTAGTACATCTCCTTGGGGTGCTCCTATTTTATTCGTAAAGAAGAAAGACGGTAGTATGAGACTTTGTATTGACTATTGAGAATTGAACCATGTCACCATCAAGAATAGGTATTCTCTACCTCGTATTGATGACCTATTTGACCAGTTGTAAGGAGCATAATTCTTTTCAAAGATCGATCTTCGTTCTGGATATCATCAGCTGAAGATTAGAACTGAGGATATTCCAAAGACTGCCTTCAAAACTCGGTACGAGCATTATGAATTCTTAGTCATGTCTTCCAGATTGACTAATTCTCCTGAGAATTTCATGGATATGATGAACCGAGTATTCAAGGAATATTTGGATCAGTTCGTTGTTGTCTTTATTGATGACATCCTCATATATTCCAAAAGTCATGAAGATCATGAACACCATTTGAAGCTGGTACTCCAAAGGCTACGTGAAAACAAACTATATGCCAAGTTGAAGAAATGCGAGTTCTGACTTGAGGAAGTAGCATTTCTTGGGAACGTGGTGTCAAAATATGGAGTATCTGTGGACCCAGCGAAGATTGAAGCAATACAAAGTTGGGAGCAACCGAAGTCGGTGACTGAAGTACGTAGCTTTCTGGGCTTAGCTGGTTATTATCGAAGATTCGTGGAAGGATTTTCTCGAATTGCTACTCCATTAACTCAGCTAACTCGAAAAGATATAAAATTCGTTTGGAGCAAAGAATACGAGAAGAGTTTCCAAGAGCTTAAGAGGAGACTTATTTCGGCACCTGTTCTAACAATACCATCTGGTTCGGATGGATTTGTTATCTACAGCGATGCTTCGGGCAAAGGGTTAGGATGTGTTCTCATGCAACGTGGGAAAGTCATAGCCTATGCCTCGCGACAACTTAAAGAATATGAGAGGAATCATCCTACTCATGATTTAGAGTTGGCAGCAGTCGTTTTCGCACTAAAGATCTGGAGGCACTATCTTTATGGGGAGAAAGTGGAGATACATTGAGCTCATAAAAGCCTCAAATATTTCTTCACTCAAGAAGAACTCAACATGCGGCAACGACGTTGGCTCGAGCTGTTGAAAGATTACGACCACACTATTCAATACCATCCTGGAAAAGCAAACGTGGTAGCCGACGCGTTGAGTAGAAGATCATATACAGGAACAAGTGCGATGATGTCAAATATACGCATAGAACCGACTTTAATCAAAAAAGTTAAAGTTGCTCAAGCCACCGACCCGGAGCTGATGCGTATGAAGAAGAAAGTACAAGAAGGTGCTATTCCAGAAGCGAGAATTGATGAAGAAGGAATACTTCGAGTCCACTCCAGAATTTGTGTTCCTAACGACTCTGATTTGAAGTACAAGATTATGATGGAGGCACACAATACACCATTTGCAATCCATCCTGGAAGTAGTAAAATATATCGTGATCTTCGACATACATTTTGGTGGAACAATATGAAGAAAAAGATTGTAAAGTTTATCTCGATGTGTTTAACTTGTCAACGTGTAAAGGCGGAGCATCTAGTACCTAAGGGTCCATTGCAACCACTTGAGATTCCGAAATGGAAGTGGGAACACATTACCAAGGATTTCGTTACAGGTCTTCCTACGGTTTCTCAAGGTATCAATGCTATTTGGGTTATTGTTGATAGATTAACCAAGTCTGCTCATTTCTTGACGATACGGGAGACTTATTCCCCTGAACGTCTTGGTAGTATATATGTAAATGAGATTGTGAGGTTGCATGGCATGCTAGGATCCATAGTTTCGGATCGTGACCCAAGATTCACTTCAAGATTTTGGGTTAGCTTGCAAAAAGCTATGGGCACAGATTTACGATTCAGTTCGGCATACCATCCTCAAACGGACGGACAATCAGAGAGGACTATTCAAACTCTAGAAGATTTATTATGACTCTGTGTCCTAGACTTCAAGGGCAGTTGGGATAAGTATTTACCATTGATGGAATTCTCCTACAACAACAGTTATCAGGCAAATATAGGCGTGGCTCTATTTGAAGCATTATATGGACGAAAGTGTTGCTCTCCAATATGTTGGGACGAGGTGGATGAAGCAACATTGTTGGGACCCAAGTTGGAACGTATGACTACAGAAAAGATCTAAATAATTTGACAACGTATACAAATGGTACAGGATCAACAAAAGAGTTATGCAGATCTTCATCGAAAAGACGTGGAATTTAGTATTGGGGATCACGTATTGTTGCGTGTAGCTCCATGGAAGGGAGTTACAAGATTTGGGAAACGAGGAAAGCTCAATCCACGATTTATTGGTCCATTTCAAATTCTTGACCGAGTAGGAAATGTAGCTTATAAACTTGTGTTACCTCCGAGTATGTCTCGTGTTCATAATGTGTTTCACATATCTGTACTTCGTAAATATGTGAAAGACCCGAACCACGTTATTGAGTTAGAATCGGATGAGATAGCCGAAGACTTAACGTATGAAGAGGTACCTGTCAAGATCTTGGATATGAAAGAGCATGTCCTACGCACGAAGGTCATACCACAAGTTAAAGTTTTGTGGAGAAACCATGCTATTGAGGAAATGATCTGGGAGTTGGAAACAGAAATGAAATCGAGGTATCCTCATCTTTTCGAAACACCAGGTACGTACGTCAATTTCGAGGACGAAATTTCATAAGGAGGGGAGGTTGTAAGACCCCAAATTATTAATAATTGAAATTTAATTTCCTCTATTTATCATTTTGAAATAGTAAGGTTGATTTGATTAATGTGGTTAGTTATGGGTAAAACACGCAAATATTTCAAATAAGCAGGTGGTTATAAAATATTCATTGTTGTCGGGGAATATTCGTTTGGTCGTTAAATATTCTTGCGGTCGGGGAATATTCATACGACGGCGCAGTCTTTTGTGGGCTCCATAACGGAAAGCGATTGGATGAAGAAAACGAAAAGTATAATTTTTTTATAAATAACGGCGTAGTTGTTACCGTTAACAATGTTGGAATACCCGGTGGTTAAAACACAATAATACGCGTTGTTGCACAGTAGCACACGGTATTGCACCAATTATTGATTCTTACGTAAAAAGGCACTACTCAATAATTGTTACAGTAGTTACTGTTCAGTATTTTATTTTATTGATTCAATAATTGCTGTGTTGATATTTTGTATTAATGTTGTTTCAATAATTGTCACTACACAATATTTTCCATTATCGAAGCAATAATTCATATTATCTGAATAATATTATTAGAAAACATTATTGGCGATGTCTAGAAAGTTCTGTCTAAGGAGAGGTTTGGTCACCTAATTGCGCGCCAGTAATGAGAAATTCTTATTGGAAATCCCCTTCTTTCCTGGGAACGACCTGGTTGCCAGTACTGTGATTCTGTAATATTATTTGTGAATAATTAATTATTAATTTATATGATGAGGAAAATATTGATTTTATGTGAATATAGATGGAGAAAATTTTTAAAGTGACAATTGTTGAAAAATAATATTTTATCTTTTCTGATAAAATAATTTATTATTATATTTTAATAATATAATAATGGGATATTTTTATAATAAATGTGGGATATATGAGTATATGAGGAGGAAGAGTATTTTTGTTGCATTAAATGATTAACACATGTTTTGTGTGTCGGTAGACCCCAATTCTTGACCGAAATTTGACTATAGCCTTTAAAATCGCCCGTTTGTGGATTTCGGTCAATTTCTGTTTGGAATTTGGAAAAACTTCCTTCTGCAAAGTTGTAGATAATGAAATTTCATATGGAAAGTCGCAAGTTTTGATTTTTTTTTGATGAAATAGCTATTTATTATGAATTATTGATGTTCCGTAGTTCCAAAATAATTGATTTTTGGAAGTTTTAAATATTTATAATTACAAAAACATTTTTGGTCATATAATTGGGTCTTGCATGTGATTTAAATGGCTGATTTCAGATCTAAGAGTGGGCGTAAGAAATTTGGTTATATATATTATTATTATATTCAATTTTCTGCTTTGGTGTTCTAAGCATTTTCCTATAAATAGGGTGCTTAGGTTAGAATTGAAAATCACACCAGAAACTAAAGATTTCTCTCTCTATAATATTGAGCATATTTGTGAGTATTTTAGTACTTTGAGTATCGCTATACGGTGCAAGTTCTTTCAGCACTATATCTAGTATTCCAGTCAGAAGTACTATTCTTTCTGAGGTAAGAGATGTTATTTTATTCGAAAATGATATTATTTCTTCAATATCATTATGCCGAAATATTGGTTGGAAATTTTTATCAAATTTGGAACTTTTTTATGTTGGGGTTACTATTCACGAGTACTATTCACGAAGCGTGATGATATTTTTTTGTGAAATTTCTATCTTTTGAGGTCGGAGTTACTATTCACGTATATGGCACTATTCACGAATACGACACTATTCACAAAAAAATTAAATTTTCTTTTCTGTGTCCAAGATTGTCTGTTAAGATTCATATCTTTGATTGGATCTATGTTTTGAACTTCATTCTTGAATTTTACTCCAATCTGGTTATTTATGAAGTATTTTTGAAATTGGATTATTTAAAGTACAAATCCTTAATACTTGTTCTTTTGTTTCACTGGATTCGTTTTCTTTAAATATTTTTCATCATCCTCAGTCCTAAATGATGATATAAATGAATATCTTTGGCCCGTAGTGCAAAGATAAATGATTTCTTGATGAATTTCTTTGGCCTGTAGTGCAAAGATGAACAGTTGTTGAGATGAACATGACCGACTGATTAATATCTTTGGCCCGTAGTGCAAAGATGAACAGGTGTTTAGATGAACATGACCAACTGATGAATATTTTTGGCCTGTAGTGCAAAGATGAATATTTGATTTTAGATATATATTGATTGATGTTACATGGATAAAATATCGACGATGAACTTTAAAATTCATATATAGAAGATAGTAGTTTGCATTCTCTACTTAACTCTGTTAATGAATTATTATTTCCGCTGCGAAGATTGATTTAAAACTGGTTGTCTATTGTATTCTATTAGATTTTTCCCTGTTGAGGACTAACGATAATTTGTTTTATATTATCTTAGTCATAATGTTCTTTACTAGGCTAGTTGAGCTCACCCTTTTTCTTGTTGTTCCATTTTTCTTCTCAGGAGGCGAGAATGTAACGAGTACTAGTCGGGGTGTGGAATGATGGTTCTAGAAGTTGTTCTAGTAGTCCTCACTATTCTGTAAAATAGTGTATTAATAATTGTAATGAGGACTTATTTGAGTGTGGATATTGTCTAGATGACAATATTTGTATTTAAACTCACGGTTTTTATGTTGTATTAATAAAGTTGTAGTTGTTTCTGTACCATGTATTTGGCGACTCAGAATGGGTGTTGTATACCTATTTTGGGGGCGTCACAGATATAAAATATTCTTTTTGTCGGGGAATGTCCGTACGACGGTACAATCATTGGTGGACCCCGCAACGGAATTATTTTCGGATGGAGAAAACGACAAAAATATTTTTATGATAATAACGGCGGAAGTTTTACCGTTAAAACTGTTGAACTACTCGGTAGTAAAAATACAGTAATACGCGTGGTTGTATAGTAGCACACGGTATTGATTATTGATGTTTACGTGATAAGTCACTCAGTTTTGTTTTATTAGTATTATTAATGTAATAAAACAGAAAAGCTTTTTATATAAAACAGAATACTTTTATAAAGTTATTCTGTAAATAAAATATATTATATTCTATTATGCATAGTGTTTTGCATAGTAATTTTTTTATATATAAAACAGAATACTTTTATAAAGTTATTCTATAAATAGAATTTCTTATATTTTATTATGCATAGTATTGCATAGTGCCTGCATAGTATCTTTTTATATAAACAGAATACTTTTATAAAGTTATTCGTTTTATTAGATTATAAATAGAATATATTATATTTTATTTAAAAGATTTTGCTTTAAATATGAACCATCCGATTAAAAGTAAATCAATCTGGACCGTTCATGAATTAGTTACTATGCAGTCCATTCTTTTATAAATAGAAGCTCATTCCTTCATTATTTCTTACGAATTTACTGAAACTCTAGAGAGAGAAACTATAGAGAGATTTCTTCTTCTATAATCTTGAGCGTATTTCTTTAGAGTTTTAGAAAGCTTTGAGCGTAGTGCAAGTTTTATTCGAGTATATCATCGCCCTACCAGTCGGAATACTATTCTTTCAAAGGTAAGAGATATTATTTGTTGTACTCGTAAGGGGTATTATTCTTTCGTATTCATGAAGAGAGTTATTTTCTTTCAATACTCGTAAGGGTTGTTATTCCATTTCTTATTATTCTGTTGGAATAACCTGTCAGTGCGGATTACGCACGCTTGGTGAATTCTTATGTTATTCCATTCTTTAATTATTCTGTTGGAATAACCTGTCTGTGCGGTCTGTCACATGCATGGTGATTTCTGTTGTTATTCCATTCTTTATTATTCTGTCGAAATATACTGTCTGTGCGTTTACGCCGGACCTGGTTCCATTATTTATTATTCTGTCGGAATATCATGTCTGTGCGTTTACGCTGGACCTAGTTCCATTATTTATTATTCTGTTGGGAATAACCTGTCTGTGCAGTCTATAACACGCATGGTGAATCCTTTTGTTATTCCATTCTTTATTATCCTGTTGGAATAACATGTCTATGTGTATTACCACATGCATGGTGAATGATCCTTTGTATTCATTCCTTATTAAATTGTGAAAATGATCTGTATACGTGGATTATCGCATGGCGGGCGAAAATCCATTTGCAATTTCATATATTCTCTTATACTCAGTTGGTTAAAGCTTTGACTTCTATACTCCATGAAATTAGTGGAATATCCTGGACATTTGTGCTTCATCCAGTATCTTTTTATGGAAATATTCTTCTGAGCATTCTTGAATTTTACTCTACAAAGAAGTATCATCTGGACAATTTAGACATTATTGGGTTCAGGATAAATTAACTTATAAATCTTTAAAATTTATTCTTGAACTTGTTTATTGAATTATTATGTCATTGTCATGATGAGTTATATTGGTTATTATGTGAAAACATAAAAGTTTCTTAGAAAACACAAATGGTTAAAAATCAGATTTTGGTGAAAATGGAACATGAAATTCAATTAAACATATCTCCTATTATATTTTGAATTTTTGAGTGTGGTCAAGTTCTAGAGTTAGATCTATGAGTTTTCTAACTTATCCAAGTAGAATCACTATAAAAGGTGTTGTAGATTTTCGTGTGTATTGATTTTAGCAAAGGTGTCAAAAGTTGTAAATTACAAAAAGGCTACTGTCCAGAAGTTTAAAAGGGCATTTTCAGCCACTTCAATTGTGAGAAAAATTCTGGCATTTTGGGACATAGAAATATATGGTATAAAATACTTCCTGTCCAAAAATGAGCTCATTCCGACTTAAAATGAGCAAGTTATGACCATTTCAATATTTAGGTTTTTTGGACGCAAAACTCTATACTCGGAGTTCTATAACTCCGATGACCATGAAATTTAAACTGGAAGCTCACGTTAACATGTGTAAGATCCTGCCAAGATTTGGGAATTTCTGGAGTTAACCTTGAGGTAGCTAATTTCTTAAGAAATTAATTAGAAATTAATTTTTAAAAAATAGTAATGAATTTAAAAAATTCTGAGAAAAATATATGTTCAATATGGGACTATATTATGCTTAATCCCAGAAAAGAATAATTTTGGGACTGATTTGGTATTTTTCATGAAAATGGTTTAGTTACGAACATATGAATTAAATATGTTATGTGAAGTGAAAAATTGGTAAATAGGATTTTATGGCTTGAAAATCCTATATAAGGTATATGCAAATTTTTGATGAGTAATTTGATTATTGGTGATAAAATCTTATGAGTATGGCATTTTTGAATGATTAAATGCATTATTTGAAAAAGTGTAAACAATTAAATTAAATTGTTTATAAGTTTAAGGAGTGATTAAAATATTGTTATAATATTAACAATATTAGATTATGATTTTATTAAGTGATTGATAATGTTTGGATAAATTTAAAGTAATTAATATTTATCCTTGATTTAGTTTGACTAATGCTTATAATATTGTCATCATCCTCATGCTTATATTATGTTGAAAGTCATCTGTGGCCTGTAGTGCATATATGGACTTGGTATAATTATGACCATGGATTATTCGGTATAATCATAACCCTAATGTTACAAATGATGTGAAAAAAGTCCTCATTGGCCCGTAGTGCATTGATGGAGAGTTTTTGGTATGATTGTGGCTATGGATTCTCTTCGGCCAAGGGTGCAAAGATGAATTATTTTATGGCATTATCAGGACCGTTGATGAAAACACGATTATCTTTGACACATAGTGCATGGATAATTCGTGGTCGTGATACTAAAAAATATCATTGGCATGTAGTGCAGGGATGATTCGATGATGTGGATTAATTATTGAGCTGAGTCTCAACAATAAAATATTAATTCATGGATATGATAATAATGAATATCTTTGGCCGTAGTGTAAAGATGATTTAATGATTACGAGCATGAATTGTGATTTGGTATAACCATAATTTTTGATGTTTCAGGTGAAGATAGATGATGAAAATTATCTTCGTCCTGGGTGCGAAAAGGAATTCAGAATCACAATTATGATTATGAGTTATTCATATGATTGTGGACATGAATTGTTGATTGATGTTACAGGGATAAAATATTATTGGTGGACTTTTAACATGGAGAAGATAATAGACTTGATGGTCTATTTGACTCTTTTAATGGATTGCTAGTTGCGCTGCAACTATGGTTGAAAAGTTTTATCATCTACCATATGTTCTAAATCTCTGAGTTATTATTAATGAAAGCTATTGATAATGTAATTATCTTTAGTTATGATATTATTTACTAGGCTAGTTGTGCTCACCCTTTTGCTTCACAATTCCTTTCAGGTAATAAGAGTGTAGCTGGGTCGAGCGGGGATAACAGGGGAATAGAACGGTGGTCTATAGCTGTTGAGGTTCTCCCTATATAGTATGGAAATAATTTTGTTGAGAACTTTAGATAAGTTTGTCGTATTGTATACGTCATTTGATATTTAATTTTGGTGAACCGAATAGGGTGAGGTGAACCCAACTTTGGAAGGGTGTTTTGCCACTATCATACAAGATGTCTAATGACATACAACCTCGTGTTATCATAAGATATGGTTGTACACATCCACTTGCTGAGTATATCTACGAGCACTACCTATATGATCTTGGAGTATATTTGAGATATAATTTTCACTTGGAGACAACAAAGATAATTATATGTCAAGTGAAGACTCACCATTGGAAAGAAGATGATAATAATCTTCTTGTTTTTCTTTGGGGACTTTTGGGTCAACCAAGGATAATTCTGTAGACATATAATATCTATCATAACCTAGACGCATGGCCTCCCATGTACGAAGGTTTTCTTGAGCACTTCCCAAAGATTTTAATTTCTAAAAAAGTGTTTGACTATACTTTTATGTAAAGTATCATTGTAAGGTTGTGGTCGAGGTATCATGAGAGTTACATACATTTGTATTAAAACTCATAGTTAACTGTGGTCCTATTCTATACGACAACTCAATAGTTGTATAAATGAAGTTGTATTTGAATTTTGTACCATGTATCTGGCGACTCAGAATAGTTGATGTATACCTAATTTTGTGGGCGTCACATGGTTAATTGTGTGGGGCCTTAAGATGCTGATGTGGCAAAAAAATAATTTTTTAATCATTAAATAAACAAATCTAATTAAATGTGGGCAAAATGGTCAAAATACAATTTAACATTTTAAATTAAAATAAAACAAACATTAACCTCAGAATTAGCAATCCTATAAAAATTAGCTGTGACAACCCCAAAATAGGTATACATCACCCATTCTGAGTCGTCAATACACGGTTCAGAAAATAACTACAACTTTATTACAACAATTGTCGTGCAAAATACAACAACACATATACTGTGAGTTTGTATACAAATATATATCAACTGTGACTTATGTCCCAACCGTGGACAACACCTCACACTGACACCTTACATAAAGGTATAGTCGAAAACTGTTTTTGAAATTAGAATCTTTGGGAAGTGCTCAAGGAAACCTTCGTACATGGGAGGCCATGCGTCTAGGTTATTATAGATATCATATGGCCACAGAATTATCCTTGGTTGACCCAATAGACCCCAAAGAAAAACAAGAAGATTACTATCATATTCTTCCCAATGGCAAGTCTTCTCCTGACATATCATTATCTCCACTGTCTCTAATTGAGAGTTATATTTCAAATAGACTCCGAGATCATATAGATAGTGTTGGTAGATATACTCAGCAAGTGGATGAGCACATCCATGTCTTATGATGACACGAGGTGGTATGTCATTAGACATCTTGTATGACAGTGGCAAAACACCCTTCCAAGTTAAATTCACCTCACCCTCAACATCTATAGACCACCGTTCTATTCCCTTGTTATTCCCCCGCTCGACCCAGCTACACTCGTATTACCTGAAAGGAATTGTGAAGCAAAAGGGTGAGCACAACTAGCTCAGTAAAGAATGTCATGACTAAAGATAAATAAATTATCAATAGCCTTCAACAGTATTAAATCAGAGATTTAGAACATATGGTATATGATAAAAATTTCAACCATAATTGCAGCGGAACGAGCAATCCATTAGAAGAGTCAAATAGACTATAAAGTCTATTATCTTCTCCATGTTAAAAGTCCATCAACAATGTTTTATCCCTGTAACATCAATCAACAATTCCTGTCCACAATCACATGTATAACTCATAATCGTAGTTGTTGTTCTAAATTCCTTTTCTCATCCAGGACAAAGATAATTTTTATCACTTGTCTTTACCTGAAATATCAAAGATCATGGTTATACCAAATCACAGTTCCTGTTCATACTCATACTAATAAATTCATCTTTGCACTACGGGCCAAAGATATACATCAATAAGTC
Organism: Panax japonicus; assembly: GCA_020205505.1. Lineage (NCBI taxonomy): Eukaryota > Viridiplantae > Streptophyta > Magnoliopsida > Apiales > Araliaceae > Panax > Panax japonicus. The sequence goes on along the minus strand of CM035105.1, from coordinate 55,493,784 downwards.
ATCTTTGCACTACAGGCCAAAGATATTCATCAACAAGTCATCTTTGCACTACAGGCCAAAGATATTCATCAACAAGTCATCTTTGCACTACAGGCCAAAGATATTCATCAACAAGTCATCTTTGCACTACAGGCCAAAGATATTCATATCTCAAAGAAATACATAATCATTTCAGAATTTATATAAACCATAATTATAACCATATATGTTGATCAATTCACCTTTGCATTTAAGCTAAAGATATTCAATTATAAATTCAATGGTCATGATCATACCAGTCACAATTCAACTTTTCACTACTGGCCAAAGAGAACCATAGTCATGATCATACCAATAATCTACCCATCTTTACACTCCAGTGAAAGAGAATTTCAACATCAGGGTTATAAAAATGTTATATATGATAATAAAATCAATATAATCAATATATAGTTTTAATCTCCAGAGTAATATTCATAAATCAACTATAATTTGGTTAGAAAAAGAAACCAATTTTATCATGAATAGTAACTTCGTGAATAGTAACTCGTGAATAGTAACTCATGAATAGTAATTTCGTGAATAGTAACTCATGAATAGTAAACCCGACTCAAAAAGGTAGAAATCCCATAATATTTTAGTATAATGATATTGAAAGAATAATATTTTTTAAGCTTATAAACAATTTATTTTAATTGTTTACACTTTACTAAAAAATGCATTTAATCATTCTAAAATGCCAAACTCATAAGATTTCATCAACAATAACCAAAACCCTCATCAAAAATCTGCATATACCTCATATATGATTCTCAAGCCATAAAATCATATTTTCTAATTTTCTTACCACACATAACATATTTAATTCATTTACTCATAACTTGTCCATTTTCATGAAAAATAACAAATCAGTTCCAAAAATATTTCTTTTCTGAGATTTAGTAGAATATAGTCCTATATTGAACATATATTTTTCTCAGAATTTTTAAAAGTCATTTACTATTTTTCACATGGCCAAAACCACCGAATATTTAAACATTTATCATAAATTGTACTTTTATCCAAAAATTCTGAAATTCACAGGGTATACTGATATCATATAGATGTACTCCCAATAAAAATTTCATCAATTTTGGAGTTAACCACAAGGAGTTATAAGCGATTACTTTTAAAAATAGTCTTTTCTCATAAAATCCATAACTCTTAATCTATACATCCAACAACCGCCATTTTTGGACACAATCTACAAAACTCATCAAAATATCATTTCAAATTTTTCCAGAATTTTTGAAGGTTCAGAAGAATTTTGAAATAATAACTCTTAAAATCCCTTATTATCCCTTACCTCAAAACAGTAGTACCTCTGACTGGAATAACGCTGAACGAACTTGCACCGTATAGCAATACTCAAAGTATACTCAAAATACTCACAAGAATACGCTCGATAATATAGAGAGAGAAAACTTCAGTTTCTGGTGTGATTTTCAATTATAACCTAAGCACCTATTTATAGGAAATTGCTTAGAACACCAAAGCAGAAAATTTAATAAATTAATATATATATAAATCAAGATTCCTACGCCTCTAGAAATCTGATTTCAGCTAAATAAACACATGCTAGGGCTGCCACAAAACAAAAAAAACGTTTTTCACACTTTAAATATTTTAAACTTCCAAAAATCAATTATTTCGGAGCTTCGGAACTTCAATAATTCATAATAAATAGCCCTTTTATCCGAAAATTTGAATCTCGCGAGTTTTTATAGGAAATTCAATTCTCTACAACTTTGCAGAAGAAAGTTTTTCCAAATTCCAAACAGAAATTGGCCAAAATCCACAAACGAGCGATTTTACAGGCTATAATCAAATTTTCAGTCAAGAAACAGGTCTACCGACACACAAAATCTGTTTTTAATATTCATTGCAACAAAAATACTCTTTCTCCTCATAAACTCATATATCCCACATTCATTATAAAAATATCACCGTTAATATATTATTAAAATAATATATTTAAATGAATTATTTTATCAGAAAAAGATAAAATATTAATTTTCAACAATTGTCACATTTAAAAATTTTCTCCATCTATATCCACATAAAATCAACATTTTTCTCATCATATAAATCAATAATTAATTATTCACAAATAATATTACAGAATCACAGTACTAGCAACCAGGCCGTTCCTAGGAAAGAGGGGGCTTTCCAATAAGAATTTCTCCTTACTGGCGCACAATTAGATGACCAAACCTCTCCTTAGACAGAACTTTCTAGACATTGCCAATAATGTTATCTAATAATATTATTCAGATAATATGAATTATTGCTTCGATAATGAAAAAAATACTGTGTAGTGACAATTATTGAAACAACAGTGATATAAAATATCAATGCAGTAATTATTGAACCAATAAAATAAAATACTGAACAATAATTACTGTAACCATTATTGAGTAGTGCTTTCTTACGTAAGAGTCAATAATTGGTGCAATACCGTGTGCTACTGTGTTTTAACCACCGAGTATTTTAACAGTATTAACGGTAACAACTACGCCGTTATTATAAAAAAAACTTTAATTTGTCGTTTTCTTCATCCGACAATTATTCTGTTACGGGGCCCACAAAAGGCTGCGCCGTCGTACGAATATTCCCCGACAGAAAGAATATTCCACGACCAAACGAATATTCCCCGACAACAATGAGTATTTTATAACCACTTGCTTATTTTGAATTTTTTTTTTCATATTTCACCCTTAACTTTAACCTTTTATCAATTTAACCCTTTACTGAATTGTAATTATAAGAAAAATTGATACTTTTATTTCATAAAATTCGGGGTCTTACATTAGCAATAGAACCACTCGAACTCTTCCGATAATTCGCGATCAAATCCGCAAAAACCGAACTGTTAGCACTCAAAATTCAACTCCAAAACCACTGAACCCCCATTTTCCCCCTTCAAAGTTAGCTTCACATCAAAAATCCTCAAACCCCCCTCCTCTCTCTTCTCCATTAGTAAACACGGACCCATTTTCAGTCCCAGAAATGATTAGTAAATTTCTGGTAAGTTTTCGAATACCAACTATAAAACAACCCTGTGTTGTAACCAAAACTCGTACAATAAATAAATAAAAATGGGTGGTACTGTCGCAGCAATATCACAGGTGATTGCCAAAATTCCGTCGGCGTATGCCCATATGTTGATGGCTTCCTTTTGTGTTACCAAAATATGCCAGTTAGACGCTCAAGATCACGACAATTCCGCCGTAGCTTTCAACTCGTTCATCTGCTTCTGCTTCTTTGGGACTGTTTGCTGCTCCTCAGCGTATCAATGGTTGTTGTCGCATCGACATGAAAAAACACCAAAAAAATACAAATACGCGGTATGGTTGTTGTATGCGGCTACCCTCTTCGTCTGTGCTCACCATTTTGCACCATTTTTCGGCCCCATCGTTGCCAAGTTTCTCTACGTTTTCGGCTACCCTCTTCGATTGTCTATATAAGTTTTGATATAATAATTTAAAAATAATATTATTATTTTGATTTTTAATGTTTGTTTTATTTTAATTTAAAATGTTAAATTGCGTTTTGATCATTTTGCCCCACATTTAATCAGATTTGTTTATTTATTGATTAAAAAATTATTTTTTTTGCCACATCAACTTTTTAAGGCCCCACACAATTAGCACATCAATAATTTCTGACGTGGCATGTTCAATTTGTTGCAATTGAAAAAAATTGATACTTTAATCATCTAATTGACAAAATTAAACGGTAGATCACTTAAGTGTATTATGACCTATAGTTTAGGCTACTAATTCATATTTAAGCCTTTTATTAATACCAAAGAAAACCAAACATATCTAAAAGTTTATATATTTATATATATATATATATATATATATATATATATATATATATATACACACACACACAAAGCCATGGTTCCTCTAACCATTTATGAGCATTAGCTGCATTACATCGCTTAACTAAACCAATAGCTAGACACCAAGTAAAAGATCTAAATTTTACCATGTTCACAATTTCTATCCAGCATATAATTTTCTGTTGAAAAATTCACAGGTTCTTAGCTTCCCGAATAGACCATAATGTATACGCAATAATTATATACCCCCATTTACGTCTCCTTCTCGCCTCTCCGAGTGTTTATAAGAAATTACGTGTCAATTTTAAAAGTAAAAGTAAATATTAATTTGACTAGTTTTCTAGCTTACATATATATGATTGTGGAATTGTGGAATCTATCAATATTGATATGAGAAATACCTTGCAAAAATATAAATCAACTAGTTAAAAAATCTATTCCCTTAAGTTAATAAAGTCTTTGGGGCTGTTTGACAAAAGCTGAATGAATGTGAATTTGAATGAAAAAAGTTTTTTTATAATTAATATGTTTGAAACATCTGAATAACATATTTTTATTATTTTACCCCCTGAAAAAAATTTAAAATTGCTGTAAATTTATTTAATATTACTTAATATAATATAATAGATAATAGATAATATTGTAAAAAAAAATAAATTCATTCCGTCGTCATCCAGCCCATTCAGCCTAAAAAACGAGATTTAACAATTCAGACAATTTTTTTTCCCGAAACAAACGCACCGAATGATTGAATCGGTCAACCATTCAGTACTAATCAAATATCCCTTTAATTTGAGACATTATGTCTCAATTTCGATTATCACTTAATATGTATGAGTTTGTATTTTGTCCTTTATCCTTATTGTTAGTGTAAGCAATTTTGTATTTCGACAACTAGCTATCACTAAAATTAAAAGAATGATAAAGAGTTTGCCTTTTCTTTTGGTTCGTGTGATGTAACCATAATTTTGTTACAAAGTAGCATATATATTAATTAATTATAAGAACCTAATGGGAATCCTTAAAGAAATAATTAAACATTGTCTACCAGTCGGAATACTCTTCTTTTACAATAAGGGGTATTATTTCTTTCGTCTTCATGAAAAGAACTTCTGTTATTCCATTCTTTATCATTATGTTGGAATAACCTGTGTATGCGAAGTACCGCATACATGGTGAAATTCTTCTGTTATTCCATTCTTTATTATTCTGTTGGAACATCCTGTATGTGCGTTTACGCATGACCTGATTCCGTTCTTTATTATTCTATTGGAACATCCTGTTTGTGCTGTTTACGCATGACCTGGTTCCATTCTTTATTATTCTGTTGGAACATCCTGTCTGTGCGGATTACGCATGACTTGATTCCATTCTTTATTATTCTGTTGGAATAACCTGTCTGTGTGGTCTATCGTATGTATGTTGATTTCTTCTGTTATTCCATTCTTTATTATTCTGTTGGAATAACCTGTCTATGTGGATTATCACATGCATGGTGAATGATCCTTTGTATTCATTCCTTATTAAATTATGGAAATGATCTGTCTAAGTGGATTACCGCATGGCAGGCGAAAATCCATTTACAGTTTCATATATTCTCTTATACTCAGTTGGTTAAAGCTTTGACTTCTAAACTCCATGAAATTAGTGGAATATCCTTGATATTTGCGATTCATCCATTATCTTTTCATGAAAATATTCTTCTGAGCATTCTTGAATTTTACTCCACAAAGAAGTATCATGTTCACAATTTGGACGTTATTGGTTCCAGGATAAATTAATTCTTGAACTTGTTTTATTGAATTCTTATATCATTGTCATCATTCTCATGTTTATATTATGTTGAAAGTCATCTGTGGCCCGTAAAGCATAGATGGACTTGGTATGATTATGACCAGGGATTAATCGGTATAATCATGACCGTAATGTTACAAATGATGTGGTAAAAGTCATCATTGGCCCGTAGTGCATTAATGGACAGTTGTTGGCATGATCATGACCATTGATGAATACACGAATATCCTTGGCCCGTAGTGCATGGATAATTTATGGTCGTGATACTAATGAATATCCTTGGTCGTAGTGCAGGGATGATGTGGATTATTTATTAAGCTGAGTCTCAGCGATAAAAATAATGAAAAACCTTTTAAATCATAGAAGATTGTAGATTTTATTCTTTACTTGACTCTTCTAATGGATTGCTTGTTCCGCTGCAGTTAAACTTGATGTTTGTTATATTTTATCAGTTTAACACTGTTGAAGACTAATCATAATTTATTTTGCATTATCTTAGTCATAATATTTCTTACTGGGCTAGTTGAGCTCACCCTTTTGCTTTCATTGTTCTCTTCAGGAAATGAGAACGTAGCGGGAACTAGTTGGGGAACGGAGTGACGGTTCATATGATAACATTAGTAGTCCTCACTATTCTATGAAATAGTGTGAAAATAAATGTATTGAGGAATTATTTTGAGTTTGAATACTGTTTAGGAGACAATGTTGTATTAAAACATACAACTTATGTTTTGTCATATTTTACACGACAGTTGTATAATTAAGTTTTTATTTGTATTTTGTACCATGTATTTGATGACTCAAAATAGGTGATGTATACTTATTTTGGGGGCGTCACAATGTGCATAGATGAACTATTGGTTATTAGTTTTACAGCTGTATGTCTTTGGCCCGTAGTGCAAAGAAAAACAGTTGATTGATATCTTTGGTTGTAGTGCAAAAATGAACTTTTGATTGATAGCTTTGGCATGTAGTGCAAAGATGGACATGTGTATGACATGATCATGACCACTGGTGATACTAAAGAATATCCTTGGCCGTAGTGCATGGATAATTTGATGATGAGATTGGCAGGATCATGACCATTAGTTAACAGTTGAATGTCTTTAGCCGTAGTGCACTAACAGACAATTGATTGGTATGATCATGACCATTGGTTTTATAGTTGAACATCTTTGGCCCATAGTGCAAAGATAGAAAACTGATTGGTATGATCATTGTTATTACATTTGAATATCTTTAGCCTTTGGGGTAAGGATATTGAGTAAACGTTCTATTAAGCCTTTGTGGCAAGGAGAAACTGTTGATTTACATGATTATAAATATGAATTATGGATTTAACTATAATCTTTGGTGGTTTAGGTGAAGACAGGTGATGAGAGTTCTTTTTGTCTTGGGTATAGCAAAGAACTATTGATGAGTATTACATGAATGAAATATTAATGATGGACTTTTAATCTAGAGGTGATAGTTGACATTATGTTCTACTTGACTCTTCTAATGGATTGCTTATTCCGCTGCAGTTGTTGATCTAAAACTTGTTGTCTATTTTATTATATCAGTTGTTATACTGTTGAAGGCTAACGATAATTTATTCTGCATTATCTTAGTCATAATATTTCTTACTGGGCTAGTTGAGCTCACCCTTTTCTTTCAGTCTTCTCTTAAGGAAATGAGAATATAGCTGGGACTAGTCAGGGAACGGAGTGACGGTCCAGATGGTTGTTTTAGTAGTCGTTACTATTCTATGAAATAGTGTGATAATAAATGTAATGAGGACTTCATTTGAGTTTGAATACTGTCTATGAGACAATATTCGTGTAAAAACTCTAAGCTACGCTTTTGTCGTATTGTATAAAAGAAGTTTGAATTTGATTTATGTACCATGTATTTGGCGACTCAGAATGGGTGATGTATACCTATTTTGGAGGCGTCACAGTTGGTATCAAAGCTTAGGGATATGATCCTAGAACTAAGAGGGGAGAGACGAGTAATTCCTTCACTAGTATGACCTACATAAGTTTATTTGATATTTAATTGGTTGGTTAGAATATAGGGATAATATGTGACATGTCAATTAACCCTTATTTTGAAACTATATTCTAGAATGATATCTGAAATACAGGAGATAAGCAATGGAAAAATTATGATACATAGGAAATAATCAGGAAGGTACAATCCGAAAAGAAAGTAAGGTATCCTCATCTCTTCGACATACCAGGTACGTATGTATATTTCGAGGGCGAAATTTCATAAGGAGGAGAGATTGTAATACCCCGAATTTTACGAAATGAAAATATTCAATTTTCTGATAATTGTTATTGTGACGCTCCCAAAACAGGTATACATTACCTATTCTGAGTCATCAAAAACATGGTACAGAATACAAATACAACTTAATTATACAACTATCATGTAAGTACGACAAAACATAAGCTGTGAGTTTTAATACAAATATTGTCGTCTAGACAATATACAAACTCAAATTCAATATTATTACATTTATTTCCACTATTTCACTGAATAGTGAGGACTACTAATGCTATCATCCGGTCCGTCACTCCGTTCCCCGACTAGTCCCTGTTACGTTCTCATTTTCTGAAGAGAATAATAAAAGTAAAAGGGTGAGCTCAACAAGCCCAATAGAAAATATTATAACTGAGATAATTCAGAATATATTATTGTTAGCCTTCAACAGTGTTAAACTGATACAATATAACAACCATCATGTTTAACTGCAGCGGAACAAGCAACCCATTAAAAGGGTCAAGTAGAGAATAAAATCTACTATCTTTTATGATTTAGAAGGTTTTTCATCACTTTTATCGCTGGGACTCAGGTTAATAAATAATCCACATCATCGAATCACCACTGCACTACGTCCAAGGATATTCTTTAGTATCACGACCACAATTATCCATGCACTACGAGCCAAGAATATTTGTGTATTCAATAATGGTCATGATCATGCCAATAACTGTCCATCGTTGCACTACGGGCCAATGAGGACTTTTTCCACATTATTTGTAATATTACGGTCATGATTACACCGAATAATTCCTAGTCATAATCATACCATGTCCATCTATGCACTATAGGCCACAGACGACTTTCAACAAAATATAAACATGAGGATGATGACAATGATATAAGAATTCAATAAAACAAGTTCAAGAATTAATTTATCCAGGAACTAATAACGTCCAAATTGTCAACATTATACTGCTTTGTAGAGTAAAATTCAAGAATACTCAGAAGAATATTTCCATGAAAAGATACTGGATGAAGCGCATATATCAATGATATTCCACTAATTTCATGGAGTATAGTAGTCAAAACTTTAACCAACTGAGTATAATAAGGAATAGAATAACAAAAGAAATCACCAGGCATGCGATAGACCGCATATGCAGGTTATTCCAACAGAATAATAAATAACGGAATCAGGTCCGGCGTAAAACACACAGACAGGATATTCCAACAGAATAATAAAGACGGAACCAGGTTCGGTGTAGAACGCACAGACAAGATGTTCCAACAGAATGATAAAGAATGAAACAACAGAAGAATTTCACCAAGTATAGGGTAGCCCGCGTATACAGGTTATTCCAACAGAATAATAAAGAATGGAATAATAGAAGTTCTCTTCATGGATAAGAAAGAAATAAAACTCCCTACCTTAGAAAAACTGGATACTGGAATAGCGAGGTAGCAGACTTCTCTTCTTCTTTCTATAATTTCTCTCTATAATAATCGTTCTAAAGCTTTTGTGAATTGGCGAGAAATGAAGGTAGAATTACCTTCTATTTATAGAAAAATATAGTTTCGATAATTGCACGTTTTGGGGCTCGAAAAATTACAGTATAATACCTCCAACTTTTCCTTTATTTTTAATTTAGTCATGGAAGTATTATCAAACTTGCACCACCTCCCCTAATAGTAAATAATGTGATTCAATAGTAAATTATGTGAATCAATAGTTCTAGACATGTGAAAATACAAATTACAGTATAGTACCTCCATATATACTTCTATTTTTAACTTAGTCATACAAGTATTATCAATCTTGTACCAACTCCCCTAATAGTAACAAGGATGTGAAACAATAGTATACACATGTGAACAAATAGTTATAATCATATGAAATAATAGCAATCAATTGCTCATTTATCCGGTTAAATACCCGATTGGTCAATATAACCTCCAGACATCAATTATTATCGAAATAATTGTCGATTTTCACTAACACAAATAATTCAAACACAATGAAATCATTTTTATCAAAAATATAAATTTTGAAATTTTGAAGTTTGACTTTTCCCGAAAAAGTCAACTATTGACTTTTTGACCGAATAGTGAATTTCAGAAATTTTTTGTGTTTATAGACTAATTTTACTAATTTTATCGTTCCGGACTCAAATATCACGTCCGCGTCTCCAAATTCAACTCTGAACACAACTTCAATTTTAATAACATTCATCATTAATATTATAACTCACAATATTTATCAACCAGGTCGTTCCCAGGAAAGAGGGGGCTTTCCAATAAGGATTTCTCCCTATTGGTGCGCAATTAGGTGACCAAACATCTCCTTGACAGAACTACTAGATATTGAAAATATTGTAATTTAATAATATAAATAACTTTGTCGTCTAAATTATTGATTTAATAAAATAACATATTATGCAGATGATACTGTGACAATAATCGAATCAATAATATGAGAGATATGATGCAGCAATTACTGTAGCAATAATTGAGTATAACTGAGTGACTTCTCACGTAAGCATCAATAATCAATACCGTGTGCTACTATGCAACCACGCATATTATTGTACTTTTACTACCGGGTAGTTCAACAGTTAACGGTAAAACTTCCGCCGTTATTTTCATAATGTATTTTTGTCGTTTTTTTAATCCGACAATAATTCCGTTGTGGGGATCCACCAATGATTGTGCCGTTGTACGAATATTCTCTGTTAAAACAAATATTCTGCGACCAATCGAATATTATATAACAACTTGCGTACTTTGCAAAATTTGTAAATATTACCCAAAACTATAACATTATATCAAATCCACACCATAATATTCAAAAATATATTTCGAGAAAATTTAATCTTTATTCAAAAAGTTGGGGTCTTACAGATATTCTATTTAGTAAATGGTTAAATTGATAAAAGGTTAAAGTTAAGGGTGATATGTGAAAAATTTTCAAAGTAAGTAAGTTGTTATAAAATAATCGGTGATAAAAGTACAGTAATACGCGTGGTTGCATAGTCGCACACAGTATTGATTATTAATGCTTACGTGAGAAGACACTCAGTTATACTCAATTATTGCTACAATAATTGTTGCATAATATCTCTCTTATTATTGATTCAATTATTGTCACAAGATCATCTGCATAATATTTATTATTATTAAATTAATAATTGAGACGACAAAGTTATTCATATTATTATTTGTAATATTGATAATGTCTAGAAAGTTCTGTCAAGGAAAGGTTTGGTCACCTAATTGCGCGCCAATATGGAGATATCCTTATCGGAAAGCCCCCTTTTTCCTGAGAATGATCTGGTTGTTAAATGTTGTGAGATATAATATTAATGATGAATAAGTTCGTGTTGATTAAAGATGAAATTGATAGTTCCATTGTGTTGAGATTATTAGTGTTGGTGGAAATCGACATTTATTTCGATAATAATTGATGTCTGGAGATTATATTGACCAATCGGGTAATTAATCGGATAAATGAGCAATTAATTGTTATTAATTCATATGCTTATAACTATTTGTTCACATGTGTGTACTATTGATTCACATACATATACTATTAGGGGAGGTGGTGCAAGATTGATAATACTTGCATGACTAACTTAAAAATGGAGGTATAGATGAAGGTACTATGCTATAATTATTTTTTTTCACATGCATGTATAGAACTATTGAGTCACATGATTGTACTATTGATTCACATGATATACTATTAGGGGAGGTGGTGCAAGTTTGATAATACTTGCAGGACTAAATTAAAAATGAAGGAAAAGATGAAGGTATTATACTGTAATATTTCGAGCCCCAAAACGTGCAATTATCAAAACAATATTTTCCTATAAATAGAAGCTCATTCTTCCTTCATTCTCACCAATTCACTAAGACTCACAATAGCAATTATAGATAGAAAGAAGAACTGTTGATTTATAGCTTTGGTCTGTAGTGCAAAGATGGACAGGTGTATGACATGATCATGACCACTGGTGATACTAACGAATATCCTTGGCCGTAGTGCATGGATAATTTGATGATAAGATTGGCAGGATCATGACCATTAGTTAACAGTTTAATGTCTTTGGCCGTAGTGCAATGACAGGCAATTGATTGGTATGATCATGACCATTGGTTTTATAGTTGAACATCTTTGGCCCATAGTGCAAATATAGAAAACTAATTGGTATGATCATTGTTATTACATTTGAATATCTTTAGCCTTTGGGGTAAGGATATTGAGTAAACGTTCTATTAAGCCTTTGTGAAAAGGAGAAATTGTTGATTTACATGATTATAAATATGAATTGTGGATTTAACTATAATCTTTGGTGGTTCAGGTAAAAACAGGTGATAAGAGTTCTTTTTGGCTTGGGTATAACAAAGAACTGTTGATGAGTATTACAAGAATGAAATATTAATGATGGACTTTTAATCTAGAGGAGATAGTAGACATTATGTTCTACTTGACTCTTCTAATGGATTGCTTATTCCGCTGCAGTTGTTGATCTAAAACTTGTTATCTATTTTATTATATCAGTTGTTATACTGTTGAAGGCTAATAATAGTTTATTCTAAATTATCTTAGTCATAATATTTCTTACTGGGCTAGTTGAGCTCACCCTTTTCTTTCACTGTTCTCTTCAAGAAATGAGAATATAGCTGGGACTAGTCAGCGAATGGAGTGACGGTCCAGATGGTTGTTATAGTAGTCCTCACTATTCTATGAAATAGTGTGATAATAAATATAATGAGGACTTCATTTGAGTTTGAATACTGTCTATGAGACAATATTCGGGTAAAAACTCTAAGGTACACTTTTGTCGTATTGTATAAAAGAAGTTTGTATTTGATTTATGTACCATGCATTTGGCGACTCAGGATGGGTGATGTATACATATTTTGGGGGTGTCACAGTTTGTATCAAAGCTTAGGGACATGATCCCGGGCTGAGGTGTGAGACTAGAACTAGGAGGGGAGAGACGGGTAATTCCTTCGCTAGTATGACCTACTGTGACGCCCCCAAAATTAGGTATACATCACCCATCTTGAGTCACCAGATACATGGTACAAAATTCAAATACAACTTACTAATACAATTGTCGTGTACAATACGACAAAACATAACTGCGAGTTTGAATACAATTATTGTCTAATAGAGATTATACAAACTCAAAAGGAGTCCTCATTACAATTATTAATAGACTATTTCACAGAATAGTGAGGACTACTAATGCTATCCTCTGGACCGTCACTCCGTTCCCCTACTATTCCCTGCTATGTTCTCATTTTCTGAAGAGAACAGTGAAAGAAAGGGTGAGCTCAACTAGACCAGTAAGAAATATTATGACTAAGATAATGCAGAATAAATTATTGTTAGCCTTCAACAGTGTTAAATTGATAAAATATAACAACATCAAGTTTAACTGAAGTGGAACAAGCAATCCATTAAAAGAGTCTAGTAGAGAATAAAATCTACTATCTTTTATGATTTAAAAGATTTTTCATCACTTTTATCACTGGGACTCAGCTTAATAAATAATCCACATCATCGAATCACCCCTGCACTACGGCCAAGGATATTCTTTAATATCATGACCACGAATTATCCATGCACTATGGGACAAAGATAATTGTGTTTTCATCAACGGTCCTGATCATGCCATAAAACAATTCATCTTTGCTCCCTTGGCTGAAGAGAATCCATAGCCATAATCATACCAAAAACTGTCCATCAATGCACTACGGGCCAATGAAGACTTTTAATTTTCACATCATTTGTAACATTACGGACATGATTATACCGAATAATCCCTGGTCATAATCATACCAAGTCCATCTATGCACTTCAGGCCACAGATGACTTTCAACATAACATAAACATGAGGATGATGACAATGATATAAGAATTCAATTAAACAAGTTCAAGAATTAATTTGTCCAGGAACCAATAACGTCCAAATTGTCAACATGATACTTCTTTGTAGAATAAAATTCAAGAATGATCAGAAGAATATTTTCATGAAAAGATACTGGATGAAGCGCAAATATCAAGGATATTCCACTAATTTCATGGAGTATAGAAGTCAAAACTTTAACCAACTGAGTATAATAAAGAATGGAATAACAAAAGAAATCACCGTACATGCGGTACTTCGCATAGACAGGTTATTCCAATAGAATAATAATAACGGAACCAGGTCAGGCAAAATTCGCACCGACAGGATGTTCCAACATAATAGTAAAGAATGGAATAACAACAAAAATCACCATGCATGAGGTACTTCGCATAGACAGGTTATTCCAATAGAATACTAAATAACGGAACTAGGTCAGGTGAAATTCACACCAACAGGATGTTCCAACAGAATAATAAATGCAGAATAATAAATGATGGAACCAGGTCCGACGTATAGCACAGACAGGATATTCTGACAGAATAATAAAGACAGAATAATAGAAGAATGTCACCAAGTATAGGGTAGCCTGCGTATACAGGTTATTCCAACAGAACAATAAAGAAATAGAATAACAGAAGTTCTCTTCATGGATAAGAAAGAAATAATACTCCCTACGGGTACAACAAATAATATACCTTACCGTAAAATAATACTTGATATAAGAGTAGTGAAGTAGCAGAAAACTTTTCTTCTATATCTCTATAGTCTCTCTCTATAGTTTCTCTCTCTAGAGTTCAATGAATTCGTAAGAAAATAATGAAGGAATGAGCTTCTATTTATAGGAAAATGGAATGCATAGTAACTAATCCATGAACGGTCCAGATTGATTTACTTTAATCTGACAGTCCATATTTAAAGAAAAATCTTTTAAATAAAATATAATATATTCTATTTATATAAAAAGATTTTTACTATGCAAACACTATGCGGGCACTATGCAAATACTATGCATAATAAAATATAATATATTCTATTTATAGAATAACTTTAATAAAGTATTCTGTTTTATATAAAAAGATTTTACTATGCAAAATACTATGCATAATAGAATATAATATATTCTATTTATAGAATAACTTTAATAAAGTATTCTGTTTTATATAAAAAGATGTTTCTATTTTATTACGTTAATAAAACGAATAAAACTAAACTTCTAAATCAACAATAATTGAATCAAATAATGTGAGATACTATGCAGCAATTATTATAGCAATAATTGAACAAAATTGAGTGACTTCTCACATAAATATCAATAATCAATACCGTCTGCTACTATGCAACAACGCGTATTACTGTACTTTTACTATCGAGTAGTTCAACAGTATCAACGGTAAAACTTCCGCCGTTATTTTTAATAAAATATTTTTATCGTTTTCTCAATCCGACAATAATTCCGTTGTGGGGTCCACTAATGATTGTGTCGTCGTATGAATATTTCCTGTTTAAAATGAATATTCTCCGACCAATCGAATATAATATGACAACTTGCATACTTTGCAAAATTTGTAAATATTACCCACAACTATAACATTATATCAAATCCACATCATAATATTCAAAAATATATTTCGAGAAAATTTAATCTTTATTCAAAAAGTTGGGTTCTTACAACCTCCCCTTTTTATGAAATTTCGTCCTTGAAATTAGGGTGCGTACCTGGTATGTTGAAGAGGTAAGGATATCTTGATTTCATCTCAGATTCTAACTCACAGGTCATTTCTTCCACATCGTGGTTTCTCCATAAAATTTTGACTTGAGGTATAACCTTGGAGCGTAGAATATGATCCTTTTTATCCAAGATTTTAACAGGTAACTCTTCATATGTTAAATCTTCTTTTATCTCATCTGGTTCTAATTCAATAATGTGGTTCGGGTCTTTCACATATTTACGTAACATAGATATGTGAAAAACATTATGAACACGAGACATACATGGCGGTAAAGCGAGTCTATACGCCACAGTTCCTACTCGATCGAGGATTAAAAATGGGCCAATTAATCGAGGGTTGAGTTTTTCTCTCTCTCCAAATCTCGTAACTCCCTTCCATGGAACAACACGTAATAACACATGATCTCCACTATCGAACTCCACGTCCTTTCGATGAAGATCATCATAACTCTTTTGTCGATCTTGTGAGGTTTTTATACGTTTTCGGATCGTTTGAATCTTTTCCGTAGTCATACGTACCAACTTTGGTCTCAACAACGTTGCTTCACCCACCACATCTCAGCATACTGGAGAACGACACTTTCTTCCATACAACGCCTCAAATGGAGTCATGCCAATACTTGCTTGATAACTGTTGTTGTAGGAAAACTCTACCAATGGTAGGAACTTATCCCAACTTCCTTTGAAGTCAAGGACATAGAGTCTTAATTGATCTTCAAGAGTTTGAATGGTCCTCTCCGACTGCCCGTTCGTCTGAGGATGATATGCCGAGCTAAATCACAAATTCGTGCCCATAGCTTTTTGTAAACTAACCCAAAATCTTGAAGTAAATCTTGGGTCTCGATCAGAAACTATGGATACTGGCATACCATGAAGTTTTATAATCTCATTTATATACATACGAGCAAGACGTTCAAGTGTATAAGTTTCTCGTATAGCTAGGAAATGAGCAGACTTGGTCAAGCTATTAACAATGACCCAAATTGCATCTATGCCTTGAGAAACCTTGGGAAGACCAGTAACGAAATCCATGGTAATGTGTTCCCACTTCCATTCTTGAATTTCAAGTGGTTGCAATGGACCTTTTGGTACTTGATGCTCCGCCTTGACTCGTTGACCAGTTAAACACCTTGAGATAAATTTTGATATCTCTCTCTTCATATTGCTCCACCAAAATGTATGTCGAAGATCACGATACATTTTGGTACTCCCAGGATGGATTGCAAACGATGTGTTGTGCGCCTCCATCATGATTTTATACTTTAAATCAGGGTTGTTAGTAACACAAAGTCTGGAGTTGACTCGAAGTATTCCTTCTTCATCGATTCTTGCTTCCGGCATAGAACTTTCTTGTACTTTCTTCCTCATACGCATCAGCTCCAGGTCTGTAGCTTGATCAGCTTTAACTTTATCGATTCAAGTCGGTTCTACTCGTATATTCGCCATCATCATATGGGTTCCTGGAGTCTTTATCTCTAACTCCATCCTTTGCAAGTCATACCAAATGGGTCTTTGCGTTGACAATATTACACTCGTACCCACATATGATCTTCTACTTAGTGCATCATCTACTACGTTCGTTTTTCCAAGATGGTATTGGATGGTATGATCATAATCTTTCAATAGTTCAAGCCAATGTCATTGTCGCATATTGAGTTCCTTTTGGGTGAAGAAATATTTGAGGCTTTTATGATCCGTGTAGATCTCCACCTTCTCTCCATACAGGTAATGCCTCAAAATCTTAAGCGCAAAAACGACAGCTGCCAACTCTAGATCATGAGTAGGGTAATTCCTCTCATATTCTTTGAGTTCTCGTGAGGCATAGGCTATGACTTTCCCATGTTGCATGAGAACACATCCTAACCCTTTGCCTGAAGCATCACTGTAGATGACAAATCCCTACGAGCCAGATGGTATTATCAGAACAGGTGCTGAAATGAGTCTCCTCTTGAGTTCTTGAAAACTCATCTCACATTCCTCGCTCCAACCGAAATTTGTATATTTTCGAGTCAGCTGAGTTAATGGAGTAGCGATTCGAAAAAATCCTTCCACGAATCTCCGATAATAACCAGTTAATCCGAGAAAGCTACGTACTTCGGTCACAAATTTAGGTTGCTCCCAGCTTTGAATAGCTTCAATCTTTGCTGGGTCAATAGATATTCCATAACTTGATATCACGTACCCAAGGAATGCAACTTCCTCAAGCCAGAACTCAAATTTTTTCAACTTGGCGTATAGCTTGTTTTCACGAAGCTTTTGGAGTATCAGCCTCAAGTGTTGCTCATGATCTTCACGGCTTTTGGAATATATGAGGATGTCATCAATAAAGACGGTCACAAAATGATCCAAATATTCCTTGAATACTCGGTTCATCATATCCATGAAGACAACAGGAGCATTAGTCAATCCAAAAGACATGACTAAGAATTCACAATGCCCGTACCGAGTTCTGAAGGCAGTCTTTGGAATATCCTCAGTTTTAACCTTCAGCTGATGATATCCAGAACGAAGATCGATCTTTGAAAAAATTATGCTCCTTGTAACTGATCAAACATGTCATTAATACGTGGCAATGGGTACCTATTTTTTATGGTGACATGACTCAACTCCCGATAATCAATATAAAGTCGCATTCTCCCATCTTTCTTCTTCATGAATAGAACAGGAGCACCCCAAGGAGACGTACTAGGACGAATGAAACCGATGTCTAATAATTCCTGTAATTGGGTCTTTAACTCCTGAAGTTCAATAGGAGCCATTCGATATGGGGCTTTGGAAATGGGTTTTGTACCGAGTTCAAGGTCGATACAAAATTAAATTTCACGCTCTAGGGGTAGGCCAGGAAGTTCTTCGGGGAATACGTTAGGAAATTTATTAACAACAGAAATATCATTCAGAACTGACATATTTTTGTTTAGATCTGTGACATGAGCTAAGAAAGCTTGACATCCGTTTTTTAATAAATGAATAACTTTATGGCTTGAAATGACATTGATTGATTTTACTTGTTTAGTTGTTTAAATTCGCATAATAGGTTGGTTATGAATATGAAAGCTAACAACCTTACGAAAACAATCAATTTTAGCATAATGAGTAGTTAACCAATCAATCCCTAGAATCACGTCAAATGCATATATTTTTAAGGAGATAAGATCGACAGGTAATGTGCGGTTACCGATTTGAATCAAACAAGACTGATAAACAGTGGATGTAATGAAGGTTTCTCCTAATGGAGTTTCAACAGATAAGTCAAAGTCTAATTTCTTCGGAGTCAAATTTAAACGTTGAGCGCAAGTAGGAGAAATAAAAGAATGGGTAGAACCAGTATCAAATAAGGTATAGACTTCACTAGAGTTTATGATAAGCTTACCCGTGATAACCTCGTTCGGGTTCCTTGCTTTCTGGGAGGTCACAACAAACGCTCTCCCTTGCACTACCGGCTTTGACTTTTCTGGGACGGCCTTTGGTGCCTCCATCCTAGCTGAACTTGTCTTCGGTGAATGACAAAATCGAGCTAAGTGACATTCCCTTCCACAATTATAACATGCTTTGGACGGCATCGTGCAGTTTGGACTGATGTGTCCCTCCCCTCCGCATTTGAAGCATATGATAGGTGGTCGTTCTCCTTCCTTAACAATGGGTGCTGGTGCTGACGTCTTTCCATCATTATTGAATCTCCTTTCTTGAAATGTCCATTTTTATTGTCTTGACTATGATTACCACCGAAGTGGTTACCATTTCTAGCATGTTGATTCCCTCCACGCTTGTTGCCACCTTTTTGATGACTGTTACCACTTGTATTTTCATTCTGCCAGCTGCTTTCTCTTGGTTGTGTTGACTCATTATCGCGCTCCAATAACTGAGCCCTATTTACAACATCTGAATACAAACATAGTTTATGAGAAATAAGATATTGACGTATCTCCGGTTTCAAACCTCTTAAAACATTCGCGTCATTCGTTCCTCATTATCGACCAAATGGGATGCAAACCGGGATAACTCCGCAAATTTAGCCTCGTATTACGACACGGTCATATTGTTTTGCTCCAACTTGATAAACTCCACCTCTTTCACGTGATGAATACTTTCGAGAAAGTACTTGTTATTGAATAGTTCTTGGAACTTCTCCCAAGACATCTTGAGTGTGTCAGGCTGGGTACGTTTTATAGATTCCCACCAGTAATCTGCCTCTTCACGTAACATGAAGGTGGCGAAGGGAACCTTTTGCTCCTCGGAGCATCCCAAGACATTAAATATCTTGGTGATCTGCTTTATCCATGCTTCAGTCTTAAGTGGTTTTGGCTCTCCAATAAACTCTGGTGGTCCCAGCTCCTTGAACTGTTTAGCAGTAACTGTCCGAGAGTTTCCAGTGTTTTCACCTACATTTTGGACAGGAGCCGCTCTCGCCTGATGTTGCATGAATTGCATAAAGCCCCTGAACATTCCATCGTTCATCATTTGGTCAGTGTTATTGTTTGCAAGAGGATTGTCGTCTTCCTGATGCACATTATTCTGATTGTTGATCTTTGGAGACTCAACGATCTCTTGTGCTCCATTACTATTCTCAATATTCTCGGATGCCATTTTCAAATACTGCCACAAAACAAGGGTTAATTGACATGTAACATATTATTCATATACTCTGACCAACCAATTAAATACCAAATAAACTTAGGTAGGTCATACTAGCGAAGGAATTCCCCGTCTCTCCCCTCCTAGTTCTAGTCTCACATCTTAGCCAGGGATCATATCCCTAAGCCTTGATACCAATTGTGACGCCCCCAAAACAGGTATACATCACCTATTCTGAGTCGTCAAATACATAGTACAGAATACAAATACAACTTAAGTATACAACTGTCATACAAAGTACGACAAAACATAAGCTGTGAGTTTTAATACAAATATTATCATCTAGACAATATACAAATTCAAATTCAATATTATTACATTTATTTTCCACTATTTCACTGAATAGTGAGGACTACTAATGCTATCATCTGGTCCGTCACTCCGTTCCTCGACTAGTCCCTGCTACGTTCTCATTTCCTGAAGAGAACAATAAAAGTAAAAGGGTGAGCTCAACTAGCCCAGTAGAAAATATTATGACTAAGATAATGCAGAATATATTATCGTTAGCCTTCAACAGTGTTAAACAATAAACAATAATGATATAGTGTTAAAAGATATTGAAGAAATAATATCATTTATGAAGAAAATGATCTCCCTTACCTCAGAAAGAATAGTACTTCTGACTGAAATACTGTATATAGTGCTAAAAGAACTTGCACCGTATAGCAATACTCGAAGTACTAAAATATTCATAAAATACGCTCGATATTATAGAGAGAGAAAGAGAGAGAAATCTTTAGTTTCTGACGTGATTTTAAATTCTAACCTAAGCACCCTATTTATAGGAAATTACTTAGAACACCAAAGCAGAAAATTGAATATAATAATAATATATTATAAAAAATTTTCTATGCCCACTAAGACTCCTGAAATCAGCATGTTTACAACACATGGGGGGCCAACCAAAACAATAAAAACGTTTTTTATATTTAAAATATTTTAAACTCCAAAAATCAATTATTTCGGAACTTCAGAACTTCAATAATTCATAATAAATAGCCCTTTTATCAGAAAATTCTAATTTCGTAACTTATTATAGAAAATTCAATTCTCTACAACTTTGCAGAAGAAAGTTTTTCAAAATTTCAAACAAAAATTGACCGAAATCCACATACAGACGATTTTACAAACTATAATCAAATTTCAGTCAAGAAATGGGGTCCACCGACACACAAAACATGTGTTAATCATTTAATGCAACAAAAATACTTTTCCTCCTCATATACTCATATATATCACATTCATTTTAAAAAATATCACTATTACTATATTATAATAATATAATAAAATATTATTTTATCAGAAAAGATAAAATATCGATTTTCAACAATTGTCACTTTAAAAATTTTCTCCATCTATATCCACATAAAATCAATATTTTTCTCATCATATAAATTAATAATTAATTATTCACAAATAATATTACAGAAGCACAACAATGACAACCAGGCAGTTCCCAGTAAAGAGGGGGCTTTCCAATAAGGATTTCTCTTTTCTGGCGCGCAATTAGGTGACTAAAGCTCTCCTTAGACAGAACTTTCTAGACATTGCCAATAATGTTATCTAATAATATTATTCAGATAATATGAATTATTGCTTTGATAATGGAAAATACTGTGTAGTGACAATTATTAAAACAACAGTAATATAAAATATCAACGCAGCAATTATTGAATCAATAAAATAAAATATTGAATAGTAATTACTGTAACAATTATTGAGTAGTGCCTTCTTACGTAAGAATCAATAATTGGTGCAATACCGTGTGCTACTGTGCAACCACGCATATTACTGTATTTTAACTACCGGGTATTTCAACAGTGTTAACGGTAACAACTACGCCGTTATTTATAAAAAAACTCATACTTGTCATTTTATTCACTACTGGCCAAAGATATTCGCACTACTGGCCAAAGATATTCATCAGAAATCATTCATCTTTGCATTACAGGCCAAAGATATTCAGTTATATCATCATTTAGGACTGAGGATGATGAAAAATATTTTAGGAAAACGAATCCAGTGAAACAAAATAATAAATATTAAGGATTCGTGCTTTAGCTATTCCATGTCCAAAAATACATCATGAATAATCACAGTGGAATAAAATTCAAGAATGATCAAAACATGGATACAATCAAAGCTAGTATCCATAATAGATATTTTGGACGAAAAATGAAAATTTAATTTTTCTGTGAATAGTGTCGTATTCGTGAATAGTGCCGTATACGTGAATAGTAATTCTGACACCAAAAGATAGAAATTTCACAAAAAATATTATCATGCTTTGTGAATAGTACTCGTGAATAGTAACTCATGAATAGTAACTCGTGAATAGTAATTCATGAATAATAACTCATGAATAGTAACTCATGAATAATAACTCATGAATAGTAACTCATGAATAGTAACCCCGACATAAAAAAGTTTCAAATTTGATAAAAATTCAAACCAATATTTTGGCATAATGATATTGAAGAAATAATATCATTTATGAAGAAAATAATCTCCCTTACCTCAGAAAGAATAGTACTTCTGACTGAAATACTCGATATAGTGCTAAAAGAACTTGCACCGTATAGCAATACTCGAAGTAATAAAATACTCACAAAATACGCTCGATATTATAAAGAGAGAAATCTTTAGTTTCTGGTGTGATTTTTAATTCTAACCTAAGCACCCTATTTATAGGAAATTGCTTAGAACACGAAAACAGAAAATTGAATATAATAATAATATATTATAAAAATTTCCTACGCCCACTAAGACTCCTAAAATAAGCATGTTTACAACACATGGGGGGCTAACCAAAACAATAAAAACATTTTTTATATTTAAAATATTTTAAACTCCAAAAATCAATTATTTCAGAACTTCAAAACTTTAATAATTCATAATAAATAGCTCTTTTATCAAAAAATTTGAATTTCGCGAGTTTTTATAGGAAATTTGATTCTCTACAACTTTGCAGAAGAAAGTTTTTCCAAATTCCAAACATAAATTGACCGAAATCCACATACGGACGATTTTACAAGTTATAATCAAATTTCAGTCAAGAAATGGGGTCCACCGACACACAAAACATGTGTTAATCATTTAATGCAACAAAAATACTCTTCCTCCTCATATACTCAAATATCTCACATTCAATGTAAAAATATCACCATTATTATATTATAATAATATAATAAAATATTATTTTATCAGAAAAGATAAAATATCGATTTTTAACAATTTTTACTTTATAAATTTTCTCCATCTATATCCACATAAAATCAATAATTTACTCATCATATAAATCAATAATTAATTATTCACAAATAATATTACAGAATCACAATAATGACAACCAGGCAGTTCCTAGGAAAGAGGGGGCTTTCCAATACAGATTTCTCCTTACTGGCGCGCAATTAGGTGACCAAACCTCTCCTTAGACAAAACTTTCTAGACATTGCCAATAATGTTATCTAATAATATTATTCAGATAATATGAATTATTGCTTCGATAAAGGAAAATACTATGTAGTGACAATTATTAAAACAACGGTAATATAAAATATCAACGCAGCAATTATTGAATCAATAAAATAAAATATTGAACAGTAATTATTATAACAATTATTGAGTAGTGCCTTCTTACGTAAGAATCAATAATTAGTACAATACCGTGTGCTACTGTGCAACCACGCATATTACTATATTTTAACCACCGGGTATTTCAACAGTGTTAATGGTAACAACTACGCCGTTATTTATAAAAAAAACTCATACTTGTCGTTTTTTTTTCATCCAACAGTTATTCTGTTATGGGACCCACACAAGGCCGCGTCGTCGTACGAATATTCCCTGACAAAAGAATATTCCACGACCAAACGAATATTCCCCGACAACAATGAATATTTTATAACCACTTACTTATTTTGAAATTTTTTCGTATATCACCCTTAACTTTAACTTTTATCAATTTAACCATTTACTGAAAAGTAATTATAAGAAAAATTGAATACTTTTATTTCATAAAATTCGGGGTCTTACAATATTATTAAATCAACAATTGAGACGATAAAGTTATTCATATTATTATTTTCAATATTGACAATGTCTAGAAGTTCTGTCAAGGAGAGGTTTGGTCACCTAATTGCGCGCCAATAAGGAAAAATCCTTATCGAAAAGCCCCCTTTTCTGAAAATGACCTGGTTGTTAAATATTGTGAGTTATAATATTAATGATGAATAAGTTGTGTTGATTAAAAATGAATTTTGATAGTTCCATTGTTTTGGGATTATTAGTGTTAGTGGAAATTGACATCTATTCCGATGATAATTGATGTCTAGGGGTTATATTGATAAATCGGGTAATTTATCGGATAAATGAGCAATTAATTGCTACTAATTTAGAAGCTTATATAACTATTTATTCACATGTGTGTACTATTGAATCACACTATTTACTATTAGGGGAGTTGGTGCAAAATTGATAATACTTGCATGATTAAGTTAAAAATAGAGGCATATATGGAGGTACTATACTGTAATATGTATTTTTCAAATGATTATACTATTGATTCACATTATTTACTATTAGGGGAGGTGGTGCAAGTTTGATAATACTTGCAGGACTAAATTAAAAATGAAAGAAAAGTTGGAGGTATTACACTGTAATTTTTTTAAGCCCCAAAACGTGCAATTATCGAAACTATATTTTCCTATAAATAGAAGCTCATCCTTCCTTCATTTCTCACCAATTCACAAAAGCTTTAAAGCGATTATTATAGAGAGAAATTATAGAGAGAAAGAAGAAGAGAAGTCTGCTACGTCACTATTCTAGAATCCAGTTTTTCCAAGGTAGGGAGTATTATTTCTTTCTTATCCATTAAGAGAACTTTGTTATTCCATTCTTTATTATTCTATTGGAATAACCTGTATACGCGGGGCTACCCTATACTTGGTGAAATTATTCTGTTATTCCATTCTTTATTATTCTGTTGGAACATCCTGTCTGTGCGTTTACGCCGAACCTGGTTCCATTATTTATCATTCTGTTGGAACATCCTGTCTGTGCGTTCTACACCGGACCTGGTTCCGTCTTTATTATTCTGTTGGAATATCCTGTTTGTGCATTTTCCGCCGGACCAGATTCCGTCTTTATTATTCTGTTGGAATATCATGTCTGTGCTTTTTCGCCGGACCTGATTCTGTTATTTATTATTCTGTTGGAATAACCTGCTTGTGCGGTCTATCGCATGCCTAGTGATTTCTTTTGTTATTCCATTCCTTGTTATATTCAGTTGGTTAAATTTTTGACTTCTATACTCCATGAAATTAGTGGAATATCCTTGATATTTGCGCTTCATCCAATATCTTTTCATGGAAATATTCTTCTGAGTATTCTTGAATTTTACTCTACAAAGCAGTATCATGTTGGCAATTTGGACATTATTAGTTCTTGTATAAATTAATTCTTGAACTTGTTTTATTGAATTCTTATAACATTGTCATCATCCTCATGTTTATATTTTTTTGAAAGTCATATGTGACCTGTAGTGCATAGATGGACTTGGTATGATTATGACCAGGGATTATTCGGTGTAATCATGACCGTAATGTTACAAATGATGTGGTAAAAGTCCTCATTGGCCCGTAGTAAATTGATAGACAGTTGTTGGCATGATCATGACCATTAATGAATACACAAATATTCTTGGCCCGTAGTGCATGGATAATTGTGGTCGTGATACTATAGAATATCCTTGGCCGTAGTGCAGGGGTGATTCGATGATGTGGATTATTTATTAAGCTGAGTCCCAACGATAAAAGTGATGAAAAATCTTTTAAATCATAAAAGATAGTAGATTTTATTCTCTACTCGACTCTTTTAATGGATTGCTTGTTCCACTGCAGTTAAACTTGATGGTTGTTATATTATATCAGTTTAACACTGTTGAAGGCTATCGATAATATATTCTGCATTATCTTAGTCATAATATTTCCTACTAGGCTAGTTGAGCTCACCCTTTTACTTTCATTGTTCTCTTCAGGAAATGAGAACGTAGAACGGAGTGACGGACCAGATGATAACATTAGTAGTCCTCACTATTCCGTGAAATAGTGGGAAAATTAATGTAATAATATTGAATTTGAGTTTGTATATTATCTAGACTATAATATTTGTATTAAAACTCACAGCTTATGTTTGTTCGTACTTTGCACGACAGTTGTATAATTAAGTTGTATTTGTATTCTGTACCATATATTTGGCGACTCACAATAGGTGATGTATACCTATTTTGGGGGCGTCACAGTTGGTATCAAAGCTTAAGGATATGATCCCTGGCTAAGATGTGAGACTAGAACTAGGAGGGGAGAGACGGGGAATTCCTTCGCTAGTATGACCTACCTAAGTTTATTTGGTATTTGATTGGTCGGTCAGAGTATAGGGATAATATGTTGCATGTCAATTAACCCTTATTTTGTGGCAGTGTTTGAAAATGGAATCCGAGAATGTTGAGAACATCAATGGAGCACAAGAGACTGTTGAGTCTCCACAGATCAATAACCAGGATAATGTGCATCAGGATGGCGATAATCCTCATGCAAACAACAACACTAACCAAATGGTGAACGATGGAATGTTCCAAGGTTTTATGCAATTCATGCAACATCAGGCGAGAGCGGCTCTTGTTTAAAATACAGGTGTAAACACTGGAAACTCTTGGACGGTCACTGCTAAACAGTTCAAGGAGCTGGGACCACCGGAGTTAGTTGGAGAGCCAAAACCACTTAAGGTGGAAGCATGGATAAAGAAAATCACCAAGATATTTGATGTCTTGGGATGCTACGAAGAGCAAAAGGTTCCCTTCGCCACCTTTATGTTGCGTGAAAAAGCAGATTACTGGTGGGAATCTGTAAAACGTACCCAGCCTGACGCACTCAAGATGTCTTGGGAGAAGTTGCAAGAGCTGTTCAATGACAAATACTTTCCCGAAAGTATTCGTCACATGAAGGAGGCGAAGTTTATCAAGTTGGAACAAAACAATATGACCGTGTCGAAATACAAGGCTAAATTTGCGGAGTTATCCCGATTTACATCCCATTTGGTCGATAATGAGGAGCGAATGACGTGAATGTTTCTAAGAGGTTTGAAACCGGAGATTCGACAATATCTTATTTCTCATAAACTGTGTTTGTATTCAAATGTTGTAAATAGGGCTCAGTTATTGGAGCGCGATAACAAGTCAACGCAACCAAGAGAAAGCAGCCGGTAGAATGAAAATACCAGTGGTAACTGTCATCGAAGCGGTGACAACAAACGTGGAGGGAATTAATATGCCAGAAATGGTAACCACTTCGGTGGTAATCATAGCCAAGATAATAAGAATGGACATTTCAAGAAGAGGAGATTCAACAATAATGGAAAGACATTAGCACCAACACCCATTGTCAAGGAAGGAGAACGACTACCTATCATATGCTTCAAATGCGAAGGGGGGGACACATCAGTCCAAACTGCGCGATGTCGTCCAAGGCATGTTATAATTGTGGAAGAGAAGGTCACCTAGCCCAATTTTGTCGTTCACCAAAGATAAGTTCAGCTAGGATGGAGGCACCAAAGGCCGTCCCAGAAAAGTCAAAGCCGGTAGTAAAAGGGAGAGCGTTTGTTGTGACCTCCCTAGAAAGCAAAGAACCCGAACGAGGTTATCACGGGTAAGCTTATCATAAACTCTAGTGAAGTCTATACCTTATTTGATACCAGTTCTACCCATTCTTTTATTTCTCCTACTTGCGCTCAATGTTTAAATTTGACACCAGAGAAATTAGACTTTGACTTATCTGCTGAAAATCTATTGGGAGAAACCTTCATTACATCCACTGTTTATAAGTCTTGTTTGATTCAAATCGGTAACCGCACGTTACCTGTCGATCTTATTTCTTTAAAAATACTTGCATTTGACGTGATTCTAGGGATTGATTGGTTAACTATTCATCATGCAAAAATTGATTATTTTTGTAAGGTTGTTAACTTTCATATTCCTAATCAACCTATTATATGAATTCAAGCGACCAAACCATTAAAATCAATCACGGTCGTCTCAAGCCATAAAGCTATTCGTTTATTGAAAATGGATATCAAGCTTTCTTAGCTCATGTCACGGATTTAAACAAAAATACGTCAGTTTTGAATGATATTTCTATTGTTAATAAATTTCCTGACGTATTCCCTGAAGAATTTCCTGGCCTACCCCCAGAGCGTGAAATTGAATTTTGTATCGACCTTAAACTCGGTACAAAATCCATTTCCAAAGCCCCATATCGAATGGCTCCTATTGAACTTCAGGAGTTAAAGACCAAATTACATGAATTGTTAGACATCGATTTCATTTGTCCTAGTACGTCTCCTTGGGGTGCTCCTGTTCTATTCGTGAAGAAGAAAGATGGGAGTATGCGACTTTGTATTGATTATCGGGAGTTGAATCATGTCACCATAAAAAATAGGTACCCATTGCCACGTATTGATGACCTATTTGACTAATTGCAAGGCGCCAAATTCTTTTTAAAGATTGATCTTCGTTCATGATATCATCAATTGAAGATTAGAACCGATGACATTCCAAAGACGGCTTTCAGAACTCGGTACGGGCATTATGAATTCCTAGTCATGTCCTTTGGATTGACTAATGCTCCTGCTGCCTTCATGGATATGATGAACCGAGTATTCAAGAAATATTTGGATTATTTTGTGGTTGTCTTTATTGATGACATCCTCATATATTCCAAAAGCCGCGAAGATCATAAGCAACACTTGAGGCTAATAATCCAAAAACTTCGTGAAAACAAGCTATATGCCAAGTTGAAGAAATACGAGTTCTGGTTTGAGGAAGTTGCATTCCTTGGGCACGTGATATCAACTCATGGGATATCTGTTGACCCGGCAAAAATTGAAGCAATTCAAAGCTGGGAGCAACCAAAATCAGTGACCGGAGTACTTGGCTTTCTCGGCTTAGCTGGTTATTATCGGAGATTTGTAGAAGGGTTTTCTCGAATTGCTACTCCATTAACTCAGCTGACTCAAAAAGATACAAATTTGGTTGGAGCGTAGAATGTGAGAAGAGTTTTCAAGAACTCAAAAGGAGACTCATTTTAGCACCTGTTCTGATAATACCATCTGGCTCGGAGGGATTTGTCATCTACAGTGATGCTTCAGGCAAAGGGTTAGGATGTGTTCTCATGCAACATGGAAAAGTCATAGCCTATGCCTCACGGCAACTCAAAGAATATGAGAGGAATTATCTTACTCATGATCTAGAGTTGGCAGCTGTCGTTTTTGCGCTTATAATTTGGAGGCTTTACCTGTATGGGGAGAAACTGGAGATCTATACGGATCATAAAAGCCTCAAATATTTCTTCACTCAAAAGGAACTCAACATGCGGCAACGACGTTGGCTCGAACTGTTGAAAGATTATGATCATATTATTCAATACCATCCTGGAAAAATGAACGTAGTAGATGATGCACTGAGTAGAAGATCATATGCGGATATGAGTGTAATATTGTCAACGCAAAGGCTCATTTTGTATGACTTGCAAAAGATGAAGTTAGAGATAAAGACTCCAGGGACCCATGTGATGATGGTGAATATACGAGTAGAACCGACTTTAATCGATAAAGTTAAAGCTGCTCAAGCTACAGACCTGGAGCTGATGCGTATGAGGAAGAAAGTACAAGAAGGTACTATGCCGAAAATAAGAATCGATAAAGAAGGAATAATTCAAGTCAACTCTAGACTTTGTGTTCCTAACAACCATGATTTAAAGTATAAAATCATGATGGAGGCGCACAACACACCGTTTGTAATCCATCCTGGGATTACCAAAATGTATCGTGATCTTCGACATACATTTTGGTGGAGCAATATGAAGAGAGAGAGCAAAATTTATCTCAAGGTGTTTAACTTGTCAACGAGTCAAGGCGAGCATCAAGTACCAAAAGGTCCATTGTAACCACTTGAAATTTTAGAATGGAAGTGGGAACACATTACCATGGATTTCGTTACTGGTCTTCCCAAGGTTTCTCAAGGCATAGATGCAATTTGGGTCATTGTTGATAGATTGACCAAGTCTACTCATTTCCTACCTATACGAGAAACTTATACACTTGAACGTCTTGCTCGTATGTACATAAACGAGAATTTAAGATTGCATGATATGCCAGTATCCATAGTTTTTGATTGAGACCCAAGATTCACTTCAAGATTTTGGGTTAGTTTGCAAAAAGCTATGGGCATGGATTTACGATTTAGCTTGGCATATCATCCTCAGACGGACGGACAGTCGGAGAGGACCATTCAAACTCTTGAAGATCTATTAAGTCTATGTGTCCTTGTCTTCAAGGGAAGTTGGGATAAGTTCCTACCATTGGTGGAGTTTTTCTACAACAACAGTTATCAAGCAAGTATTGGCATGGCTCCATTTGAGGCATTGTATAGAAGAAAGTGTCGTTCTCCAGTATACTGGGATGAGGTGGGTAAAGCAACGTTGTTGGGAGCGGAGTTGGTACGTATGACTACGGAAAAGATTCAAACGATCCGACAACGTATAAAAACCTCACAAGATCGACAAAAGAGTTATGCTGATCTTCATCGAAAGGATGTGGAATTAGATATTAGAGATCATGTGTTATTACGTGTTGCTCCATGGAAGGGAGTTACGAGATTTGGAAAGAGGGAAAGCTCAACCCTCGATTCATTGGCCCATTTTTAATCCTCGATCGAGTAGGAACTGTGGCGTATAGACTCGCTTTACCGCCATGTATGTCTTGTGTTCATAATGTTTTTCACATATTTATGTTACGTAAATATGTGAAAGACCTGAACCACATTATTGAGTTAGAACCAGACGAGATAGAGGAAGATTTAACGTATGAAGAGTTACCTGTTAAAATCTTGGATAAAAAGAATCATATTCTACGCTCCAAGGTTATACCTCAAGTCAAAGTTTTGTGGAGAAACCACGATGTGGAAGAAATGACCTGGGAGTTAGAATCTCAGATGAAATCAAGATATCCTTACCTCTTCGACATACCAGGTACGCACCCTAATTTCGAGGATGAAATTTCGTAAGAAGGGGAGGTTATAAGACCCCAACTTTTTGAATAAAGATTAAATTTTCTCGAAATATATTTTTTGAATATTATGGTGTGGATTTGATATAATGCTATAGTTGTAGGTAATATTTACAAATTTTGCAAAGTACGCAAGTTGTTATATAATATTCGATTGGTCGGGGAATATTCATTTTAACAGGGAATATTCGTACAACGGCACAATCATTGGTGGACCCCCACAACGAAATTATTGTTGGATTGAGAAAACGACAAAAATACTTTATGGAAATAACGGCGGAAGATTTACCGTTAACTGTTGAAACACCCGGTGTTAAAAGTACAGCAATACGCGTGGTTGCATAGTAGCACACGGTATTGATTATTGATGCTTACGTGAGAAGTCACTCAGTTATACTCAATTATTGCTATAGTAATTAATGCATCATATCTCTATTATATTGATTCAATTATTGTCACAATATCATTTGCATAATATATTATATTATTAAATCAATAATTGAGACGACAAAGTTATTCATATTATTATTTTCAATATTGACAATGTCTAGAAGTTCTGTCAAGGAGAGGTTTGGTCACCTAATTACGCTCTAATAAGGAGAAATACTTATCGGAAAGCCCCCTCTTTCCTAGAAACGACCTGATTGTTAGATATTGTGAGTTATAATATTAATGATGAATAAGTTATGTTGATTAAAAATGAATTTTGATAGTTCCATTGTGTTGTGATTATTAGTGTTACTGGAAATCGACATCTATTCTGATGATAATTGATGCCTAGGGGTTATATTGATAAATCGAGTAATTTATCGGATAAATGTGCAATTAATTGCTACTAATTCACATGCTTATATAACTATTTGTTCACATGTGTGTACTATTGAATCACATTATTTACTATTAGGGGAGTTGGTGCAAGATTGATAATACTTGCATGACTAAGTTAAAAATGGAGGTATAGATGGAGGTACTATACTGTAATTCGTATTTTTCACATGATTATACTATTGATTCACATGGTTGAACTATTGATTCACATTATTTACTATTAGGGGAGGTGGTGCAAGTTTGATAAAACTTGCAGGACTAAATTGAAAATGAAAGAAAAGTTAGAGGTATTGTACTGTAATTTTTTGAGCCCCAAAACGTGCAATTATCGAAACTATATTTTCCTATAAATAGAAGCTCATTCTTCCTTCATTTCTCACCAATTCACAAAAGCTTTAGAGCGATTATTATAGAGAGAAATTATAAAGAAAGAAGAAGAGAAGTCTGCTACCTAACTATTCTAGTATCCAGTTTTTCCAAGGTAGGGAGTATTATTTCTTTCTTATCCATGAAGAGAACTTCTGTTATTCCATTCTTTATTATTCTATTGGAATAACCTGTATACGCGGGCTACCTTATACTTGGTGAAATTCTTCTATTATTTCATTCTTTATTATTCTGTTGGAACATCATATCTGTGCGTTTACGCCGGACCTGGTTCCATTATTTATCATTCTATTGGAACATCCTGTATGTGCGTTCTACGTCGGACCTGGTTTCGTCTTTATTATTCAGTTGGAATATCATGTCTGTGCGTTTTACGCCGGACCTGATTCCGTCTTCATTATTCTGTTAGAATATTTGTCTGTGCTTTTACGCCGGACCTGATTTCGTTATTTATTATTCTATTGGAATAACCTATCTGTGCGGTCTATCGCATGTCTGGTGATTTCTTTTGTTATTCCATTCCTTGTTATACTCAGTTGGTTAAAGTTTTGACTTCTATACTCCATGAAATTAGTGGAATATCCTTGATATTTGCGCTTCATCTAGTATCTTTTCATGGAAATATTCTTCTGAGTATTCTTGAATTTTACACTACAAAGCAGTATCATGTTGACAATTTAGACATTATTAGTTCCTGTATAAATTAATTCTTGAACTTGTTTTATTGAATTCTTATATCATTGTCATCATCCTCATGTTTATATTTTTTTGAAAGTCATTTTGTGGCCTGTAGTGCATAGATGGATTTGGTATGATTATGACCAGGGATTATTCAGTGTAATCATGACCGTAATGTTACAAATGATGTGGTAAAAGTCCTCATTGGCACGTAGTGCGTTGATGGACAGTTTTTGGCATGATCATGACCATTAATGAATATAAAAATATTTTTAGCCCATAGTGCACGGATAATTGTGGTCGTGATACTATAGAATATCTTTGGCCGTAGTGTAGGGTGATTCGATGATGTGGATTATTTATTAAGCTGAGTCCCAGCGATAAAAGTGTTGAAAAACCTTTTAAATCATAAAAGATAGTAGATTTTATTCTCTACTTGACTCTTTTAATGGATTGCTTGTTCCGCTGCAGTTAAACTTGATGGTTGTTATATTATATCAGTTTAACACTGTTGAAGGCTAACGATAATATATTCTGCATTATCTTAGTCATAATATTTCCTACTGGGCTAGTTGAGCTCACCCTTTTACTTTCATTGTTCTCTTTAGGAAATGAGAAAGTAGCAGGGAGTAGTCGGGCAACGGAGTGATGGACCAAATGATAGCATTAGTAGTCCTCACTACTCCGTGAAATAGTGGGAAAATAAATGTAATAATATTGAATTTGAGTTTGTATATTGTCTAGACGACAATATTTTTATTAAAACTCACAACTTATGTTTTGTCGTACTTTGCATGACTGTTGTATAATTAAGTTGTATTTGTATTCTGTACCATGTATTTGGTGACTCAGAATAGGGCATTGTATACCTATTTTGGGGGCGTCACACTACGGGCCAAGAATATTTGTGTATTCAATAATGGTCATGATCATGCCAACAACTGTCCATTAATGCACTACGGGCCAATGAGGACTTTTTCCACATCATTTGTAACATTACGGTCATGATTACACCGAATAATCCCTGGTCATAATCATACCAAGTCCATCTATGCACTATAGGCCACATATGACTTTCAACAAAATATAAACATGAGGATGATGACAATGATATAAGAATTCAATAAAATAAGTTCAAGAATTAATTTATCCAGGAACTAATAACGTCCAAATTATCAACATGATACTGCTTTGTAGAGTAAAATTCAAGAATGCTCAGAAGAATATTTCCATGAAAAGATACTGGATGAAGCGCAAATATCAAGGATATTCCACTAATTTCATGGAGTATAGAAGTCAAAACTTTAACCAACTGAGTATAATAAGGAATGGAATAACAAAAGAAATCACCAGGCATGCGATAGACCGCACAGGCAGGTTATTCCAACAGAATAATAAATAACGAAATCAGGTCGGGCGTAAAAGCACAGACAGGATATTCCAACAGAATAATAAAGACGAAATCAGGTCCGGCATAAAATGCACAGACAGGATATTCCAACAGAATAATAAAGACGGAACCAGGTCCGGCGTAGAACGCACAGACATGATGTTCCAACAGAATAAAAAAGAATGGAACAAAAGAAGAATATCACCACGTATAGGGTAGCCCGCGTATACAGTTTATTCCAACAGAATAATAAAAAATAGAATAATAGAAGTTCTCTTCATGGATAAGAAAGAAATAAAACTCCCGACCTTAGAAAAACTGGATACTGGAATAGCGAGGTAGCAGACTTCTCTTCTTCTTTCTATAAT
Source organism: Panax japonicus (assembly GCA_020205505.1). Classification (NCBI taxonomy): domain Eukaryota; kingdom Viridiplantae; phylum Streptophyta; class Magnoliopsida; order Apiales; family Araliaceae; genus Panax; species Panax japonicus. The sequence continues at coordinate 55,458,824 of CM035105.1, read as the reverse complement.
TTCTCTCTATAATAATCGCTCTAAAGCTTTTGTGAATTGGCGAGAAATGAAGGTAGAATGAGCTTCTATTTATAGAAAAATATAGTTTTGATAATTACACGTTTTGGGGCTCGAAAAATTACAGTAAAATACCTCAAACTTTTCCTTTATTTTTAGTTTAGTCATGGAAGTATTATCAAACTTGCACCACCTCCCCCTAATAGTAAATAATGTGATTCAATAGTAAATTATGTGAATCAATAGTTCTAGACATGTGAAAATACGAATTACAGTATAGTACCTCCATCTATACCTCCATGTTTAACTTAGTCATGCAAGTATTATCAATCTTACACCAACTCCCCTAATAGTAACAAGGATGTGAAACAATAGTATACACATGTGAACAAATAGTTATAATCATATGAAATAATAGCAATCAATTGCTCATTTATCCGGTTAAATACCCGATTGGTCAATATAACCTCCAGACATCAATTATTATCGAAATAATTGTCGATTTTCACTAACAAAAATAATTCAAACACAATGAAATCATTTTTTTATCAAAAATATAAATTTTGAAATTTCGAAGTTTGACTTTTCCCGAAAAAGTCAACTATTGACTTTTTGACCGAATAGTGAATTGTGGAAAATTTTTGTGTTTATAGACTATTTTTACTAATTTCATCGTTCTGGACTCAAATATCACGTTCGCGTCTCCAAATTCAACTCCGAACACAACTTCAATTCTAATAACATTCATCATTAATATTATAACTCACAATATTTATCAACCAGGTCGTTCCCAGGAAAGAGGGGGCTTTTCAATAAGGATTTCTCCCTATTGACGCGCAATTAGGTGACCAAACCTCTCCTTGACAGAACTTCTAGACATTGTAAATATTGCAATTTAATAATATGAATAACTTTGTCGTCTCAATTATTGATTTAATAAAATAACATATTATGTTGATGATACTGTGACAATAATCGAATCAATAATATGAGAGATATGATGCAGCAATTACTGTAGCAATAATTGAGTATAACTGAGTGACTTCTCACGTAAGCATCAATAATCAATACCGTGTGCTACTATGCAACCACGCGTATTATTGTACTTTTACTACCGGGTAGTTCTTCAATTAACGGTAAAACTTCCGTCGTTATTTTCATAAAGTATTTTTATCGTTTTCTCAATCCGATAATAATTCCGTTGTGGGGGTCCACCAATGATTGTGCCGTTGTACGAATATTTCCTGTTAAAACAAATATTCCCCGACCAATCGAATATTATATAACAACTTGCGTACTTTGCAAAATTTGTAAATATTACCCACAACTATAACATTATATCAAATCCACACCATAATATTCAAAAATATATTTCGAGAAAATTTAATCTTTATTCAAAAAGTTGGGGTCTTACAGTTATTCTATTTAGTAAATGGTTAAATTGATAAAAGGTTAAAGTTAAGGGTGATATGTGAAAAATTTTCAAAGTAAGTAAGTTGTTATAAAATAATCGGAGATAAAAGTACAGTAATACGCATGGTTGCATAATAGCACACGGTATTGATTATTAATGCTTACGTGAGAAGACACTCAGTTATACTCAATTATTGCTACAAGTAATTGCTGCATAATATCTCTCTTATTATTGATTCAATTATTGTCACAGTATCATCTGCATAATATTTATTATTATTAAATTAATAATTGAGACGACAAAGTTATTCATATTATTATTTGCAATATTGATAATGTCTATAAAGTTCTGTCAAGGAGAGGTTTGGTCACCTAATTGCGCGTCAATAGGGAGATATCCTTATCGGAAAGCCCTTTTTCTCCTGAGAATGATTTGGTTGTTAAATATTGTGAGATATAATATTAATGATAAATAAGTTCGTGTTGATTAAAGATGAAATTGATAGTTCCATTGTGTTGAGATTATTAGTGTTGGTGGAAATCGACATTTATTTCGATAATAATTGATGTCTGGAGATTATATTGACCAATCGGGTAATTAATCGGATAAATGAGCAATTAATTGCTATTAATTCATATGCTTATAACTATTTGTTCACATGTGTGTACTATTGATTCATATACATGTACTATTAGGGGAGGTGGTGCAAGATTGATAATATTTGCATGACTAACTTAAAAATGGAGGTATAGATGAAGGTACTATACTGTAATTATTTTTTTCACATGCATGAATAGAACTATTGAGTCACATGATTGTACTATTGATTCACATGATATACTATTAGGGGAGGTGGTGCAAGTTTGATAATACTTGCAGGACTAAATTAAAAATGAAGGAAAAGATGAATGTATTATACTGTAATATTTTGAGTCCCAAAACGTGCAATTATCGAAACTATATTTTCCTATAAATAGAAGCTCATTCTTCCTTCATTCTCACCAATTCACTAAGACTCACAAGAGCAATTATAGATAGCAAGAAGAACTGTTGATTGATAGCTTTGGCCTGTAGTGCAAAGATGGACATGTGTTTAACATGATCATGACCACTGGTGATACTAACGAATATCCTTGGTCCGTAGTGCATGGATAATTTGATGATGAGATTTGCAGGATCATGACCATTAGTTAACAGTTGAATGTATTTGGCCGTAGTGCAATGATAGACAATTGATTGGTATGATCATTACCATTGGTTTTATAGTTGAACATCTTTGGTCCATAGTGTAAATATAGAAAACTGATTGGTATGATCATTGTTATTAAATTTGAATATCTTTAGCCTTTGGGGTAAGGATATTGAGTAAACGTTTTATTAAGCATTTGTGACAAGGAGAAATTATTTATTTACATGATTATAAATATGTATTGTGGATTTAACTATAATCTTTGGTGGTTCAGGTGAAAACAGGTGTTGAGAGTTCTTTTTGTCTTAGGTATAACAAAGAACTGCTGATGAGTATTACAAGAAAGAAATATTAATGATGGACTTTTAATCTAGAGGAGATAGTAGACATTATGTTCTACTTGAATCTTCTAATGGATTGCTTATTCCGCTGTAGTTGTTGATGTAAAACTTGTTGTCTATTGTATTATATCAGTTGTTATACTGTTGAAGGCTAACGATAATTTATTCTGCATTATCTTAGTCATAATATTTCTTACTGTGCTAGTTGAGCTCACCCATTTCTTTCACTGTTCTCTTCAAGAAATGAGAATATAGCTGGGACTAATCAGGGAATGGAGTGACGGTCCAGATGGTTGTTTTAGTAGTCCTCACTATTCTATGAAATAGTGTGATAATAAATATAATGAGGACTTCATTTGAGTTTGAATACTGTCTATGAGATAATATTCGTGTAAAAACTCTAAGCTACACTTTTGTCGTATTGTATAAAAGAAGTTTGTATTTGATTTATCTACCATGTATTTGGCGACTCAGAATGGGTGATGTATACCAATTTTGGGGCGTCACAGTTTGTATCAAACCTTAGGGACATGATCCCGGGCTGAGGTGTGAGACTAGAACTAGGAGGGGAGAGACGGGTAATTCCTTCGCTAGTATGACCTACTGTGACGCCCCCAAAATTAGGTATACATCACTCATCTTGAGTCGCCAGATACATGGTACAAAATTCAAATACAACTTACTAATACAACTGTCGTGTACAATACGACAAAACATAACTGCGAGTTTGAATACAATTATTGTCTACTAGAGATTATACAAACTTAAAAGGAGTCCTCATTACAATTATTAACAGACTATTTCACATAATAGTGAGGACTACTAATGCTATCCTCTGGACCGTCACTCCGTTCCCCGACTAGTCCCTGCTATGTTCTCATTTCCTAAAGAGAACAGTGAAAGAAAGGGTGACCTCAACTAGCCCAGTAAGAAATATTATGACTAAGATAATGCATAATAAATTATCGTTAGCCTTCAACAGTGTTAAACTGATAAAATATAACAACATCAAGTTTAACTGCAGCGGAATAAGCAATCCATTAAAAGAGTCAAGTAGAGAATAAAATCTACTATCTTTTATGATTTAAAAGGTTTTTCATCACTTTTATCGCTGAGACTCAGCTTAATAAATAATCCACATCATCGAATCACCCCTGCACTACGGCCAAGGATATTCTTTAGTATCACGACCACGAATTATCCATGCACTACGGGCCAAAGATAATCGTGTTTTCATCAACGGTCCTGATCATGCCATAAAACAATTCATCTTTGCTTCCTTGGCCGAAGAGAATCCATAGCCATAATCATACCAAAAATTGTCCATCAATGCACTACGGGCCAATGAGGACTTTTAATTTTCAAATCATTTATAACATTACGGTCATGATTATACCGAATAATCCTTGGTCATAATCATACCAAGTCCATCTATGCACTAAAGGCCACAGATGACTATCAACATAACATAAACATGAGGATGATGACAATGATATAAGAATTCAATTAAACAAGTTCAAGAATTAATTTGTCCAGGAACCAATAACGTCCAAATTGTCAACATGATACTTCTTTGTAGAATAAAATTCAAGAATGATCAGAAGAATATTTCCATGAAAAGATACTGTATGAAGCGCAAATATCAAGGATATTCCACTAATTTCATGGAGTATAGAAGTCAAAACTTTAACCAACTGAGTATAATAAAGAATGGAATAACAAAAGAAATAACCATGCATGCGGTACTTCGCACAGACAGGTTTTTCCAACAGAATAATAATAAAAGAACCAGGTCAGACGAAATTCGCACCGACAGGATGTTCCAACATAATAGTAAAGAATGGAATAACAAAAGAAATCACCATGCATGCGGTACTTCGCATAGACAGGTTATTCCAACAGAATACTAAATAACGGAACTAGGTTTGGTGAAATTCACACCGACAAGATGTTCCAACAGAATAATATATGCGGAATAATAAATGATGGAACCAGGTCCGGCGTATAGCACAGACAGGATATTCCAACAGAATAATAAAGACAGAATAATAGAAGAATGTCACCAAGTATAGGGTAGCCCGCGTATACAGGTTATTCCAACAGAACAATAAAGAAATGGAATAACAGAAGTTGTCTTCATGGATAAGAAAGAAATAATACTCTCTACGGGTACAACAAATAATATCCCTTACCATAAAGTAATACTTGATATAAGAGTAGTGAAGTAGCAGAAAAACTTTTCTTCTATCTCTCTATAGTCTCTCTCTATAGTTTCTTTCTCTAGAGTTCAGTGAATTCGTAAGAAAATAATGAAGGAATGAGCTTCTATTTATAGGAAAATGGAATGCATAGTAACTAATCCATGAATGGTCCAGATTGATTTACTTTAATCTGACGGTCCATTTTTAAAGAAAAATCTTTTAAATAAAATATAATATATTCCATTTATATAAAAAGATTTTTACTATGCAAACACTATGCGGGCACTATGCAAATACTATGCATAATAAAATATAATATATTCTATTTATAGAATAACTTTAATAAAGTATTCTGTTTTATATAAAAAAAATTTACTATGCAAATACTATGCATAATAGAATATAATATATTCTATTTATAGAATAACTTTAATAAAGTATTTTGTTTTATATAAAAAGATTTTTTTATTTTATTACGTTAATAATACGATTAAAACAAAACTTCTAAATCAACAATAATTGAATCAAATAATATGAGATACTATGCAGCAATTATTATAGCAATAATTGAACAAAACTGAGTGACTTCTCACATAAATATCAATAATCAATACCGTGTGCTACTATGCAACAACGCGTATTACTGTACTTTTACTACTGAGTAGTTCAACAGTATCAACGGTAAAACTTCCGCTGTTATTTTAAATAAAGTATTTTTGTCATTTTCCCAATTCGACAATAATTCTGTTGTGGGGTTCACCAATGATTGTGCCGTCGTACGAATATTTCCTGTTTAAAACGAATATTTCTCGACCAATCGAATATAATATGACAACTTGCATACTTTGCAAAATTTATAAATATTACCCACAACTATAACATTATCTCAAATTCACACCATAATATATAAAAAAATTATTTCGAGAAAATTAATTCTTTATTCATAAAATCTAGGATTTTACAATCTCCCCTCCTTATGGAATTTTGCCCTCAAAATTTACGTACATACCTGGTATACTGCACAGGTGAGGATACCTTAACTTCATTTCAGATTTTAACTCTTGAGGTATAACCCTTGAGTGTTGGATACGATTCTTCTTATCCAAGATTTTAACACGAGATCTCATACGTTAAATCATCCGCTATCTCGTTCGATTCTAAATTAATAATGTTTTTCGGGTCATCCACATATTTACGTAATATTGATAAGTTAAAAACGTTATGAGAACGCGACATAATTGGCGGTAAAACGAGTCTATAAGCCACAGTTCTTACTCAATCGAGGATTTCAAATTGGCCAATTAAATCGAGGGTTGAGATTTCCTCTCTTCAGCAACTCTTGCTTCTAGAATAACGCCATCTTGAACCTTCTTCTTCACATTCATCAGATTCGGGTATGTATCTTGAGCGTCTTTAACTTTATCGATTAAAGTCGATTTTACTCGTATATTCATTATCTTCAAGTGGGTCCCTAGAGTCTTTAACTCTATCTTCATCATTTGCAAGTTATAAGAAATGAGGCTTTGTGTTAACAACATCGCACTTGTAAACGCATACGATCTTCTACTCAACACGTCAGCTACCACGTTCGCTCTTCCACGATGATATTGAATAGTACGATCGTAATCTTCAACAGCTCGAGCCAACGTCTTTGGCGCATGTTACGTTCGTTTTAGTTGAAGAAATATTTTGAGGGTTTAAGAAATGGGTTTTGTACTGGTTTCAATACAAAATTCGATTTCACGCTCTAGGGTAGGATAAGAAGTCTTCAGGAATACGTCAAGAGATTTATTAATGATAGAAATATCATTCAAAACTGTTACTCTCATCCAAGACATTGATAGTATGTCACATTGATACCAACTGTGACTTTTATCCCTTAACCTAGATAGCACCTCACAATGATACCTATTAACTTGTCATCGTCATTCACGACATCGCCTATAGAAAGTCTGGCTTCGGTACATTCCACATAAGGAAGTCATCAACAAAAGGATCGGGGCTCTTTACTTATGGCTTGATATGACAATGATTGAATTTAGTGTTTTGGTTGCTTGAATTCGCATAATAGGTTGGTTAGGAATATGAAAGCTAACAACCTTACGAAAAACATGATGAGTGGTTAACTAATCGTTTCAAAAAAACCACATTAAAGGCAAGTATTTTCAAAGAGATAAGATCGACAGGTAACGTGAAAGTGTCGATTTGAATCAAACAAGATTTATAAATTGTGGAGGTAACGAAGGTTTCTCCCATTGGAGTTACAATAGATAAATCAAAGTTTAACTTCTCCGGAGTTAAGTACAAACATTGAACACAACTAGGTGAAATAAAAGAGTGAGTAGAACCGGTATCTAACACGGTATAGACTTCGTAAGAGCTTATGATTAACTTACTCGTGATAATTTTATTCAGGTTCCTCGTCACGAGAAAAAAAAACGCTCTCTCTTAAACTACCGACTTTGGCTTGTCTGGGACATCCTTTGGCATCACTATCCCAGTTGGACTTGACTTCACTATACGACAAAATTGAGCTAGGTGACCTTCTCTTTCGCAATTAAACACGCTTTGGATTGTTGCGTACAGTTTGGACGGATGTGTCCCTCTTGTCCGCATTTGAAACATACGACCAATGGGCGTTCTTTTTCCTTTGAAATGGGTGCTGGTGCCGACGTCTTCACGTCATTGTTGAACCTTCTCTTCTTAAAATGTCCATTCTTATTATCTTGGCCATGATTACCACCGAAATGGTTACCATTCTTGGCATGATAATATCGCCCATGATGGTTATCGTTGTTCCAATGACCGTTGCCACCGGTATGATTATTATCGTGTTGTTGGTCGTTGCCTTTTGGTTGTGCTGACTCATTATCGCAGCTCCAATAACTGAGCCCTATTCACAACATCTGAATATAAACAAAGTTTGTGAGAAATGAGGTATTGACGTTAATCAGGATTTCAAATCCTCGCAAAAACATTCGTGTCATTCGCTCCTCATTATCGACCAAATGGGATGCAAACCGGGATAACTCCGCAAACTTAGTCTCATACTGAGACACGGTCATATTATTTTGCTCCAGCTTGATGAATTCTACCTCCTTCATGTAACGAATACTTTCAGGAAAGTACTTGTCGTTGAATAATTATTGGAACTTCTCCCAAGACATCTTGAGTACGTCAGGCTGGGTACGTTTTACAGATTCCCACCAATGATCTCCTTCATCACGCAACATAAAGGTGGCGAATGGAACCTTTTGCTCCTCTGAGCATTCCAAGACATCAAATATTTTGGTAATATGCTTTATCCATGTCTCCGCCTTAAGTGGTTCTGGCTTTCCCAAAAACTCCGGTGGTCCCAGCTCCTTGAACTGCTTAGCGGTAACCAACCGTGGGTTACCATTGTTTCCACCTGCATTATGGACATGAGCTGCCTTCGCCCGTTGTTACATTAATTGCTCCTTAAACTGCTTAACGGTGACCGTCCGAGAGTTATTAGTATTTCTACCTGCATTTTGGACAGGAGTTGCCTTCGCCTGTTGTTGCATGAATTGCATAAAGCCTCTGACCATCCCATCATTCACCATTTCATCGGTGTTATTGTTTTCATGAGGAGTATTGTCCTCTGGTTGCACATTATCCTGATTATTGATCTGTGGAGACTCAACGGTCTTCTGTGCTCCATTGATAATCTCAACATTCTCGGATGCCATTTTCAAACACTGCCACAAAACAAGGGTTAATTAACATATCACATATTATCCCTATACTATGACCGACCAATTAAATACCAAATAAACTTTAGGTAGGTCATACTAGCGAAGGAATTCCCCGTCTCTCCCCTCCTAGTTTTTGTCTCACATCTCAGCCAGGGGTCATATCCCTAAGCTTTGATACCAACTGTGATGCCCCCAAAATTAGGTATACATCATCCATCTTGAGTTGCCAGATATATGGTACAAAATTCAAATACAACTTACTAATACAACTGTCGTGTACAATACGACAAAACATAACTGTGAGTTTAAATACAATTATTGTCTACTAGAGATTATACAAACTCAAGAGGAGTCCTCGTTACAATTATTAACACACTATTTAACAGAATAGTGAGGACTACTAATGCTATCCTCTAGACCTTCACTCCGTTCCTCGACTAGTCCCTGCTATGTTCTCATTTCCTGAAGAGAACAGTGAAAGAAAGGGTGAGCTCAACTAGCCAGTAAGAAATATTATAACTAAGATAATGCAGAATAAATTATTGTTAGCCTTCAACAATGTTAAACTAATAAATTATAACAACATCAAGTTTAACTACAGCGGAACAAGTAATCCATTAAAAGAGTCAAGTAGAGAAAAAAATCTACTATCTTTTATGATTTAAAAGGTTTTTCATCACTTTTATCGCTGGTACTCAGCTTAATAAATAATCCACATCATCGAATCACCCCAGCACTACGGCCAAGGATATTCTTTAGTATCACGACCACGAATTATCCATGCACTACAGGCCAAAGATAATCGTATTTTTATCAACGGTCCTGATCATGCCATAAAACAATTCATCTTTGCTCCCTTGGCTGAAGAGAATCCATAGCCATAATCATACCAAAAATTGTCCATCAATGCACTACGGGCCAATGAGGACTTTTAATTTTCACATCATTTGTAACATTACGGTCATGATTATACCGAATAATCCCTGATCATAATCATACCAAGTCCATCTATGCACTACATGCCACAGATGACTTTCAACATAACATAAACATGAGGATGATGACAATGATATAAGAATTCAATTAAACAAGTTCAAGAATTAATTTGTCCAGGACCAATAACGTCCAAATTGTCAACATAGTACTTCTTTGTAGAATAAAATTCAAGAATGATCAGAAGAATAATTCCATGAAAAGATACTGGATGAAGCGCAAATATTAAAGATATTCCACTAATTTCATGGAGTATAGAAGTCAAAACTTTAACCAACTGAGTATAATAAAGAATGGAATAATAAAAGAAATCACCATGCATGCTGCTGTACTTCGCATAGACAGGTTATTCCAACAGAATAATAATAACGGAACCAGGTCAGGCGAAATTCGCACCGACAGGATGTTCCAACATAATAGTAAAGAATGGAATAACAACAGAAATCACAATGCATGCGGTACTTCGCATAGACAAATTATTCCAACAGAATACTAAATAACGGAACCAGTTCAGGTGAAATTCACACCGACAGGATGTTCCAACAGAATAATAAATACGGAATAATAAATGATGAAACCAGGTTCGGCGTATAGCATAGATAAGATATTTTGACAGAATAATAAAGACAGAATAATAGAAGAATGTCACCAAGTATATAGGGTAGCCCGCGTATACAGGTTATTCCAACAGAACAATAAAGAAATGGAATAACAGAAGTTGTCTTCATGGATAAGAAAGAAATAATACTCCCTACGGGTACAACAAATAATATCCCTTGCCATAAAATAATACTTGATATAAGAGTAGTGAAGTAGCAGAAAACTTTTCTTCTATCTCTCTATAGTCTCTCTCTATAGTTTCTCTCTCTAGAGTTCAGTGAATTCGTAAGAAAATAATGAAGGAATGAGCTTCTATTTAGAGGAAAATGGAATGCATAGTAACTAATCCATGAACGGTCTAGATTGATTTAATTTAATCTGACGGTCCATATTTAAAGAAAAATCTTTTAAATAAAATATAATATATTCTATTTATATAAAAATATTTTTACTATACAAATACTATGCGGGCACTATGCAAACACTATGCATAATAAAATATAATATATTCTATTTATGGAATAACTTTAATAAAGTATTATGTTTTATATAAAAAGATTTTATTATGCAAAACACTATGCATAACAAAATATAATATATTATATTTATAGAATAACTTTAATAAAGTATTCTGTTTTATATAAAAAGATGTTTCTATTTTATTACGTTAATAATACGAATAAAACAAAACTTCTAAATCAACAATAATTGAATCAAATAATGTGAGATACTATGCAGCAATTATTGTAGCAATAATTGAACAAAACTGAGTGACTTCTCACATAAATATCAATAATCAATACCGTGTGCTACTATGCAACAACGCGTATTACTGTACTTTTACTACCGAGTAGTTCAACAATATCAACGGTAAAACTTCCGCCGTTATTTTCAATAAAATATTTTTGTCGTTTTCTCAATCCGATAATAATTCCGTTGTGGGGTCTCCCAATGATTGTGCCATCGTACGAATATTTGCTATTTAAAATGAATATTCCCCGACCAATCGAATATAATATGACAACTTGCATACTTTGCAAAATTTATAAATATTACCAACAACTATAACATTATCTCAAATTCACACCATAATATAAAAAAAATTATTTCGAGAAAATTATTTCTTTATTCATAAAATCTGGGGTTTCACACCCACCAAAGTTTATTTGGTATTTAATTGTTTAGTTAGAATATAGGGATAATTTGTGGCATGTCAATTAACCCTTATTTTGAAACTATCTTCTAGAATGATATCTAAAATAAAGGAGATGATCAATGGAAAAATTATGATACATAGAAAATAACCAGGAAGGTGCAATCCAAAAAGAAAGCAAGGTATCCTCATCTCTTCGACTTACCGGGTACGTACGCAAATTTCGAGGATGAAATTTCATAAGGAGGGGAGATTGTAAGACCCCGAATTTTACAAAATGAAAGTATTCAATTTTTTGATAATTGTTATTCTATTTCGTAAATGGTTAAATTGATAAAAGGTTAAAGTTAAGGGTGATATTTGAAAATTTTTCAAAGTAAGTAAGTTGTTATAAAATAATCAGTGATAAAAGTACTGTAATAGGCGTGGTTGCATAGTAGCACACTGTATTGATTATTAATGCTTACGTGAGAAGACACTGAGTTATACTCAATTATTGCTACAGTAATTGCTGTATAATATCTCTCTTATTATCGATTCAATTATTGTCACATTATCATCTGCATAATATTTATTATTATTAAATCAATAATTGAGACGACAAAGTTATTCATATTATTATTTGCAATATTGATAATGTCTAGAAAGTTCTGTCAAAGAGAGGTTTGGTCACCTAATCGCGCGCCAATAGGGAGAAATCCTTATCGGAAAGCCCCCTCTTTCCTGAAAATGATCTGGTTATTAAATATTGTGAGATATAATATTAATGATGAATAAGTTTATATTTATTAAAGATGAAATTGATAGTTCCATTGTGTTGGGATTATTAGTGTTGGTGGAAATCGACATTTATTTCGATAATAATTGATGTCTGGAGGTTATATTGACCAACCGGATAATTAATCGGATAAATGAGTAATTAATTACTATTTATTCACATTCTTATAACTATTTGTTCACATGTGTGTACTATTGATTCACATGCATGTAATATTAGGGGAGGTGATACAAAATTGATAATACTTGCATGACTAACTTAAAAATGGAGGTATAGATGAAGGTACTATACTGTAATTATTTTTTTCACATGCATGTATAGAACTATTGAGTCACATGATTGTACTATTGATTCACATGATATACTATTAGGGGAGGTGGTGCAAGTGTGATAATACTTGCAGGACTAAATTAAAAATGAAGGAAAAGATGAAGGTGTTATACTGTAATATTTTGAGCCCCAAAATGTGCAATTATCGAAACTATATTTTCCTATAAGTAGAAACTCATTCTTCCTTCATTCTCACCAATTCACTAAGACTCACAAGAGCAATTATAGAGAGAGAAGCTATAAAGAGAAAAAAGAAGAGAAGTATGTTACTTCACTATTCCAGTATCCATTCTTCTTCTGAGGTAAGGGATATTATTTATTGTATTTGTAAGGGATATTATTTGTTGTATTCGTAAGGGGTATTATTTATTTCATATTCTAAAGAGATATTATATTTTGTATTCATATGAATATTAATTTCATTCAATATTCGTAAGGAATATCATCTTTGTTCAATATTCGTAGGAATATTATCTTCGTTAAATATTCGTTGACATATTATTTTCATTCAACAGTTGTAAGGGATGTTATTTTTGTTCAATATTCACTTGAAATAATATTTTCTTACATACTCTGTAGTATGTAAGTAATATTATTTCGTTTCAGATTTTGAATTCTATACTCATTTTGTTAAAGTTTTGGCTTCTATACTCCATGAAATTAATAGAATATCCTTGATATTTGCGTTTCATCCAGTATCTTTTTATGGAAATATTATTCTGAGCTTTCTTGATAATTATTGATCTTTTCATGACGGAATACTATTCATGAGTTACTATTCACCCAGTTACTATTCACTCAAATATTATTCAGTCGGGTATTCAGGATACTTTTCATGCCAGAGTACTATTCACAAGTTACTATTCACCCAATTATTATTCACCCGAATATTATTCACTCGGGTATTTGGGGTACTTTTCATGTCGGGGTAGTATTTACGAGGTACTATTCCCGAAGTACTATTCACATGGTACTATTAACGGGGTATATTCACCCGAAAAATATATTTCTTTTCTGTCCAAGTTATTTTTGATACATGAATATTATTCTTGAATTTTACTCCACAAAGCAGTATCATGTTGACAATTTAGATATTTGTAAACTGTGAATAAATTTAAAGTCTTTAATATTTATCCTTGATTTTGTTTGATTAATGCTTATATCATTGTAATCATCCTCATGTTTATATTGTGATGAAAGTTATCTTTGGCTTACATGCATAGACGATTTTTTGGTTATTGGTTTTACAGTTGTATGTCTTTGGCCCGTAGTGCAAAGAAGAACAGTTGATTGATATCTTTGGTCATAGTGCAAAGATGAACTGTTGATTGATAGCTTTGGCCTGTAGTGCAAAGGTGGACAGGTGTATGACATGTTCATAACCACTGGTGATACTAATGAATATCCTTGGCCGTAGTGCATGGATAATTTGATGATGAGATTGGCAGGATCATGATCATTAGTTAACAGTTGAATGTCTTTGGCCGTAGTGCACTGACATGCAATGGATTGGTATGATCATGACCATTGGTTTTATAGTTGAACATCTTTGGCCCATAGTGCAAAGATATACAACTGATTGGTATGATCATTGTTATTACATTTGAATGTCTTTAGCCTTTATGGTAAGGATATTGAGTAAACATTCTATTAAGCCTTCGTGTCAAGGAGAAATTGTTGATTTACATGATTATAAATATGAATTGTGGATTTAACTATAATCTTTGGTGGTTCAGGTGAAGACAGGTGATGAGAGTTCTTTTTGTCTTGGGTATAACAAAGAACTGTTGATCAGTATTACAGGAATAAAATATTAATGATGAACTTTTAATCTAGAGGAGATAGTAGACATTGTGTTCTATTTGACTCTTCTAATGGATTGCTTATTTTGCTGCAGTTATTGATCTACAACTTGTTGTCTATTGTATTATATCAGTTGTTATATTGTTGAAGGCTAACAATAATTTATTCTGCATTATCTTAGTCATAATATTTCTTACTGGGCTAGTTGAGCTCACCCTTTTCTTTCACTGTTCTCTTCAGGAAATGAGAATATAGCTGGGACTAGTCAGGGAATGGAGTGACGGTCTAGATGGTTGTTTTAGTAGTCCTCACTATTCTATGAAATAGTATGATAATAAATGTAATGAGGACTTCATTTGAGTTTGAATACTTTCTATGAGACAATATTCGTGTAAAAACTCTAAGCTACGCTTTTGTCATATTGTATAAAAGAAATTTGTATTTAATTTATGTACCATGTATTTGGCGACTCAGAATGGGTGATGTATAACTATTTTGGGGGCGTCACATCCCCAGCAGAGTCGCCGAAGAAATACGGGCAAGGAAATCGTACCTTGCTAGGATTAGGGTTTCGTGTTGGCTGAGGATGGGAGAAATCCACAAAAAGTACGGAATTGATTGATTGATTGAAGAGGGGAGAAGAACAGGTGAGCGATTACTCTAACGACACGTGACAGAACTCCTAGAATCCGAGAACCTTCTTGAGTCTTCGGGTTGAGAGAGAATCTCCGTGTCTCCTAGTCTTCCAAAAGGTCCAAGAGTCAAAAATGAGGTCCCCCTTCCCAATAGAGTGGAAGAGGTATTTATAGGGTTTTCTGGAGAGTGGTCATGTGCCTAGCGAATGACCTCGGGGAAATTCCAAATTTACCCTTAGTCATCAGAATAATACCAAAATCGTGCTACCCTTCTAGCCACCAATCAAATCCCTCAATCAATTCCCAAAATGAGTCGCCTTCACGTGTCTTCTACCTCGGGATACGTGAAAGATTCTCTCAAGTCTTGCTTCTTTATTTTCTGCTCTTGTGTCTTCATTTTAATTAGGTGATGTAAACCCTAATTTGTACATTTAATGAATTTTGCATTTAATTCAATTAGGACATGTGAACCCTAATTTGTACTTGGGCCCACAAAGTCATTCATAGTTATTCATATGTTTATACTTGCTAAGCAAATTAGTTGTTTATCATTGCGAAACCTTATGTTTACAACTAAAATAGAGGGACCCGTGGGTTCAGGTATATAGGATAAAGGAAAAGGCAAAAAAAGTGAAAAAGATAAATAAATAATAATGTATTAGTTAGCAAATAACAGTGTCATATTTTTTAACTAATGTAATAGTTCATTTAGTGTAATTAAGACATGGGATTTAAAGATTAAATTATGTAATTAATAAGATGTATATGTGTAACTTAGCTTATATTAGTAACTATAGTTATTATGACTGTGGATAAATAGTGAGCACTAAGTCTACTGTAGCGAGTACACATATTTAGGGCAGGACAATTGGTCAATGAAATTAATTATATATGGTTTGTATAAATGTTCAACAAGAAATTTTCTGTTAAAACTAGATTTTGAAAAAGCCTAGGACAATGTGGAGTGGGGATTCTTTATATCTGTCAGGAAACAAATGGGTTTTGGAGAAGCTTTTTGTGGTTGGATTTTGGAGTGCTTACAAACTGTAAAAATTTCTTATTTAGTGAATGGTTCTCCAACGAAGGAAATTAGAATGAAAAAGGTTTGAGACAAGGAGATTCAATGTCTCCTTTTTTATTTCTTATTATGAGTGATGCTTTCCATATGCTAATTTCAAAAGCTATATCGGAGGGAGGTATTACAGGGGTCAAAATAGGCAAAGGGAAGGAGGTTATTACCCATGCTCAATTTGCTGATGACACAATAATATTTGGGGTACGGACCTCCGGCTTAAAGATTAATTATAAAAAGTCATCCCCCTTTTCTTTTGGAATGCAGAGAGATGATGAGATGAAATTGGATAAAGTTTTTGGATGACTGTTTGGAGATTTACCAGCTATTTATCTGGGCATTCCCATGACTTGACTTGAACCCTAATCCTTAACATTACAATTATTGTTGTAATGTTATAGACATGACTTGAACCCTAATCCTTAACATTACAATTGTTTTCTTTTATTCAAATGAACCAATTCATTTGTTGGCTATATAAACAACATATAATATATTTATTATATACTTTTAGATTTGAAAATATCCAAAAATCCTCCACTATTTTCATAATCTTGCAATCGTTTTTCTTTGACCTTCTTCTTTCTCTTATTAGATATAACATACATAAGTAAGAGGTATCTTTCGACTTGATCCTTTACGTAGTCTATATCATAAAATATCCGAATTCTTAGTATCATTAGCTTTGAACTATGAAATCTTAAAGTAATATCTTGCTCAATAGATATATATTATATCCCTTATAGTTTAAGTAAAGCCAACACATTTATATATAGCCTTTTGTTTACCTCTTGGGTTTCATAAGTGACTTAGAGACAAGCCTTAATTAAGTCTCGCAAAAGCGGCCCCACTTCCTTCACGTACATAGGTGAATCTAATTAAATGCACTTGTATGACCTACATCCTCAAATCCGAACATAGATTCATAAAGGTTTACCCTACACTCTTTGTTCTCCATGCAAGCATATACTAACTTTGAGATGGTTTCGAAGAATTTCTTCTTCATACTTATCAAGTGTATAACTGGTTATTAAAGTATTTTTCCATTGAACTAATATACTAGATGTTACTCTAGTATTTAGTTGGGTTCCACTTATAGGTTACCTCTCATTTAAAGGCTTTAAACTCATCTACCTAGAAGTCTCACATTTTACATCCTTACCTAGGCCTTTTGAAAAATGATATGCCAAATTTTCCTTTGACTTGACATAGTTAAAGGTAACAAACCCTTTATTGATTTGCTCCTTTACATAACATAAAACTTATATGTTTAGACTTCCCATTATAAACCTTATTATAAGACCGTGATAATGCTGCCTCAATATATTGAGATAGTTGACATTGGCTTTGGCCAAAGTGGTATCTCAAATAATAAATTCTTAAGCCATTCGGCTCCTTTTATAGTAGCTGATATTGTAACAAAATCGGATTCCATTGTTAAATATGTTATCAAGGTTTGTTTCTTAGACCCCCAAGAAATTTCTCCTCCTCCTAAAGTGAATATCCATCAACTTGTAGATTTTATTTCATCCGAATTTGTTATCAAGTTTGAATTCGTGTACTCTTCTACCATAGTTGGGTATCCTGTATAGCATAATGCATAATTCATTGTGCCTTTAAGATATTTAAGTATCATTGATACTGCATCCTAATGAACCTGACCTGGATTATGAGTAAACCTACTCAATACTCCAACCACAAATGCTATATCAGGTCTAGTACATTGCACTGCATACATTAAACTACCGATTACACTTGCATTCTCTAACTGAGTATGTTATTCCTTTTGTTTGGAAATAACCTAACAGAATGATCATATGGGGTAGAGGATATCTTGTAATTCTCATGATTAAACATTTTTAACAATTTCTCAATATAACGAGACTAAGTTAAAGAAATGGTATCCTGGGACCGCACAATTTTAATACCTAAAATTATATTAGTCTTCCCCATATCTTTCATATCAAAGTTAGCAGAAAAGAATGCTTAAATTTCTAATACTACTTTTTCACTAGTACCAAAATTAAGTATATCATCAACATATAAATAAATTAATTATAACACCAAAACCTTTACTAAACTTAGAATAAACATATTTCTCCGATTCGTTTATTTTAAATCCATTGGAAACTATCATTTAGTCAAAATTTTCATGTCACTACTTAGGTGCTTGTTTTAAACCATATAAAGATTTAATAAGTATACAAACTTTTTTTCTTGGCATTTCAAAAAAAAATCCTTTTAGTTGTTCTATATAAACTTCTTTTAAATCACCATTTAGAAATGCATTTTTAACATCCATTTGGTGTATAACAAGTTTATGAATTGATTTTAATTCAATTAATAACCTAATGGTACTAATTCTTGCTACTGGAGCATATGTATCAAAGTAATCAATTCCTTCTTTTTGGTTAAAATATTTGGTTATCATTCTAGCTTTATACTTATCAATGGATCCATCTGATTTTCTTTTCCTTTTAAAGATCCATTTACAGCCAATGGGTTTACAACCAGGAGGTAAATTTACCAAGACCAAAATCTTGTTACCCATGATAGAATTCATTTCATCATTAATAACTTCTTGCCCAAAAATGGAATCTTGAGAGGATGTAGCTTCTCTAAAATTCAATGGATATCTATCACTAGAATCATGCTCAATCACAAGAAGCTAGAAGAATAATATTATCCATTTTTCCTTTTACTAGGTACATGTAGAAATGAGGGTCATAGAATTTTTCTATCCTTTTTCTATTATTTCTTTTTGTTCTATATCTTCAGTATATATAGTATGTAAGACCCCAACTTTTATGAATGCAGATGAATTTTTCTATAAATATCATTTTTGAATATTAAGGTTTGATTTGTTATAATATTAAATTTGTAGGTAATATTTATAAATTTTGCAAAGTAAGCAAGTTGTTATATAATATTCGATTGGTCGAGGAATATTCCTTTTAACATGGAATATTCGTACGACGGCACAATCATTGGTGGATCCCACAACATAATTATTGTTGGAATGAGAAAACGACAGAAATATCTTTTTATGAAAATAACAGCGAAAGTTTTACCGTTAACTGTTGAAATAACCGATGTTAAAAGTACAATAATACGCATGATTGCATAGTAGCACACGATATTGATTATAAATTTTTATGTGAGAAGACACTCAGTTATACTCAATTATTGCTATAATAATTCCTGCATCATATCTCTCATATTATTGATTCAATTATTATCACAGTATCATCTGCATAATATTTTATATTATTAAATCAATAATTGAGACGACAAAGTTATTAATATTATTATTTGCAATATTGACGATGTCTAGAAATTCTGTCAAGGAGAGGTTTGGTCAACAAATTGCGCGCCAATAAGGAGAAATCCTTATTGGAAAGCCCACTCTTTACTGGGAACGATCTGGTTGTTAAATATTATGAATTATAATAATGATGATAAGTGTTGTTAAAAATATTGATGGGATTTTTATGAAGTATTTGATGTAAATTTTGTCTATTTTATGGACCCCCATTTACCCGTTTTTCAAAATAATCGTTAGAAAATTATTCAGTATATATATATAATATATAATAATAGTGGAGGCCATGAGTGGGTTAGGTGGAGCCCATATGTTGGTGATGAAAGTTGTCTTGGGATTTTTCAAAAGTTGATTCAAGGGATATTGTACTATATGTATTATATATATATATATATATATATATATATATATATATATATATATATATATATATATATATATGAAAAAAATGGGCAGGGGATGATTAAAATGAAGTCACGGGGGTGATAACCCGTGAACTTATATATATAAATAATATATAATATATAATAAATATTATATTTTATTTAAAAGTTTTCATTTTATTAGAATATTTTATTGCATAGTATTCTTTTCATTCTCCTATAAATATGATGCTTAGATAGAATTGAAAATCACACCAGAATCAGAGAATTCTTCTTCTATAATATTGAGCGTACTTCTTTCTAGTTTTAGAAAGCTTTGAGCGTAGAAAATAGTATAAGTTTTCTTCAAGAATATTCCCGCAATACCAGTTGGAATACTCTTCTTTTCAAGGTAAAGGATGTTATTTTTGTCCAATATTCGATTGAAATAATATTTTCTTCCATACTCTGTAGTATATAAGTAATATTATTTCGTTTCAGATTTCAAATTCTATACTCATTTGGTTAAAGTTTTGGCTTCTATACTCCATGAAATTAGTAGAATATCTTTGATATTTACGTTTCATCTAGTATCTTTTATCGAAATATTATTCTGAGCATTCTTAATAAGTTTTAACTTTTTCATGCCGGAGTACTATTCACAGGGTTACTATTCCTGAAGTACTATTCACGGGATACTATTCACTTAGTTACTATTCACCCGGGGTACTATTCATGATAAAAATTGATTCAGTTTTTGCTCCAAATCATTTTTTTGTACAATATTATTCTTGAATTTTACTCCACAAAGCAATATCATGTTGACAATTTGGACATTATTGATTTCTAGATAAATTAAATTATAAATCTTTAAAAATTTATCCTTGAACTTGTTTTATTGAATTCTTATATCATTGTCATCACCCTCATGTTTATATTATATTGAAAGTCATCTGTGGCCTGTAATGCATAGATGGACTTGGTATGATTATGACCAGAAATTATTCGGTATAATCATGACCGTAATGTTACAAATGATGTGGTAAAAGTACTCATTAGCCCGTGGTGTATTGATGGACAGTTGTTGACATGATCATGATGAATACACGAATATCCTTGGCCCGTAGTGCATGGATAATTTGTGGTCGTGATACTAACGAATATCCTTGGCTGTAGTGCTGGGGTGATTCGATGATGTGGATTATTTATTAAGTTCAGTGAAATCATAGAAGATAGTAAATTTTATGCTCTACTTGACTCTTATAATGAATTGCTTGATCCGCTGTAGTTAAACTTAATGTTTGTTATATTTTATCAGTTTAACACTATTGAAGGCTAACGATAAATTATTCTATATTATCTTAGTCATAATATTTCTTACTGGGCTAGTTGAGCTCACCCTTTTGCTTTCATTATTCTCTTCAGGAAATGAGAACGTAGCCGGGACTAGTCGGGGAACGGAGTGACGGTCCAGATGATAGCATTAGTAGTCCTCAATATTCTATAAAATGGTGTGATAATAAATGTATTGAGGACTCCATTTGAGTTGAATACTATCTAGAAGACAATATTCGTATTAAAACTCAGTTTATGTTTTGTCGTATTTTACACGACAGTTGTATTATTAAGTTGTATTTGAATTTTGTACCATGTATTGGGCGACTCAAAATGGATGATGTATACCTATTTTGGGGGCGTCACAGTTGGTATCAAAGCTTAGGGATATGATCCCTGGCTGAGATGTGAGACAAGAACTAGGAGGGGATAGACGGGGAATTCCTTCGCTAGTATGACCTACCTAAGTTTATTTGGTATTTAATTGGTCGGTCAGAGTATAGGGATAATATGTGACATGTCAATTAACCCTTGTTTTATGGCAGTGTTTGAAAATGACATTCGATAATGTTGAGAATAGCAATGGAGCACAGGAGACCGTTGAGTCACCACAGATCAACAGCCAGGGTAATGTGCATTAGGAAGGTAATAATCCTCAGGTGAACAACAACACCGACAAAATGGCGAACGACAGAATGTGTAGGAGCTTTCTGCAATTTGTACAACATCAGGCAAGAGAGACTTCTGTCCATAATGCAGGTGGAAACACTGGCAACTCTCGGGCGGTCACCACTAAACAGTTCAAGGAGCTGAGACCACCGGAGTTTATTGGAGAGCCAAAAACACTTAAGGTGGAGACCTGGATAAAGCAAATCACCAAGATATTTGATGTCTTGGGATGCTTCGAGGAGTAAAAGGTTCCCTTTGCCACCTTTATGTTGCGAGGAGAGGTAGATTACTGGTGGAAATCGATAAAGTGTACTTAACCTGCCGCACTGAAGATGTTTTGGGAGAAGTTCCAAGAACTGTTCAACGACAAGTACGAAGCAAAAAAATATGACCGTGTCACAGTACGAAGCTAAGTTTGCCGAATTGTCCCGGTTTGCGTCCCACTTGGTTGATAATGATGAGAGAATGACGCGGATGTTTCTAAGAGGTTTAAAACCCGAGATACGTCAATATCTAATTTCTCACAAACTGTGTTTGTATTCAGATGTTATAAATAGGGCTCAGTTATTGGAGCGCGATAACGAGTCAACCCAACCAAGAAAAAGCAGCCGGCAAAATGATAATACCAGTGGTAGCAGTCATCGATGCGGTGACAACAAACGTGGAGGGAATCAACATGCCAGAAATGGTAACCACTTCGGTGGTAATCATGGCCAAGACAATAAAAGTGGACATTTCAAGAAGAGGAGATTCAAAAATGATGGAAAGACGTCAGCACAAACACCCGTTGTTAAGGAAGGAGAACGACCACCTATCATATGCTTCAAATGCGTGGGGGGGACACATCAGTCCAAACTGTGTGCAACAGTCCAAAACGTGTTACAATTGTGGAAGAGAAGGTCACCTAGCTAGATTTTGTCGTACTGGGAAGCCAAGTCCAGTTGGAACGGTGACACCAAATGCCGTCCCAGACAAGTCAAAACTAGTAGTTTAAGGGAGAGCGTTTGTTGTGACCTCCCAGAAAGTAAGGAACCCAAACGAGGTCATCACGAGTAAGCTTATCATAAACTCTAGCGAAATATATACCTTATTTGATACCGGTTCTACCCATTCTTTAATTTCTCCTACTTGCGCTCAACATTTAAATTTGAGTACGGAAAAATTAGACTTTGACTTATCTGTTGAAACTCCATTGGGAGAAACCTTCATTACATCCACTGTTTATAAGTCTTTTTTGGTTCAAATCGGTACCCTCACATTACCTGTCGATCTTATTTCCTTAAAAATACTTACGTTTGACGTAATTCTAGGGACTGATTGGTTAACTACTCACCATGTAAAAATTGATTATTTTTGTAAGGTTGTTAGCTTTCATATTCCTAACCAACCTGTTATGCGAATTCAAGCAACCAAACCATTAAAATCAATCACTGTCATCTCAAGCCATAAAGCTATTCATTTATTGAAAAAAGAATGTTAAGCTTTCTTAGCTCATGTCACAGATTAAAACAAAAATACGTCAGTTTTGAATGTTATTTGTATTGTTAATGAATTTCCTGACGTATTCCCTGAAAAACTTCCTGGCCTACCCCCAGAGCGTGAAATTAAATTTTGTATCGACCTTGAACCCGGTACAAAACCCATTTCCAAAACCCATATCGAATGGCTCCTATTGAACTTCAGGAGTTAAAGACCCAACTACATGAATTGTTAGACATCGGTTTCGTTCGTCCTAGTACGTCTCCTTGGGGGGCTCATGTTCTATTCGTGAAGAAGAAATATGGGAGTATGCGACTTTGTATCGATTATCGGGAGTTGAACCATGTCACTATCAAAAATAGATACCCATTGCCTCGCATTGATGACCTGTCTTGACCAATTGTAAGGCGCCAAATTCTTTTCAAAGATTGATCTTCGTTCTGGATATCACCAATTGAAGATTAAAACCGATGACATTCCAAAGAAGGCTTTCAGAACTCGGTACGAGCATTATGAATTCCTAGTCATGTCTTTTGGATTGACTAATGCTCATGCAGCCTTCATGGATATGATGAATCGAGTATTCAAGGGAATATTTGGATCACTTTGTAGTCGTCTTTATTGATGACATCCTTATTTACTCCAAAAGCCGTGAAGATCATGAGGAACACATGAGGCTGATACTCCAAAAGCTTCGTGAATACAAGCTTTATGCTAAGTTGAAGAAATACGAGTTCTGGCTTGAGGAAGTAGCATTCCTTGGGCACGTGATATCAAATCAGTGGAATATCTGTTGACCCGGCAAAGATTGAAGTAATTCAAAGCTGGGAGCAACCTAAATCAGTGACTGAAGTACGTAGCTTTCTTGGCTTAGCTGGTTATTATCGGAGATTCATGGAAGGATTTTCTCGAATCACTACTCCATTAACTCAGCTGACTCAAAAAGATACAAAATTTGGTTGGAGCGAGGAATATGAGAAGAGTTTTCAAGAACTCAAGAGAAGACTCATTTCAGCACCTGTTCTGACAATACCATCTGGCTCGGAGGGATTTGTCATCTACAATGATGCTTCAGATAAAGGGTTAGGATTTGTTCTCATGTAACATGGGAAAGTCATAGCTTATGCCTCTCGACAACTCAAAGAATATGAGAGAAATTATCCTACTCAAGATCTAGAGTTGGCAGCTGTTGTCTTCGCACTTAAAATTTGGAGGCATAACTTGTATGGGAAGAAAGTGGAGATCTATACGAATCATAAAAGCCTCAAATATTTCTTCACTCAAAAGGAACTCAATATGCGGCAACGACGTTGGCTCGACCTATTGAAAGATTATGATCATAATATTCAATACCATCCTGGAAAAGCGTAGTAGCTGACACATTGAGTAGAAGATCATATGCAGGTACGGGTGCGTTATTGTCAACACAAAGGCCCATTTTGTATGACTTGCAAAGGATGGAGATAAAGTTAAAGGCTCCAGGGACCCACGTGATGATGACAAACATACTAGTAGAACCGACTTTAATTGATAAAATTAAAGCTGCTCAAGCTACAGACCTGGAGCTAATGCGTATGAAGAAAAAAGTGCAAGAAGGTGCTATTTCGGAAGCAAGAATCACTGAAGAAGAAATACTTCGAGTCAACTCCAGACTTTGTGTTCCTAACGATGCTGACTTGAAGTATAAAATCATGATGGAGGCGCATAACACACCATTTGTAATCCATCCTGGGAGTACCAAAATGTATCGTGATCTTCGACATACATTTTGGTGGAGCAATATGAAGAGAGAGATCGCGGAGTTTATCGCAAGGTGTTTAACTTGTCAACGTGTCAAGGCAGAGCATCAAGTGCCAAAAGGTCCATTGCGACCACTTGAAATTCCAGAATGGAAGTGGGAGCACATTATCATGGATTTTGTTACTGGTCTTCCTAAGGTTTCTCAAGGCATAGACGCAATTTGGGTCATTATTGATAGATTGATCAAGTCTGCTCATTTATTACCTATACGAGAAACTTATACATTTGAACGTCTTGCTCGTATATACATAAATGAGATTATAAGACTGCATGATATGCCAGTATCCATAGTTTCTGATCGAGACCCAAGATTCACTTCACGATTTTGGGTTAGTTTGTAAAAAGCTATGGGCGCAAATTTACGATTTAGTTCGGCGTATCATCCTCAAACGGACGGACAGTAGGAGAGGACTATTCAAACTCTTGAGGATATATTAAGACTCTGTGTCCTTGACTTCAAAGAAGTTGGGACAAATTCTTACCATTGGTGGAATTTTCCTACAACAACAGTTATTAAGCAAGTATCGGCATGGCTCCATTTGAGGCGTTGTATGGAAGAAAGTGTCGTTCTCCTAGTATGTTGGGACGAGGTGGGTGAAGTAACTGTTGTTGGGACCTGAAATTGGTATGCATGACAACAGAAAAGATTCAAATGATCCGACAATGTATAAAAACCTCACAAGATCATCAAAAGAGTTATGCTGATCTTCATCGGAAGGACGTGGAATTCAAGGTTGGAGAATATGTGTTGTTAAGTGTTGTTCCATAGAAAGGAGTTACGAGATTTGGAAAGAGAGGAAAGCTCAATCCTTGATTCATTGGCCCATTTGAAATCCTTGACCGAGTAGGAACCGTGGCCTATAGACTTGCCTTACCTCCATGTATGTCTCGTGTTCATAACATTTTTCACATATCTATGTTACGTAAATATATGAAATACCCGAACCACATTATTGAGTTAGAACCATACGAAATAGCGCAAGATTTAACGTATAAAGAGGTACCTGTTAAAATCTTGGATAAGAAGGAACATGTTCTACTCTTCAAGGTTATACCTCAAGTCAAAGTTTTATGGAGAAACCACGATGTTGAGGAAATGACTTGGGAGTTAGAATCTGAAATGAAATCAAGGTATCCTCTCCTTTTCGTCATACCAGGTATGTACCTTAATTTTCGAGGGCGAAAATTTCATAAGAATGGGAGGTTGTAAGACCCCAACTTTTATGAATAAAGATGAATTTTTCTAATAAATATCATTTTTGAATATTAAGGTTTGATTTGTTATAATATTAAAGTTGTGGGTAATATTTATAAATTTTTCAAAGTAAGCAAGTTATTATATAATATTCGATTAGTCGGGGAATATTCGTTTTAACAGGAAATATTCATACGACGACACAATCATTGGTGGACCCGATAACGTAATTATTGTCGGAATGAGAAAACGACATAAATATCTTTTTATGAAAATAACGATAGAAGTTTTACCGTTAACTGTTGAAATAACTAGTGTTAAAAGTACAGTAATACGCGTGGTTACATAGTAGCACACGGTATTGATTATTGATTCTTATGTGAGAAGTCACTCAGTTATACTCAATTATTGCTACAATAATTGCGGCATCATATCTCTCATAGTATTGATTCAATTATTATCACAGTATCATCTGTATAATATTTTATATTATTAAATCAATAATTGAGATGACAAAGTTATTAATATTATTATTTGCAATATTGACGATGTCTAGAAGTTCTGTCAAGGAGAGGTTTGGTCACCAAATTGCGCGCCAATAAGGAGAAATCCTTATTGGAAAGCCCACTCTTTCCTGGGAACGATCCGGTTGTTAAATATTATGAATTATAATAATGATGATAAGTGTTAAAAATATTGAGGGAATTTTTATGAAGTATTTGATGTAAATTTTATTTATTTTATGGACTCCCATTTACCCGTTTTTCAAAATAATCGGTAGAAAATTATTCAGTATAATAATAATAATAATAATAATAGTGGAGGTCACGAGTGGGTTAGGTGGGGCCCACATGTTGGTGATGAAAGTTTTCCTGGGGATTTTTCAAAAGTTGATTCACGGGATGTTGTACTATATATATCATATACATATATATATATATATATATATATATATATATATATAATATAATATATAATAAATATTATATTTTATTAAAAAGTTTTCATTTTATTAGAATATTTTATTGCATAGTATCATTTCCATTCTCCTATAAATAGGATGATTAGTTAGAATTGAAAATCTTATCCAGAATCAGAGATTTCTTCTTCCATAATATTGAGCGTATTTCTTTTGAGTTTTAGAAAGCTTTGAGCGTAGAAAATAGTATAAGTTCTCTTCAAGAATATCTCTGCTATACCAGTTGGAATACTCTTCTTTTCAAGGTAAGGGATGTTATTTTTGTCCAATATTCGCTTAAAATAATATTTTATTCCATACTCTGTAGTATGCAAGTAATATTATTATTTCGTTTCAGATTTCGAATTATATACTCATTTGATTAAAGTTTTGGCTTCTATACTCCATGAAATTAGTAGAATATCTTTGATATTTGCGCTTCATCTAGTATCTTTTCATGCAAATATTATTCTAAGCATTCTTGATAAGTTTTAACTTTTTCATGCCGAAGTACTATTCACAGGGTTACTATTCATGGGGTACTATTTACTCAGATACTATTCACCCGGGATACTATTCATGATAAAAATTGATTCATTTTCGCTCCAAATCATTTTTTTGTACAACATTATTCTTGAATTTTACTCCACAAAGCAATATCATGTTTACAATTTGGACGTTATTGATTTCTGGATAAATTAAATTATAAATCTTTAAAAATTTATCCTTGAACTTGTTTTATTGAATTCTTATATCATTGTCATCATCCTCATGTTTATATTATGTTGAAAGTCATCTGTGGCCTGTAATGAATAGATGGACTTGCTATGATTATGACCAATGATTATTCGGTATAATCATGACCGTAATGTTACAAGTGATGTGGTAAAAGTCTTCATTGGCTTGTAGTTCATTGATGGACAGTTGTTGGCATGATCATGACCATTGATGAATACACGAATATCCTTGGCCCGTAGTGCATGGATAATTTGTGGTCGTGATACTAAAGAATATCCTTGGCCGTACTGCAGAGGTGATTCGATGATGTGGATTATTTATTAAGCTAAGTCTCAGAGTCTCAGCGATAAAAGTAATGAAAAACCTGTGAAATCATAGAAGATAGTAGATTTTATGCTCTACTTGACTTTTCTAATGAATTGCTTGTTGTTCCGCTGCAGTTAAACTTGATGTTTGTTATATTTTATCAGTTTAACACTGTTGAAGGCTAACGATAAATTATTCTATATTATCTTAATCATAATATTTCTTACTGGGCTAGTTGAGCTCACTCTTTTTCTTTCATTATTCTCTTCAGGAAATGAGAACGTAGCCGGGACTAGTCGGAGAACATAGTGACGATCCAAGATGATAGCATTCGTAGTCCTCACTATTCTATGAAATAGTGTGATAATAAATATATTGAGGACTCCATTTGAGTTGAATACTATCTAGAAGACAATATTCGTATTAAAACTCTCAGTTAATTATGTTTTGTCGTATTTTACACGACAAGTTGTATTATTAAGTTGTATTTGAATTTTGTACCATGTATTGGGCGACTCAGAATGAGTGATGTATACCTATTTTGGGGGCGTCACATAGTAAGTTCCATTTAATCATTTATTTCATGATGAATTGTCCCTTGATCCTCTTTATCAGTGTCTTGACCTTTTCCTAAAGAATGAATTCTCATAGAACTCAACATCTCTAGATTCCAAAATTATATTTTGGCTAACAAACTTCGTGGATTCCATGGTCAAGAATTTATAGGCTTTGTTATTTTTTGCATAGCTTATAAAAGTACACTTTATTGCTTTAGCTCCAAGCTTAGGCCTTTTAAGATCAGTTAACCTTACTAATGCCCTACATCTCCAAACCCTTAAATGGTCAAGAGAGGGTTTTCTCTTTTTCCAAAATTCATAAGGTGTAATCTGAGTTTTCTTATGGGGTATACGATTCAGTATATACAAGAAGTCATTAATGCTTCCCCCCATAAATTTTTAGGCAAACTAGAAGTAAGAAGTAACGTATTGATCATTTCTTCAAGTGTCCTATTTTTTCGTTTTGCCACTCCATTTTGTTGAGGACTATAAGGGGTTGTAGTTTGATGAATTATACCATGATTTTCACAAAATCCATTATAAGAGAAATATTCCCCTCCTCTATCTGATCTAAGAATTTTAATTCTTCAATCTAAATGATTTTTAACTTCAGCTTTGTAGATTTTAAATTTTTTTTAAAGTCTCATCTTTAGTCCTTAACAAATAAACTTAAGTGTATCTAGAGTAATCATTTATAAATGTTATAAAATATCTTTTACCTCCCTTAGTTAATATGTCTTCAAATTCACATATATCGGAATGAATCAATTCTAATAATTGTTAATTTCTTTCTATTTTTCTAAAAGACTTCTCGGTAATTTTAGACTTAACATATATACCACATTTTTCTAAATTAGAAAAATTAACCTTAGGAATTAAACTAAGACTACTCATGCTATGCATACTTTTATAATTTACATGTCCTAATCTAGCATATTAAACATCAAAAGTAGAAACCATATAAGCAAAAGATTAACTTTCATTAATAACATTCAGTTTGTACATGTCATCAGATTCATATGCATGCCACCCTTGGACATTACAATACAATTAGCGTCAAACAAGAATTTTATAACATGCTTGTTTAAAAGACTAACAGATACAAGGTTTTTTTATAATTTCTAGAACATGAATAACATCATTAAGAGTGATTATCTTTCCGGATGATAACTTGAGAACCACCTTGCCTTTGTCCATCACCTTTGCAGTTGATGAATTTCCCATGAATAATTCGTGACTATCCTTCATAGGTTCATAGGCTTTAAATATTGTTTTATTCTTGGCAATATGCTTAGTTGCTCCAGAATCAATCCACCATTCCATGTCATTATTAACCATGTTAATCTCCATAATCAGAGCAACAATACTTTATTATCTACCATATTTGCTTGGTCATTCTTTTGTTGCCTTTGCTTTAAATACAAAATACATTATTTTTTGAAGTTTCCTGGCTTACCACACTTCTAACAAATATCTTTCGATTTTTTATTTCTGGAAGTGTTATCTTGACTACCACGCTTTCTTTTGTTGTTGCCCTTTTGGTTTAGATGCAATTTCTATGACAAGAATTTTAGCACATTTGTTTTCTATTTCCAATTTATGCATGTTTCGAGAATTTTTATCAACTTGGAGAAATTTAATAAGTTCTTGCAAAGTCATTGCATCCTCTTTTGTTTCAATTCCTTTCGACAATCTTTGCACGAAATGATAACTTTGAAATGATTGTTGACACTTGAAACCATTCGTCAAGGCTATGGCATTTCGACACAATTTGATTCATAACAATTCGAAGTTCATGTACTTGTTGCATAATAATAGATTTGTTACTAACTTTTTATTTTCGGCGTCCTCGATTTTGTACTTATTGTCGAGATCCTCCTATAATTCTCTTGTCGTCTTTTCTATGAACTTGGCACATAATACATCGTACAATGAATTAGATAACACATTTAGAATGTACCATTTACACATTAAGTCATCTTGTTCCAATTTTATTTGACTTTTCATTTATGTTGGTGTCTCATTTTCTTTTTCTTCCATTTTCTCTTCATTCAGCACATGAGCAAGTTTTAATGTCGTTAAACAAAAATACATTTTTCACTTCAAATGTCTGAATATCATCAAATTTCTCGAGTTGTTAATTTGATTCAATCTATTTTTTGCAGTGTTGTTCTTCATGGTTAATATAGTCTTAATTAAGATTGTTGTATATCCCGCTTTGTAATATGATATAGAACAACAATATTAATGCTTGAATCGAATTGTTGACCACTTTCCTTAAAACTATATTCGCTCATTACTTTTACTTACACAGGGTTGCTACGAACTAGTCTTCCAAAATAAGACAGATCCAGATTTTACTTTGTACTAGAATTTGTTGTGTAGGAATAAATATAGTGCAAAACTATAAATGAAAGAAGAAAATAACAAGAAAAATTATATAGAATGATAATTTTTCTAACAAAACTCCAAAAGGATTTGAATAATTTTTGAACTTGTGACTTTGGGTAGATTGACAACCTATTTATAGGTTTCCAAATACCCCTTTGAATTGGTTGATCACTATTTAATGTCGTTGGCCTAATTAATATTAATTAATTAATTGTAATGTTAATTGTCATGATTTGAACACAAGTTCTTTGCAAAAAAAAATTCTTTTATATAACTAAACCAATTAATTTGTTGACTATATAAACAACATATAATATATTTATTATATACATTTAAATTTGAAAATATCCAACATAAAGCAAACGTCCTTAAAAGTTGGAAAGGAAAGATGATCTCTTTTGGCGGGAGGATTGTTTTGAAATCTGCTGTCACACTTTGTTAGTGTGCCCATAGTCTTTGAGGGTCTGGTGCAGAAAATATCTTTGGTTGTATTCAATGGTCTCAGTTAAGCTCTATGCCTCTTTTGGTGTGTCAATGGCAGTTTTTTGGGAAGAAATATAAAATGACAGGCCAGATTATTGGAAGCTGCAACTGTGTGGTGCATATTTGGTTAGCTCGAAATCAATACGTGTTCGATAACAAATATATTTGGTGGAAGACTACAGTTGAAAGGATCATGAAACCTACTTGCTAGAGAGTGGTGTGAAGTGGCGGGAGAACCAATCTGGTGCTGAGTTTTTTTCTTATCTTTTTGATGATTTATTGTTGAAGTTCTAGTTTGAAGTTTCCTGTTTTATCTCAATTTGGTGCTGTCAGAGACTCAGATGTATTGTAATCCAATTCTCTTTTGATTCCTTCAGTAATACTAAGTTTCTTTTGTTGTTTTGCTAAAAATAAAACATAGGAATTCAGCTTCCATGCTGCTGCGTTATTTATGGTCAAAAGTTGCAAAGGACATTAGAAGTAAGAAGTGAAATAAGGGAGTCAAAATATTAATAAGTAGAAAAATTCCCATTTATACCCATCTCCAAATGCAGTAACGAACAGTGGACGAAATTGAAAATGTCGCCGTAAATATGATACGATCAGAGTTGTATAGGGAACTAATATTTCTACATGAAAAAAAAATGATATTTTCACATAGTTTTTTCTTACATAAATAGTAAGCAAATCTCACGTTCATGCAAGAGATATCTATGTAAAAATATATATTTTTTCAATGTAGAAAGTATCAATTTTCTAAATATAATACACATTCATGAATAATTCCATCAAGTCCATCTCATAGAATAAGTAATTATGGGTAGTTTTTATGCTCCCAACCTATCAACAGCTTTGTTGTACTAAATTCTAAGATTATTTTATACTTGAATAAATAGATCTAAAACATATATAACAGTAGAAGTATCACACATTGAATGAGATCACAATTACAGTCTCAATCTACCACAAGAATATGCAAAACATCACATGTATTACATAAAAAAAACAAGGACAATAATAACAAAAATAGGTAATCAAAAGTTCTCCTTATGAAAATCGAATTTCGTACTTGTTTTCCGGGAAAATTCATGGGCTAGGTGCCTTAACTCCGCAACCAAACCAGGTGCACCACAGTAGAAAACTCCTGCAACCAAACAATCAAGTCATATAACCATTTTAGCTAAATTCACAAAATTTAAATACAAATAAATTGCAGCATCATTTAGTAACACTTGGTTTAAAATTTACTTACCAACTCTTTTATCAGCATGATTAACCGCAACATGCTTGAAAACGTTACGCCAATTAGGCCTAGCAAAATGAGTCATTACGCGTGTGCCAGACACAATATCCACCCCATTTTTAGCATGCTGGAAAGACTGAAGCATCACGATATATTAGAGCTGAGCGCGCGTCTCCTTCTTCATACACACTAGTGCAATAATTGTGAAGCTCAATCACTCCTTCTTTATCCTTCTCGGACACTTCATTCATAACCCCCTTAAACCATTCAAATGAGCCTTCTTCTCGAGTAACCCAATAAAAATATGCTCTTGTTGTGGCAAAATGCTTTGTTTTGTGGCCCTGTTACGCCGCTTTCAACTGCCCCTTCTTCTGTTAATTCTTTTTGTTGTTTGATGTTGTTGATCACGTCTTTGAGAATGCTAATTAATGGGGTGGCTCCTATGCCAAGGCCGACGAGGAGGAGGATGTCGTATTGTTTGTAGTCTTGTGCTGGAGCTCCATAGGGGCCATCAATTAAGAGCTTTGGTAACCTGGTGATTAATATATTGAACTTGTGAACATCATTTTGCTTGATAAAACTGTTGGATTTTTTTTGCTATAAAAATTCTATTTATCTATTTATTTATTTATGTTGGACATTAATTTATTAATAAAAGTACATTATTTATCATTCATTAAATGATCATTTAGTTTGTTTATATGTATCTCCATATTATATATGTTATGATTTATGTGTATAAATATATGTTATACACAGAAGATATAAAGCATATGTAATATATAAATAAAGAAATAATGATTTATAACCTATGATAATTCGGATATTATATATCATGTAGGTTATAGTATTTGAGAAGATTTATCTTAATCATAGAAGTTGGACTTCTAATTAAAGTACTAGTGCATTAAAATGATCATGTGATAATATTTTATTTATAAAATATTTTCACATAAATACTAATTTGTAAAAATTTTTAATTTTGAAATAATAGTGGACTTACTTTTGTTATATATATATATATATATATATATATTAATTTGATGTTCCAATGAGTGAGATTACATCGTGTTAATTAATACCTCGGAATATCGATTAATATTTTTAATTAATATTATGAACATTATTGTTGTCCAAACATCTATAAGATTTTTTATAAGATAATTTATCATTGATCATAAAATATTCTTGGCAGAGAATTTTAATATTTATTATTAAAAGGATTAATTTAATTGTTAAATCTATTTGTGATCAAATAAAGATAAATTATGGACTTATGAAATTAGTTTATTAAATGTATCAAAATTATATTATGTGATTCTGAAATATATATGTACATTTATATAGAGAAAATATTTACAATTTATTAGTAAAAGGCTTATTTAATTAATTCATGTACTGAAGTGAAATTATAATTATTTAGTGGAATTGATTGCAATTAATATTTTTTTGAATATTATTATTAGATATAACATCTAGATAAGTATTGGAGTCAGAAGATGAATCCCTTAGGATCCCCTTCCTAGCCTAATATGGACCAGATTCATAAGTGAGAGTAAGGATCAATGTTGTTATTATTATTATTATTATTATTATTATTATTATTAAGAAAATGATCCATAGAATACGTTAGCCAGAGGGACTGTTTCAACTAACGCTCATCCAGCCGTCCAAAATTAGAATGAATGGTTAAGATGAGAGCCCAAACGCTACTTCCTTTAGCGGCCAGCCAAATTTTTTTGTTGGCCGCTACTCCGTCTAGCGGCCAGTCAAAACGACCGTGTTTTGACTGGCCGCTAGATGGAGTAGCGGCTAACAACAAAAATTTGTCTTAATTACATTATCCTGATTATCATCATACATACTACTTATTAATCAGTAAAATAAAATAATAAAAAATTATAAGTATAATCAATAATTATCCTTATCCTTATTAATAAAATAAGTATGTATAAGGATAATTAATAATTATCGTCTTATGATTTTTAATTATAAATAAGAAATAGTGATTGAATTTATATTATATTCCTACTCAAATATATAATCTCAATCACTATTTTTTATTTATAATTAAAAATCATAAGACGATATAATCAGTAATTATTCTTATACATACTTATTTTGTTAATAAGTATAAGGATAAGTATAAAGATAATTATTGATTATCCTTATAATTATCCTTATAATTTTTTATTATTTTATTTTACTGATTAATAAGTAATATGTATAAGGATAATCTGTTAATAAGTACAAGGATAAGTATAAAGATAATTACTAATTATTCTTATAATTTTTTATTTTACTGATTAATAAGTAGTATATAGGAGGATAATCAGGATAATGTAATTAAGCCAAATTTTTGTTGTTGGCCGCTAATCCCTCTAGTGGCCAATCAAAACACGGTCGTTTAAAATTTGGCTGGCCGCTAGAGAGAGTAGTGGCTGGGCCCTCATCTCAGTCATTCACTCTCTAATTTTGGACGGCTAGATGAGCGTTAGTTGAAACAGTCGTCCCTCTAGCTAATGTATTCTATGGATCATTTATCATATATATATATATATATATATATATATATATATATATATATATATCAATGATCAAAAACATATTGGGTGACTTTTCTATCAGAAAAAAGTACAAAATTTACGTATTCTCTATTTCAACCTAGGAAAAATAAAGTTAGGATTTTTCATAGAAGGGTGCTTTGAAGACCACACTGCAGGTTCAACATAAAGTCATAAGAAAGAAGATCTTAAGGATATAAGTGACTGTGTGAAGATTCAAAACGTGATAATCCATCCAAGCACTAGGTAACAAATTCGTACTTTAGATACATGGTATATATATTTGTTGTTTCATTTAAAACCATAAAGATGATCCTAGTTTTATTTAATTTTAAAAAAAAACCTATTTTTGGAAAAAATTTCCATTAATTGGCATCAGAGCAATATTTATGTTTTATATGAATAACATGAATATATGTGTATAGGTGATTTTCGAAATCTACTGCTTTAGGGTTTTAATAAAGTAATTTATTTGTTTATGTTATTGAATTAAAGTATGCATGAGATGTATTAAAGTATTCTTTACGTTTCAGAGTAGGATAGACTATTGTTCTAACTTTAGTTTTGCAGAATTGATTGTTACATACTCTCATGGCTAGTATGAATGTATGTTTTAATTAAATAACTGTTGGTTTTGATTTTGGCTTGTAATACTCATGTTGTAAGTAATTTAATTTTTCTGCAGTTTAGATTGTATGTAAACTCATAATGAGTATAGGTTTTATTGATGTAATTATACATAGATCGAATGTACACTTCATATGAAGTAGAGGACCTATATGTAATCCGATGCACTGTTAATAAGTAGTTATTGAAGAAGATGGACATGAAGTTTTTTTTCTTCAGAATCTGAGATGGACTTGGAGTCAATTTTTTCAGAATCTGAGATGGACATAGAGAATCATGTAGAATACAACATTCGAGTTCAACATGGATGTTTTATGAAAGTCCCGATGGATCCAGGATTGTTATTAGCCATGAAAGTATACTTCTATGTAGTTGTCTTCTTATGGGATTCTTTAAGATGTGATTATATGTTTGTTATTAAAACCTAGATTAAAGCAATATAATTGAATTTTAGTTAATTCCGAAATTCAGAACACCAGTCCAATAAATTTTTCAAAAATAAATTTGTATGGTATTTCTCAAAATATTTTCTAAAATTGTACGGATTGTACGATATTTCTAAAAAAAATCGGGGCTCCTCCCCGAACCCGACCCGCTCACTAGTGAGCGGGACCACGCGGAGTTGTGG
Source organism: Panax japonicus (assembly GCA_020205505.1). Lineage (NCBI taxonomy): Eukaryota > Viridiplantae > Streptophyta > Magnoliopsida > Apiales > Araliaceae > Panax > Panax japonicus. Next base: position 55,421,945 of record CM035105.1, on the reverse strand, counting down.
CTGGATGTAACGAACTTTCAAATTATCTAATTTTTAATATTTATGATGTATATAATTTATTTATTTCATGAGTTATATATGAATAAATAAAATAATTAAAAATCAAATGGGTGAGGGATGAGGGATAAAATCCCACAACCTCCATTATATATGTATAGTTATGATAACTAATATATTTCCTATGAAAAATATTAGTGATCAAGATAATAAGTACATATTCCTTCATAGGATATGAGTTTATTAAAATAATATTATAAATATACTTTCCTTACGGAGATATATTTTGAGCTATGAATATTTTATGAACTCTAATATAATGGTATACACTTGATATAAAGATTAATAATTTTTTTCCTAAGGAAAGGTAGTCTATTAATACTCTTAAAGGCTAAAAGAAAAATATAGGTATGTTATTTTCTTTTATAATGAATTATCTAGAAAATAAAATAATTGTTTTTCCCTACGGATAAACTTTATTTATAAAAATTAAGATACCTATGTTAAAAGTAATTGATTTATTTTACTTGATAATGGTCATATGAATGATTGATGTATTTTTTTTATTTATATATCATGTGTGCATTCAACCCAATCACAATCATTCTAAAAGAGAATCAATTGACTGACCCTAATTATGTTGATTGGAAAAGAAATTTGGACATTGTTCTTACTGCTTAGGAATATAAATTTGTGCTTACTGATCCTTGCCTTGAGGAACATGTAGTGAATGCTCCTAGTGCTTCTAAAGAAGCACATGCAAAATGGGTAAAGGCTGATGAGATGGCTAAATGTTACATCTTGGGATCTTTATCTAATATTTTGCAGCATCAGCATATGACTGTTCCAACTGCTAAAGCCGTGATAGAATCTTTGCGTGGTATGTTTGGTAAGCATGCTTCTGTCGTAAGGCAGAGTATTATGAAGTCTCTCATGTAAGAAAAAAAGGCTGAGGGAACTTCAGTGAGCATTGTCTCAAATTCATATCACGCTTTAGCGAATTGGAGGTTCTTGGAGTAAATGTCGATGTGGAAACACATATTGACATGTTGCTGCAGTCATTACCCGATACATTTAAAAATTTCAAGGTTAACTTAACATAGGTCAATTTCAATATTATACTCTTCCTAAGTTAATGAAACAGCTTCAATCGGCTCAAGGTATTCTAGTACCTAAGCCAGTTGTCCATGTAGTTGAGGCTAATGTTGTTAAGGTTAAGGCTGACAAGAAAAAGAAACCAAACAAAAACAAAGAATGTAATGTTTTTTGGCATTGGGGGAGTTGGAAAGAAACATTTTCAAGGTGAGCTTAAGTCTAAAGGGAAGTGTTTTCACTATGGTGAAAAGGGACACTGGAAGTGCAATTGCTCGGCATTCCTTAAGAAAATGAAAATAGTTGAATCATGTAATTTGTTGGCGATTTCTATGGGATCCTTGTGTGTAGATTCCGGAGCCACTAATTATGTTTGCGTTACTTTGCAGGGGTTCCAGGAAATCAGATGGCTAAGTGAAGGGGGGATTTATCTACAATTAACATCGGATGCAACAGTTCCAGCAGTAAGAATATATAGTTCATTTACAGTTTTCTAGTAATATGAGTTTATATTTGAATAATGTACATTACGTACCAAACACTCTTATGAATTTAATTTCGGTTTCTTGTTTATTTAAGCAAAGGTACTCCGTCGTTTTTAATAATAAAGTTTTTATTAAGAAAAATTCTACTTTTGTTTGTGATGGTACATTATTCGATAATTTATATATTCTCACTCCTGTTACAAGAACAATGTAAAATACTGAAATTGATAATAACATATCTAAGAAAAGAAAAGTTTTTTTTGACAAATAAAACTTATTTATGGCACTTACGTTTAGGTCATATTAATCTAAACAGGATCCACAGACTAGTAAAGGATGAACATTTAAAATGACTAAAGGGCCTTTTAAAGTAATAGGTGAAAAAGCCATAGAAAAGTTAGATTTGGTTCATATTGATGTATTTGGTTGACATCGAAAGCTAAAAGAGGTTATGAGTATTTATCATATTTTACTAATGATTACTTAAAATTTTGTTATGTATACCTAATGCATCATAAGTTTGAAACTTTTGAAAAATTCAAAGTGTTTCGGGCAGAAGTTGAAAAACAAACGGGTAAATACATAAATACCCTTCGATCTGATCGAGGTGGTGAATACCTTCTTACAGAATTCAAGAATTGCATGTTTGAAAATGAAATAGTATCGCAGTTGTCTGCACCAGGGACTCCTCAGTAAAATTGTGTAGCAGAAAGAAGAAACATGACTCTTTTAGATATGGTTAGATCTATGATACCTATATCTTTTTGGGGATATGCTTTACAATCGGCGATATACTTATTGAATATTGTTCCATCTAAATCAGTTCCAAAAACATCATTAGAATTGTGGTTAAGGCGTAAGCCTAGTTTGAAACACATTCATAAATGGGATTGCCCTGCACATGTCCGCAAAGGGAAAATAGATTTTGTCAGGAATAAACATGTGAATGATATTTCTATTTAATATATGATTTGATTATGATATATATAAATGATTGAATACGCAAGTATGCTTACATAAAGAAAAGCTGTAAAGTCCTTTGATAGATAATAGAAATATATGTACAAGGACTTAGAATGAATTGATCAAATATGTTAGGTTGATCCTACATTAACAAAACAACTTTATAAAGTCCTTAAAAAGAAATGATGTACAAGGACTATAAATATAGAAAGATCAAGCTTGTTAGGTTGATCTTATGATGTAATAGATAGGCTAGTCTGATCGTCGAGCACTGCACCAGAAGTTGTAGTCTGCCAGGTGAGTCAAAGTTAACTCGGGAGCTATCGAGGCAAAATAGGAGTATACAAGATAGTAGATCTCGGAGTTCATAGACTGCCAGGGGAAACGAAGAAGGATCGTAGTGTATCGAGAAGAGCTTCCACGGGATTGTAGTGTGCTGAAGAAGTCATGTTCAGAATCGTAGAGACAGCCTGCCTAAGAGCCGAACGATCATCTGCCAAAGCCAAGTCCGAAACGTAGACTACACTCAGAGTCGTAGAGCCTAGTGATGCCGAAGCCAAGTCAAGAATCGTAGACTACACTCTGAGTTTGTAGAGTCCATTGAGTGCATACAGAGATCGTAGTCGGGCAAGATCAGATGAAGACAACAATGCACAAGGCAGAAATCGTAGAGTGTCAAGATCTGATCTCATGATCGTAGTGTCGGCACAGCCAAAGCTGAATCGTAGAGTTCAGAACTACGACTCCAACAGAAGTGTTCACAATGCCAAGTCAGAATCGTAGAGCAGATACGGTTCTCAAAGAATGAGCACTCCCAGAATATCCTAAGGTACGAAGCCTCTGGTTGGCACTGCAAAGATGCAATCCACAGTAAGGGAACTAGAGAGCACTCAACGAATGGCATACAGGCTAGCAGAAGAAGTAAGCACCAATCAAATCAGCATCAAGAATTGAGTTGAAAGGCCATTCGTGATAAAGTCTTCATAAGATGATTCAAAGAAGACTTCAGCAGCTGACTAAGGAAAAGTTAACTAATGCAGTTGCTGTCAAGAGAACAGAAGACAACGATCTTGGAAGCAACCAGGATCGTAGTGTTTTTCAGACAAAGAAAGAACTGATGGAAGGTGAACCGAGATATTGGTCAGCTTCTGAAGAGCAAGGCTAAAGTGATTAAGTGCAGGGTCAGTTCATTGATGATAAATGAGCGGAAGATCACCAGGAGAAAGCAAGCTGGACGCACCACAAATCTGAAGTGTCTTGATATTCAGAAGGTGACCAGAGCAAGGAATTAGGCCATTAGTATCTGAGAACAGTCGAAGCAAACAGAAGTATTAAAGCACTGAACAATACAAGGAAGAGGTGTTCTACATTGAAGATCCAATCAACACTCTTCAGGATCGCAGTGTTAACTCTACTAAGTCAACGAGCAACACTCAGCAAGACACTACGATCAGGTCCCTGAAGACGTGCATCAGAATCGTAGAGTTCGGATACCTGAAGACTGAAGCATTGGCAATGGTTCAATCTGAAGGGTTATATTCGGACAAGTGCTTATTGAGAGCATCGATGCAAAAGGACAACCTCTGATCAAGAAATCAGAAGAAATAAAGTCTTCAACCTGTCCTAAGATAGTAAAGTGATACATCTGACAAGGTAGGTGAAACAGTAGACTGCAGAGTCAAAAAAAGTATGTCATATCACATCAAGCAGTCTACCTCAAGCAACTTGAGATCTGTGGAGACATTTGAATTGCTTCCAACGGCTACTTTCTAACGGAAGGATTGGGAAGGTGTATAAATGTAGAAGAGCTTCAACGATCAAAGGTTGCTGGAGTTGTGAGTTTTGGAGAGAAGGTGGACTGATCTAATCAAGTGATAGTGAGTCCAAAGGCTCACTCTACGATCCACCAAGAACACTCAGAAGTCAGATCAAGCAAGAAGTAAAAGTGTGAGTTCTACTATGTAGAAGTGAGAGTTCTACTACATTAAGAGTATTCTGAACTGCCAGAGAGAAAGAAGAGCATCATGTCATCTAGATGTCCATCATGGGAAGACTCTAAAAATAATAGAGAAGAGCCTACAGTCAGCTTAGTAATTCCATCATGGGAAGGCATCGAGGAGCAAGAAGGGAGATCACAAAAGCCATCTTGATGACAAGCATGAGAAAGTTTCTAATTACCTAAGAGAAGAACTTACAGTCATCTTAGAAGCCTCTCATGTGCAGCCATCAAGTACCAAGAAGAATAATCTTCAAGGCAGTTCATCAAGGGGTCATCCGGAGTAGTTGAGCAACCTAAGAAGCTGAGCATCATGCAATACTCAACTGTTCTTCAAGGATGATCAAGCCAAGCTGCTAAGGATAGAAGATGTTCAGAGCATGAAGACATCTTAGCAGCTCAGCACCGACTCCAACAACAACAAACAAACAACTCAACGAAGCCAGGGCCTGAGGGGTCCTTGTCCAGAGGGACTAAATAAAGCAAGGCCAAGAGGGTCCTTGTCCGAAGGGACTAAACAAAGTAGGGCCAAAGGGTCCTTGTTTAAAGGGACTAAATGAAGTTCCAAGCCTGTTGAGATTGAAGAGTTCCTAGGGAACTAGAGGAGTCCCAAGGCTGCTGGCCTTGAAGAGTTCTTAGTGAACTGAAGTCCCAAGGCTGCTGGCCTTAAAGGAATTGTAGAGATTTAGGGTGCTGCCCTTCCTTAGTGGAAATCCTGCTAGTTGAAAGCAGAAGAGTGGATTAGGAGCTTGAGTCTCTGAACCACTTAAAACCCCTTGTGTCTTTTACATTATATCATTTACATTATATCTATAACTGCTATGTATGTTCTAACTGCTTACAACTAAACTAACCCAACGAACAATGTATGCATGATTACGAATATATCAATGAAGGGGAATCTTTTACTTATTCAGATGTGCTTGAAAAGATTCTTATGTTTGTCATATACTTAAATATGAACAATACAACATAAACTAGAAAAGTATTTGAAATAAAAAGGATCTATTCAATCCCCCCCCCCTCTAGATCTATTGTGCCCTCTGGGAACTAACAATTGGTATCAGAGCAAGGTTCTCATGCTATATTCAAAAGCTAATCGCTTTGAGTCTGATCTCAGGCACTAGCATTGTTCTAAAATTAGTTTAGTAGGAAGTAACTTGTTATATGCAGAAGAGCTCACACGTTGGAAATATCGTGTATAGATAAAAATGTGTATACACCTGAAGCTGCTCAGATTGGTCCGTATCCTCGATTGCTATATCAACAAGACCAATCCTAGCCTGCAGTCAATCTTGTAGTCTGAAGACCAGACGAGAGAAAGAGAGCAAGAGACATCAGTGACAAAGAGTAAAGCATTCATCAGTATGAAAGATGAAGAGGCCACGCGTACTAAGAAATGCTGATCGAGAGGAGAAAGAAGATCTTCTCAAACTTATGAGTGACCAACCAACAACTGGGTGCTATCTCTGTAAACTCAAAGATGTCAAAGATATTAATGCCACGATTCTCTTGATCTACATCTTCAAGACCACGACTAATGGATGAAAGGCCAACAAGAGCATTAAGCTGAAAGGAGAAAAAGTATAAGTTGTGCACATCAATACCTAAACTCAGTATATCTAAGGTAAATGACTGTTAAGAAACTGACAGTAAAAAGTTACGGTTCCTCACAGTATTCTGCCAAGAAGTCATAATCTACCTAAAAAGGTAAAGAGAGAAAGTAGTCTGAAGATGGAAAATTCAAATGTCTACAAACTTTCTCTTTAACCAAGTTTTAAGGCTAAAGACGACATCTTGAAGAAAATCTGAAATAGATCATAATGTATCATAGACCAGATGAACTTTATGTTAAGTAATCATTACTGGTGTGCTATTATGTATGTACAAGCCTATGTTCTAGGTGTTTGACAACACACAGAGAATGATCAGTTCTACAAGAGGATCTTGTTGATTTGTAGAAACTGATCACATCCATGAATCAACAAGATACTCATAAATCGTAGAGTTGACTCACAATCTATGAACACTTAAACATTGAGAACATAACCCAGTAAATGATGAAACCATCATAGATAGAGAGTGTGTCATTAATTGTCAAATCCTACACACACTCACCATCATGCATCTCAAAAATGTAGTATCTCAAGATAGTTGCTTGCATGAATATGTCTGTTGGTGATAAACATGATGATTATCCAGTTAAGAGAAATAGGGGTTAAGAAAACTAACCTAGCAGGACCCATTCAACAATGGGGACCAAAAGTAGAAATATACTTAAACTTGCAGGTACTTGGTCAGTCTAACCACACTAAGGAATGCTGAAGCAGAAGACTTCATTCATTAGGACTCAACCAGTAGAAGGCTAAGGAATGTTCAGAGATGATTCTGATAAGGTTCCTATATGTCCAAGCCTGTCCTTGAAGACCCTCTGAGCTAACCGGAATGGAGCTCTCATGGCTGCAAATTTGTATATGGGAGCATGCCATGAAACAGAAGATAAAGAGGATTCTATGTGCCCATATCAGGAAAGACATGCTTTATGGAAATGATCCTCAAGGGAAGCTCACAACAGAAGATCATTGAGCTTAAGACAAAAGGAGTTCCTTACGAAGCAGAACTTCTCAAAATAAAGGACTTTCAAAGAAGACTACGTTCGTAGTGCTGTCAAATGATCGTAGAGTGATCAATCCTGAAAATACTCATCTCTACGATACAAGGAAGACTAAGCAAAGATGATGATCCCAGTCAGAAGGAGAAATGTTGGGCAGCCTTCAAATGAACATGAAGAAGGAATCACATCTATCTGAGAAGACAACATCAATAATGGGGGAGCAGTGATCTATTAAGGAAAAACAAAACTATTAAACCTGGAAGAGATGTACCAGCTACAGAGTCCCAAAACTTTGTGGCTGATGAATCAAATGAAGATCCATAGTCAGTAGGAACATCTCAAAATGTACCACTGATAACCCTTCAGCCACCTAATTCATAATCATGAAGTGTCTACGATCAAACATATGATCGTAGAATAAGAGCAGGAGGACACCACGATTTCAGCAATGCAGATACTTAAAGCTAATTGAAGATCTTCCCATCAGAAAAGGTCTAATGAGATGTCATTACAAACCACTGCCATAGTATTTCATCTGGAAAGCACCTCAGGGACAAACCTGACCCTTGGCTCTCTCTAAGAGGTTGGCCCTTCCTGAGCTACCTTATCCCAGAAGGAATACTTGATCTATTTCATCTCAGAAGAATCAAGTCAGTCAATGATCGTAGAGTTGAGTTTGAAAAGGACTAAACGATCGTAGTGCAACTGCAGCGATCTTAGAAGACAACTCAACGATCGTAGTTCTACCAAAGGGTACTCCAGCTCATAAGGAGCATGAAGAATGAGACATCTGCTAAGCCATTTAAGTTAAGGAGATAAGTTCGAAGACATCAGTGATTGAGCTATGCTGCATCGAAGTAAGGAGGAAAGACGAAGCCATCCACTGCAGCATCTTTCAGAAATTGATCGTTGAGTAAACAAATGAAATCGTAGAGTCTATAGCTATCTCATCATGTTACTCTACGAATCAAAAGGTAAACGGTCAAAGCCACGTCAATTAATCGTCCACTCCCCTAATAACTGAAAAGTTGTGGGGAGTTACATCTCATTACTGGGCAACGTGCAACCAATGGACAATTGACACATCACTGAGTATGCAGAGTTAGAAGGAACTGCCATAACGACAAGTTCAAATCTGCAGACAGTTACCAAAAGATATCGAACCTTTCTCCCTCCCTTTTTCAAAACCCTAGAAAGCTTTTCAAGAGCAAAATCAGTTAACCTCCAGAGCCTTACCAACCAGACAGCCATCTCGCATAAACTTCTCTATATCTAATACCCACATTCTTCAAACTACTCAAAATGGAAAACTGGCAAGTGATCACTAGTATTCAGCTTGGAACCAAATCGTTTGAGAAATCTGAAAAGAAGTTCAGGGATATTCTCGAGCTTGTAAAGAAGGCTGGATTTTCAGAATGCCTTAAGGCAAATACTCGAGTCTACTGCAACCTGGTTAAAGAATTCTACGCAAACGTCTCTAGAAATTCGAAAACCCTTACTACCAAGGTTAAAGGTCAGTCTCTCAAGTTAAAATCTTCTGACCTCAAACAATGCCTAGGTTTTCCTAACCAAGGGCTAAAGAACCTTGATAATGTCAACACTGAACTAGTAAAGGAAGTTATGGGGTATCAAAGAAACCCTAGTTTCAAGGACATAAAGAAGAAGGAGTTTCTGAGCAATATGAGTTCCTTGCTGAAATAGTTGGAAAGTGCATACTGTGTAAGAACACTGCACATGACACAGTGATCGACCAACAGTTGAAAATCATGTCAACAATAGTTTTGAAGAAATAAATCGACTTTGGAGCTATCTTGTTTGATCAGATCTCCAAGTGGGTAGAGAAGGCTGAGAAGAAGCCCCTGACCAAGGTATTTCATGGGAGGCTGCTTAGTATCATACTGAATAAAAAGCTAGGGGGAAAGATCAAGGATGATGAGGGAGAAGCCCTGAATGTGCACAAAGTAATGTCTCCACAGTTATTTGAAAATTGGAAGAAGAATCCCAAGGAGAACAAAAGGCTGACAGTTGGGAACAGCAGTAAAGCCTCTGCTAAGAAAAGGAAGATAGTAGAGATAGAGAGCTCTGAGTCTGATGACTCTGCAGCAGCTGAAATCACACCATCCAGGAAGAAATCAAAACTGGTAAAAAGAGATGGTGATGTGAAGAAAGCCCAGGCCCCACCAAGGAGAGTCTCCTCCTTGAACAAGGATATAGAAGAAAACGCCCAAACTGCTGAAACCACAAAAAGAAGAAGTAGCAGGTTGCTTAAGGGCCAGTCAGCAAGAAAGCTAAGGTGGATGACAAACCAGCCTTAGCTTCTCAAATCAATACATCTGCTGAAGAAAGGGACATAGAGTCAGCAGAAGAGAAAGAAACTGAAACTGCTGATGAAGAAAATTGCTCTAGTCCCATGGCAAATTCTCAGAGAAGCAACTCTGATGAAAAAAAATAAATTCATGATGATCAAAGTGCATCCTCAAATGCAACTGCCCCAACCAGCCCAGAGAATGGGTCAAAAAATGATATTCAAGAAGAAGAAGATGAACATGTCCCCTCAAACCAAGAAAGCTCTCATGATGGCTCAGAAAGTGATAAGGCCAAGAAAGAAGAATCTTTTCCTGCCAGTGCTGATCTCCAAAGAAGTTTATCTGATGAGCAAGAGAAGTCAGAGACTAAAAAAGAAGAAGAAGAAGAAGGAGTCTGTCTCTCAAATAGTTGAACCTCCACGAAGAAGGAAGAGCTACAGGCTGCAAGCCCAGTTTGCCTCCAAGAGGAACAGTAGCCAATCAAATGCCATCATTGAATTAACTGATGATGAATCTGTATCCCCGGGAGAAGATGCTGAAGAAGAAGACAGCAGTGAAGAAGAAGAATATAAGGAAAGACTTGCTGAAGAAAGTTCTGACAATGAAATTCAGCAAGAAGGTCTCTTTGTTGAAGATGATCAAGAAGATTCTGATAATGAAATGCTACAGCAAGAAAGACTATCTGCTGAAGCTGATCTAAGTGGTTCTAGTCCAGAGAAGGAAGAAACAGAAAATGATTCCAACTCTGAAGATAAGGAATCAAAAGACTCAGAACTCCACCCTGTTCTCTCACCTGCAAGATTTACCAAGAGAATTGTGGTAGAAGTTCCCAATGAACCATCAGAAACTCCTCCTGACAGATGGGTAAACCATGGAGGTGAACAGATCATAATAGTAAGAATGACCTCCTTTGACTTAGTCAAGAACTGGAACAACATGGAAATGGACTGCAAAACCATTCTCTACAACCCTGATGATTTGTTGAAGAGATGGTTCTTCCAATCAATGCCTTGGCTGAAGGCCTTTACTGAAGGAGATGGAAGTTACTTCAGCTGGTGTTACAAGACTTTTCCAAGCATGGAACTGGTATCTCAAAACTTTCCAAGGATGAAAACTTATGTTACCAAGATGATAACCAACCAGCCTCACTTCAAGATCTATCGACAAGCTAAGAATCTCTATATCCCCTACGATCATAGAGTGGATTCTGAAGGAAGAAGGGTCATGACCAAGGAGCTGATCGTAGAGTCTGTCAACTCTACGGCTGATCATGTTCAAGCTCAATCCAAGAAGCCTTCTTATGATCAAGCACTTCTATCAGACACTCCATCATCCTCCACAAGCCATTGGTACTCCACGATTGTTCAGATTATCCACACCTTTGAAAATCTGTCCAAAGATGACAATCGTAGATTCCAATCCATTGCCCAAGCTGAAGCTGCCAATCAAGAGGATCAAACTGCTTTGGAGCAGGCATTACAGAAAAGTTCTGATGATTTAAGCAAAAAGATCTCTATGCTCACTAAAGAATCACTAGAAGCAGATAGAAGCAGGAGATGATTCTTTCAAGCTACAAACTTCAAGCTATCTTGGCTGATGTATCTCTCAAACTACAAGAGAGGGATAACATCTATCAGAAGGCAATACAAGATCAGAAGGCTGAAAGCTCTACAAGTTCAGGAGGCAAATGCAAAGCAGATCACAACCCTCTTTGAAAAGATTGACGATATGAAGCAAACATTCTCAGTACAACTTGAGCTAGATCAGCAAGAACTAAAGTTTGAAGTTGTCAACACCTCCTACCTGATGGAGCAGCTTAATTCCAACATGGAGTAGCTGTATCAAATGATTAATGACAAAAAGGGGGAGAAAAAGAGGTATAGAAAGAAGAGGAGCAAGGGGCATCAGAAGAAGAGCAGAGGGTCAAGAGGAGAGAAGGACGTCAAAAAAGATAGTAGCTACTGAAAGAGTATCATCATCTGAGGGGGAGCCAGATAAGAAAGATGATGAAGGGGAACCAAGCAGAGACAAAAAGATCATCATCTGAGGGGGAGCAAGAGCAAGAGCAAGAAGAGAAATCAGATGAGTAGCTGATCAACAAGAATCCTGGAAACATACAAGGAGCCAAGGAGGTACAACTCTAACCTGTTAGGTATGTTCAAGATCTAGGATATAGAATGTCTGAATATATAATTGTCATATTAATATAAATGACATTCATGATTAACTATTTAGAAATACAGCTGCTCACTGTATCTAAGATTCATTCATAACATGCATATTCACTTATTGTTTTTTCATAATCAAATAGGGGGAGATTGTCAGGAATAAACATGCGAATGATATTCCTATTTAATATATGATTTGATTATGATATATATAAATGAATGAATATGCAAGTATGCTTGCATAAAGAAAAGCTGTAAAGTCCTTTAATAGATAATAGAAATATATGTACAAGGACTTAGAATGAATTGATCAAATATGTTAGGTTGATCCTACATAAGCAAAATAGCTTTGTAAAGTCCTTAAAAAGGAATGATGTACAAGGACTATAAATATAGAAAGATAAGGCTTGTTAGGTTGATCTTAGGATGTAATAGATAGGCTAGTCTGATCATCGAGCACTGCACCAGAAGTCGTAGTCTGCCAGATGAGTCAAGGTTAACTCGGGAGCTATCAAGGCAGAATAGGAGTATGCAAGATAGTAGATCTCAGAGTTCGTAGACTGCTAGGGGAAACAAAGAAGGATCGTAGTGTATCGAGAAGAGTTTCCTCAGGATCGTAGTGTGCTGAGGAAGTCATGTTAAGAATCGTATAGATAGCCTGCCTAAGAGCCGAACGATCATCTGCCAAAGCCAAGTCCGAAACGTAGACTACACTCAGAGTCGTAGAGACTAGTGATGCCGAAGCCAAGTCAAGAATTGTAGACTACACTCTGAGTTCGTAGAGTCCATTGAGTGCATACAGAGATCGTAGTCGGGCAAGATCAGATAAAGACAACAAGCACAAAGCAGAAATCATAGAGTGTCAAGATCTAATCTCAGGATCGTAGTGTCGGCACAGCCAAAGCTGAATCGTAGAGTGCAGAACTACGACTCCAACAGAAGTGTTCACAATGCCAAGTCAGAATCGTACAGCAGATACGGTTCTCAAAGAATGAGCACTCCCATAATATCCAAAAGTACGAAGCCTCTGGTTGGCACTGTAAAGATGCAATCCACAGTAAGGGAACCAGAGATCACTTAACGAATGGCATGCAGGCTAGCAGAAGAAGTAAGCACCAATCCAATCAGCATCAAGATTGAGTTGAAAGGCCATTCATGATAAAGTCTTCCACAAGATGATTAAAAGAAGACTTCAGCAGCTGACTAAGGAAAAGTTAGCTAATGCAGTTGCTGTCAAGAGAATAGAAGACAGCGATCTTGGAAGCAACCAGGATCGTAGTGTTTGTCAGACAAAGAAAGAATTGATGGAAGGTGAACCAAGATACTGGTCAGCTTCTGAAGAGCAAGGCTAAAGTTATTAAGTGCAGGGCCAGTTCATTGATGATAAGTAATCGGAAGATCACCAGGAGAAAGCAAGCTAGACGCGCCACAAATCTGAAGTGTCTTGATATTCAGAAGGGGACCAGAGCAAGGAATTAGGCCATCAGTATCTGAGAACAGTAGAAGCAAACAGAAGTATTGAAGCACTGCACAATACAAGGAAGAGGTGTTCTACATTGAAGATCCAATCAACACTCTTCAGGATCGTAGTGTTAACTCTATTAAGTCAATGAGCAACACTCATCAAGACATTACGATCAGGTCCTTGAAGACGTGCATCAGAATTGTAGAGTTCGGATACCTGAAGACTGAAGCATTGGCAATGGTTCAATCTGAAGGGTAATATTCGGACAAGTGCTTACTGAGAGCATCAATGCAAAAGGAAAAACTCTGATCAAGAAATCAGAAGAAATAAAGTCTTCAACTTGCCCAAGATAGTAAAGTGATACATCTGGCAGGGTAGGTGAAACAGTAGACTGCAGAGTCAGAAAAAGTATGTCATGTCACATCAACCAGTCTTCCTCAAACAACTTGAGATCTGTGAAGACATTTGAATAGCTTCCAACGGCTACTTTCCAACGGAAGGATTGGAAAGGTGTATAAATGTAGAAGAGCTTCAAAGATCAAAGGTTGCTGAAGTTGTGAGTTTTGGAGAGAAGGTGGACTGATCTAATCAAGTGATAGTGAGTCCAAAGGCTCACTCTACGTTCCACCAAGAACACTCAGAAGTCAGATCAAGCAAGAAGTAGAAGTGTGAGTTCTACTATGTAGAAGTGAGAGTTCAACTACATGAAGAATGTTCTGAACTGCCGAGAGAAAGAAGAGCATCATGCCATCTGGATGTCCATCATAGGGAAGACTCTAAGTACAATAGAGAATAGCCTACAGTCAGCTTAGCAAGTCCATCATTGGAAGGCATCGAGGAGCAAGAAGGGAGATCACAAAAGCCATCTTGGTGACAAGCATGAGAAAGTTTCTAAGTACCTAAGAGAAGAGCTTACAGTCATCATTAAAAGCCTCTCATGTGCAGCCATCAAGTACCAAGAAGAATGATCTACAAGGCAGTTCATCAAGGGGTCATCCGAAGTAGTTGAGAAACCTAAGAAGCTGAGCATCATGCAATACTCAACTGCTCTTCAATGATGATCAAGCCTAGATACTAAGGATAGAAGATGTTCATAGCTTGAAGACATCTTAGCAGCTCAGCACCGACTCCAACAACAACAAACAAACAACTCAACGAAGCCAGGGCCTGAGGGTTCCTTGTCCAAAGGGACTAAATGAAGCAGGGCCAAGAGGGTTCTTGTCCGGAGGGACTAAACAAAGCAGGGCCAAATGGTCCTTGTCCAAAGTGACTAAATGAAGTTCCAAGCCTGCTGGGCTTGAAGAGTTCCTAGGGAACTAGAGGAGTCCCAAGGCTGCTGGCCTTGAAGGAATCGTAGAGATTCAGGGTGCTGCCCTTCCTTAGTGAAATCCTGCTAGTTGAAAGCAGAAGATTGGATTAGGAGCTTGAGTCTCTGAACCACTTAAAACCCCTTGTGTCTTATACATTATGTCATTTACATTATGTCTATAACTGCTATAACTGCTATGTATGTTCTAACTGCTTACAACTAAATTAACCCAACGAACAATGTATGCATGATTACGGATATATCAATGAAGGGGAATCTTTTACTTATTCCGTTGTGCTTGAAAAGATTCTTATGTTTGTCATATACTTAAATATGAACAATACAACATAAACAAGAAAAGTATTTGAAATAAAAAGGATCTATTCAACCCCCCCGCCCTTCTAGATATATTGTGCCCTCTGGGAACTAACAGATTTAGATAAGTTAGGAACAATATCAAAAGTACTATGTTTATTGTTAGGGTATCCAAAAGAGACAATGGGGCCTATTTTATAGTACTGAAGCTCAGAAGGTATTTGTATGTGCAAATGTAATTTTTCTAAAAGAAAATCAAATGATGGAACACAAGTTAAGTAGTAGAATTGTCTTAGAGGAAATGTCTAAAGATCATTCACCGCAATCAGCACCAAAACCTGATGAACAAATAATTACACCACAAGTCACAATACCTGAATCTTCTAACTCAGGAGAGCCTCGTCGTTGTGCATGGGAGGATTTCTAGACCCACACAAAGACTTACTCTTTTAGGTGAGTCTACTAAGATTATGTCGGATGATCTAGATTCAAATCCCAGGACCTATAGTGAGGCACTTGCTGATAGATATGCTAATCTTTGACAAGAAGCAATGAAATAAGAAATGGAGTCGATGTATCCCAATAAAGTCTGGGAACTTATAGATGTGCCTAATAGAGTAAAACCTATTGGGTACAAGTGGATCTACAAGAAAAAGAGAGGGGTGGATGGAAAGGTTCAAACCTATAAAGTTAGGCTTATTGCGAAAGGATATAATCAAAATGAAGGAATTGACTTCGAGGATACCTTTTCGCCAGTGACAAAGCTTAAATTCATCAAAATTCTCTTATCTATTGTTGTACATCTTGACTACGATTTATGGAAAATGGATGTCAAGACAGCTTTTCTTAATGGCTATCTTGTGGAAGACATTTATATGTCTCATCAACCAGATGATTTCATGGCTGAAGACCAAGAAGGAATGGTTTGTAATTTACATAAATCTATTTATGGGCTTAAACAATCATCGAGATTATGGAATGTTAGATTTGATCAAGTAATCCAATCACTTGGATTTGAACAAAAATCCTAAAGAGCCATGTATTTATAAAAGAAGTGAAGATAAATTGGTAGTATTTTTGGTTTAATATGTGGATGACATTCTATTGATTGGAAATGACATAGGAATGTTATATCAAGTTAAAGTTTGGCTATCTAATCATTTTGACATGAAAGATTTGGAAGAAGCCAAACACATTCTCGGGATCGAGGTTATCCGGGATCGTCAGAAAAGAGTGTTGTGTCTTTCTCAAGCTGCATATATAGATAAAATTTTGGTTAAGTATGCTATGCCTGATTCCAAATAGGGACTACTTTCTTTTAGACATGGAGTTCCTCATTCTTCAATTCATTGTCCTAAGATAGAATCTAAGAAAGAGCGTATGAAAGTTGTTCCTTATGCATCAGCTGTAGGAAGCTTAATGTGTGTTATGTTATGTACTAAACAATATATCTGTTATGGAGTGGGAATGGTTAGCAGATATCAGTCTAATCTAGGAACTAAGCACTGGTCAGCAGTTAAGCATATACTCAAATATCTTCAGAAAACGAGAGATTGTATGCTTGTCTATCACAGTTATGATCTAGTTCCTATTGGATATTATGCTTCAGACTTTATAGGTGATAAGATACAAGAAAGCCAACTTCTGGGAATGTGTTCACTTTAGGTGGCGGAGCTATTAGTTGGAGGAGTGTTAAGCAAGGTTGTATTGCTAATTCCACTATGGAAGCAGAGTATGTTGAAGCTTCAGAGTCATCCAAGGAAGCTATTTGGTTTTGAAAGTTTTTAATAAAACTTGGAGTAATACCGTCAGTTGTTAGTCCCATGGTTATATATTGTGATAATATTGGGGCAGTAGCACAATTAAAGGATCTAGAGACCATAAGAAATCGAAGCATATTGAGTGCGTGCAAGTATCATATCATTCGAGAGTATTTGAACAAAGGAGATCTGAAAGTGTGTGAGATTCCAAGGAGTTGAAAATCTAGCAGATCCATTCACACAAAATATTAATTGCTAAAGTTTTTGAATCTCATTGTGATGCGATTGGTATTAAATACATGCCAAATAGGATTTAATAGCCAGTAGGAGATTGTTGGATTTTTTTTCTCTATAAAAATCATATTTATCTATTTATTTAATGTTTATTTATTTATGTTGGATATTGATTTATTAATAAAAACACATCATTTATCATTCATTAAATGATCATTTAGTTTGTTTATATATATCTCCATATTATATATGTTATGATTTATGCGTATAAATAAATGTTATACATAAGATATAAATCATATGTAATATATAAATAAAGAAATATGGTTTATAACCTAGGATAATTCAGAGATATTATCTTGAAGGTTATAGTACTTCAACATAGATGATTTATCTTACTCATGGAGGTTGAACTTCTAATTAAAGTATTAATGCATTAACAGTGTACATTAAACGGATCATGTGATAATATTTTATTTATAAAATATTTTCAGATAAATACTAATTTGTAAAATTTCTTAATTTTGAAATAATAGTGGCCTTAATATTTTTATATATAATAATTTGATGTTCCAATGAGTGAGATTACATCGTGTTAATTAATACCTTGGAATGTCGATTAATATATTTAATTAATATTACGAACATTATTGTTGTCAAAACATCTATAAGATTTTTCATAAGATAATTTATCATTGATCGTAGAATATTCTTAGTAAAGTATTTTGATATTTATTATTAAAAGGATTGATTTAATTGTTAAATCAATTTGTGATCAAATAGAGATAAATTATGGACTTATAAAATTAGTTTACATGTATCGAAATTATATTAATTGATTCTGAAATATTTATGTATATTTGTAGAGGAAATATTTACAGTTTATTAGTAAAGGGCTTATTTAATTAATTCCTGAACTGAACTAAAGTGCAATTACAATTATTTAGTGGAATTTATTGTAATTAATATTTTTTTGAATATTATTATTAGATAATAATATCTAGATAAGTATTGGAGTCAAAAGAGGAATCCCTTAGGATTCCTTTCCTAGCCTAATATTGACCAGATTCATAAGAGACGGCAAGGATCAATGTTATTATATATATATATATATATATATATATATCAATGATCAAAAACGTATTGGGTGACTATTCTATCAGAAGAAAACACAAAATTAACGAATTCTCTCTTTCAACCTAAGAAAAACAAAGTTAGGATTTTTTCCAGAAGGGTGCTTTGGAGACCACACTCCAGGTTTAGCATAAGGTTAGAAGAAAGAAGATCTTGAGGATATAAGTGATTGTACGAAGATTCAAAACGTGCTAATCCAATCAAGCACTAGGTAACAAATTCGTACTTTAGATACATGATATATATATATATATATATATATATATATATATATATATTTGTTGTTTCATATAAAATCATAAAAATGAGCCTGATTTTATTTAATTTTTTTCAAAACCAATTTTCCAAAAAAATTTCCATGAAAAACAATTAAGCACGGGATAAAAATTCTGAATAAATATCACGGATGCAACTTCTTTCTTATTTTTTTATCCTATATGTTTGGTATTTGTTGAAAAATGACATGTTTTAGTTCCATACAATATTTCCACACATGCAACTCTTCGCTATACAAACTACTTAAAAATATATATATACGTCCCTACTCTTTTCTGTAACTTCGTCTCGTAGCCCCCAACTTTATTGTATTTTAAATTTCAATTGATTATGAGATTTTGGAATGCAAATATTGACTGGAAAAGAAAGTAATTAATACTCCCTCCGTCCTATGATAAAAATCTTTATTACTATTTTGGGTAGTCCCATGTTAAATGTCCATTTTCCTTTAATAACCAAATTTTTACACATTTTCATATTATACCCGTAGCATTAAATATCTCATATTTTTTTATTCTAATTCCCTCTCCATATTTAATGACATTAGTATGGACAATTTTGTCATTTTATTCATCTTTCTAATATGCGTGAAAAATCCACCAGAACTTTTATCCTGAGACGAAGGAGTAATACGTACCTTGGTATGCTAAGGCCTTGTGCAATGTCAGCCCTTAGGAGGCCGCTTTGATTACTGGCCGGAGGTTGACAAACCTACGTACGTATATGCACCAAAATGTGACGCATCCAAGTATTTTACACAATTCTACAAAATATAGGTGAAGAAATCTAAAGATTTTGAAGCTAAAACATATAGAAACATGTAAAAATAAAAATTAAAAAATTAAAAATTAAAAAATCTGCAAATTGATTAGTGGGTTTTCATATTTTCAACACCTCTTGTCATGTGAATTTTGATTTAGCAAAACACATGGACAATTATAATTGAGTATTTCCGTACATGTGGGCCATTGGGTCTTCTAAGTGAATGAAATTGACTTTTTTGATATCAGGTCGAAAATTTTAATTTAAAATTAATTGACAACAAATAATGTAACCTAAAGAGTTGGTATTTCGTATCTGATGCGAGAATTTATATTTTTAAGGGTATAAAAGTTAGCTTATAAATTTTGAGAAGCTTTAGTTTATTCCATGTATACTTACTAGCTGAGTCCCGTGCCTCCGGCATTGTATGGACAATATTATTTATTTCAAACTTTGAACAACCAAAATAATTTATTGAGCGAGCGGGAAATTTAAAGTCATTTGTATTTTATTAAATTATTATTAGATTATTAGATAGATAGATGTATTTTATTAGATATATGTATGAACGGTGGGATTTATCTCAAACTTTAGACTGTCTAGATGATTTATTGAGTGAGCGAAAAATTCAAAATTATTTGTATTTTATTAAATAGATGTAGGACCACAAATTAATTAAGATTGTGTTACCATTAACAAAAGAATTTTGTAATGTATTGCCACGTGGAAAATATGAGAACGGTAGAAATTATATGAAAACTTTACTTATTAAACAGAGATTACTACTAATACTTATTCATAATCAAAAAATTAATTTAAAAATATGTAATATATATCATTTTTGTTAACAAAAACAAAATAAATTACATTCACTAATACAAACCAAATTTAATATGTAAATTACGTACCTGGGAAAACACCACTTTCAGCTGCGATGTCCAGTCACCCAGGGTTCGAATATGGATGCTCAGATAATTGTCTCCTGGAGCTGAGGTAATTGAAAATGGATGCCTACACACATTATATATATATATATATATATATATATATATATATATATATATCCATTACTATTTGATTAATTCAAAATGAAGGATTTAGCATATTTTCTTCAAGAGTAATTAATACCATTGAACTGGAGAGACAGCTGAACAGTTGACAAATATATATTGGCCACTAGTATACTTAAACCTGTGAGGTTTAGAAAATTGCAATGACATTACATTTCCGGGGTATACAGCAACCTGAAAATGAAAATTCATGCAAGAAAATATATTAGTCCATTAGTAAATTGTTAAGACACAAATTCCATATGATCAGTTGTACCAAAGTATTTGCTAAAATTATTATTCTTAACTAATTCTACGTTTGGCAACTTCTTCTAAGTCTTGGAATTGGAATTGAGCTACAAATGTGCCCAGTTTCAATTCAGAAGCTTAGTATTGAGTTGTCAAAGATTAATTATGTATATACCTTGGAAATTTCCACGGTTTCATGCCCGGCCCTGAATGCTCGAATTAATCTTTCACAAGCATATAGTATCATCGGAACGGCAAGATACATCCATGTCTGCATATATATGTGTGTGTGTAGGCATGCCACAAAAAAGAAGGCGATTTATAAAGTAATTTTAAGTACAATTTGATAACTTCTATGAAAATAAAAAAGAAGAAGAAAAGAATAAAACTATGTTTCTGAGTTTTGAAAGTAAAAGACAATAACGGTAAAACTTAAATTAGGATAGAAAAAAAAAATGAATACAAAATTTATAGGTTTTCTTTGTAGTTATTATTGAATTTATAAAGGAAAATAAAGAAAATCCAAGTTTTCCATATAGTTTAGTATTTTACCTTCGTAACAATTTTCTTGTATTTGTATATATAACGATATAATAAGAATTATAAAAAAATTATTTTTGTTATTTTGTCCAAATCCGTCCATCTTTGGATGAAAAACTTGGGCCAAAAAAGTAGCCAATTTTTCTGTCATTTTCTTCTATAATTTGTTAAGAAAACTAAGAAACAAAGAATTAGATAGAATACATTAATATATATTTTCTTTCTGTCCATTTAAAAACTCAAAAACACCGTGTAAAGGTAAATCATTGTATTGGTTTTATAAATACTTACCGTTTTCTTGTACCATTTCTTGGAGAGATAAAGGAAGGTGCCATGGATGATTAAGAGCACATAGACAATAACAAATAAGTGGTGGGAGTACCAAAATGCATTAAACCCTGTTAGCCTCTTAACAATTTTTGGGAGGTGAAGCCTGTTTCTTCGGAACCATGGTTGCGCTAACGTGTAGGCTATGGCCATGAGCAGCAACATCACAATACCGGTCCAACCCTCTGTGCCTTTAACAAACCACCAGTAGTTATGTGGATGTTCATGGCCAAAATATGGCTTCATTGGTTCATATTCCTCATCAGTAGCATGTAGTAGCCTTGGGAAATCACATGTTAAATGTGCACCAACATGTAGCCCAACTCCAATGGCAATTCCTAGAGCAATTACCTGAGAAATTCACTCATGAACAAAAGATGGAAGTCCTCATGAGTTGAGTTCTAATTTGCAATGAATTTTGGCTTATTGGAGTTTTAATTCTAGTGAAATTGATTTGGGGATATATAATTTGCAGAGATCTTCATCTACCCTTATATATGTCTTTGTAGGGTTTAAGGTTTAGGTTATACGTGAGCCTTCTACTCAACAAAACTATTTGTTACGAATAACATCGTTTTATTGTATTTAAATTAATGTATAAATGTTGTCTAATCTAGTTAACACTGAACTTGATAAATTAAATATATAATTAAAAATTAGACTAATCAGTAGTATTGGATTATAGTAGATAAAATAATTTTAAAAAAAATTGTGATTTCATCTTTTAGAAAGAAAAAAATGAAACAAAACGGTACAGTTAGTACACCTATTGTATGAGATCTACCCGCTAGATGCACACATGCATGATAGATCGATATCAACGTCATGAGTTGTCTAATAACAAAAAATTGAAGAGAATAAAAGATAGAAACCTCGAATTGGCAAATAAACTGAAAATGTTTTGATGTTCTTAGGATGATACTTGAACTGCAAAAGTGTCTAGTCCTGTGTTTCTGCTTGTGTGACATTTCCGTTTTTTCATTTTGGTTAATTAGCAAACTCCTTTCTCAAGGTACAATTAAAAATGTGTAGGTATAATTAGTATTTAGTAGCACAAAACTTTATGCCTTCAAAAAACTGAATGAATAGTTTTGCATTTTGGTTAATACCTAAGCTGATCATGGACGGAAATGTCACAAGTAAATAAACTGAATGAATAGTTTTGCATTTTAGTCTAAAATGATCAAGATGTATGCCTTCAATTTTGTTAAGATAAGCTCAAGATAGTTACTATTTCTAACCAATTAAATTAAGCTACATAATTAATTGCAAAATATAGACTTACCTTATGAAAATTGACATTGTCATCAAAGGGGAAGAATAAGTCCCAACTTTGTCCTACTCCTCAGCCATGTGACTGTGTTTCTACAAACTGGTAGGAGAATAAGAGCCATGTTGAATTTCAATGTCTCGGCGCCACCCTTTGCAGTAGTCACACAATAACCCATCACTTCAAAAACTGCTCTATGCTTATACTGAATAAATTTCCATGTAAATAGGCCTGCACAGATTGAAACCCACAAGCCAAGCACCCAAATTCGCTTCCAATTGTCGTGAACAAAATAGGCAATTCTCCAGCAGCATTGTTTGAAGGGGTTCATCTCTGTGTTTGGAGTCAGTTTCTCACTTATTAAATGGCTCAGAACTCGGCTATCTCTTCCTAGGTTGATTGATTGACTTGGGGACTGGAGTAGTAGCATTTCAACAGTAGACATCTGTGAAATACATCAAGCATTTTAATTAGCTTCAATGAGTTTCTTATTTCTTTGCTTGTTTTGTCATACATGTGTAGTTTCAATCATGTTACATCATATATATGTTAGTACTTTTGTCCCAAAAATGATAGTCTCATTTAACTTTTGATCTTTCTTTAGACCTTAGTAAGGTTCGTTATTGACTAAGATTCTCTCTATCACACTTTTCATCCAATTTATATCCGGCTCGATATATATATAACAGCACAAAAGTTACTTTTAATGACAGTAATAATATAATTATTTGCGATGAATAATATAAATTTGCTAAATGTAATGTTTTGGTTTTCGAATTTGTACTTGAGAAATTAAAAGGAAAGTGTAATGGAGTGATCATCATCTGTCAAGAAAAAGTCAAAAAATCAAATGGGGACTATTATTTTGGGACAGAGGTAGTATACATGTGATGCTGAGAGGAATTGTGCCGCAAACACTGACCTCAACATATCCGTGGTTATGTGGATCAAGTTCTTCCATTATCAGAGCTGCATATTCGTCCGCTCTCTCTTGAATCTTTGACAGCTTATTTGCAGTAGCACTTAGCGTAATTATCTGAAAAAATTAGTGCATAAATTTGTTAATGTTGATTGCGGTTTTAGAAAATGAAGTTGCATATATATATATATATATATATATATATATATATATATATATATATATATATATATATATATATATATATGAGAGTGATCCATTGTTAAGTTGGATGAAAGCTTTATTATCTAATGCAAATCCTATCATGTATTTATTTGATCTAAAAGTTGAAATTATATGAGAGTGATCCATAGTTAAAGTTGGATGAAAACCCTATTATCTAACCATATCCTATCATGTATTTATTTGATTTAAAAGTTAAAATTACTCTTATCCGCATAATTGTTATGTAGATAGCAAACCCATCTGCACGTGCGGATGGTATATCCGTTCCGCATAATTATTGTGCGCACGGGAGTAATTCTAACTTTTGGATAAATGAATGAACGGTAAGGTCTACCTTGAATAATAAGAACTCTCATCCAATTTTATATATATATATATATATATATATATATATATATATATATATATATTAGATGGGTCCCGTGCCTCCGGTACTGTATGAACGGTAGGATTTATCTCAAACTTTGAATGGCCCAGATAATTTATTGAGTGAGCGAAAAATTCAAAATTATTTATATTTTATTATATATAAATATATACCCAGTAAATAAAACATTTGTGAAAGAGGTTGAAAAGGATGTGCATATATAAGTGCTTGTTTGGCGTAGCGATGCAATGAAATAAAAGTTCTTATTAATTAAATATAAAAATGTTATAGTATTTGGTGACCCTTCAAAAATATTTTTATTGATTATAGATTTTAGTTTAGAAGTACGTACTAGCTTTTTAGCATATGACGAGAATTTATACTTTTGGCAAAAGTATTTTTGAGTTTTGACCACAAATTTTTTCTCTAATTGTTAAAAAAAAAATTACAAGTCCATACGATGGACACTCTTTTACATTATTTTGTCTTATATTTATTTAAAAGCAATATTACAATTGTATAATCAAATACTACAATTTTAACATTTTAATAAAAGTTTTTTTTGTCAAAAATTCCCTATATCTAAAAATATTTAATCATATCGCACCACTCCATCAATCGCATACTATAGGAAGTGGTTAGTATGAAGTTTATTATGAGGTAAGTTGATCAATTGACCAATAGAATATTGACACGCAAGCGAGGTTGTATATGTGTCAGTATTCTATTAGTCAATTGATCAACTTACCAAAAAAATAACTTCATGCTAACCGGATCACATACTATATATTATGTCTATCCATAGGACAAATCATGACCTTGATTTGATTTGTCCCAATATATTTTAGTGGATTAAAACTCTACGTTATTTTTGATCCATTGATTCACGATCTTGATTCATTGGATAAAAATTTTAATAGATCACATCATAGATCAGATTTAATTTAGAGAATTGATATATCTATAAGTGAAATTGATATTTTTATAAAACTTCACTTCACATGAATGTAAATTCTTTTACTATTCATACTGAGGAGAGCCTTGTGAAAATATCAATTCCCTTAATTTAACTCACTATTTCAAAAGATTAATTTAGCTCACTACTTCAAAAGACCTATTTCCGTTATTATTTTTCTATAAATTATTCTCTCTCTCTCTCTCTCTATATATATATATATATATAAATTTCACAGGTCACTTTCTATCTCTAAAATTTTACCAGGCCACCAATCTCATATCACATATATAAAAAAATAATTGAGATATATATAAAATTATAAGTTAATTGGTTCAACTAAGATATTAAGCACACCACATTTCAATTGAAACTTTAGTGTTAATGGCTACTGCTATAGTGCCATTAGCCATCCCACTAGGCAATATGTTGGACCCAAACCTCAAAATTCGACCTGCGTAAGCATCATGGCGGCCCATGCAGAAAAACCAAAATACTAAAACATAATTAAGTATTTTTTGCTATTAAAAAATAATAAATAAATAAATAAATAAACGTCCTCTAGTCCAAAGATATTATTAGAATTTCAGTAAAAAATGACGATTATATATATTTTTAGAAATTTCATTACTTTTTACCTGTATGTAATATGCAAGTGATACGTTAATGTTTATTATTGACGCATTATTATTCATATTGAAAAACTTGTATGCATAAATGAATGAAAAAGTTAGAGAGAGAAAGTAGAGGGGATGTCAAAATTTAGAGATAGAAAGTGTGAGAGATGGAAGAATTTAGTACAAGAAAGTGAATAAAATATTTAGACAGAAAATGAATAAAAAGTTTTAGATCGAGAAAGAAGGTGACACTTGGACAGAATTTAGAGAGAGAAAAAAAGTTAATAATTTATTTATTTATTCTAAATGGATTGATATGATTTGGACCATGGACCATTTTTTTTTAATCAGGTTAATCAAGGCTCGAATCATAATCCTTAAGGGATGAATTAAATTATTGATCCATAATCGTTATTGGTGGAGTATATCAAATCAAAGCTTGACTTGTTTTGATTTAACCTATTAACGGACATAAATATATCATAAGTACACTTTTTTTCTTTTTAAAAATTAAAGTGAATGTAGATTAAAATGTATATATATTGGATAAGTATTGTCAATAAAATTAAAAATAAATAAATAAATTACAGTTTATCTAGACTATTCCAAAAGTTCCCTACACAATTATGAATTATATTATTTATACTTTCATAATATGTTACCTCTTTAACTTCTACTTCTGTAATTCGTCCATCAGCATCCTTGTCTACCCTGAATTTGGTTTTTTCAACATTATATAGAGAATTTTCAAAAACCATTAATTCTACAACAATTAATTAATTAATACATTCTTGAGTTGAATATCACAAGTACTTGAGAGCTAACCAATGGCCAAAGAGTGGCAAATTATTTAAATGGTACACTTACATGTCGAAGAAGGTTTGTAGCCTAGCATCAAAGCTTGTGTTTGTTATCTGTTCCCAGAACTCGTACAACTCCGTCTTAGTAATTGAAGATGATGATATGCCTCTTTTTCGAGCTAAAGCTTCAAACAACTCATCCACAAACTCGCTGGAGTCGTTCATTCCTGATCAAATTGGTACCAAGGATGGATGGAAAACAATGCAAAATGTTTAGGAAAATTGGAACGACAGTTTTGTTCCTTAGCTTGAGCATAAACAAACATACAAAATGTGAAGAAGTATAACTGTTAATGCACAAGATACAATAAGATTGTCCAATTTTTTGTCAGAAATCTCTAAATTTGCGCAGACCTTGAGCATAAACATACATACAGAATGTGAAGAAATACAACTGCTAATGCACAAGGTTCCTTAATTAGCTGCCGCATACCAAAATATATATTTAGCACTTGGGAGAAATAAGAAAGGGGACAAAAAAACAATCTGAATGATGAAATTACCTATGCATTGGGCAAAGCAAGATTTGGGCAGCATCCCATCTACAGAATATTCATTAAACCGTGCCACAACCTCAGACCAACCATCATTACCAACGTTTTTGTTCATAAATCTTAGCCCTAGTAGAGCTCTGGCAGCACCGGACCTGCTGAGATCAACCTTGGTTGTCCTCTTTGAAGAAGTCATGCTACTTAGCTCCCTGGACACTTGTCTAAGCTTAAGTGAAAGCTGAGAGCCTAAAGAAGGCCGTTTCTCAAAGTGACTGGCTAATAATGCTGCTTCTTGATCAGTCGTAGCAGCACACATGTTTTGGACTGTAAAGGATTCATCGCCAACATCTAGGGTTATTTCTATGTAGGGATTTTCATCTCTTGCACTTTTCTTGCTACTACTTGTCTTGCTGCTGACTAATGGACCACTGAACGCCATCCGTTTGCTTTCTGTATCGGTCAGTTGAGAGTCTTGAATCTCCATTTCCATTTTCGCCTTTCGATCCAGTTTGTATTAATTATATGTCTCTTGTTTTTCTCTTGGAGATGAGGATATATATATATATATATATATATATATATATATATATATATATATATATATATATAGGGGCGAAACCAGGATTTGTTTTTGGGGAGGGCCAAAAATTTTTTAACAACATAATATATATTCAGAAAAAGAACTTCAATCACACCACAACATTTCCATATTTGGATACATTTTCTAGGATCACATTTCAAATAATTAATATCTCATTCTTTACCTTCAATTCACGTTGTTCTTGTTCAGAAGTAGGCAGAGATGTTTTAACATTAGGCTCATGGGTAAGCATAGATATGTCAACATGATTTGATTGCTTTCTCTTGAAAAATGAATCAATAATATGTGATTTTCCCATGATTCTAATTAAACAAAAAATAAAAAATTCAATTAACTACACTACAAGAATGACTTAACCAATATTATTGGACCATTTATTGAACTTTTTAATAATAAAATTTTCATAAAGTTACAATCAAATAAGTAAGGTTTTAGTTGGTTACCGGAAAACAAATTGAATATGATCACTCGTTAAACTTTTAAAAAGTAAAATATCAAGTTTCATAAAATAAACAAAAAATAAAAAAAAATTAAATAAGGGTTTAAGTTGGTTACTTGGATACAAATGTATCATTTAATTGGAATAACACATATACAATATTATGCTCCAATTATACAAACTTAGAATTATAATAAATTTAATTTTTCCAACCTTGGGGTGAACTTTATAAAATTTTCAAACCTTGGGGGGGCCATGGTCCCCTCCAGCCCTATGCTAGTTTCGCCCCTGTATATATATATATGTGTGTGTGTGGGGGGGGGGGGGTTAAAATGTGCTAGTTTAGTTTCATGAAATTAATGAAAATATGTTGGGATTCAGGAAGTATAGAAAATTTAGACAGACAGATATTTTTTATAATAATGATTTTTCTAGAAAATTAGGTCACTCCTAAGTACAAGTGAAATGACTATAGTCACCCCCACACATGTAATTCAGTAAATACGCACACCTAGAAGGGGGGTGAATATGTGTTTATACTTAGGATAATTAACAGTGACAACTTTTTGCAATTTTCAGCTACAGGACTAATTCAGACAGTTGTGTCTGTCTGTTTTGGTGTCTGGATTCGTGTATCTATAAACTGGTATAGCACAGAACGCAGAACTTTAAACCAACACAAAGTAAAAGTGCAGAATTTAAAGACACCAAGATTTTTACGTGGTTCAGCCCCTATCCTCTATCTAATGGTCTAATCCACGTCCAATCCCAACTAGGATTGGAGACTCTTTTTATTTCTATTTAAAACTCAATACATAAATTACTCCCTGTTACAAAGAAGCCACAAAACTGATGTTGGACACCTATGCCCCTGGTTTGCACGTCTGCAACATGTACACCACTGCACCTCTTCTCACCTCTGAGACCCTTGAAGCCTTATATGAACAGACTACTTAAAACAGAAAATCTCAAGTAAAAACTATGCTTACTTTCGGTTTACAAGGAAAAGAAATTTCCAGCACAAAAGAATATGCTATATCAAAATATAAGGCTGGACTAAAACAATTTGTAAGCTCTGATGTATTCTCTGAATTTGATTGCTGGTAGTTCGTGTGTCCTTAACAGCCGAAGAGAGGAGATATATATAATGCAAGAGAGAAACGGCTATTGTGACACCCCCTAAAATTAGGTATACGTCACCCATCTTGGGTCGCCACTTACATGGTACAAAATTCAAATACAACTTAATAATACAATTGTCGTGTACAATACGACAAAACATAAACTGTGAGTTTGAATACAAATATTGTATACTAGAGATTATACAAACTCAAAAGGAGTCCTTATTACAATTAATATTACACTATTTCACAGAATAGTGAGGACTACTAATGCTATCATCTGGTCCGTCACTCCGTTCCCCGACTAGTCCCTGCTACGTTCTCATTTCCTGAAGAGAACAATAAAAGTAAAAGGGTGAGCTCAACTAGCCCAGTAGGAAATATTATGACTAAGATAATGCAGGAATATATTATCGTTAGCCTTCAACAGTGTTAAACTGATACAATATAACAACCATCAAGTTTAACTGCAGCGGAACAAGCAATCCATTAAAAGAGTCAAGTAGAGAATAAAATCTACTATTTTTTATGATTTAGAAGGTTTTTCATCACTTTTATCGCTGGGACTCAGCTTAATAAATAATATCCACATCATCGAATCACCCCTGCACTACGTCCAAGGATATTATTTAGTATCACGACCACAATTATCCATGCACTACGGGCCAAGAATATTTGTGTATTCATTAATGATCATGATCATGCCAACAACTGTCCATCAATGCACTACGGGCCATTGAGGACTTTTACCACATCATTTATAACATTACGATCATAATTACACCGAATAATCCCTGGTCATAATCATACCAAGTCCATCTATGCACTGTAGGCCATAGATGACTTTCAACAAAATATAAACATGAGGATGATGACAATGATATAAGAATTCAATAAAACAAGTTCAAGAATTATTATATCCAGGAACTAATAATGTCCAAATTGTCAACATGATACTGCTTTTGTAGAGTAAAATTCAAGAATGCTCAGAAGAATATTTCCACGAAAAGATACTGGATGAAGCGCAAATATCAAGGATATTCCACTAATTTCATGGAGTATAGAAGTCAAAACTTTAACCAACTAAGTATAATAAGGAATGGAATAACAAAAGAAATCACCAGGCATGCGATAGACCGCACAGGCAGGTTATTCCTAACAGAATAATAAATAACGGAATCAGGTCCGACGTAAAACGCACAGACATGATATTCCAACAGAATAATAAAGACGGAATCAGTTCCGGCGTAAAACGCACAGACATGATATTCCAATAGAACAATAAAGACGGAATCAGGTCCGGCGTAAAACGCACAGACAGGATATTCCAACAGAATAATAAAGACGGAATCAGGTCTGGCGTAGAACGCACAGACAGGATATTCTAATAGAATAATAAAGACAGAACCAGGTCTGGCGTAGAATGCACAGACAGGATGTTCCAACAGAATGATATAGAATGGAACAACAGAAGAATTTCACCAAGTATAGGGTAGCCCGCGTATACAGGTTATTCCAACAGAATAATAAGAATGGAATAACAGAAGTTCTCTTCATAGATAAGAAAGAAATAATACTCCCTACCTTGGAAAAACTGGATACTAGAATAGTGAGTAACAGATTTCTCTTCTTCTTTCTCTCTATAATTTCTCTATATAATAATCGCTCTAAAGCTTTTGTGAATCGGTGAGAAATGAAGGAAGAATGAGCTTCTATTTATGGGAAAATATAGTTTCGATAATTGCACGTTTTGGGGCTCGAAAATTACATTACAATACCTCCAACTTTTCTTTCATTTTTAATTTAGTCCTGCAAGTATTATCAATCTTGCACCAACTCCCCTAATAGTAAATAATGTGAATCAATAGTTCAATCATGTGAATCAATAGTATAATCATGTGAGAAAAAAAATACGAATTACAGTATAGTACCTCCATCTATACCTCAATTTTTAACTTAGTCATGCAAGTATTATCAATCTTGCACCAACTTCCCTAATAGTAAATAATGTAATTCAATAGTACACATATGTGAACAAATAGTTATATAAGCATGTGAATTAGTAGCAATTAATTGCTCATTTATCCGATAAATTACCCGATTTATCAATTTAACCCCTAGACATCAATTATCATCGGAATAAATGTCGATTTTCACTAACACAAACAATTCCAACATAATGAAACTATTTTTTATCAAAAATATAAATTTTGAAATTTTGAAGTTTGACTTTTCCCGAAAAAGGCAACTGTTGACTTTTTGATCAAATAGTGAATCCCAGAAAATTTTGTGTTTATAGACTATTTTTACTAATTTCGTCGTTCCGGACTCAAATATCACGTTCGCGTTTCCAAATTCAACTCCGAGAAACATTCATCATTAATATTATAACTCACAATATTTATCAATCAGGTCGTTTCCAGGAAAGAGGGGCTTTCCAATAAGGATTCCTCCCTATTGGCGCGCAATTAGGTGACCAAACCTCTCCTTGACAGAACTTCTAGACAATGTAAATATTACAGTTTATAATATGAATAACTTTGTCGTCTCAAGTATTGATTTAATAAAAAAACATTTTATGTAGATGATACTGACCATAATTGAATCCATAATATGATAGATATGATGCAGCAGTTACTGTAGTAATAATTGAGTATAACTGAGTGACTTATCACGTAAGCATCAATAATCAATACCGTGTGCTACTATGCAACCACGCGTATTACTGTACTTTTAACACCGGGTGCTTCAACAGTTAACGGTAAAACTTCCGTCGTTATTTTCATAAAGTATTTTTGTCGTTTTCTCAATCCGACAATAATTTTATTGTGGGGGTCCACCAATGATTGTGTCGTTGTACGAATATTCCCTGTTAAAACGAATATTCCCCGACCAATCGAATATTATATAACAACTTGCGTACTTTGCAAAATTTGTGAATATTACCCACAACTATAACATTATATCAAATCCACACCATAATATTCAAAAATATATTTCGAGAAAATTTAATCTTTATTCAAAAAGTTGGGGTCTTACAACCTCCCCTTCTTATGAAATTTCATCCTCGAAATTAGGGTGCGTACCTGGTATGTCGAAGAGGTGAGGATACCTTGATTTCATTTCAGATTCTAATTCCCAAGTCATTTCCTCAACATCGTGGTTTCTCCACAAAACTTTGACTTGAGATATAACCTTGGAGCGTAGAATATGTTCCTTCTTATCCAAGATTTTAACAGGAACCTCTTCATACGTTAAATCTTCCTCTATTTCGTCCAGTTCTAACTCAATAATGTGGTTCGAGTCTTTCACATATTTATGTAACATGGATATATGAAAAACGTTATAAACACAAGACATACTTGGCGGTAACGCAAGTCTATAGGCCACAGTTCCTACTCGATCGAGGATTAAAAATGGACCAATGAATCGAGGATTGAGCTTTCCTCTTTTTCCAAATATTGTAACTCCTTTCCATGGAGCAACATGTAACAACACATGATATCCAATATTGAATTCTACGTCCTTTCAATGAAGATCAACATAACTCTTTTGTCGATCTTGTGAGATTTTTATACGTTGTCGGATCATTTGAAACTTTTCCGTAGTCATATGTACCAACTATGGTCCCAACAACGTTGCTTCACCCACCTCATCCCAGCATACTGGAGAACGACACTTTCTTCCATACAACGCCTCGAATGGAGCCATGCCAATACTTGCTTGATAACTGTTGTTGTAGGAAAACTCCACCAATGGTAAGAACTTGTCCCAACTTCACTTGAAGTCAAGGACACAAAGTCTTAATAGATCTTCAAGAGTTTGAATCGTCCTCTCCGACTGCCTGTCCGTCTGAGGATGATATGCTAAGCTAAATCGTAAATCCGTGCCCATAGCTTTTTGTAAACTAACCCAAAATCTTGCAGTGAATCTTGGGTCTCGATCAGAAACTATGGATACTGGCATACCATGCAATCTTACAACCTCGTTTATATACATACGAGCAAGACATTCAAGTGTATAAGTTTCTCGTATCGGTAAGAAATGAGCAGACTTGGTCAATCTATCAATAATGACCCAAATCGCATCTATGCCTTGAGAAAACTTTGGGAAGACCGGTAACGAAATCCATGGTAATGTGCTCCCACTTCCATTCTGGAATTTCAAGTGGTTGCAATGGAACTTTTGGTACTTGATGCTCCGCCTTGACTCATTGACAAGTTAAACACCTTAAGATAAACTCTGTTATCTCTCTCTTCATATTGCACCACCAAAATGTATGTCGAAGATCACGATACATTTTGGTACTCCCAAGATGGATTGCAAACGGTGTGTTGTGCGCCTCCATCATGATTTTATACTTTAAATCAGGGTCGTTATGAACACAAAGTTTGGAGTTGACTCGAAGTATTCCTTCATCATCGATTCTTGCTTCCGGTATATCACCTTCTTGTACTTTCTTCTTCATACGCATTAGCTCCAGGTCTGTAGCTTGAGCAGCTTTAACTTTATCGATTAAAGTCGGTTCTACTCGTATATTCTCCATCATCATATGGGTCTCTGGAGTCTTTAACTCTATCTCCATCCTTTGCAAGTCACACAAAATAGGCTTTTGTGTTGTGAATATTGCACTCGTACCCGCATATGATCTTCTCCTTAATGCGTCAGCTACCACGTTCGCTTTTCCAGGATGGTATTAGATGGTATGATCATAATCTTTCAACAGTTCAAGCCAATGTCATTGTCGCATGTTGAGTTCCTTTTGAGTGAAGAAATATTTGAGGCTTTTATGATCCGTAAAGATCTCCACTTTCTCTCCATACAAGTAATGCCTCCAAATTTTAAGTGCGAAGACAACAGCTGCCAACTCTAGATCATGAATAGGATAAATCCTCTCATATTCTTTGAGTTGTCTTGAGGCATAGGCTATGACTTTCCCATGTTGCATGAGAACACATCCAAACCCTTTGCCTGAAGCATCACTGTAGATGACAAATCCCTCCGAACCAGATGGTATTGTCAGAACAGGTGCTGAAATGAGTCTCCTTTTGAGTTCTTGAAAACTCTTCTCACATTCCTCGCTCCAACCGAACTTTGTATCTTTTCGAGTCAGCTGAGTTAATGGAGTAGCGATTCGATAAAATCCTTCCACGAATCTCCGATAATAACCAGCTAAACCGAGAAAGCTACGTACTTCGGTTACTGATTTGGGCTTGCTCCCAGCTTTGAATAGCTTCAATATTTGTCGGGTCAATGGATATTCCATGACTTGATACTATGTGCCCAAGGAATGCTACTTCCTCAAGCCAGAACTCGCATTTCTTTAACTTGGCAAAAAGCTTATATTCACGAAGCTTTTGGAGTATCAGCCTTAAGTGTTGCTCATGATCTTCATGGCTTTTGGAATAAATAAGGATGTCATCAATAAAGACGACCACAAAGAGATCCAAATATTCCTTGAATACTCGGTTCATCATATCCATGAAGGCAGCAGGAGCATTAGTTAATCCAAAAGATATGACTAAGAATTCATAATGCTCATACCAAGTTCTGAAGGCGGTCTTTGGAATATCCTCATTTTTAACCTTCAGCTGATGATATCCAGAACGAAGATCGATCTTTGAAAAAAATTGAGCTCCTTGTAACTGATCAAACATGTCATCAATACGTGGCAATAGGTACCTATTTTTGATGGTGACATGATTCAACTCCCGATAATCAATACAAAGTCGCATAGTCCCATCTTTCTTCTTCATGAATAGAACAGGAGCACCCTAAGGAGACGTACTAGGACGAATGAAACCAATGTCTAACAATTCCTGCAATTGGGTCTTTAACTCCTGAAGTTCAATAGGAGCCATTCGATATGGGGCTTTGGAAATGGGTTTTGTACCGGGTTCAAGGTCGATACAAAATTCAAATTCACGCTCTGGGGGTACGCCAGGAAGTTCTTCAAGGAATACGTCAGGAAATTTATTAACAATAGAAATATCCTTCAAATTTGACGTATTTTTGTTTAAATCCGTGACATGAGCTAAGAAAGCTTGACATCCGTTTTTCAATAAATGAATAGCTTTATGGCTTGAGATGACCGTGATTGATTTTAATGGTTTGGTCGCTTGAATTAGCGTAATAGGTTTATTAGGAATATGAAAGCTAACAACCTTACGAAAATAATCAATTTTAGCATGATGAGTAGTTAACCAATCAATCCCTAGAATCACGTCAAATGCAAGTATTTTTAAGGAGATAAGATCGACAGGTAACGTGCGGTTACCGATTTGAATCAAACAAGACTTATAAACAGTGGATGTAATGAAGAGTTTCTCCTAATGGAGTTTCAACAGATAAGTCAAAGTCTAATTTCTTCGGAGTCAAATTTAATCATTGAGTGCAAGTAGGAGAAAGAAAAGAATGGGTAGAACCGGTATCAAATAAGGTATAGACTTCGCTAGAGTTTATGATAAGCTTACCCGTGATGACCTCGTTCGTGTTTCTTGCTTTTTGGAAGGTCACAACAAACGCTCTCCCTTGCACTACCGGCTTTGACTTTTCTGGGACGGCCTTTGGTGCCTCCATCCTAGCTGAACTTGTCTTTGGTGAACGACAAAATTAGGCTGGGTGACCTCCTCTTCCAAAATTATAACACGCTTTGGATGGCATCGCGCAGTTTGGACTGACATGTCCCTCCCCTCCGCATTTGAAGCATATGATAGGTGGTCGTTCTCCTTCATTAACCACGGTTGCTGGTGTTGACGTCTTTCTATCATTGTTGAATCTCCTTTTCTTGAAATTTCCATTTTTAGTGTCTTGGCCATGATTACCACCGAATTGGTTACCATTTCTGGCCACGCTTGTTATCACCGTTTCGATGACTGATACCACTGGTATTTTCATGTTGCCGGTTGCTTTCCCTTGGTTACGTTGACTCGTTACCGCGCTCCAATAACTGAGCCCTATTTACAACATTTGAGTACAAACACAGTTTATGAGAAATAAGATATTGACGTATCTCCGGTTTCAAACCTCTTAAAAACATTCGTGTCATTTGCTCCTCATTATTGACTAAATGGGATGCAAACCGGGATAACTCTGCAAATTTAGCCTCGTATTGTGACACGGTCATATTATTTTGTTCTAACTTGATAAACTCCACCTCTTTCATGTGACGAATACTTTCGGGAAAGTACTTGTCGTTGAATAGCTTTTGGAACTTCCTCCAAGACATCTTGAGTGCGTCAGGTTGGGTACATTTTACAAATTCCCACCAGTAATCTGCCTCTTCACACAACATGAAGGTGGCGAAGGGAACCTTTTGCTCCTCGGAGCATCCCAAGACATCAAATATCTTGGTGATCTGCTTTATCCATGCTTCCGCCTTAAGTGGTTTAGGCTCTCCAATAAACTCGGGTGGTCCCAGCTCCTTGAACTGTTTAACGGTAACCGTCCGAGAGTTTCCTGTGTTTACACCTGTATTTTGAATAGGAGTCACTCTCACCTGATGTTGCATGAATTGCATGAAGCCTCGGAACATTCCATCATTCATCATTTGGTTAGTGTTGTTGTTTGCATGAGGATTATCGCCTTACTGATGCACGTTGTCCTGGTTATTGATCTGTGGAGACTCAACGGTCTCCTGTGCTCCATTAATGTTCTCAACATTCTCGGATGCCATTTTCAAACACTGCCACAAAACAAGGGTTAATTGACATGCAACATATTATTACTATACTCTGACCGACCAATAAAATATCAAATAAACTTAGGTAGGTCATACTAGCGAAGGAATTCCTTGTTTCTCCCCTCCTAGTTCTAGTCTCACATCTTAGCCAGGGATCATATCCCTAAGCTTTGATACCAACCGTGACGTCCCCAAAATTAGGTATACATCACCCATCTTGGGTCGCCACTTACATGGTACAAAATTCAAATACAACTTAATAATACAATTGTCGTGTACAATACGACAAAACATAAACTGTGAGTTTGAATACAAATATTGTATACTAGAGATTATACAAACTCAAAAGGAGTCCTTATTACAATTATTATTGCACTATTTCACAGAATAGTGAGGACTATTAATGCTATCATCTGGTCCGTCACTCCGTTCCCCGACTAGTCCCTGCTACGTTCTCATTTCCTGAAGAGAACAATAAAAGTAAAAGGGTGAGATCAACTAGCCTAGTAGGAAATATTATGACTAAGATAATGCAGAATATATATCCTTAGCCTTCAACAGTGTTAAACTGATACAATATAATAACAATCAAGTTTAACTGCAGCGGAACAAGTAATTCCATTAAAAGAGTCAAGTAGAGAATAAAATCTACTATCTTTTATGATTTAAAAGGTTTTCATCACTTTTATCGCTGGGACACAGCTTAATAAATAATCCACATCATCGAATCACACCTGCACTACGGCCAAGGATATTCTTTAGTATCACGACCACAATTATCCAGGCACTACGGGCCAAGAATATTTGTGTATTCATTAATGGTCATGATCATGCCAACAACTGTCCATCAAAGTACTACGGGCCATTGAGGACTTTTACCACATCATTTGTAAAATTACGGTCATGATTACCCCGAATAATCCCTGGTCATAATCATACCAAGTCCATCTATGCACTATAGGCCATAGATGACTTTCAACAAAATATAAACATGAGGATGATGACAATGATATAAGAATTCAATAAAACAAGTTAAAGAATTATTTTATCCAGGAACTAATAATGTCCAAATTTTCAACATGATACTACTTTGTAGAGTAAAATTCAAGAATGCTCAGAAGAATATTTCACGAAAAGATACTGGATGAAGCGCAAATATCAAGGATATTCCACTAATTTCATGGAGTATAGAAGTCAAAACTTTAACCAACTAAGTATAATAAGGAATGGGATAACAGAAGAAATCATCAGGCATGCGATAGACATCACAGGCAGGTTATTCTAACAGAATAATAAATAACGGAATCAGGTCCAGTGTAAAACGCACAGACAGAATATTCCAACAGAATAATAAAGACGGAATCAGATCCGGTGTAAAACGCACAGACAGGATATTCCAATAGAATAATAAAGACGGAATAAGGTCTGGTGTAAAACGCACAGACATGATATTCCAACAGAATAATAAAGACGGAACCAGGTCCGGCGTAGAAAGCACAGACAAGATGTTCCAACAGAATGATAAATAATGGAACAACAGAAGAATTTCACCAAGTATAGGGTAGCCCGCGTATATAGGTTATTCCAACAAAATAATAAGAATGGAATAACAGAAGTTCTCTTCATAGATAAGAAAGAAATAATACTCCCTACCTTAGAAAAACTGGATACTAGAATAGTGAGTAACAAATTTCTCTTCTTTTCTCTCTCTATAATTTCTCTCTATAATAATCGCTTTAAAGCTTTTGTGAATTGGTGAGAAATGAAGGAATAATGAGCTTCTATTTATAGAAAATATAGTTTTGATAATTGCACGTTTTGGGGCTCAAAAATTACAGTACAATACCTCCAACTTTTCTTTTATTTTTAATTTAGTCCTGCAAGTATTATCAATCTTGCACCAACTCCCCTAATAGTAAATAATGTGAATCAATAGTTCAATCATGTGAATCAATAGTATAATCATGTGAAAAAAATACGAATTACAGTATAGTACCTCCATCTATACCTCAATTTTTAACTTAGTCATGCAAGTATTATCAATCTTGCACCAACTCCCCTAATAGTAAATAATGTGATTCAATAGTACATATATGTGAACAAATAGTTATATAAGCATGTAAATTAGTAGCAATTAATTTCTCATTTATCCTATAAATTACCCGATTTATCAATATAACCCCTAGACATCAATTATCATCGGAATAATTGTCGATTTTCACTAACACAAACAATTCCAACATAATGAAACTGTTTTTATCAAAAATATGAATTTTGAAATTTTGAAGTTTGACAAACAATTCCAATATAATGAAGCAATTTTTATCAAACGATTTTAACAAGGTTCTTTGTAACTAACTTGTTAATCAATTCCATATGCACATGCCCCAACCTTCGATGCTATAGAATAGTTTGATCTTGAACAGCAGCTAAACAGATATCCTCATTTTGATTTTCAAAATTTATAGTATATATATTAGCTTCTCTGTTAGCTACTAAAGGAACATTATGGGAGGCATGTATAATAGCACATTTATCTTTTTCAAAAATAACTTTATGACCAATATCCATTAGTTGACTTACACTAATTAAATTATAGTTTAACCCTTCAACATGATGGACATTTTCAATGTAAACCTTACCATTACCAATTATACCTTTATCGATGATTTGGCATGTGGTGTCATCTCCAAAAGTAATCGTGCCTCTTTTCTTTGCAACAAGTGAAGTAAATTTAGTTCTATCACCCGTCATGTGTCTAGAACATCCACTGTGAAGTACCCATTTATGTGATGGTACTTTATCTTTTAAGCATACCTACAAGGCAAAGAAGTAACTCATCATTTTGGTACCCAAATATGTTTGGGTCTAGTTTTGTTAGTAGCAATCAAATCTCCTATCTTTACCCAAACATGTTTTATTTTAATTTTACTACATTTGTATCAAAATGTCATTTTAAAAAATTTGATATAATAACTTTGGTTATGGGTGAAATGTAAAAAATTTACAAAATAAGCATGTGGTTATAAAATATTCATTTTGTCGGTGGAATATTCTTTCTGTCGGAGAATATTCGTATGACGGCGCAGCCAATTGTGGGCCCCATAACAGATAACGATTGAATGAAAAAAATGACAAAATTGAATAACGTCGTAGTTGTTACCGTTAACACTGTTGGAATACCCAGTGGTTAAAGTAAAGTAATACGCGTTGTTGCACAGTAACATACCGCATTGTACAGTTTTATTGAATTATTGATCCTTACGTAAGAAGGCACTACTCAATAATTGTCACAGTAGTTACTGTTCAATATTTTATTTTATTGATTCAATAATTGCTGCATTGATATTTTATATTATTGTTGTTTCAATTATCGTCACTGCACAGTATCTCCTTTATCAAATCAGTAATTCAGATTATTTGGAATAATATTATTAGATAACATTATTGGCAATGTCTAGAAAGTTCTGTCAAGGAGAGGTTCAATCACCTAATTGTGCGCCAGTAAGGAGAAATCCTTATTGGAAAGCCCCCTCTTTCCTGGGAACAGCCTGGTTGTCATAAATGTGATTTTGTAATATTATTTGTAAATAATTAATCATTGATTCATATGATAAGGAAATATTTATTTTATGTGGATATAAATGATGGATTTATTTATGTGGTTATAAATAAATGAATTAATGTTGAGGTGTTTTATTAGTATTTTGTCGGATTGGAGGTATTAAAAATCAAACCAGTGTTTTTTGAGATATATTGCGGGAGTTATAATTTTTAATCCGACCGTTGGATCGTTGTAATTTTTGGATATGTTATACATATATAAGTTGAGTATATGTCCACAAATTTTGAACCGTTAAAAATGAGCATATGATTTGTTATGAATTTTAAGATGTGGCTGATTCGGAAATCAGGTTATAAATCATTTTGGTGGAAAATTCTAGATTTGATGGGCCCCACTCTTGGTTGGTGAAGAAATGTGCTGAGATTTTTATTCAAATGTGGTGGGTGAGAATAGTAGCAGGTAAAGACATTAGGTTGCAGGTTAAGTCTGCTTCGGCGTGCTAACATTTTCTTATAAATAGAGGGCTAAGTTAGAATTGAAAATCACACCAGAAACAATTTTTCTCTCTTTCTCTCTCTAGATTATTGAGTGTATTTTGTGATTATTTAGATACTTAGTGAGTTTCTGTTAATCAGTGCAAGGTTTCTTCAGCCTTATTCCGATATTCCGATCAGAAGTACTGATATTTTGAGGTCAGGGATAGTAATGGATATTATCTTCTTCTTAAATGATATTTTCTTAAATATCATTATGCCGAAATATTGGTATGAACTTTTTATCAAATTGGGAACTTTTTGTGTCAGAGTTACTATTCACGTATACGGCATTATTCACGAATATGGCACTATTCACCGAAAAATGAAATTTTCTTCTTTTTATCCAAGTTGTCTATTATAGTTACTATCTTTGATTGTATCCATGTTTTGATCATTATTTTTGAATTCTGCTTCAAAATTGGTTATTTCAGAATATTATTGAACTTGAATAAACTATAATACGAATCCTTAATATTTGATCTGTTATCTCACTGGATTCGTTTTCTTTAAAATATTTTTCATCATCCTCAGTCCTAAATGATGATACAAATGAATATCTTTAGCCTGTAGTGCAAAGATGAATGATTACCTAATGAATATCTTTGGCCCGTAGTGCAAAGATGAACAGGTGTTGAGATGAACATAACCAACTGGTGATACAAATGAATATCTTTGGCCTGTAGTGCAAAGATGAATATTTGATTCAAGATGTATATTGATTGATGTTACAGGGATAAAATATTGATGATGGACTTTTAAATCTTAGAAGATAGTAGAATTCTTTTTCTACTTGACTCTTCTAATGGATTGCTATTTTCCGCTGCAGTTGTTGATCTAAAATTTTTTGTCTATTATATTTTATCAGATTATTCCCTGTTGAAGAATAATGATAATTTGTTGTATATTATCTTAGTCATAATATTCTTTACTGGGCTAGTTGAGCTCACCCTTTTGTTCTATTTTTCTTTCCAGGAGGTGAGAACATAGCAGAAACTAGTCGGGGTACGGAGAGGTGGTTCTAGAAAGTTGTTTTAGCAGTCCTCACTATTTTTAAAATAGTGTATCAATAATTGCAATGAGGACTCCTTTTGAGTTTTTATACTCTCTATTTGTATTTAAACTCACAGCTTAATGAAGTTGTATTTGTTTCTGTACCATGTATTTGGCAACTCAGAATAAGTGATGTATACCTATTTTGGGGGCGTCACAGTTGGTATCAAAGCTTAGGGATATGATCCCTGGCTGAGATGTGAGACAGGAATTAGGAGGGGAGAGACGGAGAATTCCTTCGCTAGTATGACCTGACTAAGTTTATTTGGTATTTATTTGGTCGGTCAGAGTATAGGGATACTATGTTGCATGACTATTAACCCTTGTTTTATGGCAGTATTTAAGAATGACAGCTGAGAACGTTAATAATGGAGTGAATCAGACCGTAGAGACACCTTTGATCACTACCCAGGGGAACGTGCAACAGGAACGCAATTATCCTCCTGTAAACAACGTTACCAAACAAATGATGAATGATGGGATGTTTAGAAGCTTTTTGCAGTTCATACAAAACCAGACGAGGGAGATTCGTGCACAAAATACGGGTGGAAGTGCTAGCAATGCACGGCTTGTCACAGCAAGCAGTTCAAAGAGTTGGGACCACCAGAATATAAGGGAAAGCCAGATCCGATCATGGCGAAAATGTGGGTCAAACAAATTACCAAGATATTCGATGTCTTGGGATGCACGGAGGAACAGAAGGTTCCATTCGCCACCTTTATGTTCCGCGGTGAGGCAGACTAATGGTGGGAGTCTTTGAAGCGTACCCAGCCAGCCGCACTCAGTATGTCTTGGGAAACATTTCAGAAACTATTCAATGACAAGTACTTTCCTGAAAGTATTCGTCTTATGAAGGAGGTGGAGTTTATCAGACTGGAACAAAAAAACATGATGGTGTCCTAGTACGAGGCGAAGTTTGCAGAGTTATCCAGGTTTCCACCTCATTTGGTCGAAAATGAGGAACGAATGAAGAGGATATTTCTGAGAGGTCTAAAGCCCGAGATTCAACAATATCTTATCTCTTATAAATTTTCTTTATATTCAGATGTTGTAAACAGGGATCAATTATTAGAGCGAGATAGTGAGTATGTTCAATCGAGGGAACACAACCAGGGTCATACCGGTGGTAGCGGTCATCGGAGCAATGACAACCAGAGGGAAGGAAAGCATTCGTACAAAAGCGGTAACCACTCTGGTGGTAATCGTGGCCGTGATAATAGAAGGAGCGAGTCGCGAGGAGATTTCAAAAGGAGAAGGTACAACAATGATAGCGTAAATCAGCACCAACATCAACTGTTTCTAGGGGAGGAGAACGACCACCGGTCGTATGTTACAAATGCGGGAAAGAGGGACACATCAGCCCAAACTGCCCACAACAATCCAAGGTGTGTTATAACTGTGGAAAGAAAAGTCATATAGCAAGAGATTGTCTAGTTGCGAAACCAATTTCAACAGGGATGGTGACTCCAAAGGCTGTCCCGGACAAGTTAAAGTCGGTGGTTCCTGGAAGGGCGTTTGTCGTGACTGTCTAAAACGCGAGGAACCCAAACAAGGTGATAACGGGTAAGCTAATCATAAACTCTTGCAAAGTTTATACCTTATTAGATACCGGTTCTACCCATTCTTTTATCTCTCCTGCTTTTGCTCAACGTTTAAACTTGACTCCGGAGAAATTAGACTTTGACTTATCTGTTGAGACTCCGTTAGGAGAAACTTTCGTTACATCTACTGTTTTTAAATCTTGCATGATTTAAGTCGGTACCATCACATTACTTACCGACCTTATTTCGTTGAAAATTCTTGCATTTGATGTGATTTTGGGGATTGATTGGTTAACTACGCATCATGCTAAAATTGATTATTTTCGTAAGGTTGTTAGTTTTCATATTCCTAACCAACCTATTATGCGAATTCAAACAACCAAACCACTAAAATCAATCACTGTCATATCAAGCTATAAAACTATTCATTTATTAAAAAACGGATGTCAAACTTTCTTAGCTCATGTCACGGACTTGAATAAAAACACGTCAGATTTGAATACTATTTCTATTGTTAGTGAATTTCCTGATGTATTTCCTGAAGAACTTCCCGGTCTACCCCCAGAACGTGAAGTTGAATTCTTTATTGACCTTGAACCTGGTATAACCATTTCTAAAACCCCATATCGAATGGCTCCTATTGAACTTCAAGAGTTAAAGGTCCAA
The DNA here is from genome assembly GCA_020205505.1 of Panax japonicus. Classification (NCBI taxonomy): domain Eukaryota; kingdom Viridiplantae; phylum Streptophyta; class Magnoliopsida; order Apiales; family Araliaceae; genus Panax; species Panax japonicus. The sequence goes on along the minus strand of CM035105.1, from coordinate 55,378,000 downwards.
CTACAGGAGTTGTTGGACATCGGTTTTATTCGTCCTAGTACATCTCCTTGGGGTGCTCCTGTGTTATTCGTAAAGAAGAAAGACGGGAGTATGCGACTTTGTATTTACTATCGAGAGTTGAACCATGTCACTATCAAGAATAGGTATCCGCTACCTCGCATTGATGACCTGTTTGACCAGTTACAAGGAGCACAATTCTTTTCAAAGATCGATCTTCGTTCTGGATATCATCAGCTGAAGATTAAAACTAAGGATATTCCAAAGACTGCCTTCAGAACTCGGTACGGGCATTATGAATTCTTAGTCATGTCTTTTAGATTGACTAATGCTCCTGCTGCTTTCATGGATATGATGAATCGTGTGTTTAAAGAATACTTGGATCAGTTCGTTGTTGTCTTTATTGATGACATCCTCATCTATTCCAAAAGTCGTGAAGATCATGAGCACCATTTGAAGCTGGTACTGCAAAGGCTTCGTGATAACAAGTTATATGCCAAGTTGAAAAAATTACGAGTTCTGGCTTGAGGAAGTAGCATTCCTTGGACACGTGGTGTCAAAACATGGAGTATCCGTCGACCCGAAGAAGATTGAAGCCATACAAAGTTGGGAGCAACCAAAGTCGGTGACCGAAGTACGTAGCTTTCTGGGCTTAGCTGGTTATTATCGTAGATTCATGGAAGGATTTTCTCGAATCGCTACTCCGTTAACTCAGCTAACTCATAAAGATATAAAATTCGGTTGGGACGAGGATTGCGAAAAGAGTTTTCAAGAACTCAAGAGAAGACTCATTTCGGCACCTGTTCTGACAATACCATCTAGTTCGGATGGATTTGTTATCTACAGCGATGCTTCAGGCAAAGGGTTAGGATGTGTTCTCATGAAACATGGGAAAGTCATAGCCTATGCATCACGGCAACTCAAAGAATATGAGAGGAATTATCCTACTCATGATTTGGAGTTGGCAGCAGTCGTTTTCGCGTTGAAGATTTGGAGACACTACCTGTATGGGGAGAAAGTGGAGATCTATGCAGATCATAAAAGCCTCAAATATTTCTTCACCTAAAAGGAACTCAACATTGCGGCAATGACGTTGGCTCAAGCAATTGAAAGATTACAATCATACCATCCAATATCATCGTGGAAAAGCAAACGTGGTAGCTACTGCATTAAGTAGAAGATCATATGCGGGTACGAGTGCAATGTTGTTAACACAAAGGCCATTTTGTATGACTTGCAAAGGATGGAGATAGAGATGAAGGATCCAAGTACCCATGTGATGATATCAAATATGCGAGTAGAACCGACTTTAATCGATAAAGTTAAAGCTGCTCAAGCTACGGACATGGAGCTGATGCGTATGAAGAAGAAAGTGCAAGAAGGTGTTATTCTAGAAGCAAGAATCAATGAAGAAGGAATACTTCGAGTCAACTCCAGACTTTGTGTTCCTAACGATTCTAACTTGAAGCATAGAATCATGATGGAGGCACACAACACACCGTTTTCAATCCATCCTGAGAGTACCAAAATGTATCATGATCTTCGACATACATTTTGGTGGAGCAATATAAAAAGAGAGATCGCGGAGTTTATCTCGAGGTGTTTAACTTGTCAACGTGTAAAGGTGGAGCATCAAATGCCAAAGGGTCCATTACAACCACTTGAGATTCCGAAATGGAAGTGGGAAAGCATTGTAATGGATTTCGTTACGGGTCATCCCAAGGTTTCTCAAGGCATAGATGCGATTTGGGTTATTGTTGATAGATTAACCAAGTCTACCAATTTCTTACCCATACGTGAGACTTATTCCCTTGAACGTCTTGCTAGTATGTACGTGAATAAGATTGTGAGATTTCACGGCATGCAAGTATCCATAGTTTCATATCGTGACCCAAGATTCACTTCACGATTTTGGGTTAGCTTACAGAAAGCTATGGGCATGGATTTACGATTCAGTTCGGCATACCATCCTCAAACAGACGGATATCAGAGAGGACTATTCAAACTCTTAAAGATCCATTAAGACTCTGTGTCCTAGATCTCAAAGGGAGTTGGGATAAGTACCTACCATTGGTGGAATTCTCCTACAACAACAGTTATCAGGCGAGCATAGGTGTGGCTCCATTCAAGGCGTTGTATAGAAGAAAATGTCGTTCTGCAGTATGTTGGGACGAGGTGGGTGAAGCAACATTGTTGGGACCAGAGTTGGTACGCATGACTACAAAGAAGATCCAAACCATTCGACAACGTATACAAACGAGACAGGATTGACAAAAGAGTTATGCGGATCTTCATCGGAAGGACGTGGAATTTAATATTGGGGATCATGTATTGTAACGTGTTGCACCATGGAAGGGAGTTACAAGATTTGGGAAGAGAGAAAAGCTCAATCCAAGATTTGTTGGTCCATTTGAGATTCTTGACCGAATAGGAAATGTGGCCTATAGACTCGCATTACCTCCAAGTATGTCTCGTGCTCATAATATTTTTCACATATATATGCTTCCTAAATATGTTAAAGACCCGAACCACATTATTGAGTTAGAACCAGATGAGATAGCTGAAGATTTAACGTATGAGGAGGTACCTGTTAAGATCTTGGATAGGAAAGAGCATGTCCTACACACGATGGTTATACCACAACTTAAGGTTTTGTGGAGAAACCATGTTATTGAAGAGATGACCTGGGAGTTGGAATCAGAAATGAAAGCGAGGTATCCTCACCTTTTCGAAACACCAGGTACGTACGTCAATTTCGAGGACGAAATTTCATAAGGAGGGGAGGTTGTAAGACCCCAACTTTTAAATGAATAAAATCAAATCAAATTTATTTATTATTGTGAATAATAAGGTATTAATTTGATATAATAACTTTGGTTATGGGTGAAATATGAAAATTTTGCAAAATAAGCAAGTGGTTATAAAATATTTATTTTGTCGGTGGAATATTCTTTTTGTCGGAGAATATTCGTACGACGGCGTAGCCAATTATGGGCCCCATAAAAAATAACGGTCGAATGAAAAAAATGACAAAATTGAATAACGACGTAGTTGTTACCGTTAACACTGTTGGAATACCCGGTGGTTAAAGTAAAGTAATATGCGTTATTGCACAGTATCATACAGTATTGCACAGTATTGTTGAATTATTGATCCTTACGTAAGAAGGCACTACTCAATAATTATCACAGTAGTTACTGTTCAATATTTTATTTTATTGATTCAATAATTGTTGCATGATATTTTATATTATTGTTATTTCAATTATCGTCACTGCACAGTATCTCCTTTATCAGATTAGTAATTCAGATTATTTGGAATAATATTATTAGATAACATTATTGGAAATATCTAGAAAGTTCTGTCAAAGAGAGGTTTGGTCACCTAATTGCGCTCCAGTAAGGAGAAATCCTTATTGGAAAGCCCCCTCTTTCCTAGGAACAGCCTGGTTGTCATTAATGTGATTCTGTAATATTATTTGTGAATAATTAATCATTGCTTCATATGATAAGGAAATATTTATTTTATGTGGATATAAATGATGGATTTATTTATGTGGTTATAAATGAATGAATTAATGTTGAGGTGTTTTATTAATATTTTGTCGGATTGGAGGTATTAAAAATCAAACCAGTGTTTTTTGAGATATATTGTGGGAGTTATAATTTTTAATCCGACCGTTGGATCGTTGTAATTTTAGGATATGTTATACATATATAAGTTGAGTATATGTCCACAAATTTTGAACCGTTAAAAATGAGCATATGATTTGTTATGAATTTTAAGAGGTGGCTGATTCGGAAATCAGGTTATAAATCATTTTGGTGGAAAATTCTAGAATTGGTGGGCCCCACTCTTGGTTGGTTCAGAAATGTGCTGAGATTTTTATTCAAATGTGGTGGGTGAGAATAGTAGCAGGTAAAGTCATTAGGTTGCAGGTTAAGTCTGCTTCGGCGTGCTGACATTTTCCTATGAATAGAGGGAAAGTTAGAATTGAAAATCACACCAGAAACAAGTTTTCTCTCTTTCTCTCTCTAGATTATTGAGTGTATTTTGTGAGTATTTAGATACTTTGTGAGTTTCTTTTAATCAGTGCAAGTTTTCTTCAGCCTTATACCGATATTCCGATCAGAAGTACTGATATTTTGAGGTAAGGGATAGTAGTGGATACTATCTTCTTCTTAAATGATATTTTCTTAAATATCATTATGCCGAAATATTGGTATGAACTTTTTATCAAATTTGGAACTTTTTGTGTCGGGGTTACTATTCACGTATACGGCACTATTTACGAATACGGCACTATTCACCGAAAAATGAAATTTTCTTCTTTTTATCCAAGTTGTCTATTATGGTTACTATCTTTGATTGTATCCATGTTTTGATCATTATTTTTGAATTCTGCTTCAAAATTGGTTATTTCAGAATATTATTGAACTTGGATAAACTGTAATATGAATCCTTAATATTTGATCTGTTATCTCACTGGATTCGTTTTCTTTAAAATATTTTTCATCATCCTCAGTCCTAAATGATGATACAAATGAATATCTTTAGCCTGTAGTGCAAAGATGAATGATTACCTAATGAATATCTTTGGCCCGTAGTGCAAAGATGAACAGGTGTTGAGATGAACATAACCAACTGGTGATACAAATGAATATTTTTGGCCTGTAGTGCAAAGATGAATATTTGATTCAAGATGTATATTGATTGATGTTACAGGGATAAAATATTGATGATGGACTTTTAAATCTTAGAAGATAGTAGAATTCTTTCTCTACTTGACTCTTCTAATGGATTGCTATTTTCCGTTGCAGTTGTTGATCTAAAACTTTTTGTCTATTATATTTTATCAGATTATTCCCTGTTGAAGAATAATGATAATTTGTTGTATATTATCTTAGTCATAATATTCTTTACTGGGCTAGTTGAGCTCACCCTTTTGTTCCATTTTTCTTCTCAGGAGGTGAGAACATAGCAAGAACTAGTCGGGGTACGGAGTGATGGTTCTAGAAAGTTGTTTTAGCAGTCCTCAATATTTTTAAAATAGTGTATCAATAATTGTAATGAGGACTCCTTTTGAGTTTTTATACTCTCTATTTGTATTTAAACTCACAGTTTAATGAAGTTGTAATAATTCTGTAGTGTATATTTGGCGACCCAGGATGAATTGTGTGGACCTATTTTGTGAGCATCACATAACTTCTCCCATAACCTTTGCTCTTAGCTTCTCTTACACGTTTTGCTCTTAATTAGTTTCTCTTATAACCTTTGCTTTTAGCTTCTCTCACAAGCTTTTCTCTTAACCTCTCTCGTAAGCTTTTCTCTTAACTTCTCTCATGAGTTTTGCTTTTATAAGCCACTATGAATTCTAGTTGCATTTCTAGTTAGCTTTCCTAACTCCTTTGATTAGGCAAAAAGTCAATTTTTTTCCTTTCGTAAAATTTATTAGAAATTACGTCTCTAACCCTCGAATAAACGCTATGACGTAATTTGAAACTTCAAAAATAACTGTTTATTATCGTTTTATGCGTTTTCTGGTTAGTGTTAGTTTTTTTTTCAAAAAAAATTATTTTCTTCTAAAAATTTCCAACTCTCATTCATAATCATGTAACACGTAAACTAATTAGTCATGAATCGACCTTAAATCACATACACAAAATAATATTTATAAAAATTCATTGGAAGGCTACTCAATTTATTGGATCGTGACAGAATGCCTCAAGTATCCTCTGATATACCTTGGAAGGTAAAAGAAAAATAAAAAAAGAAACATCAACAAAAAAATTCTCGTGCCGACAATAGTCAACACGACTCTAGGAATGTATATATTGATATTTCCACGATTCTTTTTAATATTTTCACATAAAACGCATCACTATACATGTATAACGACGGTGAAAATCGTCACTATAGGATCTATAACGACGGTTGTCATGTGAAAATATCATTTTCTGTTGTGGAAATATCATTCATGTGAAAATACTAAAATTAATAACACTACTTAATTATGAGTCTAATAAAACCCTAAATTTAGATTAGGGGTGACAATTTAAACTTGACTAGACCTCATTGAATCGATCGGTTTTTGTCCTACATAATTGTTTAAGCAGTGCGATACTAACTAATTGGTGGACCCATATAATCTTTTTTTCAAACTAGTTGTTAACGCCAAGATCCTTTGCCACGTCCCAATCACGTAAAACGTCCTGATCCTGCACAGTAAACACGATAAACACCACAAGCTTGACGGCGGTTCCGTCGGGGGATAGCTCAAGCGTGAGAATCAGTATGTGTTCACAAGGTTAACAATGGAGGAATATAATGTCTAGTGTCTGGAGATATGATAATGCTTGATTGTGTGTATGGGTGAGAGAATATGAATATATTGAAAGGTATGAGAACGTACCTGTTGGAAAAAGCTTCTCCTTCAAGATACACCGTCCCTGCCTGAATTACCGTGCCAACCACTACTGTCTGACACCTCCCTGACCTCATGGGTTCTGACGACTGCATAGGGTTTATCTACTTCTTTTGGTCACTGTTTTATCCCGCCGGCCGACTATGATCCCATCCACATTAATGCATGGCAGGAACTTTGGTCAACTATAATGCTTTTTCATCATCACAAGTCAAAGATAATAGATATTAAAATGTCTAATGGGTCAACATATAGATCCGACCCAGTCTTATAGGATTAAAGGAAATTAGTACAACAATTGGGCCCAATGGGCCCCGTGACTTAATTATAACAGCCCAATGGGCTAATTTTAATAAAGAAGCTCAATTTACTTGGCCCAAGATAGGAAAAATATCATGACCCAACATTGCCCCCTAGTTTTTTATTAAACAAAATGTTTAATGGAAAAATATATGTGGTCCAAGATAATTTAATAAAGGCTCATGTTAGGAGATAATAAAAGTGTATGAGATGAAAGGAAGAATAAAAGGAAACCCAACCTGGGAAGGCCCAATTTAGTAGGTACATGAACCCGGAACCGGACCTTTACTATTCAAATTATGAATCATGACTATCATTTAATGAGCCGGCCTTTGGGTAACGTGTAACCGCCAGTACAAAAGGCAACTTTACCAATTTTGATAACTTTACCTGTTCATTTGAAATTTGAGCGCCTTCTGAACTTTCTTCTCCTCTGCACTTCTTCTATTCCTCTGTGAATCAACGACAATGGCTTCTCAAGACTCTGAACAAAGTTCTCCTATACTGGTAACCCCCCTTACCATGGTTCCACCGGACTCCATCAATGCTCGAGGAGAGTCGTCTCACTCTGACCCAAAGGGGAAGAAATCTGTCAAAAACCTTCCTCCAAAGAATCTCAAAACTACCTCTGAATACTACAGGAGCACCGAGCGATTCTCGCATGCCAATACCGCCTCCAAAATGACTGAGGCTGAACTACAGAAGATACGATCCAGGTACCACATTCCGGATACCCATGCGATTGGGGTTCCCCGATCCGGAGAGAAAATGTACCAACGGCCAGAAGGTTGGACGGCCGTTCCGGTAACATTGATGGAAAAAGGGGTTCGTTTTCCTTTGCATATTTTCATAGTGACCTTATTGGGATTCTTGGGGATAGGGTTCTCCCAATTGGTGCCGAACTCGTACATTCATATCTTGGCCTTCGTGGCATTCTGTCACGAATTAGGTGTAGAGCCCTCTTTGGATTTCTTCTTTACCATTTATAAGATAATCCAATCCAGAGAAAAGGGATTCAAGGCCCTCAGCAAACAAACCCCAAAATCTGGTGAAAAATTCGAGAGGCGTTCGCTGGTAAACACCCCTTCAAGCAACAGGGGATGGCACGAGAAGTGGTTTTATGTCAAGGGTCCTGAAATATCTTCTCTCCCTGATTGGGCTACTGATGAAAAGATCTCTGCTGACTTCGGAGACATTTCCGAAGAAAGGGAAGCTGAAATGATGGAATTTTTTGACAATTTCCCTAAAGAGGAGTGGAAATACGGACTTCTCTCGAAACAATCATGGTTATATGACCATAAATGTAAGTATAGGATTATTTTATAAGTATACGACTTTTTTGAAAATGCTTTTATAATATCGATTCTAACAGAGTTGTTTTGGTTATGCAGTATCTTTGATCAAACCGAGCTCTTTAGAGACAAAAGAGTTCGAAGATTTTTTGTCTGGGAGGCCTTCAGAAACTGTTGAAACACTAGCAGTAGAAGATACTCCCGAAGTCGAACCAGTCCAAGAAACACATACAGACGAGTTCGGAACTGACGACCCTAAAGCTGATGAGGCTCCAGTGCCAGAAGAGAATCTCCATCCTCGTCAAAAGAGGAGAGCAGTCAGAAAACCCCGATCAACACCCATTCCAACCACTCCTGAAGCCACCGCAGCAGATGAGCCAACAACCCAATCCGTACCTCGAAGAAGCGGCTTATTAGATCGTCCTGATCGAAGAGACGTCCTTCGAATGAAAAAATTAAAGAGTAAAATAACACCTCTGACGGCCGAAGACCTCAGGGTGCCTCCCTCTTCCACCATTCCTCCCTTCGTACCGCCTGTAGAAATACAGATAAACGAAGATGGTGATCAAGATGAAGCCCTCCCAACTCTATCCAGGAAGAGGAAGAGAACACCGGACAGTCACCCGAGTTCAGCATCTGCCGCTTCTGTCCAAATACATAGTCCGGGTAAATCTACAACTCCTGAAATCATATATGCTGATCCTGAACCTAGTCCTGTTGATCGAACAGTTCACTCCCCAGAAAGGCCGAGATCCTCTCCAGAACAACCCGGTCCTTCAGGTCAAAGTTATCACGCCGAAGCCAAAGGATCTCCGACTTTGTGGCCTAAGTTTAATGCTAACTTTCCTTTCGACCTCTTCGGAGCCTTTGTGAGGAATTCGGACGATCATCGGTTTAGTGATCACACGGATGGAAACTTACTCGATGAGGGAATGAGTTATATAGCCAAGGTAAATGATCGTTTCTGCATTTCTTTATATTTCTTAATTGGGTATCTGGACACTGACTTGAGTGATGTTTGCTCATATACAGGCTAATGCTGTCTTCGGACGTTTACGTCCAAGGCACATAAACGGAGAGGCCGAGGAAGATTTCATGCGTCAAGAGATTAACATGCTGAGGTCGACCTTGGCCCGAGAAAGAGAAGACAGAGAAAATGCTCTTCACACCATCGATGGCCTCCAACGAGATCTCGATCGGGCCAACATGGATTTAAAGACGTCTGACGATGAGCTAAGGGCCACAAGAGATATTTTAGCCGCTTCGGAAGCCAGTCAACACAACTTAACTGAAATGAACACCGGCTTGGTTGAAGAGAATATGCTGCTGAAGACTAAAAATGAAGAATTTTCTTCAGCCAACCGAAGTCTGGCTATACAACTTGGCGAAGCTCAATCAAAAGTCAGCGAAGCTCAATCAAAGGCCAAAGATGAAGAGCGAAAACATAAGCATAAACGTCACAAGCTTCGTCAAAAAATAAAGGATCTAGAAGGAAGAGGCCCACTTTTAACTGAAGAATTGAAAAAGCAGATCCAGGAGGAATACAGGGATTCAGACGAACTCGATGTGGACATCATGAAGGTTTATGCAGAAGGCTATGAAGACTGCCGAGAACGAGGCAAAGAAAAGCTGTCTGCTGCCCAACTGGATCCTGCCTTACTCAATTCTGACGGTGAAGGCGGTGCCTAAATGTCTTCCTTGTCCAGACTTATGTTTATGTTTAAACCGTTTATATTTTTGGGAATATATATGAAATTTTATTTATTGAGATTGTTAATGTTTCTTAATTGGTGTATTTAGTTTTCCCGAGGATGGATATGTGATAATTGAACATTAACAGGAACGGACTCATATAGTGAACCAGTTAACACATATAATGATTAATGTATGAGATAAGATGAATTAAATCCTATGGAAAAAACTTAACCGATCTGAATGAACTGAACTCAACACTTAAACAAAATAAAGTAATACATACTTATTGGTTCCGAAGTGTAAGATCATCGTTTGTTTACCAGTCGGAGTAAAACATAAGGATCAGGATATAAGGACCAAGATTTAAGGATCAAGATGTAAGGACCAAGATTGAAGGATCAAGATGTAAGGACCAAGATTGAAGGATCAAGATGTAAGGACCAATTGTGACCATTGAATTACCACCCTAGTAAAATCAATATAGGATCCTTTGTCTACCACTCGGGGTAGACAAACAAATAGGCTGCCATCGAATGGCCAGCAAGTCCTACCATACCTCCTTACAACATAGTGACCATAGGACAAATAGGACCAGGACCAATAGTGACCATAGGACAAATAGGACCAGGACCAATAGTGACCATTGATTTACCACCCTGATAAAATCAATATGGGATCCTTTGCCTACCACTCGGGGTAGACAAACAAATAGGCTGCCATCGAATGGCCAGCGAGTCCTACCATACCTCCTTACAACATAGTGACCATAGGACAAATAGGACCAGAATCAATAGTGAAAAAATGACTTTTTATTGATAATGAACAATAATATACAGACTTCCAATGACTTGACTTGATCTCTATTGGAAGTATTTCCGAAGTCTACCAGCATGCCATGTATTTTTGATCTCGGAACCATCCAATGATCTCAATCGGTAAGTACCTGGTTTCAACACCTCAATCACTTCGTACGGTCCTTCCCAATTTGGCATTAATTTTCCAGTGTTTTGAGGTGTAGAAGCTTCGGCTTCTCTAAGGACGAAGTCTCCAACTTCGAATCTGCGAAGCTTGACTCCCTTGTTATAGTGCTTAGCTACTCTTCGTTGATAAGCAGCTAATTTGAGTAAGGCAACCTCTCTGACCTCTTCCAGTAGATCCAAATTGGCCTTCAAACCTTCATCATTGTAGATCTCTTTATACTGGCTTACCCGAAGGCTAGGAGATCCAATTTCAACGGGAACTAAAGCATCAGTCCCATAAGCTAACCGAAAAGGGGAATCTCCCGTAGTGGTTCTCGGCGTAGTCCGATAAGCCCATAACACGCTAAGCAGTTCCTCTGGCCATCTTCCTTTAGCTTCATCCAGCCTGCGCTTGATCCCTTCAACAACGTCCTGTTGGTCACCTCAACTTGCCCATTTGACTGAGGATGAGCCACCGAAGTCTTCTTATGCTGAATTCCCAGCTCCTTCAAAAATGCCTCGAACTTTGATCCCACAAATTGGCGTTCGTTGTCCGATATCAAAACTCGGGGAATTCCGAAGCGAAACACTACGAACTCCTTTACAAACTTTAGGCACTCTTGCTCCGTTATTAACCGAAGTGGCTTCGCTTCTACCCACTTGGTCATGTAATCAATAGCAACTATGACGAAGCTAACCTGTCCTTTAGCTTTAGGCAACGGACCCAATATATCTACCCCCCAGACAGCGAAGGGTATAGGAGATAAAATCGAATATAACTCTTCAGGTGGCTGATGTGGGATCGGACTATTAAGTTGACATTTTTCGCATTTCTTGACATATTCCGTTGCTTCTTTAAAAATCGTAGGCCAGTAGTATCCTTGTCGAAGCACTTTGTAAGCTAGAGACTTAGCAGCCATATGATCTCCGCAAATACCCTCATGAATTTCCCGAAGAGCATATTCCGCTTCGGACGGGACCAGACATTTCAACAAAGGGGACGAAAAGGCCAATCGATATAAATCTCCATCAATGAGGACAAAATTGGCACTTTTGTACTTGATCGTTTTTGCCAGCATTTGATCCGAAGGTAGGACGCCATCTGCCAAATACTCGATGTAGGGGGTCATCCAACAGTTAGATCGCTCGATACACATTACTGCCTGATGAAGAACGCTCGGCTGCTGCAAAATCTCCAAGTAAACTGATCCATTAAAAACATCGATATCCGTAGCAGCCAACTTAGACAGTGCATCGGCGATAGTATTGTCACTTCGCTCTATGGCTTGAAATTCATAGGAAGCGAAATATTGAAGTCGGTCTTTTAACTCCGCCAAATATTTGATCATTCGAGTTCCACGAGCCTCATAATCTCCGGACAGCTGCTTGACGACCAACTGTGAGTCACTGTAAATGATGATTTTCTGAACCTCTAGACTCCTAGCCAATCGAACACCTGCCAATACGGCTTCGTACTCAGCTTCGTTGTTTGTTGCTTTAAACCCGAATCTAATGGCTTGTTGAACTTTAAATCCGTCCGGGCTTGTTAAGATGACTCCAGCTCCGCTAATAGTCAAAGTGGAAGATCCATCCACATATAGAGTCCAGGCACTCTGTCCTTGTTGAAGGGCCGCCACTGCTCGATCAGAAGATTCAGGTTCTGGCGGTCCTACATTGGCTTCAGTAAACGTACACTCAACAATAAAATCAACTAAGGCTTGACCCTTGATAGCTGTTCGAGGATGATATTCAATGAAAAACTGGGACAGCTCCATAGTCCACGCCGCTAACCTTCCTGAAACTTCGGGTCTTCCCATTACCTTCTTCAATGGCTGGTCCGTATAGACAATCAGTAGCCGACCTTGAAAATATTGTCGAAGCTTTCTGCTGGCAATAATTAACGCAAAAGCAAACTTCTCAATATTTGGATATCGGGTCTCAGCATCTCTCAAAACATGACTGACATAGTAAACCGGATGCTGTTTTCCACTGATCTCTCGAACTAACACCGCTCCAACCGCTAATGAACTTGCTGCAAGATATAGATATAAAGTTTCTGCTGGAACGGGCTTTACTAATAAAGGAGCAGAGGAAAGATATTCCTTTATGCCTTGGAAAGCATCTTCGCACTCCGAAGTCCATTGGAATGTCTTCGCATTTTTCGGCCCCTTCAACGTACTAAAGAAAGGAAGGCACCTTTCTGCAGACTTGGCGACGAATCTCCTTAAAGCTGCAATCCTGCCAGTCAGACGTTGAACGTCTTTGAACGACTGAGGAGTCTTCATGTCAAGAATGGCCAAGATCTTCTCCGGATTTGCCTCAATGCCTCTTTGACTGACCAAATAACCCAAAAACTTTCCCGCACCGAGGCCAAAAGTACATTTTGACGGATTAAGCCTCAATTGACGATGACGAACAGTTTGAAAGCACTCCTCTAGATCGTCCAAATGTTTATGAACTTGCATGCTCTTTACGATCATATCATCGACGTAGACCTCCATGTTCCTCCCCAGCTGCCTGTTGAAGATGAAGTTCATCATTCTTTGATAAGTGGCTCCAGCATTTATAAGTCCAAAAGTCATCTTTTTATAGGCATACACCGAACGGTGTGTAATGAATGCCGTCTTCGGGATGTCTTCCTTAAGCATGGATATTTGATGATAACCTGAAAAAGCATCCATAAAACTTAGTAAAGCATACCCCGAAGTAGCATCAATGAGTTGATCGATATGGGGCAGAGGATAAAAGTCTTTCGGACAAGCTCTGTTGAGGTCTGTGTAGTCGATGCAAACCCGCCACTTTCCATTTTGCTTCTGCACCAAAACTACATTCGCCATCCATTCAGGATAATCAATCTCATAAATGAAATCGGCAGCTAACAACTTTGCAATTTCTTCATCAATGATCTTCTGTCGTTCAGGTGCAAAGATCCGCCTTTTTTGCCGAACTGGCTTCTTAGAAGGATCCACATTCAAACTATGCTCAGCAATTTTACGGCTTACCCCAGGCATATCCTTCGGCTCCCATGCGAAGATATCAGCATAACATTGTAAAAGCTCTATAAGGTTCGTCCGAAGTGGTTCTGATAGCCCCGAACCAATTTTTACGGTTTTGTCCGTCTTTCCGACAATCAACTCGACCTCTTCCGTACTTCCTTCAGGAATCACCATTGGTTCCGAACTACTTTCAGTAAAGGGCTCAATCTCAATCGCCATAGTCTGTTTTTGCTTGCTGACTCCCACTCCAGAGGAAATGACGGCATTCCGGTAACACCGACGAGCCAGATCCAAGTCCCCAGCCACCTCTCCAACTCCATGCGATGTGGGGAACTTGATCTTAAAATGAGGGATGGAGGTCACTGCTTGGAGAGCCGTCAAAGTAGGTCTTCCCAGGATAGCATTATAGGCTGAATCTACGTGCACAACATAGAATTTGCACATTATTTCTACCTGTTGAGGTGCTGTGCCGAAGATAACCGGAAGCTCAATTGTGCCCGCAACTTTAACCGGATCATTACTGAAGCCATATAAAGGAGCTTCCTGCCCAACTTCCATCTTCTGCCCATCGAGATGCATCCTTTGATAAGCATGGGCGTATAAAATATCTACCGAAGACCCATTATCTATCATCATACGCTTCATGTCTACAGAACCCACTTGTGCCGTGATCACCAAAGCCCCTTCATGAGGATCAATGGGTTCTGAAGGATAATCAGCATCAGTGAAAGATATGACTGTTCCTGGAAAAGGCCTATCAATTTTTGGGGGAGCATCCGTCACAGTCATGACCGAGTCCAAGTAAGCCCTTCTCTTCTTTCCTATCAACTTCCCCCCAGATCCACCAGTGATAACATCAACAACATGCCTGGGAGGTTGTACTGGAACCGTGGGAACCGTTTGGACAGTACGGTTGACATTTGGTTGGTTATTCACGGCCACATACTGTACCAATAAGCCATCGTTAATCTTCCTTTCTACGAAATCTTTTAAATTACAACACTCGTTAGTATCATGTCCTGCAGCTTGATGATATCCACAATACTTACGAGGGTTACCCTGTCCTGTCCGATAATTATCACGGGGTGGTTCAAAGAAAGGTTGATTTCGGATCTGGTCTAGGATTATCGATCTATCAGTATTCAACTTAGTATAGATCTTATTCACTTTTGGGGCTGCAACAAGGGGGCGACTGTTTCCTTGTTTCCAGGAACTATTATACTTCTTTGAACCACCTTCCGATCGGTCATTATACCCCCCTGTCCTCCTTTGATCAACTTCGACTTTGGGAGCTATTGTTTCTTTCAATTGATCTGAAGGAGGATGCTTCAGGCTATTCATAGCCTCTTCCACAACAATATAGCCTTCTGCCTTGTCGAAGGCTTCGGCCAAACTCTTCGGATGGTGGAACATCAACTTCTTCACCAACTTCTCAGATTTAACCAGATCCAACCCATTTTGGAACAATCCTACTGCCTGAAGATCATTAAGGTCGGATACTTGTCCGACTGCTTCTCGGAATCTCTTGACATACTGTCCCAAAGATTCGCTGGTATACTGCCGGACCTGAGCTAGAGAACCCGTGGGCTTTCCTCTTCTTCGGTTACTTCCAAAACGGGCATGGAACTTATCATAAAGTTCGGTCCACGAGGATATTGAATCGGAAGGTAGAGTTCCTAACCACTGTCGTGCATCTTTCCTTAATGTTGTAACAAAAGTGTGACATTTGGCAGCATCAGTAAAGTCATAATAATCCATTAATCGATCGAATGCCTGGCTATGGTCATAAGGATCTCCGTTCCCATCATAACTTTCCATGCGAGGCAATTTTTTAGTGATGTCTGCCTTCTCTCTGAGGATATCTGAAGAAAAAGGGGACGCCTTCTTTCCCGGAGCATCCTTCACCTGCTGGACCTCAGCTAATTGCTTTCGGAGCTCTCTTAACTCCTTCACCAGAAAATCAACACCTTCAGGTTGTGGAGAAACTTCCTTCTCAGGCTCAACATTCTGTCTTTGAGAAGATCGACCTACCCCCGTCGATCTTACTGCCCTAAGGGGACTTCTCGATCTACTCCTATATACAGTTCTGTTCTTATTGTGAGAATGGTCCTGTTGATAATCTCTTGCTCCAGTCTCGGGTATGACCTCCCTCGATCTACTTCTTCGTCTATCATTGTCTCGATGCCGAGAACCAATGACCATCAATGCCTTCTTCGAGGCCACAGGGGTTCTGCTCCTCGACTTCCTCCTACTTCGGGAATGTTCTCTAGAAACATGTGCAGAATGCTCAGGTTCCTTGCCGTCCCGCCGCGGTATCTCCTTATGCCTACTTCGCCCTTCGGACCGGACTTGGCTGGACGCTCCGTCCCTTAATTCTGCCACCCGAAGCATCTGCTCGGCTATATCCTCTCTCTGCTTTAATAGAACCTCCAAAGCTTTATCCGCTTCGTCTGCCATCTTCGCCAGCTTAGCAGCTTTATCATTCTGACCACTTCTATGATTCGTTCTGGTAGGGGAGCGTTCCGTCTGTCTCTGATCATGATCTCGCTCCTTATCCGTACCGAAAACTAATCTTCGTCTGGCTCCACCGTGGATCTTTGGACGGAGATCTCCTGAATTATGCTTAGAAGCTGTGCTCTCGTGAGCACTTTTAGAAGGACCCAAACGATCCTTCACCGAAATACGGGGCAGTGAAGAACTAACAGCCATCGCCTGCCCTTCTGGTGTACCCTCCCCACTCCTCATCATCTTCCGAAGCAGGTTAAATGATTGTGATTGAAAGTTTTAATGACACTAGAACTCAGCCCTCCTTCTAGCGCCAATGTTAACGCCAAGATCCTTTGCCACGTCCCAATCACGTAAAACGTCCTGATCCTGCACAGTAAACACGATAAACACCACAAGCTTGACGGCGGTTCCGTCGGGGGATAGTTCAGGCGTGAGAATCAGTATGTGTTCACAAGGTTAACAATGGAGGAATATAATGTCTAGTGTCTGGAGATATGATAATGCTTGATTGTGTGTATGGGTGAGAGAATATGAATATATTGAAAGGTATGAGAACGTACCTGTTGGAAAAAGCTTCTCCTTCAAGATACACCGTCCCTGCCTGAATTACCGTGCCAACCACTACTGTCTGACACCTCCCTGACCTCATGGGTTCTGACGACTGCATAGGGTTTATCTACTGCTTTTGGTCACTATTTTATCCCGCCGGCCGACTATGATCCCATCCACATTAATGCATGGCAGGAACTTTGGTCAACTATAATGCTTTTTCATCATCACAAGTCAAAGATAATAGATATTAAAATGTCTAATGGGTCAACATATAGATCCGACCCAGTCTTATAGGATTAAAGGAAATTAGTACAACAATTGGGCCCAATGGGCCCCGTGACTTAATTATAACAGCCCAATGGGCTAATTTTAATAAAGAAGCTCAATTTACTCGGCCCAAGATAGGAAAAATATCATGACCCAACACTAGTAATATGTCAAATTTCTTTGAAGTTGTGAACCAGTAAAAGCATCTATCTACATGATTGGGGGCCTGAGAAAATTGAATCAATAATTACAAGGTTCCATTTTTCTTTTTTGTGTGTCTAAAAGTTAAGACTTTCTTGTTCAAATAATTGTAATCATTTGGATCATAATTTGGATATATTATGTAGACTTTCTTGGTATGCTTTGTAATTCTGTTGTGACCCTATTCATATCTTTTTCAGTTTTTATACGTATTGTATAACTTCGATCAAAAAACAGTACAATATATACTTTTAAATGTTCAAAAAAAATGTACAGCTTGTAAAATATGTTAATTGAGTAACTTCTTTTGGTCCCTTTTCAAAATGTAGAGTTCTTATTAATTAGGACTACAATCTACAACATTATTTGATTATGTTCAAGGCCTATTTGGCTAATTATATCTAGTAATGATTTGGCAAGATCATGAATATAAGACTAAAAATGCAAACATGTCCATTATTATTACAATAGTTTAGATATTAACAAAAACTCTCTCTCTCTCTCTAATTAGGGAGTAGTTCAAAATTTTCTCATTTAAGTCAAGTTTAGGGGCTATTTGTTTTCTTCTGAATGGCTGAATTCAGCCATTCAATGCATTTGTTTTTTTAAAAAAAATTGGGTTGAATGGTTTAGTCTCATTCTTTTGGTTGAATGTGTCTAAATGATTTTTTTTAACAATATTAACTATTATATTAAGTAATATTAAATAAATTTACAACAATTTTTTGAATTTTTTTAAAGGGGTAAAATAATAAAAATATATTATTCAGATGTTTCAGACATGTCAATTATCAAATAACTTTTTTCATTTAGTTTTTATCAAACACCCCCTTACATTACTGATTATATCATAAAATGGATAATTTTGCACTAATAGTTATATCTCCAAAACTTTTGAATAAATACACAGTAAAACCTCTATTTAGGAATAGACTTTGGATCAAACTATTTGTATCTAATTGAGAGGTTATTACTAAATAGAGGTATTGATACAAAATATTTTTCGAACACCCAAAAATATTCACTTTAACAAAAATATCAATAAGAACTCCCTAATAATTATTATTCAACAAATATTTATGCAAAGTAGTTTTTATAGGAAAATGTGGTCTTTTATAGGAAAATGTAGTCATTTATAGGAAATGTAGTCTTTTATAAAAAAAATGTAGTCTTTTAAAATTAATATTTTCTCTCTATCATATATATATATATATATATGAAATTATTACTATATAGAGGTATAGTTTCTTAATACGAGACTTAAAAAGTATATAACATATTACAATTTAGATGTTATTCTTATTTATAACTGGCCCAAATTATGACCAAATTTTTTTATAATATTGTAAAAGTTATTCTTATATAGAATATTCCTAAATAGGAGTTTTCCTGTATTTGCCTACCAAAAATAAATATATGCACAAACACTAATGATTCAAACTTTTTCTCTTATTTATCCATAAAATCTCTCTTGTATTTTCTTACTTATATTTTACAACTCTTATTTAATGTGCCACAATACTAATTTATAAAAACTATCAAGTTCATTCATTCGTTTTTATGAAATGCATCTATATATGTGGTGCTCATGTAGGGTTCTAGTTTATGTTCAAATGAATTGATTTTAACAGATGTATACAAACGCAATATATATATATATAGAATGTTTTATAGTGTGTATTTGTTATGAATCAAAAATAGACATATATATATATTACATGTTAAACCCAGTAATAATTATATACTAATTATATAAACAGAAGTAGAATATAAACAAGGTTATAATAATGACTTGCTAAATGTAATTGATCACAAACTTTTTAAAACCAAGTCAACTGTTAGACAGTTTCTCCTTAAAGCAGATTTCGTCCCCGCTATCGGTGCTTACAGATGGAACAATGGACGTCACACTTACCAGGATAAAATGGTCTTCAACTCTCATAGTCAATAGATATTATATCATTTGAGAGTAATTGTTTAACAGTTTCATGTCGTCGACGTATATGTCTAGACTTACCATTATAATTACTATTTTGTGCCCTACCAATCGCTGATTGACTATCACAATTAATAATGATTGGTGGCACTAGTTTAGGCCAAATTGGAATATCCTCCAAAAAATTACGAAGTCATTCTGCTTCTTCTCATACTTTATCTAAAGCAATAAATTCAGATTCCATGGTGGATCTTGGAATACATGTTTGCTTAGAGGATTTTCATGATACAGATGCACCTCACAAAGTAAACACATATCCACTTAAGGATTTAGTATCATTGGAGTCAGATATCCAATGTGCATCACCGTATCCTTCAAGTACAGCTGGATATCTTGTATAATGCAATCCATCAGTTAAAGTGTATCTTAGATATCTAAGTACCCTTATTAAGGCCTTCCAATGTTCTTTTCTAGGATTACTCGTATATCGACTTAACTTAATTATTAAGTATGTTATGTCTGGTCAAGTGCAGTTTGATAAATACATTAAACTGCCTATTATACGAGAATATTCCAATTGAGATATACTTTCACCACGATTAGTAGTGAGATGAAGTGTTGGGTCTATAGGTGTTCTTATTGGACTTTTCTCATATTTATTATATTTTGCAAGTATTTTCTCTATATAATGAGATTGAGACACAATAAGTTCATTAGATATTCTAGAAATCTTGATTCCTAGAATAACATCTCCTAAGCCCATGTCTTTTATTTCAAACTTGCTAATTAACATTTGTTTGGTAATATTAATGACATCATTATTATTACTAATGATTAACATATCATCCACGTATAGACCAACTATTACATATCCCCTTTGAGTGCTTTTGACAGATACACATTTATTACACTCATTTATTTTGAAATTATTTGATATCACAACATTATCAAATTTTTCATGCCACTACTTTGGTGCTTGTTTCAAACCATATAATGATTTAACAAGCTTGCAAACTTTCTTTTCTTTTACAGGGGCAATAAAACCTTCTGGTTGCTCTATATAAATTTTTTCCTCTAATTCACCATTAAGAAATGCAGTTTTAACATCCATTTAATGTATTTCTAAATTGTGTATTGCAACTATTGCAATTAACATTCGAATGGATGTTATCCTTGTAACTGGTGAATAAGTGTCGAAATAATCAAGTCCCTCCTTTTGCCTATAACATTTGACTACAAGTCTTGCTTTGTATTTATCAATAGATCCATCAGCCTTCATTTTCCTTTTGAAGATCCATTTGCATCCTAATGGTTTGGTTCCTGGTGGAAGATCCACCAATTCCCAAGTATGATTTTGCATAATGGATTCAATTAATTTCACTATTGATCACTTCTTTCCAATATGAAGCTTCTAGAGTAGACAACGCTTCCTTCACACTTTGAGGTTCACTTTATAGCATGTAACTTAGAAAGTCAGGACCAAAAGACTTGGACATCTTAACCCTTTTACTTCATCGGTTCATCTTCATTTCCCTGCTTCATTAGACTCTTGGTCTATTATAGTTTGATGATTATCATTAGGTCTTTTACGAGAACTTGTTTCTTATATAATATTTTTATATGAAAAAATATCTTCAAAGAAAGATGCATTTCTTAATTCTATAAATGTATTGACATGAATATCAGGAATGTCTTATTTATGCACAAGAAACCGATATGTACTACTGTTATTTGCATAACCAATGAATATGCACTCAATTATTTTAGGACTTATCTTAACCCTCTTAGGATCAGGAACAATTACTTTCGCCCACAATCAAAGATATTTATACGAAGATTTTTGACCTTTCTATAATTCATAAGGTATCTTGTTTGTTTTCTTATGAAGTAAACGGTTGAGAATAAAATTTGAAGATGTCAATACTTCCCCCCACATGTTATGAGGTGACCCAAAACTTATTATCATAGCATTCATCATTTCTTTTAAAGGTCGATTTCTTGCGTTCAGCAACACCATTTGATTGAGGTGAATAAGCAGAAGATGTGTTTTTATTATTAATAATAACATTTGGTACAATAGTCATGACATTCATTTTGAACATCACATCACACATATAGCATTTTCCAAGATACATTCCTATTTTTAGTAAGTTCAAATTTATCAGCATGAAACACTAGTTTGAACCCTTTCTTGCTCAATACAGATCCAGTGACTAGATTCTTGCGAATGTCAGGCACATGTAGTACATCATTGAGTGTGAGTTCCTTGCCCGAAGTCATCTTTAACATGACCTTTCCTTTTCCTTCAACTTTAGAAGTGGAGGAATTGCCCATGAATAGTTGCTCACCATTTTCTATTGGTTGATAGGTAGTAAACATTTTATTGTCCGAGTATATGTGGCATGTAGCGCCAGTATCAACCCACCAATTCTTTAGGATTTCCTACCAAATGGCTTCCGAGACAACTGCCGAAAGATACATGTCAGAAACTTTAGTAGATAATTCATCTATTTCTATTATGTTCGCTCAGGGCATTTTTCTTTTGAAGTTCTCTTGCTTTTTGGGTTTGCGACAATCCTTTGCAAGATGTTATATCTTGTTGCAATTATAGTATTTCGCTTTGAACTTCTTTGAAGGACCGCTTCCTTGACTTGGGACTTCATTATTGTGTTTCCTTTTCTTAGTTTTGTTACCACTCTCTATTACATTAATATTGGATGTAATTGGAAGTTTTCCAACTTTCTTTTTAGACATCCGATTATCTTCTTCAATCTCAACCTAACTATCAAGTCCTCGAGCCCCATCTCTTTACGTTTATACTTTAAATAATTTTTAAAATCTTTCCAAGATGGGGGTAATTTTTCAATTAATGCGGCCACCTGAAAAGATTCACTTAAAACTATTTTTTCAGCAGATCAGGATCCTCTATGAGGATTTCTCTGTGAGGATCTTGTGAGGGTTTTACTGTGGGGTTGACAACACATCAAAAAGGAAATCCAATGGCTCATAACTCTTTTTTTTGTTTGTGTATCAAAACGACATCGTTTTGATAGAAATTTTTTTTTACAAGTTAACGAAAAAATTAGAAGCCATCAAACGCCGTTTATTTTTACATATAATTATTTTAAATTTCTTAATTTTTTTGTATATGATTTTTTTTTATATTTAATAACTTAGCTTGCTATTAATAATAGGATAACTACAAACTTGGCTCAAAAAAATGAATAAATATATCGGTTATAATTATCGTTAATGTTTTCAATGCGGCTTTAGTTATTTTTTGTTTATTATTTTTGTTTGTTTATTTATATTATTTATATTATTTATTATTATTATAATTTATATTTATCTGTTCCATAAAAAGAGTTTACTCTCACCATTGAAAATATTATTATTATTTACTCTAACCATTAGGACGTCTAGGTCAACCAAGAAAATATTCTAGACATATCAATTATTATTATTTACATATTTATTTATATCTTTTTTTATTATTAATAATCGTTTTACTTTACATCTCTTAATCCACTGCTCAACGGAGACAATTACCATCACAACTCAAATATTATTTTAAATGTACTCTTTTTACTTTACTTCGTTTGTTTGGTAAAAATAAACGGCGTTTGGTGGCTTCCAATTTTCTATCAATTTGTAAAAAAATCATATCAAAACGACGTCATTTTGATACCCAGACAAAAAAAGAGTTGTGAGCCATTGAATCACCTTTTTAATGTGTTGTCAACCCTATAAAAAACCCTCACAAGATCCTCACAGAGAAATCCTCATAGAGGATCCGGATCCTTTTTCAGCATGAATCTCATGGATTATCAATTGAAGCTCTTGGACTTGATGTAAGACCCCGAATTTTATGAAATAAAAGTATTTAATTTTTCTTATAATTACAATTCAGTAAATGGTTAAATTGATAAAAGTTTAAAGTTAAGGGTGAGATATGAATTATTTTTCAAAATACGCAAGTGGTTATAAAATATTCAATTATCGGGGAATATTCGTTTGGTCGTGGAATATTCTTTCTATCGGAGAATATTCGTACGTACGGCGCAGCCATTTGTGGGCCCTATAACGAATAACTGTCGGATGAAGAAAACGACAAATTTGAGTTTTTATAAATAAACGGCGTAGTTGTTACCGTTAACACTGTTGGAATACCCGGTGGTTAAAATACAGTAATACGCGTTATTGCACAGTAGCACAGCGGTATTGCACAATATTTTTGAATTATTGATTCTTACAGTAAGAAGGCACTACTCAATAATTGTTACAGTAATTACTGTTCAATATTTTATTTTTATTGGTTCAATAATTGCTGTGTTGATATTTTATATTATTGTTATTTCAATAATTATTATTGCACAGTATTTTCCATTATCAGATCAATTATTCATATTATTTGAATAATATTATTAGATAGAATTATTGGTAATGTCTAAAAATTTCTGTCAAGGAGAGGTTTGGTCACCTAATTGCGCACCAGTAAGGATAAATCCTTATTGGAAAGCCCCCTCTTTTCCTGGAACTGTCTGGTTGTCATTATTGTGATTCTGTAATATTATTTGTGAATAATTAATTATTAATTTATATGATAAGGAAAATATTTATTTTATGTGGATATAAATGATGGATATATTTATTTTTATGTGGATAAAAATGAAGGAATTAATGCTGAGGTGTTTTATCAGTATTTTGTCGGTGTGGAGGTATTAAAAATCATCCGTTTATGGATTTCGGATATTTTTAGTTTAGAATTACTTAAAACTCAAAGCTACAAAGTTGTAGAGAATTCGATTTCAGTCAGAATGGACATATAATTCGTATTTTTCTGATAACCGGGATATTATCTATGAATTATTGAAGTTTCGGAAATAAAATGATTTTTATTAAAATTGGGTGGGACCCACTTTTGTTTTTATTAAACATGTGGGCTGATTTTGTTCAATATTGGCATGTTGATGGCTAGCTTGCTGGTGGCTGGTAGGTGGCGTAGAAGAAAGAAATGAAATATTATATTTTATTAATTTAGTCTCATTTGGCATTCTAGCATTTTCCTATAAATAGGTGCTTATGTTAGAATTGAAAATCACACCAGAAACATAAGTTTCCTCTCTCTATATTATCAAGCATATTTTTGAGAGTATTTAGATACTTTGAGAGTTACTATTCAGTAGAAGTTTCCTTTGGCTTTTCATTCGATATTCCAATCAGAAGTACTGCTCTTTTGAAGTAAGGGATTTTAAGGGTTATTATATTTTTCAGTTCGTACTTCTTTCGTCCTTCAGAAAATTCTGGAAAACTTTGAAATGATATTTTGATGAGTTTTATTGATTGTGTCCAAAAATGGTGATTTTTGGATGAATAGATTAAGAGTTATGAATCTTATGAGAAAAGACTATTTTAAAAGTAATCGTTTATAACTCCTTGTGGTTAACTCCAAAATTGATGAAATTTTTATTAGGAGTACATCTATATAATATCAATGTACTCTGTTAATTTCGGAATTTTTGGATAAATATATAATTTATGATAAATGTCTAAATATTCGGCGGTTTTGGCCATATGAAAAATAGTAAATGAATTTTAAAAATTCTGAGAAAAATATATGTTCAATATAGGACTATATCCTGCTAAATCCCAAAAAAGAAATATTTTTGGAACTGATTTGATATTTTTCATGAAAATAGACTAGTTATGAGTAAATGAATTAAATATGTTGTGTGAAGTAAGAAAATTGAAAAATAGGATTTTATGGCTTGAGAATCCTATATGAGGTATATGAAGATTTTTGATGAGGGTTTTGGTTATTGGTGATGAAATTTTATGAGTTTAGAATTTTAGGATGATTAAATGCATTATTTAGTAAAGTGTAAACAATTAAAATAAATTGTTTATAAGTTTAAGAAATGTTATTTCAATATCATTATATCGAAATATTGGTATAGATTTTATTGTAGAATTTCTATCTTTTTGTGTCGAGTTTACTATTCATGAGTTACTATTCACGAGTTACTATTCATGAGTTACTATTCACGAAGTTACTATCCATGGGTTACTATTCACGAGTTACTATTCATGATAACATTGGATTTTTTTTCTAACCAAATTATAGTTGATTTATGAATATTACTCTTGAGATTAATACTATATGTTGATCATATTATTTTTATTATCATATATAACATTTTTATAACCCTAATGATGATATTTCTCTTTGACTTGAGTGTAAAGGTGGGTAGATTTTTGGTATTATCATGACTATGGGTTCTCTTTGGCCAGTAATACAAAGTTAAATTGTTGACTGGTATGATCATGACCATTGAATTTATAATTGAATATCTTTAGCTTAAGTGCAAATGTGAAATGATCAACATGGTTATAATTATTGTTTATATAAATTCTGAAATGATTATATATTTCTTTGAGATAATAATATATTTGGCCTGTAGTGCAAATATGAACTGTTGATGAATATATTTGGCCTGTAGTGCAAATATGAACTGTTGAGGAATATCTTTGGCATGTAGTGCAAAGATGAATGGTTGATGAATATATCTTTGGCCCGTAGTGCAAAGATGACATGTTGTTGAATATCTTTGGCCAGTAGTGCAAAGATGAACAGGTGTTGAGATGAACATGACCAACTGGTGATACAAATGAATATCTTTGGTCGTAGTGCAAAGATGAAGTTATTAGTATGATTATGAACAGAAAATATGATTTGGTCTAACCATGATCTTTGATGTTTCAGGTAAAGATAGGTGATGAAAATTATCTTCGTCCTGGATAAGAAGAGGAATTTAGAACTACAATTATGATTATGAGTTATTCATATGATTGTGGACCAGAGTTGTTGATTGATGTTACAGGGATAAAACATTGTTGGTAGATTTTTAACATGGAGAAGATAATAGACTTTATAGTCTATTTGACTCTTCTAATGGATTGCTCGTTCCGCTGCAACTATGGTTGAAATTTTTATCATCTACCATATATTCTAAATCTTTGATTTATTATTGATGAAAGTTATTGATAATTTAATTATCTTTGGTCCTGATATTCTTTACTAAGCTAGTTGTGCTCACCCTTTTGCTTCCAATTCCTTTCAGATAATAAGAGTGTAGCTGGGTCGAGTGGGGGTAACAGGAGAATAGAACGGTGGTCATCATTTAGTAGTTATATTTGGTGAATCAACTAGGGTGAGGCGAACCAACGTTAGATGTTTTGCCACTATCATACAAGATGTCTAATGACATACAACCTCGTGTCATCATAAGACAGGGTTGTGCTCATCTACTTGCTGAGTATATTTACGAGCACTACCTATATAATCATGGGGTTTGTTTGAAGTATAATTCTCATATAGAGACAGTGGAGATAATGATATGTCAAGAGAAGACTCACCATTGGGAAGAATATGATAGTAATCTTCTCGTTTTTTCTTGGGGTCTATTGGGTCAACCAAGGATAATTCTGTGACCATATGATATCTATCATAACCTAAACTCATGGCATCCCATGTACGAAGGTTTCCTTCAGCACTTCCCAAAGATTCTAATTTCTAAAATAGTTTTTGACTATACCTTTATATGTAAGGTGTCATTGTGACGTGCTATCTAAGGTTGGGACATGAGTCACAGTTGGTATATATTTGTATCAAACTCACAGCATATGTGTTGTTGTATTTTGCACGATAATTGTTGTAATAAAGTTGTAGTTATTTTCTGTACCATGTATTTGGCGACTCAGAATAGGTTGGATGGATTGGACCTATTTTAGGGTTGTCACACTTGATTTATCACAGTCTTTGTATCAACCATTTTAAAATCCAGGAATCTACCGACAACGAATTTCTTCATGTCGGTATCTTCCGTTTTATATTTTTTATCCAAAGACTCACATAATAATTTAGCAGTTTTGATTGGGATATACACATTATACAATGTATTGTCCAATCCATTGATAATATAATTTTTGCAAAGAAAATCAGAATGGTTCCATTCATCTACAGCAGCCAATGTGGTCCTATCAATTTCATTATCATCTACCACAGGAGCATCCTCATTTAAAAACTTTGAAAGATTCAATGTAGTAAGATAAAACAACATTTTATGTTGCCATGCATCTTTTAAAATCAATCCCACTGAATTTTTCAGGTTTCTCACCATGATTAGGAACATTGGTTGTAATAGAGTTAGGCACAATTGAATTAGATAATGCCATAATTCTGTTAAATACACAATTTACAAAATCACTTTAATAAAAATAGAAACAGTAGAAGGAGAAAACAAAAACTAAATTTGTAATTACAATAAAATAAATACGTATTTAATTTAATTTAATTTTAAAAAAATCAGAAAACAAATTTCTATAATGAAACTAAAAAGAACAGAGATGAATAGTGGTTAATCTACTCATTCAC
Source organism: Panax japonicus (assembly GCA_020205505.1). Lineage (NCBI taxonomy): Eukaryota > Viridiplantae > Streptophyta > Magnoliopsida > Apiales > Araliaceae > Panax > Panax japonicus. The sequence continues at coordinate 55,350,439 of CM035105.1, read as the reverse complement.
ATCAGCATATGTGGTTTCTCTCTCTATATTTTGTCTTGTATTATTATTGTTATCAAATACTACGTAAAAGTAGACAATATAAATTTATTTTATGTATAACTATTTTTCGATCCAATGCACCACTGTACAGCAAAATATTTCAATACGATAATCAAGTTTATATAATTAAAATCAGACAAATTCAATTCAATTTGATGGATTTTAATTCTATTTCAGTTCAAGTTGTCATATATATGACATTACTGGAGAATATATAAATCAGAAGGATGTATATATACATGACATTAATTCAAAGAGCGGAGAAAGATTATGTTTTATATATTAGTATAGAATAAGTTATGTTTTATAAATTAGTATAAAATGAATACTAAGGAAGAACATAGATAAATCTGCTTTAAGATTGTTAAACACAATAATAATTATATATTAATTATATAAACAGAAGTAGAATATAAACAAGGTTATAATAATGACTTACTAGATACAAGTGACAAACTTTTTAAAATCAAGTCAACTATTAGATAGTTTCTCCTTAAAGCAGATTTCGTCCTCGCTATCGGTTCTTACGGAAGGAACAATGGACGTCTACTTCCTAGGATAAAATGGTCTTCAACTCTCATAAGAAACACTTCAATGGAAGAGTTCCACGAATCAATAATATTTGAATACTCTATATGACTTTTAATGAAGAAGAATGAATTGTATTTTAAGAACTTGCTGAAGGATTGAAGTTGAAGTTATCGTTTTTAGATAGATTTGGAACATATTTATAGGTTTCAGAATATCCCTTTGAAGATGTACCTTCGTTTGAAAAGATACAACCCTTTGAAAAGATATATCCCTTTGAAAAGGTTACATCCCTTTGAAAAAGTACATTTTCAATTTGAAAAGATATGAACCAAACACACCCTTTCTAAAGGTCACACCTAGTGATTTTATTTTAGATAAATTTCTCATTCATTAATATATATATATATATATATATATATATATATATATATTGTGAGATCCCAAATTTTTATGAATAAATATTTAATTTTCTCGAAATATTTTTTTGAATATTATGGTGTGGATTTGAGATAGTACTGTTATAGTTGTGGGTAATATTTATAAATTTTTCAAAGTACGCAAGTTGTTATATAATATTCGATTGGTCTGAAAATATTCATTTTAGCAGGGAATATTCGTACAACGGCACAATTATTGGTGGACCCCACAACGGAATTATTGTCGGATTGAGAAAACGACAAAAATACTTTATAAAAATAACGGTGGAAGTTTTACCGTTAACTGTTGAAACACCCGATATTAAAAGTATAGTAATACGCGTAGTTGCACAGTAGCACATGGTATTGATTATTGATGCTTATGTGATAAGTCACTCAGTTTTGTTTTATTGATATTATTAATGTAATAAAACAGAAATTTTTTTTATATCAAACAGAATACTTTTATAAAGTTATTCTATAAATATAATATATTATATTCTATTATGCATAGTATTGCATAGTGTCTGCATAGTGCTTTGCATATTAAAATCTTTTTATATAAAACAGAATACTTTTATAAAGTTATCTGTTTTATTAGACAATAATTAGAATATATTATATTTTATTATGCATAGTGTTTGCGTAGTGCTTGCATAGTGTTTGCATAGTAAAATCTTTTATAAAGTTATTCATTTTATTAGATTATAAATAGAATATATTATATTTTATTTAAAAGATTTTGCTTTAAATATGGACCGTCAGATTAAAGTAAATCAATCTGTACCGTTCATGAGTTAGTTACTATGCAGTCCATTTTTCTATAAATAGAAACTCATTCCTTCATTATTTCTTACGAATTCACTGAAACTCTAGAGAGAGAAAACTATAGAGAGAAAGAAGAAAAGTGTTCTGCTACTTCACTACTTCTATATCCAGTACTCTTCTTCTTAAGGTAGGGAATATTATTTGTTGTACTCGTAAGGAGTATTCTTTCTTTCTTATTCATGAAGAAAACTTCTGTTATTCCATTCTTTATTATTATGTTGGAATAACCTGTCTATGCAAAGTACTGCATACATGGTGAAATTCTTCTAATATTCCATTCTTTATTATCCTGTTAGAATATCCTATCTGTGCGTTTTACGCCGGACATGATTCCATTCTTTATTATTCTGTTGGAATATCATGTCTGGCGTTTTACGCCGGACTTTGTTCCGTTATTTAGTATTCTGTTGGAATAACCTGTCTATGCGAAGTACCGCATACATGGTGAAATTCTATTGTTATTTTATTTTTTATTATTCTGTTGGAACATCATGTCGGTGCGAATTTCGCCTAACTTGGTTCCGTTATTTATTATTCTGTTTGAATAACCTGTCTGTGCGGTCTATCGCATGCCTGGTGATTTCTTTTGTTATTCAATTCTTTATTATACTCAGTTGGTTAAAACTTTGACTTCTATACTCCATGAAATTAGTGAAATATCCTTGATATTTGTGCTTCATCCAGTATCTTTTTATGGAAATATTCTTCTGAGCATTCTTGAATTTTACTCTACAAAGAAGTATCATGTTGACAATTTGAACGTTATTAGTTCCTGGATAATTTAATTCTTGAACTTGTTTTATTGAATTCCTATATCATTGTCAGCATCCCATGTTTATATTATGTTGAAAGTCATATGTGGCCTGTAGTGCATAGATGAACTTGATATGATTATGACCAGGAATAATTCGGTATAATCATGACCATAATGTTACAAATGATGTGGAAAAAAGTCCTCATTGGCCCGTACTGCATTGATGGACAGTTTTTGGTATGATTAAGGCTATGGATTCTCTTCGGCCAAGGGTGCAAAGATGAATTATTTTATGGCATGATCAGGACCGTTGATGAAAACATGATTATCTTCGGCCCGTGGTGCATAGATAATTCGTGGTCGTGATACTAAAGAATATCCTTGGCCTGTAGTGCATGTATGATTTGATGATGTGGAATAATTATTAAGCTGACTCTCAGCGATAAAAGTGATGAAAAACTTTTTAAATCATAGAAGATATTAGATTTTATTCTCTACTTGACTCTTCTAATGGATTACTTGTTCCGTTGCAGTTAAACTTGATGTTTGTTATATTGTATCAGTTTAATATTGTTGAAGGCTAATGATAATTTATTCTGCATTATCTTAGTCATAATATTTCTTACTGGGCTAGTTGAGCTTCACCCTTTCTTCTATTCTCTTCAGAAAATGAGAATATAGTTGGGACGAGTCGGGGAACGGAGTGATGGTCCTAGATGGTGCATTAGTAGTCCTCACTATTCTGTAAAATAGTGTGATAATAATTGTAATTAGGACTCCTTTTGAGTTTGTATACTCTCTAGTAGACAATATTTGTATTCAAACTCACAGTTTATGTTTTGTCGTATTGTACACGGCAGTTGTATTATTAAGTTGTATTTGAATTCTGTGTCATGTATCTGGCGACTCAAGATGGGTGATGTATACCTAATTTTGGGGGCGTCACACACACACACACACGCGCGCGCGCACACACACACACACACACACACACACACACATATATATATATATATACGGAGAGGCTCTAAAGTGAACCTTAAAAAGCGAACCAAAGACGAACCGTCGTCTTTGGTGCCTATGGCGACGGTTCGACCCGTCGCCAAAGACTACATGGCTATGGCGACGGGTCGAACCATCGCCATAGACACCAAAGACGACAGTTCGTGTTTAGTTCGCTCTTTAAAGTTCGCTTTAGAAATAGACCGTATATATATATATATATATATATATATATATATATATATATATATATATATATATATATATATATATATATATATATATCCAATATTATCTTTATTTAATATAAGAACCATTGGTCGAGATTAATTCACGTCTATTATTAGTAGTAGCGGACGACGGGTTGCATCTGCTACTAATAGTAACGGATGACGGGTGTCGTCCGCTACTAATAGTAATGGATGGGGCTAAAAATAGTACAGTCATTCGTTATTATTAGTAGCGGACGTAACCCGTCGTTCACTACTAATAGTAGCGGACGTGAATTAATCTCGATCGTTGGTTCTTATATTGAAAGATAGAAATGGTGTATTCCCCCATTTTTAATCCACAACAAATATATGCATTACTAATGGATTAAGTAATTATAATAAAATTTCCTAAATATAAAAAAAATTTACTGTATTTTTATAATAAAGAAGCTTGGCCACAAATGAAATTAATAATTATTGGACAATTACCAACCTGGTAAGTTTGAAGGTCCATTAGTCTAGCTAGAGCCTAGAAGTTGGAAATGAAATGGTGATATTATTCTCCTTTGAAAAAAGAATTATACTATTTTTTATATAAAATTAATGTCCAACTGTGAATACAAGGGGAAAATTAATCCACGTAGCTTACATATTGATATACATAACTAAATTGATTTGAAAATAATTAACATGTTTCATGCAATTCATATTTTTATCGGATCCAGCTGCATGATTTTCTTATAATTTGTACATTATTGTACTCTTTTATTCTAAAAATTGGAGGCTTTTAATTTTTTTATAAAATTAAATAAATAAATAAATATGGTAAGTCCTACTCCTGGTGTAGGTCAAAATAGATTATATTATTATATACATATATATCTATCTAATAAAATACAAATGATTTTAAATTTTCCGCTCACTTAATAAATCATCTGGGCCGTCCAAAATTTGGGATAAATTCCACCGTTCATACATCTATCTAATAAAATACATCTATCTATCTAATAATCTAATAATCTATCTAATAAAATACAAATGACTTTAAATTTCTCGCTCACTCAATAAATTATTTTGATTGTTCAAAGTTTGAGATAAATCATATTGTCCATACAGTGCCGGAGGCACGGGACCCAGCTAGTATATATATATATATAGAGAGAGAGAGAGGAGACAGGGAGAGGGAGAGGGAGAGGGAGAGAGAAAATATAATATATTTTGATAATTAGTTTTGACCTATATGTATATAATTACATTATATACATTTAATCGTACAATGATCAAAAATTCTTCCGATAAAATAATTGCTTCATTAAACAGGATTTGGCTCCCTTTCATAACACATTCTCCAATTACATCCAATACAATAATTATTTTATCTTAGTAATTATGTTGGTAATCATCAAACTATGCTAATAAATAATTGATGCTATTAAGATTATTCTTACAAAAAAATTAAATTCATTAAAAAATAATTTTACGATTAAAAGTTTAAAAAAAACAATTTTGATGAAATATTTACACGTTCATCAAATGGTGAAAAAGTGTCGAATTACTTTTATTTTTGAAATTACTATACTACATAATCTCAGTATTATAAGTCAATTGATTATAATATCTAAATTTATAAAAGTATGATGTATTGGATAGAATTGGAGGGAGGGAATGCGTAATGGGATGGAGCCGAATCCCATTATGAAATATAAGGGTGTAAACGAATCGAGTCGAGCCGATTATTGAGTTGGTCAGATTTGTTTCACAAAATTTATCAAGTATAAAATAAGATTTGATTGAGGCTCATTTAGCTACCGAGTCGAGCATGATTCCGAATCGAGCCCGAGCAGTTTGAACTTTTCTAACGAATATGATCCGAATATCAATAGAAAATTATAATTTGAGGAGGTTCGAGTAATTTATCGAACTTTAAAATTTGATCATATTTGACTCATTTATATTTCGAATCGAACTCAAATCTAACTTTTAGTCGAGCGAGTTCGAATCGAGCTTCGAACTGTTTGCTCATTTTACAATCTTAATAAAATATGATAGGTAAAAAAAACATTGGAGAAATGGGGAGAAAAGAAATAAGTAAATAAATTGTAAAAGACATGTAAGAAAAAAAAATTAAGTGAGACTGGTGTTTAAATCAGTTGTCCATTTTGAATTCTGAAAGAGAGCTTGAGATTGTTCATAGTTGTGTAAAAGGACTAATTTCTTAAAAACTTGGGAAACTTTCAGTTCTTTCAAAATTGCAATGAAATATAAAAAGGAAACTGATATTTTTACATGTTAAAATGATATTTTTACATAAGTCTCTCACATGAAATCACATGAAAGTAGAACTCACTCACTATTCATATAATTAAAAAAATCACGTGAAAATATCAATTTTGTATGTGAAAATATTAGTATATAAAATTGTACTCCATCCCATGCCATACCAAATAATAGAGATTCAAAGTTTATTACTTCTCTCTCTCTCTCTCTCTCTCTCTCTCTCTCTCTCTATCTCTATATCTCTTGGGTAAGAAAAGATTCAAGGTTTCAAGCAAGCTAAAAAATACAAAATTTCTTAAAGAAATGGCATATTTTTATTTTATTTTATTTTTGAAACAGCCCAAAAAAGGACTTAAATAAATTAAGGCAGAGCATCCAAAGTAACAAGAGGAAGGATAAAATCAGGTACTCCTCCCATTAAATACAAAAACAAAAAACACAGGAGAATGAACCAATTTAGTTAACCCATGGGCAACCATATTACCCTCTCTCCTCACAGGGGAAAAACTAATGCTCACAAAAACCTCCTCAGCTGCAGCAGGCAATCGTGAATGATTAGATTAGACCAAATCCTAGGTCCCAATCCCTTAGGCGACAAACTGGAAAAAAAATATGTTCCATAACAAACATATCAGAAGACTATAAACAAATATCTAAAAGAGAATGAAAAAAATGCAAACCAACTAGAGAACTCACATATGCCTGTCGACCAAGAAGATCCAAATTATTATCATGTAATGAAACCGAGTATATCGATTAAACTTAAGCTTCACTAGCACACTGGCAGCACTTGTTTCACCTACAAAATCCCATTTGCAATATCTGTAAACCCATGACGAAAAATTATTATGCAATAAAAACATAAATCAATCAGAAAAAAAAAAAAGGAATGTGTTGGAGATTCTTAAAAAATACCCAGCAGCAGGAAAGATCTAATCAGCACCTTAATATTGCTCGTAGAAATTTAGGTTCATATTGATAATTGTGTTAGTTTGGAGGTAAAAGCATATTGTCTTGAGCCCCTAGATTTTGAAATAGGAGACCTATCTAATTACATGGAGAGCCATTTCAGTAAGGTCAATTATAGGACATTCACTACATGTGAATGCAAAGGATGATTGTCTGCCATCAGAATGGGTTCTTAACTCCCAGCGCCTCTGGAAAAATTCGACCTGAAGATGCCAGAAGATCTTTCTAAAGCAGAAATTTTACAGAGGTCACCGGTATAAAAGAGTGAAGAGATAAATGAGTGAGCAATGTGTGACTAGTGATATACATAGAAGGGGGCAATTATAAGTCCCTCAAATCTTCATTAACTGAAATTTCTTAGTTCCCTCTTCTATATGGAGATGTAAAAAAAGATAAGGCTCAAAAAGAAACATTACAAAATATTAACGATGTCAACTGATGGACCACAAACATGATTCAGTCATCAAAAACTTGGTCAGCAGTCACTTGGGAGCTCTAGGTTAATCATGCCAGAAGGGACTTACTAAAGCATGAATGTGACAAAGGTAATTCGTATAAAAGTGTGAAGTAGAATGTGGATCAGCATGTGATTGGAGGCATTATATGCCATCTCATCTAAAAATTTGTAGAACACTTTTTTATGAACAAGATACGAAATAAAGTTCAATTAAGCATATTACCTTAAAAAGATGGCTAAAAGAAGATGAAGCAGAGAAGGACGAATTGAGAAATACAATCAACTTTGATGAAACGAATGCACGTTTATCATTGATACAGCAAGTCATCTACAAGAATCATCAACCTCTCAAGTATCAATACTGCACCAAAACCTACATAAAAAATCTGCTTGGCGTATATTTAGTCAAAATTGAGAACAAAAGAACAATGAGTAATTCACCACAACTATATCAAGGCAAAATTTGATGTATAACATTTATTTAAAGAAAGTGTTCTCAGTAACATTATGTGATGGGTAAAATAATGAAAATTGAGCATTAATTTAAAGAAATATTTGTCCAAGTAACAATATGTGATGGGTAAAATAATGAAAATTGAAAAGCATATAAAAGATATGAACAGAAAAACTTTACCACTGGGAGAACCCAAGCCAGTGTTAGCAGAGAAGACCATCGAGGCACCAAATAAGCAATCTTGGATCCTCATCAAACCTAATTCTTGTTTTTAAACCTTAGCATGTTTTGCCATTTCCCACCAAGAGTTGAAGAGAGGCTGTATTAATAGGTAATAAGTCAAATTCTGAATCTAAGAAAACAAATACAAAGATTACAGCAAACAAGGTTTATTATAATACTCCCTCCGTTCCAACATATAAGATCATTATTGACATAAATTTTTTAAATTTTAGTCAATGCAATGATGAATATCATAAACTATGTAAAAAGTACTATTAAATTATAAGATTTATGTTTTCATAATTGTTAATGAAGCATATAATTTTTTAGTTTAAAAATGTAAATTGATTTTCTAAAGTCAATAATGATTTTATAACTTGGAACGGAGGGATTATAATAGTTGGGTCCATTTTATAACTTGGAACGGAGGAAGTATAATAGTTGATTTTCTGATTCTGATAAATCAAACTAGGAGTAACCCAAGCAAACAAAACATTAATGCCAACATATGATAATTGACATGAGTGGGAATGAATAACATGGGTAATGCATAGGACATTGTTATACTACCTCCGTCCCACAATTATTGAAACACTTTTTTTGGTGTCTGGCACGGATTTTAAGACATGCCAAAATTATATTTAAATATTATATTATTAAAAAATTTGTACTACAAATAAAAATATGACATCTAAATATGCCAAAATATATAAATATACATAAGCTATAATATCTAAATATGTTTTTGATTCATCTTAAACTCCGTGTCACACACCAAAAAAAAGTGTTTCAATAATTGAGGGCAGAGGAAGTATTTCACTACAAGTAATCAACAAATTTTTAACTACGTCCTTGTAATGGTTATAGTTGTCACTGCGCCACGGCGAGGCACGATAGTAGCTAACCGCCAATGCGGCAATGCCTAGGCGATAAAGCGCCCATCATGGCACCCGTATGACGACAAGTCGTTCACAGTATGCAATTTATATATTATTTATTTTACATCAAAAGTACAATGAACCAAAATTATTATTTAATTTTCTCATGCATTTTTCTCATGTCTTGCACTAAAAAAATACATTAAACCAATATAAAATATACATTTAATTTTAGGGAAAAAATATTATTTATATATTATTTAGAGTTACACGAGTTTTTATGATTTATGTGGTAAAAATTATAACTTTTAAGAGTTATTGTACATGCAATAAAACTAAGTTTCAACTAATAATTCATGGAGAAAGAGAAGGTTACTTCTTTTTTAAAAAAATATTATTTTATTACTTTTTGAGAAGAAAAAAGTATTTATTATTTTGTTAAAAAAAATCATGACCAGCATGTAGAACAAACACGTGGAACACATCTATTTTGTTTTGTAAGCGGCAATGAATCACTTCAGTACATTAAAATCTTTAGTGGATGACAGCTAGCAATTAAATTTAACAAAAAAGAGAAAAAGAACAAAAGTAACTAGTTGGTGGCAGCTAGAAGTCAAAAGGCACTTTATTCTTTCTTCTTCTTATGCCCCAACCCGTTTCTTTTTCTTTTCAGCTCTTCATATCTTCTTCTTCTTCTGGTCTTCTTTATATTTTTTCTTTTGCCTTCTATAACAGAAGTTTCCCTAATAGTTGTTGTGTGTGTCGCAAACATCGTCAAGTGATGTTGAGTGTGGGTCGACAAGTTGAAGTGGACAGAAATTTTTAAGATTGTCTTCCAATTTGACCAAGTTGCCTTGGCTGCTCACCTTGGCAACTAAGCGGCCAAGGTGTCGCCTCGACGACGACTTGTGGACGCCTAGCTGTCAAGGCGCTAGTATCGACTTTTGCATGCTCATGCGCCAGGACGCCAAGGCGTCTATTGGAATTGCCATTGCCAAACTTTGTACACAAGGAAAATATAACAAATTTCAGGAATGGTTGAAGTTTTTTGTATTAACAAGTGGTAAATTGACATCAAGAATGGACATGGAGAGCAGTCCTAAATTTTTTGTGAGATTATAAGGATAGTGTTTTGGGTGGTGGGAGCTGAGGATTGTCTGAAGCCAGAGTACTCACCTCAAGTTGTTTTCCTACTAACCATATGTTTTATTTTATTATTCTAAAGGCCCTTTGAATGGTGTGCATGACTTTTATGTAGAGAGGTAAAAAAAATCTTATCTGGAGATGGAAGGGTAGTATTAATTGCAAAGGAAGAACATTGGTAAGCTTTCTTTTGATATAAAGTTATGGACATACGACACACAAGTTTGAATAAATTCTTTTATCACATTGATGCAGGACAAGGTCTAGACGGATTTAGGGAAGGGATAAAGGAGGAAGAAAGAAGGGGATAGCGGAAGAAAAACCATGCCCCAAGGCCAAAATGGCATAAAGCTCAATCTCAAATCAATATTCAATTCTTTATTCATTATGTAAGGAATGCAAGACTCGTATAGAAAACCTAATACTTATTGACTAAATAAACTCTAATGTTAGATACCAAGTAAAACTTTAATACTATTAAGATATGATAGGTATCTGATGCGGGAGAACAAGGTCAAGGACAAACTATAGAAATTTAAAATATCTCAAAGAGAAGAAAATTAGATAAAAAGAGCAAAGCTCAACATATATATTCAAATCAACAAAACAATCAAAGCACCAACCTGCCCCCGTCCCACACTTATGGGCTTAAATACATGTATGGTAATAACTAGAGACCAAATTGACGGACTCATAAGGAAACTCAAAACACAGTTAAAGTAACTAAGAAACAAGGGAAAATGTGCAGCCATACCACCAAGCATTAGCTTGGATGGTTTAGCTGGCCTTTGCATAGCAAAAGTCCAGGGATCACATTCCCATCCCCCCATCCCCCATGGTTGTAATGAATTAAAAGTATAAAAAAAAGGAAGAAGAAGATGCGCAGCCATTGTTTCTGGACAATTATGGACTGTTCTTCTACTTAAAGTTTTCACACAAATTAATTGTCATTTGAAAGGTTTATGAATCTAGTTTCCAATACTTCAAAAGGTGAACAATTTAGAATCATGTATAGAAAATTACAGCATTTTTTTCCAACACTGGTTAATGAAGTTTGCTAATCTAGAAATTCTGTTCACCTTCTCCTCTCAATGTATCAGTATCCTATTAAAAGGAATAGCTATTACCTAATTTATACATAGGTAGATCCCCAAAATACTTAAACAACCTAATTAACCTAGATTCCTAATTATTATCTACTATATTTTAAATTACTATCTACTATACTTCAAAGATTTAAAATAATTACAATCATTTTATCCAAATTAATAACATAAATTAATTTACTAATAATGAATACTTCCGGTCTAGTTCTGCATCATTCTCCCCTCCATTGAGAAAATGAAAAGTTTTAAATTGTGGAAGAGTCAATAAGCATCTATCTTTACTCCACAAATGCAATAGGTTGAAAACTATAAGGGGAGCAACTTTCTCATCCAACATACTATTGCAACTGTCATTGATGATAAAATCAATGTCTTGATAACAGGCCTCATGACACTTTTTTTTCATTTGGTAAGTAAAAAATTTATTCAAAGAGGCACCAAGGACTAAGGAGGGATAAAAAGACAATTAACCATCAGTCTATCGCTTATAGATTATAAGGTTAGAAAAGATCACAAAGCAATCATATGAAAAAGAGTTACTTACTTTTAATAGGAGAATTCTTCTCTTTTCTGTCCATGAGTTCATCAACTCCCACAAGATCTCGAACATCTCATTTAGCAATTCTTTCTCACTCTGCAAGATTTTGTTCAACTTTCATCTTGCTTTATACTTCAAGCTTCTTTCTTGCTCATTTATTAGTGTTATTTCCTCTTGTAAAATTTATCCAACAACCTTTGGGCATCAAGCTTCATTCCTGGATGAGCAAGAGTATGACTAATAAAAGAAAGTGTAGTTTTGCATGGTATGAATCCTTTCTCATTCATCTCCTCAAGTAACCGTTTTGCCTCAGCTCTGTATGATTTCTTTAATGCCCATCCCAGCTCTGCTTGCTTTGATAGCTTGCACCAACCACTTATTAGTATATCATAAGTTGAAGAACTAGGAGGTACCCCTCTGAGTTGCATCTCATTCATAAGCTCTCTAGCCTGGTTCATCTGTCCCATCTTCGCAAAATCACTGATCAGAACATTATAAGTACTAGTTTGGGGAACAAAGCCTTTGGTTATCATGTCACAATAAAGCTTAATAGATTCCTTCTTATTGCCATTCTTTCCATGGCCAGAAACCAAAATATTATATGTATTAGCATCAGGGACAAAGCCTCTTCTCTTCATGACATTTAGCAACTCAGTTGTCTTGTGCATCAAACCAGCAGCCGAGAGACCCCCTAATAGAGTATTATAAGTTGTGATATTGGGGGAAAGTCCTGAATCCAACATCTGGGAATACATAGCAAAAGCACACTTTAAATGAGTGCTTTTGCAATAACCTCGTATCAGGGCATTATAAGTGACATTATCAGCTTCAAAGCCTCTTTCTCTCATATCCTTTAATATCAAAGTTGCTTTTCTGGTCATCCCTAGTCTGCATAAGATAGCTATAAGGGTATTATAGACTGTCTGATTGAGTTTTAGACCCATACCTACAAGCCGTTCATGCACTAACAAAATTGTCTCAGCCCTTTTACTCTTTGAAGGCCGCATCTAGCACGATCCTGTGAGTAGTTGAGGTAGGTTGGAACCCCGTAACCTGCATTTTTCTCAATAAATCCATTGCTGTTATCAACCTCAGAGGAGTCACATAGCCCTTTTACAATAGTATTACAAGTGATTAAGTTAGGCATTAACCCAAAGCTATTCATCTCATCCCATAGTTTAATAGCACTTTCCAGTTTACCCTCTTTGCAGTAAGCACTGATCATGGTGTTAAATGTAGCAGGATCTGGAACCAAACCAAGATGCCTCATTTCAGCATAAACAGATTGCACTTCATACTTGCCAAGTCCAAGCAGTCCATTGATCAGGACATTGTATGCAACAACATCAAACTCTATTTTATTCTCTATCATCTCTTGGGCCATGTTAAGAGCAGCTGACTCCTTCCCTGCCTTAAAAAAACCATCAATTAGGGATGTGTAACTAACACAATCTGGCAACAATCCCCTCATTGAAATATTTCTGAAGAATGCCTCAGCTTCATCTATCCTTCCCACTCTTTTCAAATTGTTTATGAAAGCATTGAGTATGAAATTATTTTCATCCAACCCAGTCAATTTCATTTCCTCATAGAAACCAAGAGCAACATCTTGTATACCAGACTTGAAACAGCCATCAATCAGGGCACCATAGGTGTAAACATTTGGCACGATATTCCGGTGTACCATTTTCCTCATGTAATTAACTGCTGTATCAAACGCTCCCGTTTTTAAATAGCCATTGATCATTGAAGAATATGTGACAACATTTGGAAAAACATCTTTCTGCTCCATTTCTTGCAATACAGACTCCACGCCTTTCATGTCTCCTACTTTGCAGCGCCCATCAATCAATGATGAATACGTAACACAGTTTGGAGCAAAATTAAATTTCAAGAGAGTCTCAAACATGTTCTCAGCCTCACCGGTCATTCCAACCTTAAATAGCCCATCCATCAAAGTGGTCAACAAAACCACATCAAAGGCAATTCCACGAACTACCATTTGACTCTGAAGCTTAAAGGCTCCCAGGGCGTTCCCCTTTTTAAATAGTAAATCCACAAAGATTGCGTAGATTACATGATTAGGATCCATGCCCATCCTTTTCATCTCCTCAAAAAGAAATGTGGCATCGGCAACCCTCCCACTCTTGCAAAGGCCATTTATAATAGAACTGTAAGTAACAACATCAGGCAATAATCCATTCATCAGCATCTCCTCATGTACAGCAAGTGCTTCCTCGAGCCCTTGCTGCTCACAATACCTACTGATGAGCTGTGGTATACGTTACAAGATTCGGTTTTAGGTCTAATCCTCCTGCAAAAAAAACTTTCTTTTCATTATCATTATCAATATCTAAAGTATCACAACTACTGTTCATGTTCTGATGAGACTGCAAAAGCTCGTCCATAAAACTCTTGGCGCTAGCAAAATCACCAATCTTGCAGAACCCATCAATCAAAGTATTATAAGTAACAATGTCCGGAGAAAGACCCTCCTTCCTCGAATTACCCATGAGTGCAAGAGCATCACTCACCTCACCCGCTTTACAATACCCATGAATCAAGGTATTAAAACCTACAACATCAAAAGCAGCCTCCCCATTTCCCGTCATTCTTTCCACAACCCATTCTGCATAATTTAACAAACCCATTTCACACAAGCCCTTGACGAGTATATTACAAGTAAAAGAATCAAAAGGAATTCCCTTTTTAACCATTTCAGAACACAACCCAAAACCCTGTTCAACAAACCCAACTCTGCAAAAACCCCATAAGACAGTATTATAACTAACAATATCAGCTTCACTACCATTATTATCATCATCTCTGAGCAAATCTAAAGCTAAATCAATCCTACCAGTTTTACATAAAGAGTGAATTACAACATTATGAGTAACAACATTAGGAACAATCCCACAAGAGAGCATCTCCGTATAAACAACCCAAACCTGAGAAACCAAGCCAGAAGCATTGAACTCGCGAAGAAGGCAATTCCAGGAGCATAATTCGGGAACCATGCCGTGGTTTCTCATGGCCGTGAAGGCTTCAATGGCTTTGGAGAGGCGACGGCAGGAAAGGAAGAGCTGAATGAGAGTACAGAAGAAAGAGGCGTACAATCTACTATACAATTTTGTTGTTGCAGATGGGGAGGAGAGAGAACGAGCCATCCTCCTGGAGAGAGGATAAGATGAAGGTATAGTTTTTCTGCACTCCACCTGTTTGATGAAATGCCGCAATGGCAATTTCATCATTATTCTCATCATCGTCGTCGTCTCTCTTTGTTGCTGCTATCATGTTGATGAGATTTCCATTTCCATTAGAGGGAATCTAATACACTCCATGTCTCCATTAGAATGTGTATTGAACTATCAGAGCATGCTTTTACACTTTCAGTACTTCACCCAGGTACCAGTATGGACGATGCAGTACATGGATTACAATTTTGACTGTTTTCTCAGGGCAGGTGAAAGCAAGGTTCTCATACCACGGTCATCTAACCCGAAAATTACCGGTTATTTACCCAACTTGATTAATATATATTATTAGTAATTAATAAAATTTAAAAAAATCTCATTTTTTATAAACTATGTAAAACATAATAAAGTTAACTTAAAATATTATTAAAAATAGTTAGTTTCAATATTAAAAAAATATAGTACCAAATAAAAAAAATTAAAAATCGGGTCAATTAACGGTTAAACCATTGGTTGGACCGGTGGTCAACCGGGTCAACCGATTTTTGACAAAATTAATAAAATCATGTTGAACCAAACCGAAGAATTGACCGATTCTAGTGTGTACCGGTTGGACTGACGGGCCGGTACAAGTTTAATAACACCAGATGAAAGTACCAGTAATCCAATATAAATGTGTGCTCTGTAGTATCAAAAACACGTGTAGAAATATTAGTTCTCTCCAATAAACTTAAATTAAAATTACTTGCAAATTATTGCTCCCTCAGTTCTAAAAATTATAGTAATTGTTTCATGCACGTTGATTAAGAAAAACTTTTAGTACGGTCACTTGATGTGTAAAATTTTCATAAGATTATATCATTATTAAAAAAGAAAAAAGAAAAAGAAAAATGTGGAAGGCCATTCAAGATTAAGAACTTCAAAACAAATAATAAAAGAGGGAGAATTTCTTAAAAGAATAAGAAAATTTTGTTGTAATCTAGAAAATTGCAAACGACAAGTAAATTAAAAAGAAAAAAAAGTCCTCAGTAAAACGACTACTCTATTCTATGGACTGGATGCAATATTAAAGAAAATAAAAATGTTCTATATTGTTCCCTATTTATAAAGAGATTTTAAGAATATTTTGTTATTTTATAATATTATTAACATTAAAAAAATTAATAATTTATTATTATAAAAATACCTTTTTATATTTGTAAATTTGCATAATTATGAATTGAAAGGAGTATGAGATTACGGTCGGAGCAATATCATGCACCGACTATATCAGACTGTATTGGTTCGTACCGGTTACCGAAACTATCCAAAATTGGGTACTAATACCGATACTGATTGAATTGGTTTCCCGAACCGATTAGCCGGTCTGGTACGATACTGGTTTTTAATTTTGTTTCTCTAATTTTGTGATTTGAGTAAATACCATGTAATTATTAGGCAATCTTTGGAGTTATTTCTGGACCGGCTGTTTATTGTAAAGTCACTAACATCCATATAAAGTAAGAAATTTGTTTGATGAAAAGATTCAGTCTTTATTTATTTATTTTCTCTGATTTTGATTTTTTATTTCCATGGTCATTGTATTATTGTATTGTTTATTTTGATTTTTTTTTGTTTTTTTGATTTTTTGTAGTTGCAGACATTACCTAAAATTAATGCAAGCCCAAATTAGCAATTGCAACAGCTTGGAGGCATTTTCTTTATGCCGGTTCGCTACGATAAATATTGACTAAAAAAAATAAATATCAATATTAATATTGAAATACTGGTATATATCAAATTTTTTTACTAAAATCGAATCGGGATATAAAAATACCGAATTGATTGTACCGAACCGATTAATTTGATAATTTACCGAAGCACACCCCTAACCAATAGTCTGTGTGGTGGTGGTGTAACTCAAATTAAAAAAAAAAATTACCCGAAAAACTCTAGAGCAGCTGAAAGACGGGTCTAACGATCGGCAGACCGGTCCAATTTTTTTTTTTTTGCTTTGATTCCCAAAAATGTATAGTATTTTTTTCAACTGGAATTTTTATGAAATTCAGTGATTTTGGTATAATTTAGATACGTATAATAATCAATGTTGTACATACTGTACAATCCTGTTTTTTAAATGTATCCAAGTCACACAAAAAATATTGAATTCTGTAAAAATTTCAATTAAAATAAATATTATATTTTTTTGAGAGATATTAATAAAAAACGGTCGTTACGGGTCCCAAAAATAATGTCCACGTAGAAGGACTGTAATAATATAGATTACTAAATAAAGTACCATCTGTTTGCTCAGAAGCTATTATATGTAGCAGGAAATGTAAATATTTTGGTGAATAATCACAATGTCGGTAAGGATGATGACCCGACTTTGCAATATATTATAAATGCTATTAAGAAATTTATAATTTAACGAATATCTTGTCAGAAAAGGGGGAAGAAAAGATAAAAAATGCTACCCATCTTTCGTTTTTTTGCTTCTAATGATTAACAAAATTGAAAAAAAGGAACATATAGTGATGCAACTGAATATAATTAGATTGTAACGGATTCGGTTATCGTGAAGTTAATTTTATGGTAAGTTGATCAATTGACAAATACAATGCTGACACGCAGAGAGAAATCACCTCCCGGCCTGCGTATGGACATTGAATTGATCAATTGACCAAAGTAACTTCATATTTGTTGGAAATGGGTTTGATAAAATATATATATTTATGTGTTCAAATAAAATATATATTTATGTGTTCAAATCCATTAAGAATTGAATGAGAAAATTGACGGGCCGGGTCGGGTCGGATTCGGGTCGGGTATCTT
The DNA here is from genome assembly GCA_020205505.1 of Panax japonicus. Taxonomy (NCBI): domain Eukaryota; kingdom Viridiplantae; phylum Streptophyta; class Magnoliopsida; order Apiales; family Araliaceae; genus Panax; species Panax japonicus. The sequence goes on along the minus strand of CM035105.1, from coordinate 55,332,605 downwards.
TTTGAATAAAATCTGTTTAATTAATTATTAGATTTTGTATTAAGTTATATATTAATATAACGGTAATAAACCGCCAATTGTTCCTATATATTGGTCTTGGTGCGTATTGGTCTGAAAAAGTATTATCACAAAGATATTTTTAATAGCAGTATTCTGTGATATCAATTCTCTCCCTCCCATTCTTACTGCAAGTCATCCAAGCAACAAGTTGTGTAGTAAGTTTATTATTTTAATCATTTATAAATTTGTTTCATGCATGCATCATTACTTAGTACAGTACATATCATTAATATTGGTTCTAAATGTTCTTAATTTTGAAGTGCTTCTAATTAAGAACTGAAAATCCGTTTTATCTTGGGAAGCAATTATTCATTAATCCTTAGCACCTGTGAGGGAATAAATTTGCTTTAAGGAGACTTTGTGAATTCAAAGGACTCGGATTTATATTCATCATTTTACAAGTTATTTATGTTCTGCATAATTTATTATTATTATATTTATATGCATTATTAAATAATACTATATATTACAGATAACAATCTTAAAGCAAATTTACTTTTTATTTCTGTAATTATAGCTTTATTTAATATAATTCTGTAATGTTGGTTTTATAAAAGTTTGATTACAGAATTAGATAACAAGTAAATTAACATGATTCAAATCAATTAGTATTCTGTAAGAAAACAACGGTAACAAATTATTGTGTTATGTTTTTTCAGTTAATATAATATACGGTTTGTGCAATAAGTGCAATAAGCAAGTAAGATTTAATACTTAAGATTCCCACAATATGGAAGTTAATAATTGTAAGATTTAAGTGTGTTATTGTTGAATTCACTTAATTTTGCAGAATTTGGGAATTTTCGTTTTTTGTCTTTTTTGCATGTTAACAATTTAATGCATGATAAATGCTTTTAAGTATTTTGTTTCTTGTTTTCTGCAATTTTTTTTTTTTTGTTATGCATGTGATTCTATACATAATTATGGAAATTTATTTGTTATTAATATTTGTTTCAGTTACTACTGGTTACTTATCTTGTACATTACCGTTGCATTTATAACAAATTTATCTGTTATTTTTTGCAAACTACATTTTCTGATTTTAATCTATTTCCGTTGGAGGGTAGTTTTTGCATGTTAATATAATAGTCTATTTTGTTGCATATTATATATACAATATTCTGTTATTATATATATGTGAATAATTTATTGCAACTATTGTTATTGCAATTTACTGTGATTACTGAAATTTACTGCAATTACCGAAATTTACTGTAAAAAAAAAAAAAAAAAAAAAAAAAAAAAAAAAAAAAAAAAAAAAAAAAACCGTAAGAACCTGCATGTTGCATTATTATGTTGTAGAATTGCTTGATTACATGTTAAAAGTGTCCAGATAAACAAATAATAAACAGAGTTTACTAAATAATATTTTGTTATTCTATTTAATTGCATGTAAATAGAAATAGAAATTATTCTGTTTAACAGTTTATATTATATGTTAATAAATTGCATGTTTATATATTTATAAATATTGCATGATTAATAGATATATAATATTTTATTTATATATACTTTGTAATTGTATTAGTGTTTTATGTAAACAGAAAATTGTTTGCATATTAATATCATTATTCTGTTATTGTTTTCAAAGTCATATAACAGTTTATTTTGATTGCTAAGATATATTATTTTGTTAATATATATAAATATTCTACAAAAACAAATTTGTTACATCTTGTACAAACAGAAATTTGTTTCTGTCTATTGACAATAGTCTTTATTTGTATAACAGAAATGGCTTCTACAAGCACCATTCCTGCCGTGAGTATGTCTCATGGAGAAAAGCCTGAAAAGTTCAATGGAACTGATTTCAAGCGTTGGCAACAAAAAATGTTATTCTATCTCACAACATTGAATTTGGCTCGGTTTCTACAAGAGGATTGTCCTCCACTTGTTGAAGGGGAAACTGACAAAGAGAAAGTGGCTGCTGTTGATGCATGGAAACATGCAGATTTTCTTTGCAGGAACTATGTGATGAATGGATTAGATAACACATTGTATAATGTGTATTGTACAATCCAAACTGCAAAAGAATTATGGGAATCTTTAGATAAAAAATATAAAACTGAAGATGCTGGCATGAAAAAATTTATAGTCGGTAGATTTCTTGATTATAAAATGATAGATTCCAAAGCAGTTATTACTCAGGTTCAAGAATTACAAGTAATTCTGCATGACATTCATTCTGAAGGAATGTCATTAAGTGATTCATTCCAAGTTGCAGCAATGATTGAAAAACTTCCACCATCGTGGAAAGACTTCAAGAATTATCTGAAGCATAAACGCAAAGAGATGAATCTTGAAGAACTGATCGTGCGACTAAGGATTGAAGAGGACAATCGAGGATCTGAGAAGAAAAGTGGGAAGAATTTCATTGAAGCCAAGGCAAATGTTGTAGAACAAAGGCCAAACAACAACAAAAGGAAGCGTGAAGGCAAAGAAGCTTTCAAGGCCAAGAAGAAATTCAAAGGCAAATGCTTCAATTGTGGTATTCCGGGACACAAATCAAATGAATGTCGCAAGCCAAAGAAGTTCAAGAAAGAACAAAAGTCTCAAGCAAATGTGACAGAACTGGAGAGGCTTTCTGAAGATGTTTCAGACATGAACCTTTGTGCAGTTATATCTGAATGTAATTTGGTAAGAAACCCTAAAGAGTGGTACGTGGACACTGGAGCTACTCGCCATATATGTTCCAACAAATGGATGTTTTCTACTTACAAACCAGTAGAAAATGATGATCAACTCTTTATGGGAAACTCCTCAAGTTCAAAGGTTCAAGGACGTGGAAAGATTGTACTGAAAATGACATCTGGCAAAGAACTGACTTTGAATGAAGTGCTTCATGTGCCAGATATTCGCAAGAATCTAGTTTCTGGGTCACTACTGAGCAAGAATGGCTTTAAGTTGGTGTTTGTGTCTGATAAGTTTGTACTTACTAAGAATGATATGTTTGTAGGAAAGGGCTACATGAATGATGGGCTCTTTAAGATGAATGTTATGACTGTTGTACCGAAGTCTATTGATAATAATAAAATTAATTCTTCTGCTTACTTGTTAGAGTCTTCAAACATATGGCATGCTAGATTAGGACATGTTAATTATAATACTTTGCGTAGATTAATTAATTTAGAATTCTTGCCTAAATTTGATATTAATCTAAAACATAAATGTGAAATTTGTGTGGAATCAAAAATGACAAGATTACCCTTTCACTCAGTTGAAAGGAAAACTGAACCTCTAGATTTAATTCACACTGACATATGTGACTTAAAGTTTGTGCAAACTAGAGGTGGGAAAAAATATTTCATAACCTTTATTGATGATTGCACAAGATATTGTTATGTATATTTGCTAAGAAGCAAAGATGAGGCCGTAGAAATGTTTCAACTTTATAAAAATGAAGTTGAAAATCAACTTAGCAAAAAGATTAAAGCAATAAGAAGTGATAGAGGTGGTGAATATGAATCACCATTTGAAGAGATTTGCTCTACTCATGGTATTATTCACCAAACTACAGCTCCTTATTCACCTCAATCTAACGGTATTGCTGAACGCAAGAACCGAACATTAAAAGAAATGTTGAATGCTATGTTGAACAGTTCTGGAGCACCACAGAATTTGTGGGGGGGAAGCTTTGCTTTCTGCCAATTATATTCTTAACAAAGTGCCTCATAAGAAAACTCACAAAACCCCTTATGAATTATGGAAAGGTCATAGACCTTGCTATAAATACTTACGAGTGTGGGGGTGTTTAGCAAAAGTGATGGTTCCTAAACCTAAAAAGGTTAAGATAGGACCAAAAACGATTGACTGTGTTTTCATTGGTTATGCAAATAACAGCAGTGCTTATCGCTTTCTTGTTCATAAATCTGAAATTAACGATATTCATGTTAATACATTTATCGAATCAAGAGATGCATCATTTTTTGAGAATATTTTTCCATATAATGGAAATAATGATTCAAATTCAAACAAAAGACATTTGGATGCTACTAGTGATAATCCTGAAAATATAGACAAAGAGTCTGTAGTGGATGAACCTAGACGTAGCAAAAGAGCAAGGACTTCAACGTCTTTTGGTCCGGATTTTCTAACATTTTTGTTAGAAAACAATCCTCGAACCTACAAGGAAGCAGTATCCTCTCCAGATGCTTCTCATTGGAAAGAAGCAATAAATAGCGAAATTGAGTCCATTATGCAAAATCATACATGGGAATTGGTGGACCTTCCACCTGGTTCAAAACCCTTAGGGTATAAATGGATCTTCAAAAGAAGTTGAAAGCTGATGGCTCAATTGATAAATACAAAGCAAGGCTTGTTGTTAAAGGCTATAGACAAAAGGAAGGATTAGATTATTTCGACACTTATTCACCTGTTACAAGAATTACATCTATTCGAATGCTAATAGCAATAACATCTTTAAATAGACTTGAAATACATCAAATGGATGTAAAGACTGCATTCTTAAATGGTGAATTAGATGAAGAAATATATATGGAACAACCTGAAGGTTTCACTGCTCCTGGACAAGAGAGGAAAGTATGTAAACTTGTTAAATCCTTGTATGGATTAAAACAAGCACCAAAACAATGGCATGAGAAATTTGATAATGCAATGTTATCAAATGGGTTTAAAATCAATGAGTGTGACAAATGTGTTTATGTCAAAAGCACTCAAAAGGAATATGTCATTGTTTGTCTTTATGTGGATGATATGTTAATCATGGGTAGCAACAATGAAGTTATCAACTCTACTAAACGTATGTTGTCAAATAGGTTTGACATAAAAGACTTGGGGATTGCTGATATAATTTTAGGAATCAAGATTTCTAGAACCTCTGATGGAATTATATTATCTCAATCTCATTACATTGAGAAAATACTTGAAAAATTTAACAAGTATAATATAATTCTAAATAAGACCCCAGTTGATATAAATCTTCATCTAGCTAAAAATGATGGTGATGGGATATCACAACTAGAATATTCTCGTATAATAGGCAGTTTAATGTACGTCATGAACTGTACTAGACCAGACATAGCTTATTCAGTAAGTAAGCTAAGTAGGTATACGAGTAATCCAGGTAAAGATCACTGGAAAGCAATTTTGAGAGTTTTAGGATACCTAAAACATACTAAAAAATATGGACTGCACTATACTAGATATCCAGCAGTATTAGAAGGATATAGTGATGCTAATTGGATATCTGATAATAAAGACTCGAAATCCACAAGTGGATATGTCTTTACCCTTGGAGGTGCAGCAGTATCTTGGAAATCCTCAAAACAAACGTGTATTGCAAGGTCTACAATGGAATCAGAATTCATTGCGTTAGACAAAGCTGGAGAAGAAGCTGAATGGCTTCGTAATTTCTTAGAGGATATTCCAAATTGGTCAAGACCTGTGCCAGCTATATGTATACACTGTGATAGCCAATCAGCGATTGGAAGAGCACAGAGTCATTTATATAACGGTAAGTCACGTCATATACGCCGAAGACATAATACCGTTAGACAATTGCTCTCAAATGGAATTATCTCAATTGACTATGTAAAGTCAAAAGATAATATTGCGGATCCGCTTACGAAAGGTTTAACAAGAGAGCAAGTGGAAAAATCATCGAAGGGAATGGGTTTAAAGCCTACTGTTTAAATAAGAGTCGTCATAGTGGCAACCCAACCTAGCTGACTGGAGATCCCAAGATCTAGGTTCAATGGGCAAACCGAACTATGTAGTACTCAGTGCAGCACTGAGGAGATATTTACTCCTAACCATTCCTATTATAAGACAGTGCACATCTGCCGCGAGAATCAGGATAAGTTACGCTTTTAATGACTTTTATATCTTGAAATATGTTCAAGTGGGGTATTGCAGGATACTCTTGATAGAAGTCACCTACGTGAGTAAGAAGGGGGCCACTTCTGTGAGAATTATGAAGGCTGAATTCTCTAAAATACTTACGGAACCAAGAGGTGTTTCAAGGCCAAAATGAACACAAACGTGAGAACCAATTATGTCTGAAGAGATATTTTGTGAATTCTATTGTCTTGGTTTACACAAAAAGCTGACAGTTCAAAGACATCAAGTCTACTGATTAGCCTAGTAAATCCGATAGATTTTACTAGGGAAAGTTCAAAGCCACTAGGCTACTTAACCTGATGAAATATCTTTTCTTATGTACTCGAACTAGTGTCTGCATATTCATAACATATTTTGCATATTGTAAAGCCAATTTTACATTCATGCGGGGGATTGTTGGAAATGGGTTTGATAAAATATATATATTTATGTGTTCAAATAAAATATATATTTATGTGTTCAAATCCATTAAGAATTGAATGAGAAAATTGACGGGCCGGGTCGGGTCGGATTCGGGTCGGGTATCTTTTTGAATAAAATCTGTTTAATTAATTATTAGATTTTGTATTAAGTTATATATTAATATAACGGTAATAAACCGCCAATTGTTCCTATATATTGGTCTTGGTGCGTATTGGTCTGAAAAAGTATTATCACAAAGATATTTTTAATAGCAGTATTCTGTGATATCAATTCTCTCCCTCCCATTCTTACTGCAAGTCATCCAAGCAACAAGTTGTGTAGTAAGTTTATTATTTTAATCATTTATAAATTTGTTTCATGCATGCATCATTACTTAGTACAGTACATATCATTAATATTGGTTCTAAATGTTCTTAATTTTGAAGTGCTTCTAATTAAGAACTGAAAATCCGTTTTATCTTGGGAAGCAATTATTCATTAATCCTTAGCACCTGTGAGGGAATAAATTTGCTTTAAGGAGACTTTGTGAATTCAAAGGACTCGGATTTATATTCATCATTTTACAAGTTATTTATGTTCTGCATAATTTATTATTATTATATTTATATGCATTATTAAATAATACTATATATTACAGATAACAATATTAACCACTCCTGATTGTAACGATCTAACCCAAATATAATTTTAAGGTTAACGTGTCAACAAGAACGGAAAATAAACCCTTTAATCTATAAGAAAAATAAATAACTCACAAAGAGATAATAATCTCAATTAATCAAAATGTAATTGGTCACGAGTCCTAGTAAGTGTATTTATAGTCGTAAACAACTTCCCAACATCAATTAGGATAAAGAAAATTAAAACAACGAAAATTTAAAAAATAATCCAAGCTTGACCAAATTTTGATCGACGACTAGACGGCTTAAAATGGTTTTTCGGGCTTAAAACGGTATACGTCATATCCAAAAGTCTTGTAAACTTGTCGCAAGCTTCGATTGATATATTATGGATCCCGTAACTCTTTCTGAATCAAAAGTTGTATCATTTGAAGTTCTATCGATCCGAACGTATCCGAACGCCTTTTGAATTGGATTCTTCCACCTCAACACATAAAAAAAAATCAGTCTGACATTCTGACCCAATTATCTCCAACTCAAATGTACTAATGTTGTTATATTGTTATGGTCAATTTTGCTCAACCCTTTAACAAAAGGGTCAATCTTGATTCAACTCAATGAAATTAAACAGGGTCCCCTCAAATATATCCCATGACATGGGATTCCAAGTAAGGATGTAAACGAACCAAATCGATTCTAGTATTGAGTTGTTCAGATTTGGTTCACAAAATTTATCGAGTATAAAATAAGGTTTGATTGATGCTCATTTAGCTACCGAGTCGAGCACGATTCCGAATCGAGTCCGAACAATTTGGACTTTTCCAACGAATATGATGCGAGTATCAATAGAAAATTATAATTTGAGGAGGTTCGAGTCATTTATCGAACTTTAAAATATGCTCATATTTAACTCATTTATATTTCGAATAGAATTCGAATTAAATTTTTAGTCGAATGAATACGAATCAAGTCCGAACTGTTTGCTCATTTTACCGCCTTAATTCGAAATAGCGACTAAGCGAAGCACCTCCTGCATATGCTACTACTTTATGTTGTCGGTTGATGCCCTTCTCTCTCTCTCATGTGGTTTGTTAGATGAGGTGAGAGACAAGAAGCAAGGTTATTGCCAACATATATGGTGACAAAATTAATACTTACAACTGGTAAAGTGATGAGATGTATAATGCATATGGAAATGGGAAAGATATTGCCCTCTCAAAGGAAAAAGTCATACTTGGAGTATAAATTTAGAAATTTATAGCGTATTTATTGTTTATATTTTTTCATTTTTTATTATATAAAAATATGGAGAGAGAATAATATTAGGGAATTGTTATATTGATATATTCACAAACTCTCACTCACACGAATGTGAATCTCATTTACTATTCATGTGAGAAAAATCTTGTGTAAATATCAATTTTCTTGTGAAAATATCAATTCTCAACAGTAATGTAGTTTGTAACTGCTGAAGGCTTAGTAATGTTAAGTAATTAGACAAAAAATTGTATATTTTCTCAAAACAATGTATCGATAAGTTATATACCGTACAATCCATCAATATAACAATTAATAAGTCTTGGGCGACCAGGGGATTTTTTTTATTTTTTTTATTTTGACTCTCAAAAAATGTATAGTATTTTTTTAATTAATTTTTTTTACAAAATACAGTGATTTTGGTGTAATTTAGATACATATAAAAAGCATTATTGCACAGACTATACAATATTATTTTTTATATGTATTCAAATTATACCAAAATCACTAAATTTTATAAAACTTTCAATTAAAAAAATACTACTCCCTCTGTCCCAAATTAATTGCTCAATTTTGACCTTTTTAAGTCAAATTGACTATTTTTAGAATTAATAATTAAGCATATATAAATATATTTCTAAAATTATAAAAATTAAGATTAGTAATAAATTGTATATACTTTCTTTTGATTATAATCTCTTCACCTATATTTTAGCAAAAATAGTAAAAAGATTAGTTTTAAAAATGGTCAATTTGACTTTAAAAAGTCAAAACTGAGCAATTAATTTGGGACGGAGGGAGTATAAATTTTTTGAAATTCAAAAAAAAAAAAAATTGGACCAATCGCCAGATAGATCGAAATCCCGGTCCCGTAGAAGGACTATATAACAATATTGTATAGTTTTTGTCAAACTAGTTAGCATTATTCTTGAAAACCTCAATAATGAAGTAATAGTTTGTTCTGGATACGGTTTTTTTTGTAAGTTGATCAATTGATCAATAGAATACTGACACACATACAACCTCGCTTGCGTGTCAGTATTCTATTGATCAATTGACCAACTTACCCCAAAATAAATTTCATATTAACCACTTCCGTTTATTCCATATGTAGCTACAGGGGCGGACCTGCCTTAGGGCAGGGGGGCACTTGACCCCACTGAATTTTCAGGGGGTCAAGAGTCATATTAGGAGGGAAAAAAATTAAGAGGGTCTTATTAGAAAAAAAAATTAAGAGGATCTAAAGTGAACATGTATAATAAGAAACATGATTGTATTATGTTATATATATACTAAGTGAGCAGACAGCCAGACACTAGGCAACAATCCCTAATTCCCAAATCTCATTAAGTCATTAAGCCAACTTTTCTATTCTTTTATATTATGGATATAGAGAAACGATTCCAATTTTTCGAGTATAGAAGGAATTGGGGAATTGACTCAAATGTTGGTTCAGAAAAGAAAGGATGATGTGTATCCCCAAGTCTATTTGTTGCTGAAATTGGCTCTACTTTTGCCCATTGCTACTGCAACTGTTGAAAAGACATTTTCAGTCATAAATATCGTGAAGAATGAACTCCGTAACCAAATGGGAGATGAATGGATGAATGACTGTTTAGTAACATACATTGAGCGTGATATTTTTGTAATTATTAAAAATGAGGCTATATCATGCAACAATTTCAAGCAATGAAACCTCGAAAGATGTTATTATAAATAATATTTGAGAATTGTTTAGTTTTGTAAGTTATTTTATGAAATTTTTATTTATAAATTTTTTTTTTCGAGTTTGACTCCACTGAACTATCTGTCTTGATCCGCACCTGTGTGAGCTTAAACCCCAATCCCAAATAATGTATTAGTCAAACCATGGACAATCCAACATTAAAATCTTGCTTTATAGAGAAGTAGTATCTTATTACACTAATAACTTCTCTATATAGAGATCACATGAGAAAGTGATGGACCATTTCTCTTTATCTCACATCCTTGAACCAACCCCCCTCTCCAGCCCCCCACCCCCCCTCTCCCCCACCCCCACTCCCCACGCCCACCCCAAAAAACAACAACAAATAATGTGGGGCCAGGGGAAAGTTTATACCATCACCACCATGAATAATAAGAAAAGTCCAAACAAATGGGCCCTACCAAATAGTCACTTCCAAAATGACTCGAAAAATGCTTTAACTTAAAGTATCCGTGAATCTGATTCCATGCCTAAAAGGGTTTAAGAATTAAAACTTCAAATCCATCGCTAAAAGCTGGAAATGATGAACAGAAAACACATGCTCAATTTTTCCTCTCTCGGCTAAGATAAAGACTTTCTAGAGGATAAATAAAAATCTCTGACAAATATGAGGAAAATGTACAAACAAGAGAAGCTGATATACTACCAAGTACTACTTGGAATTAATGGAGGAGACAAGAAATAACAAGGACATGAACTGGGCAAATAAAGAAGGGTTCAGTACAACTACTAGTTGCAGGCTAAGGGTTCCTTAGAGTAGCATTAATTAAAGACTCTTTTTTCTCCCTTTTTTTCTGTGTATTATTTGGATCCAAAAAATGTACTAGCTTGATCCATATATGCAAAAAGAAAATGATTTTGGGTTGAAAAAAAATAAATCATGGGTAATGATTATCAGATTCTTCACATGATATTGTGCATCATTTTCATGCTCATAGCCTCATTGAATGCTGCAACATACTTCAATGTCCCTAGCCTACAAGAGAATCATCATGTTAGACAAATATCAGGTGAGGATGAAAATAAAGGCTTGATCTTGGACAAATTAAGAGCTTTTCTTGGGCTAAAAAGCAATAATAATTTAAGAAAAGAAGATGATTTTGGATATGGGTCAATTTCACCTTCCCCTATTGATGCTCCAGCCCCAGCTCCAGCCCCAGCTCCAGTGTTGCCTCATCATGTAAATCCTCACCATTTCCGCCCGCACCGGCCTCGTATAAGGGCGCCGATTCGCAAGATTCATAAGGAGAAGAGAGATGAAGGTGGAGTTGGAACAAGAACTTTGGTAGCAGTTCTTGTGTCTGCTACTGCTACTGTTACATTTGTGCTATTTGGGATTGGGGTTATTTGGGGATGCAAGAAATTCAGAAAAAGGAGGAGATCAAGAAGTACAATGGCAATAATACACAGCACTGAAGAAGGAAATTCTCAAAATGCAGTCAAAAAGGTAATTTCTGATCCAGAGCCTGACCTTTTTTACCATGATTCTATAGCAGATACTTTAGAGCCACAAGAATTTTCTCCCAAACAAAGTTCCCAGACTGTCAAATCAGAAAAAGAAGTGGTAAAATCAGATTCTGATAGTGTTGGTTGTTCTAATGTGGGAGAAATTGAAAATCAAGAATTAATCAAGTATGATAAAGCAACTCCTGAGGAAACTCATTCTTCTGACAATGAATCTTTCCATTCTTTATACAATTCACATTCATCAAATGCTAGACATTCCAATGCATCAGCAGGTACACTTGGTGAAACTTCAGAAATTTTATCCTCATTTGTGTCAAATGTACCAATGAACTTACCATTTACACCGCCAAACCATGTCCTGAATTCATTGTCACGTTCTCCCCATCCACCACCACTGCCTCATACACATATTTCTACTTCTCACTCGGCCTTTTTTTCGAAAAAATTAACATATAATGCTTCAAGTTCTTCTACATTGCCAAATTTATCATCTATGAATTCATCAGATTCTTCTTGTGGATCTAATCAAACCCCGCGAAGCGATTCGCCACTATCCAATCTTAATACCCTCAAGGCTCCATTGGGAATTCCACCCCCACCGTGTCCTCCTCCATTTACAAAAGGACCACCTCCACCAGCATCCCAACTTCCACAATATACCCCATTGGGAAAAGAAGGTGTCCCATTACCAAAGCTGAAACCGCTTCATTGGGACAAAGTTAGAGCCGCACCAGACCAATCAATGGTATGGGATAAGCTGAGATCAAGTTCTTTCGAGTAGGTGATCCTTTTGTTTCTTGATCTTACTTGACATCCCTTTTTGTGATTTGAAATAAGATGTCAATGAACAATTAATGGTACAGGTTCGACGAGGAAATGATCGAGTCGCTCTTTGGTTACAATATGAATAGTACATTGAAGAAGGATGGAGGCAAGAGCAAAAGTCCTTCCCCAAAAAAGCATGTTCTTGAGCCAAAGAGGTTGCAAAATATTACCATACTCTCAAAAGCTTTGAATGCTACTGCTGAACAAGTCTGTGATGCACTTATGCAAGGTACAAGGCCTAATTTTATGTGGTACTTGAGTATACAAAGGTATGAGAATGCAATAATTTGTTATTTTTTCTACATATAGGGGCTGGCTTGTGTTTACAACAACTAGAGGCACTGATTAAGATGGAACTCACTAAAGAAGAAGAGGCAAAACTCACAAACTATAAAGGAGACATCAATGAATTAGGTTCAGCAGAGAAGTTGGTGAAGGCAACACTCAACATACCTTTTGCATTTTTGAGAATTGAAGCCATGCTTTACAGAGAAACTTTTGAAGATGAAATGTTTCATCTCAAGAAGTCCTTCTCAATACTAGAGGTAATCCTCCTATCCTATTTCCCATTTTTACTTGTCCCAAAAACCAGCCTTGTCATCTGTATGTATTAGGAGGCCTGCAAGGAACTAAGATCAAGCCGGCTCTTCTTAAAATTACTCGAGGCAGTGCTCAAGACAGGAAACAGGATGAACGTCGGAACTATCAGAGGAGGGGCAAAAGCATTCAAGCTGGATGCACTCCTTAAACTTGCTGATGTCAAAGGGACTGATGGGAAAACCACACTACTCCACTTTGTTGTCCAAGAAATCATTCGATCAGAGGGGATAAAAGTATCCGAGAGCATTATTGGGAAGATCAACCAAAAAAATGTTCAAGACAAAGAAGAAGCTTATAAAAAAATGGGCCTAGATCTTGTTTCTGGTTTGACAACAGAACTCTTCAATGTGAAAAGAACAGCTACAATAGATTTGGATGTCATTGCTAATTCTGTCTCCAACTTATCCAATGGAATGAATAAGTTGCAGCATTTAGTTCAAAAGGACTTGTCTAAGGAGGAAAAGAGTGGGAACTTTGTGCAATCAATGAAATCCTTCTTGAATTATGCTGAGCAAAACTTAAAGGAGTTGCAAGAAGATGAACATAGAGTGTTATTACATGTAAGAGAGATCACAGAGTATTTTCATGGGAATTTGAACAAGGATGAAGCCAACCCACTTCGCATTTTTGTGATTGTTAGAGATTTTTTGGGAATGTTAGATCATGTGTGTAAACAACTTAGGAGCTTCAAAGGTGCAACTACTAGGAATCCTTTAGCTCCATTTAGATAGATTAGATTACAAGTCTGGTGTGTTTATAGGTATAGTTCTACTTCATAGTAAACTTCAAACTTAATTGTGTAATATACAGAATTTTGAAATGTTTAAATTGATTGATTTTTATTGAAATGTAAACGGTTACAAACCATAAAAATATTATAATTCAAATAATTAAATAATTAATCCTTTTAAACATAAAACTGATAATCAAAAAAAGGGTCAATCATAGCAATAGTTACTGGACATGAGATATATACACTCCTCATAATCAATTGTTTGTCATTAAAATTTGAAGATTAAATAAAGGGGAGCATTTTTTCTACATAAATTTTTGACATTTCCACATATTTTCTTCTTACATGAAGGTGGGGGGTGGGGGGGTGGGGGGGTGGGGGGACCCGCTATATACTCATATGAAAGAAGATTATTTGAAAATATCAAAAATACATTTAAAAATATCAATTCCCTTAAATAAATAATATTAATAGGGTGATGTTGTCATGCCTTTCCAATTTTCTCCAATACACATTTAGCGACATTAATATTACATTTAGCGACACCTTCATATACATAATTATTTGCGACGATTTTTATTGTGTCGCTAATTATTTGCAATTAATTTTATTTTAATGATAAATATAATATTAGTGTCTCTAATTATGTTTTGGGCGAAATTAAAAAATAAGTGTAATAGAAGGAATCTTAATCTATAATATTAAGGAACAATTACATTTTCTATTACGTTTTAAAAAATAATTACATAAAAGTGTACAAACAAAATAATTACAAAAAGAGTGCATATGCAATATTTAATTACAAAAAAGAGTGCAATCTTATCCCTTTAATTTAGTTGAGTGATTTAATGAGTTATTGATAATGGCCATGTTTGTAAGGATTTAAATTTTATCTCTCTCTCTCATCAACCTCCATTCGGTCGTCGCCTTCTTCCTCTTCTGCCGTAGTCGCAGTCTTCTTCCTCACCTTCGCCCCCAGCCACTGCTCCACCGGCAGCCGCCCCACCCTCGCCCCTGCCACTACTCCTCCCGCCCCCGCCCCCGCTCCCGCTCCCGCTCCCGCTCCCGCTCCACACCCTCTCCTTCCCCTTCCTCCGCCTCCCTTCTCCTCCCCCGCCCACGCCCCACCACCTCCATCCGCCTCAACCGCCATCCCCCTCCTCCCGCCCCCCTTTCTCCACCCCACCCCACCCCCTCCCCCTCCCCCTCCCCTCCCATCCCATTCCTCTTCCTCCACCTCCTCCCGCCCCCTTTCTCCTCTTCTCCCAGATCGATCCAAGATGGCCGTCGGTGGAGACCCCGTCACTGACCGCGATGGAGGCCCCTCCACCACCGATCCGTTCTCCAACTCTACCGGTAATCAAACCTTAATATGTTGGTAACCAAATAGGCATACCAAGGTAACCAAACCTTCATAACAAGGTAACCGAACCTTAATATGAAGGTTTCCTTGTTATGAAGGTTTGGTTACCTTATTATGAAGGTTTGGTTACATTTGTATGAAGGGTTGGTAACTGCGGTGATCGTCGACATTGGGAGAGAAATCAGATAGGCGACCACCGGCTTGAATAAATTGACCATGTGGAGAAGGCGGTCGTGGGCGCCTGAGACGGAGCCGGAGGATTAAGCCCATTTTGAGATCAAAACCGTTGGAGAAAAACTTGCATTGGGCTAGGGTGATTAGAATTGAGCCGCCGGTGGACTGAGACTTGGCTTGGGAGAGAGCCGAACGGATGGAGGCGATGAGGGTGGGGTTGAGGCGGTGCTAGTCGTCGTTGGTTAGTGTTAGTATAAAGATATTGCCACACTTTTAAAAAATAAAATTATTTTGAATGTGGTGCAGTTGGTACCAAACCTTGATACAAATGTAACCATTTTAGTTTTTGTAGGTAACCAAATATTCATAAAAAAAGGTTACCTTAGTATAAAGGTTTGGTTACCTTGGTATAAATGTTTGGGTACCTTGGTACGAAGGTTTGGTTATCAATATTACATTACACATCACTCTACTATATCTCTTTCCTATGCAGTGTTCTATTTTTTATTTACCTTCACGAAATTGGTTGCTAAACTTTTAGACCAAGGAAATAAATTCGTACTGCATCTGTGAAGGTAGATTTGGTTACCTTGGTATAAATGTTTGATTACCTTGGTACGAAAGTTTGGTTATCAATATTATATTTCACATCAGTCTCTTATCTCTCTCTTCCCTATGCAGTGTTCTATTTTTTATTAGTTACCTTGGTATAAACGTGGACATGGTTGTAGTAGATAAATAAGGTCGGAGCAGAGAAGGTACTAGACGAGGAAGAGAGGGAAAATGATAATGGATGTCCACTGTCAACTGTTATTATTTTGATTTTATTTTTGTTGTTAGATTCCAAATGTTTGAATTTGAATTTGAAATTATGACAGTTATTTTCCTTGATTTTAGGTTTCTTTATTAATGTGAATTGTACTAGTTTTTTGTAATTTGAATCCTAATTACACTCTTTTTGTAATTATTTAGTTGATGCACTTTTCTTGTAATTACTTTTTATTTGTTGTATACTTATGTAAAGGACCCTAATATTAATGTAGTAGTATGGTACATGTATAATTAGTTTAATGGGCACGATTTCGGAATAGGTTTCAAAACTAAATGATATGTACACATAAATAGTTAAAGGGTTTTATACTGTCTGGATCTTAAGCTCACACATTATCCAACTCACTTGAGCTCACCGGCCTTTAGCGACGGACCTGACGGCGGTTCGGTCATACAACTATCGTCTATACTTTTAACGGCGCTATATAGACGACGGTTGTATTACTGAACCGTCGTCGAGTCCGTTGCTAAAAGGGGGTAAGCTCGAGTGAGTTGGATAAAGGGTGAGCTTAAGATACGGACTAGGGTTTTATAAGATGAGTTAAAATTTGATACAGTGTATAGTGTATATACGAGTAATGTTAAGATTATGACATGTTATTAAAATAAGAATAATGTCATTCAAGAAAAATATTTTATTATTCAAGTGTCATAATAAAAATATTTTATTATTAAAGTATCATAATTCAAGAAAAATATTTTGGTTCAATTTTTTTTTTTAGCTGAATTAACAATTTGTGCTTTTAATTGCAAATAAAATAATACTTCCTACATTCCAAATTATGAGATAGAATTTGATACATTAAAATATAAAAGAAGGATAAATATGTCCAATATAAGTATTTCATTAAAAAGGCGTCGTGATTCAAATTTCGCTTGTGTATATACTTGCATGCATGAAAATTTAATTCTCAAATTATTATTAAATATAAAAAACAAGATAACTATAATGTGAATTTATTATTCAAATTAGACATAGTTCATGCCTGAATATAATTAGATTCAAAAAAACAAAGGTCATGTTATTAAGTCTCTTTTTCCTAAAAAAATGGATTTGGAACTATAAATCCTGAGCTAACAAAATGACTTGAAATGTGAGACTATTTAATATAATGTCCAACTAAGTATTATAATCCCTACTATTTGGGCCTAAAAATTTATGAACAAAATTAACATTTAACTTTTTTTTAAATAACCGATGCATCCTATCCACCTATACTCAAATTAATGAGAATATTATATATTTGTTATTAGTGACAAGGGTATAATAGTTTAAATGGTAAGTTTGTATTTAATCTTTTAAATAATTTTGGACAAAATAAACACAACATAAAATTATTTTAATTTATTTCATTAATAATCCCATAAAAAAGTAAATATATGAACAAAACTATTTAATCATAAAATTAATAGTCTTGGGATTATTATCCATGAAAATATAGTCACGTTGTGACGCCCCCAAAATTAGGTATACATCACCCATCTTGAGTCGCCAGATACATGGTACAGAATTCAAATACAACTTACTAATACAACTGTCGTGTACAATACGACAAAACATAACTGTGAGTTTGAATACAATTATTGTCTACTAGAGAGCATACAAACTCAAAAGGTGTCCTCAATACAATTATTGTCACACTATTTAACAGAATAGTGAGGACTACTAATACTATTCTCTGGTCCATCACTCCGTTCCCCGACTCGTCCCAGCTATATTCTCATTTCCTGAAGAGAACAGTGAAAGAAAGGGTGAGCTCAACTAGCCCAGTAAGAAATATTATGACTAAAATAATGCAGAATAAATTATCATTAGCCTTCAACAGTGTTAAACTGATAAAATACAATAAACATCAAGTTTAACTACAGCGGAACCAGCAATCCATTAAAAGAGTCAAGTAGAAAATAAAATCTACTATCTTTTATGATTTAAAAGGTTTTTCATCATCGTTATAGCTGAGACTCAGCTTAATAAATATTCCACATCATCGAATCACCCCCGCACTACAGCCAAGGATATTCTTTAGTATCACGACCACAATTATTCATGCACTACAGCCAAGAATATTTGTGTATTCATCAATGGTCATGATCATGCCAACAACTGTCCATCAATGCACTACGGGCCAATGAGAACTTTTTATTTTTACATCATTTGTAATATTACGGTCATGATTACACCGAATAATCCCTGGTCATAATCATACCAAGTCCATCTATGCACTACAGGCCACATATGACTTTCAACAAAATATAAACATGAGGATGATGACAATGATATAAGAATTCAATAAAACAAGTTCAAGAATTATTTTATCCAGGAATTATTAACGTCCAAATTTGTCAACACGATACTGTTTTGTGGTGTAAAATTCAAGAATGATCAGAAGAAGATTTCCATGAAAGGATACTGGATGAAGCGCAAATATTAAGGATATTCCACTAATTTCATGGAGTATAGAAGTCAAAGTTTTATCCAACTGAGTATAATAAAGAATGGAATAACAAAAGAAATCACCATGCATGCGATAGACCGCACAGACAGGTTATTCCAGCAAAATAATAATAACGGAACCAGGTCAGGTGAAATTCATTCCAACAGAATAATAAAGAATGGAACCAGGTCCGGTGTAAAATACACAGACAGGATATTCCAACAGAATAATAAATAATGGAACCAGGTCCGGTGTAAAACACACAGACAGGATATTCCAACAGAATAATAAAGAATGGAACCAGGTCCGGTGTAAAACACACAGACAGGATATTCCGACAGAAATATAAAGACAGGATATTAAATGGATGTCACCAAGTATAGGGTATTCCGCGTATACCGGTTATTCCAACAGAATAATAATGAATGGAATAACATAAGGATTTCACCAAGTATAGGGTGTACCGCGTATACAGGTCATGTATAGGGTATGCCACTTTTACAGGTTATTCCAACAGAATAACAAAGAACGGAAGAACATAAGTTCTCTTCAAGAAGAAAGAATAACACCCCTTACCGTATTAAGAGATTGAATACTGCAGTCGTGTAATAACCGAATACTCTTCTTCTTTCTCTCTTACTCTCTCTATACTTTCTCTCTCTATAGCTTGAACGAATTCGTGAAAAATAATGAAGCCCTAGGCCTCTATTTATAGAAGATTTATTACTATTTACGAAAGTATTTACTATTTACGAAGGTAATTACTATTGACGAAGGTAATTACTATTTACGAAAATAATTACTATTTATGAAAGAGACTCTTAGATGATGACATATGGCCCCCATAAATAATTCAACTTACCACAAACGTCTAATAATAGACTCTTTATATACATCAAGGATTGAATAAAAATTACCAAAAATCATTTTAACACATATTTAATCTTTCAACAATTTTTAATCATTTATAACTTGTCGTCTCAATTATTATTTAAATAATATAACATATTATACAGATGATACTGTGACAATAATTGAATCAATAATATAAGAGATATGATGCAGCAATTACTGTAGCAATAATTGAGTATAGCTGAGTGACTTCTCACGTAAGCATCAATAATCAATACCGTGTGCTACTATGCAACAACGCGTATTACTGTACTTTTACTACCGAGTAGTTCAACAGTTTTTTAACGGTCACACCTCCGCCGTTATTTTATAGAAAGATAATTTTGTCGTTTTCTAACTATGACAATACTTCCGTTGTGGGGTCCACCAATGATTGTGCCGTCGTACGAATATTCCCCGACAAAAAGAATATTCCCCGACCAAACGAATATTTTATAACAACTTGCGTACTTTGCAAAATTTATAAATATTACCCACAACTATAAAATTATATCAAATTTATTCCATAATATTCCAAAAAATAATAATTATGAAAATTCAACTTTATTTATAAAAACTGGGGTCTTACACACGTGATTATAATCTTTGTAAATAAACATGACCTAAAAATAATAGTATTATTTTGGCCCGTAATGCATGGATAATTCGTTGATCTGAAATGATTATTGATTAGTGTTACAGGGATAAAACATTGATGATAGATTTTTAAATCATAGAAGATAGCAAACATCATGATCTACTTGACTCTTCTAATAGATTATTTTTTCCGTTACAGTTGTTGATCTAAAACTTGTTGTCAATAGTATTCTATCAAAAAAATTTCTGTTGAGGACTAAGGATAATTTGTTTTACATTATCTTAGTCATAATATTCTTTATTAGGCTAATTGAGCCCACTTTTTTCCTTTTGGTTCCATTGTTCTTCTCAGGAGGCGAAAATGTAACTGAGACTAGTAGGGGAGTGGAGTAATGGTCCAAGATGACTATTATAGTATGTAGTCCTCACTATTTTATAAAATAGTGTGACAATAATTATAATTAAGACTTTGTTTAAGTGTGGATATTGTCTACGAGATAATATTTGTATTGAAACTCATGGCTTATATTTTGTCGTATTTTACACGATAATTAATAGTTGTATAAATTAAGTTTGTATTTGAATTTTGTATCATGTATTTAGCGACTCAGAATGGGTTGTGTGGACCTATTTTGGGGGCGTCACAGATAAGTTGAGAGCAAGTTTCATCTTTAGAACTCAGAAATAATACACATGTGTATCTGATGTAGTCGTCTACTACCACCAATGAGTATCTCATCCCTCCAAGACTTACAGTAGGTATAGGCCCGAAGAGGTCCATGTGAAGTAACTCCAAGGGCTTATTAATAGAGTTGACTTCTTTGCCTTTGAATGAGGTCTTTATTTGTTTTTCTTAGCTGACAAGCTTAGCAGAGTCTTTCTTTGATGAAGTGGAATTTTGGTTGTGACGCCCTCAAAATACGTATACACAACTCATTCTGAGTCGCCAAATACATGGTACAGAATCTAAATACAAACTTCATTTATACAATACGACAAAACGTAGCTGAGAGTTTTAACACGAATATTATCTCGTAGACAATATCCAAACTCAAATCGAGTCCTCATTACATTTATTATCACACTATTTTATAAAATAGTGAAGACTACTATAGCCACAATCTCGGACCATCACTCCATTCTCCGACTAGTCCCAACTATATTCTCATTTCTTGAAGAGAACAATGAAAGAAAAGGGGGAGCTCAACTAGCCCAGTAAAAAATATTATGATTAAGATAATGCAGAATAAATTATCGTTAGCCTTCAACAGTATAAAACTGATAGAATATAATAGACAACAAGTCTAGCTGCAGTTGTGACGCCCCCAAAATTAGGTATACATCACCCATCTTGAGTCGTCAGATACATGGTACAGAATTCAAATACAACTTACTAATACCACTGTCGTGTATAATACGACAAAATACAACTGTGAGTTTGAATACAATAATTGTCTACTAGAGATCATACAAACTCAAAAGGAGTCCTCATTACAATTATTAATACACTATTTCTCAGAATAGTGAGGACTACTAATGCTATCCTCTGGACCGTCACTCCATTCCCCGACTAGTCCCTGCTATGTTCTCATTTCCTGAAGAGAACAGTGAAAGAAAGGGTGAGCTCAACTAGCCCAGTAAGAAATATTATAACTAAGATAATGCAGAATAAATTATCATTAGTCTCCAACAATGTTAAACTGATAAAATATAATAGACATCAAGTTTAACTGCAGCGGAATAAGCAATACATTAAAAGAGTCAAGTAGAGAGAATTGAATCTACTATCTTTTATGATTTAAAAAGTTTTTCATCACTTTTATCGCTGAGACTCAGCTCAATAAATAATCCACATCATTAAATCATCCCTGCACTACAGGCCAAGGATATTCTTTAGTATCACGACCACGAATTATCCATGCACTACGGGCCAAAGATAATCGTGTATTCATCAACGGTCATGATCATGCCAATAACTGTCCATCAATGCACTACGGCAAATGAGACTTTTACCACATCATTTGTAACATTACGGTCATGATTACACCGAATAATCCCTGGTCATAATCATACCAAGTCCATCCATGCTCTACAGGCCACAGATGACTTTCAAAAATATAAATAAGAGGATGATGACAATGATATAAGAATTCAATAAAACAAGTTCAAGAATTATTTTATCCAGGAATTATTAACGTCCAAATTGTCAACACGATACTATTTTGTGGTGTAAAATTCAAGAATGATCAGAAGAATATTTCCATGAAAGGATACTGGATGAAGCGCAAATATCAAGGATATACTACTAATTTCATGGAGTATAGAAGTCAAAACTTTAACCAACTGAGTATAATAAAGAATAGAATAACAACAGAAATCACCATGCATGCGGAACTTCGCACAAGCAGGTTATTCCAACAGAATACTAAATAACGGAACCAGGTCATGTGAAATTCACACCGACAGGATGTTCCAACAGAATAATAAATGCGGAATAATAAATGATGGAACCAGGTCCGGCGTATAGCACAGACAGGATATTCCGACAGAATAATAAAGACGGAACCAGGTCCGGTGTAAAACACACAGACAGGATGTTCCAACGGAATAATAATAAAGACGGAACCAGGTCCGGTGTAAAACACACAGACAGGATGTTCCAACAGAATGATAGAAGAATGTCACCAAGTATAGGGTAGACCGCGTATACAGGTTATTCCAACAGAATAATAAAAAATGGAATAACAATAGTTCTCTTCATGAATAAGAAAGAATAACACCCCTTACAGGTACAACAAATAATATCCCTTACCGTAACAGAAACTGGATATAGAAGTAGTGAAGTAGCAGAATACTCTTCTTCTTTCTCTCTATAATTTTCTCTCTATAGCTTATCTCTATAATTTCTCTCTCTAGAGTTTCAATGAATTCGTAAGAAAATAATGAAGGAATGAGCTTCTATTTATAGGAAAATGGAATGCATAGTAACTAATCCATGAACGGTCCAGATTGATTTACTTTAATCTGACGGTCCATATTTAAAGAAAAATCTTTTAAATAAAATATAATATATTCTATTTATATAAAAACATTTTACTATGCAAACACTTTGCAAAACACTATGCAACACTATGCAAAATACTATGCAACACTATGCATAATAAAATATAATATATTCTATTTATAGAATAACTTTAATAAAGTATTCTGTTTTATATAAAAAGATGTTTCCGTTTTATTACGTTAATAATACGAATAAAACAAAACGTCATTATCACTATAATAATTCATATTATTAATCAACAATAATTGAATCAAACCGAGTGACTTCTCACATAAATATCAATAATCAATATCGTGTTCTACTATGCAACAACGCGTATTACTGTACTTTTACTACCCAGTAGTTCAACAGTATCAACGGTAAAACTTCCGCCGTTATTTTTAATAAAATATTTTTGTCGTTTTCTCAATCCGACAATAATTCTGTTGTGGGGTCCACCAATAATTTTGCCGTCGTACGAATATTCCCCGACAAAAAGAATATTCCCTGACCAATCGAATATAATATAACAACTTGCATACTTTGCAAAATTTATAAATACTACCCACAACTATAATATTATCTCAAATTCACACCATAATATTA
Organism: Panax japonicus; assembly: GCA_020205505.1. Lineage (NCBI taxonomy): Eukaryota > Viridiplantae > Streptophyta > Magnoliopsida > Apiales > Araliaceae > Panax > Panax japonicus. Next base: position 55,309,074 of record CM035105.1, on the reverse strand, counting down.
AAAAATTATTTCGAGAAAATTAATTATTTATTCATAAAATCTGGGGTTTCACAGCAGTGGAATAAGCAATCAATTAGATGAATCAAGTAGAACATAACATCTACTATCTTCTATGATTTAAAGGTTCATCGTCAATATTTTATCGATGTAACACAGCTCAATAAATAATCCACATCATCGAATTATCCATGCACTACGGGCCAAAGATATTCGTTAGTATCACATCCATGAATTATCCATGCACTACGGGCCAAGGATATTCATTATTATCACATCCACGAATTATCCATGCAATACGTGCCAAGGATATTCGTTAGTATCACCAGTGGTTATGATCATGTCAAACAACAATTCATCTTTGCACCCCTGGCCGAAGAGAACCCATGGTCATGATCATACCAACAACTGTCCATCAATGCACTACGGGTCAATGAGGACTTTTACCACATCATTTATAACATTACAGTTCATGATTATACCGAAACATAAATCAAACGAAATCATCAATGATAGTACATAAATCATAATCATGCAAATAGACAGTCCATCTATGCACTACGGGCCAAAGATGACTTTCATCCCAATATAAACCTGATGATGATGACAATGATATAATCATCAATCAAACGAAATCAAGGATAAATATTAAATATTTTTAATTTATCCAGAGTTTAAAAATGTCTAAATTGTCAACATGATAACTGCTTTGTGGAGTAAAATTCAAGAATAATATTCACGTATCAAAAATAATTTGGACAGAAAAGAATCAATTTTTCGTCGTGAATAGTACTTCATGAATAGTACCATATGAATAGTATTTCATGAATAGTACTACGTGAATAGTACTTCGTGAATAGTACCCCATAAATAGTACCGTACATATAAATAGTGCCCATGAATAGTATTCCGTCATGAAAAGTTTAAAATTTAACAAGAATGTTCAGAAAAATATTTCTGTGAAACGATACTTGATGGATCACAAATTTTAAGGATATTCTACTAATTTCAAGTTGTATAGAAGCAATACTTATCGATATAAGTATATAATTAGGAATATGAAACGAAATAATATTACTTACAGACAACACACTATGGAACAAAATATTATTTCTTATGAATATTGAACAAAAATAATATTTCTTACAACTGTTGAACGAAAATAATATTTCTTACGAATATTAAACGAATATAATATTTCTAACGAATATTAAATGAATATAATATTCCTTACGAATATGAAATGAAAATAAAATTCCTTATGAATATTGACCGAAAATAAAATTCCTTACGAATACGAAAAATAATATCATAAGCGAATATGAAATAAATAATACCCCTTAACTTAAAAGCAGAGTATTTTTGACTGGTATGGCGGGGATATTCTTGAAAAAAACTTATACTATTTTCTACACTCAAAGCTTCCTTAAAATCTAAAGAAATACGCTCAATATTATAGATGAAGAATTCTTTGATTTTGGTATGATTTTCAATTCTAAACTAAGCATCCTATTTATAGGAGAATGACATGATACTATTTGAAAAAGAAAATCACGGACTGCACAGGAGAAAAGATCACGGGCGCCGAATTCGTTTGGCTGAAAAAATATATTTCAAAGGTCTCAGAGTTAAGAACATGTACAGAGGTATACAAGTTACAGAAGTGCAAATGGGGCATTGGTGTCCAACATCAGAATTGAAGCGTCTTTGTAACAGGGAGTTATTTTTTTGTATTCAGGTTTAAACTATAATTAAAAGAGTCTCCAATCCTATTTGGAATTGGACGTGGATTATGCTACTAGATAGAGGATAGGGGCTGAACCACATAAAAAATCTTGGTGTCTTTACGTTTCTGCACTTCTCCTTTATGTTTGTTTAATTTCTGGGTATTTTGTTTTATTAGTTTGAAGATATACGAATCCAAACACTAAAGTAGACATGTATAACTGTCTGATAATATTAAACGAATAACATAAGTTAAAGCAAACACTAAAGCAGACAGGTGTAGCTAGAGGTGCACAAAAGGCCTGAGGCTCATGGCCTGTCCTTGGTCCGGCCTGATCAAAGCCCAGCCTGAACTGGCCTGGCCAGGTCTGAAAGGCTTAAAAAGGCTGCCATTTGAGCACAAAAATCTGGCATGGACCGGCCTGGCCCAAAGCCCGACCTGAACTGGCCTGTGGCATAAGTATGGCCTGGGCCTGGCCTGGTCCGACGCAACAGGTCTGGCCTGCTTGCTGGCTTATTAGTTGTTGTCCAATTAAAATGTTATCTTCAAAACCCAACCCAAAAAGACCATTAAAAAAAAAATAATCAGGCAACCCAGCCTAATACTCAACACCACCAGCCACCAGGCCAGCCTTTAACGCTTAACAATTATATAAAAAAAGAGCAAAAGACACAAGTACTCAACGGTTTAAACTTTAAAATATGCAAACATCCAAAAATAAGTGATTGACTAATTGTTCACTAGCTCATTGTCTAAGGCATCAATGCATACTATTATATAATATATATATATATATATATATATATATATTATATATATATATATATATTATATATATATATATATATATTATATAATAGCCCCATTATGTGACGCCCCCAAAATCAGTATACATCACCTATTCTGAGTCGCCAACTACATGATACAAAATTCAAATACAACTTAATTATACAACAATTGTGTAAAATACGACTAAACATATGTTGTGGGTTTTATTGGGAGAATGCATATTATGATTTGATGTTTTAATGCATGTGTTCATGATTATTTGTAAGGTCATTTAATGAATATGTGTACAGGTGACGCCCCCAAAATAGGTATACATCACCCATTCTGAGTTGTCAATACATGGTACAGAAATAACTACAACTTTATTATTACAACAGTAAAACTGTGAGTTTGAATACAAGTATTATCTTCTAGACAATATCTATACTCAAATAAATTCTCATCACATTTATTGATATATTATTTTACAAAAATGGTGAGGACTACTAAACAACTCTCTCTAGAACCTTCATTCCATACCCCGACTCGTACTCGCTATATTCTCGTCTCCTGAGAAGAAAAATGGAACAAAAAGGAAAAGGGTGAGCTCAACTAGCCCAGTAAAGAATATTATGACTAAGATAATATACAACAAATTATCATTAGTCTTCAACAGGGATAAAATCTAATAGAATACAATAGACAATAAGTTTTAAATCAATATTTGCAGCGAAAATAATAATTCATTAGATGAGTTAAGTAGAGAATGCAAATTACTATCTTCTATGTATGAATTTAAAAATTCATCGTCTATCTTTTATCCCTGTAACATCGATCAATATATATCTGGAATCAAATATTCATCTTTGCACTACAGGCTAAAGATATTCATCAGTTGGTCATGTTCATCTAAATACCTGTTCATCTTTGCACTACGGGCCAAAGATATTCATCAGAAATCATTCATCTTTGCACTACAGGCCAAAGATATTCAACAATATCATCATTTAAGACTGAGGATGATGAAAAATATTTTAAAAGAAACGAATCTAGTGAAACAAAATGACAAGGATTAAGGATTTGTACTTTATTTTAACCATGTCCAAAAATACCTCAAAAATAATCATAGTGGTGTAAAATTAAAGAATGATCAAAACATGGATACAATCAAAGCTAGTATCCACAATAGATATTTTAGACGAAAATGAAAATTTTCATTTTTCGATGAATAGTGTCGTATTCGTGAATAGTGTCGTATACGTGAATAGTGTCGTATATGTGAATAGTAACTCTGATACAAAAAGTTCCAAATTTGATCAAAAGTTCAGATCAATACTTCGGCATAATGATATTAGAAGAAATAATATCATTTTAAAAAAATAATATCCCTTACCTCGAAAGATCAGTACTTCTAGCTGAAACACCGGATATGGGCTATGACTTGAACTTGAACCGTATAGCAATACTCAAAATATACTCAAAATACTCACAAAAATACGCTCGATAATATAGAGAGAGAAAATTTCAGTTTCTAGTGTGATTTTCAATTCTAACCTAAGCACCAAAGCAGAAAATTTAATAAAATATTAATATATATTTATTAAATTCCTATGTACACAAAATCTGATTCAAACCATCAGCCACCAAGAGTGACTCACCTTGCCTAAATAAAAAAAATGTTTTTCTTATTAAAAATATTTTAAACTTCCAAAAATTAATTATTTCGGAGCTTCGGAACTTCAATAATTCATAATAAATAGCCGTTTTATCAGAAAAATCGAATCTCGCGATTTTTATAGGAAATTCAATTCTCTACAACTTTGCAGAAGGAAGTTTTTCCAAATTTCAAACAGAAATTGACCGAAATCCATAAATTAGAGATTATACAGGCTATAATCAAATTTCGGTCAATAATTGTGTCCACCAACACACAAAATATGTGTTAAACATTTAATGCCACAAAAAATACTCTTCCTCCTCATATACTCATATATCCCACATTCATTATAAAAATATCACCGTTAATAAATTATTAAAATAATACATTTAAATGAATTATTTTATCAGAAAAAAATTAATTTTCAACAATTGTCACATTAAAAATTTTCTCCATTTATATTCATATAAAATCAATATTTTCCTCATCATATAAATCAATAATTAATTATTCACAAATAATATTACAGAATCACAGTACTTGCAACCAGGCCGTTCCTAGGAAAGAGAGGGCTTTCCAATAAGAATTTCTGCTTACTAGCGCGAATTAGGTGACCAAACCTCTCCTTAGACAGAATTTTCTAGACATTTCCAATAATGTTATCTAATAATATTATTCAGATAATATGAATTATTGCTTCAATAATGAAAATACTGTGTAATGACAATTATTGAAATAACAGCAATATAAAATATCAACGCAGCAATTATAAAATAAAATACTGAACAGTAACTACTGTAATAATTATTGAGTAGTGCCTTCTTACGTAAGAATCAATAATTGGTGCAATACCGTGTGCTACAGTATTTTAACCACCGAGTATTTTAACAGTATTAACGGTAACAACTACGCCATTATTTTTAAACAACTTATATTTGTTATTTTCTTCATCCAATCGCTTTCCGTTATGGGGCCCACACCTGGCTGCGACGTCGTACGAATATTCTCCGATAGTACGAATATTCCACGACCAAACGAATATTCCCCGACAAAAATGAATATTTTATAACCACTTGCTTATTTTGAAATATTTGCGTATTTTACCCATAACTATCCATATTAATCAAATAAACCCTTACTATTTCCTACTCGGTCAAGAATTTGAAATGGACCAATAAATCGTGGATTGAGCTTTCCTCTCTTCCCAAATCTTGTAACTCCCTTTCATGGAGCAACTCGCAACAATACATAATCCCCTATACTAAATTCCACGTCCTTTCGATGAAGATCCGCATAACTCTTTCATTGATCTTGTGCCGTTTGTATACGTTGTCGAATTATTTAGATCTTTTTGGTAGTCATACGTACTAACTCGGGTCCCAACAATGTTGCTTCACCCACCTCATCCCAACATATTGGAGAGCGACACTTTCATCCATATAATGCTTAAAATGGAGCCACACCTATACTTGCCTGATAACTGTTGTTGTAGGAGAATTCCACCAATGGTAAATACTTATCCCAACTGCCCTTGAAGTCTAAGACACAGAGTCTTAATAAATCTTCAAGAGTTTGAATAGTCCTCTCTGATTGTCCGTCCGTTTGAGGATGGTATGCCGAACTGAAATGTAAATCCGTACCCATATCTTTTTGCAAGCTAACCCAAAATCTTTAAGTGAATCTTGGGTCACGATCTGAAACTATAGATACTGGCATGCCATGAAACCTCACAATCTCATTTACATATATACTAGCAAGACGTTCAAGGGAATAAGTCTCCCGTATCGGCAAGAAATGAGCAGAATTGGTTAATCTATCAACAATAACCCAAATAGCATTGATGCCTTGAGAAACTGTAGGAAGACCCGTAACGAAATCCATGGTAATGTGTTCCCACTTCCATTTCAAAATCTCAAGTGGTTGCAACGGACCCTTAGGTACTAGATGCTCCGCCTTTACATGTTGACAAGTTAAACACATCGAGATAAAATTTGCAATCTTTCTCTTCATATTGTTCCACCAAAATGTATGTCGAAGATCACGATACATTTTAATACTTTCAGGATGGATTGCAAATGGTGTATTGTGTGCCTCCATCATAATCTTGTACTTCAAATCAGAGTCGTTAGGAACACAAAGTCTAGAGTGGACTCGAAGTATTCCTTCTTCATCAATTCTCGCTTCCGGAATAGCTCCTTCTTGTACTTTCTTCTTCATACGCATCAGCTCCGTGTCGGTGGCTTGAGCAACCTTAACTTTTTCTATTAAAGTTGGCTCTATGCGTATACTTGACATCATCGCACTCGTTCCTGCATATGATCATCTACTTAACGCGTCAGCTACCACGTTCGCTTTTCCAGGATGGTATTGAATAGTCTGGTCATAGTCTTTCAATAGCTTGAGCCAACGTCTCTACCGCATGTTGAGTTCTTTTTCAGTGAAGAAATATTTAAGGCTTTTATGGTCTGAATATATCTCCACTTTCTCCCCATATGGATAGTGCCTCCAGATCTTTAGCGCGAAAACGACTGCTGCCAACTCTAGATCATGAGTAGGATAATTCCTCTCATACTCTTTAAGTTGTCGCGAGGCATAGGCTATGACTTTCCCACGTTTCATGAGAACACATCCTAACCCTTTGCCTGAAGCATCGCTGTAGATAATAAATCCATCCGTACCAAATGGTATTGTTAGAACAGGTGCTGAAATGAGTCTCCTCTTGAGCTCTTGGAAACTCTTCTCGCATTCTTTGCTCCAAACGAATTTTGTAACCTTCCGAGTTAGCTAGGTTAATGGAGTAGCGATTCTAGAAAACCCTTCCACGAATCTCCGATAATAACCAGCTAAGCCCAAAAAGCTACGTACTTCAGTCACCGACTTCGGTTGCTCCCAACTTTGTATTGCTTCAATCTTCGCCGGACCAACAAATACTCCATGTTTCGACACCACGTGCCGAAGGAATGCTGCTTCCTCAAGCCAGAACTCGCATTTCTTCAATTTGACATATAGTTTATTTTCACGAAGCCTTTGGAGTGCCAGTTTCAAATGGTGCTCATGATCTTCACGAATTTTGGAATATAGGAGGATGTCATCAATAAAAACAACAACGAACTGATCCAAATATTCCTTGAATACTCAGTTCATCATATCCATGAAAGTCGTAGGAGCATTAGTCAATCCGAAAGATATGACTAAGAATTCATAATGCCCGTACCGAGTTCTGAAGGCAGTCTTTGGAATATCCCCAGTTCTAATCTTCAGCTGATGATATCCAGAATGAAGATCGATCTTTGAAAAGAATTGTGCTCCTTGCAACTTGTCAAACAGGTCATCAATACGAGGTAGAGGATACCTATTCTTGATGGTGACATGGTTCAATTCCCTATAGTCAATACAAAGTCGCATACTCCCGTCTTTCTTCTTTACGAATAAAACAGGAGCACCCCAAGGAGATGTACTAGGACGAATGAAACCGATGTCCAACAATTCCTGTAGTTGGACCTTTAACTCCTGAAGTTCAATAGGAGCCATTCGATATGGGGTTTTAGAAATGGGCTTTGTACCAGGTTCAAGATCAGTAAAGAATTCAACTTCACATTCTGGGGGTAGACCGGGAAGTTCTTCAGGAAATACGTCAGGAAAGTCAATAACAACATGAATATTATTCAAATTTGATGTGTCTTTATTCAAATCCATAACATGGGCTAAGAAAGCTTGACATCCGTTTTTCAATAAACAAATAGCTTTATGATTAGATATGACAGTGATTGATTTTAATGGTTTAGTTGCTTGAATTCGTACAACAGGTTGATTAGGAATATGAAAACTAACAACCTTACGAAAACAATCAATTTTGGCATGATAAGTAGTTAACCAATCAATCCCTAAAATCACATCGAAAGCAAGTATCTTTAAAGAGATAAGGTCAACAGGTAAGGTGATGGTGCCAACTTGAATCAAACAAGATTTATAAACAGTGGATGTGATGAAAGTTTCTCCTAACGGAGTTTCCACAGATAGGTCAAAGTCTAATTTCTCTGGAGTCAAGTTTAAACGTTGAGCACAAGCAGGAGAGATAAATGAATGGGTAGCACCGGTATCAAGTACAGTATAAACTTCACAAAAATTTATAAATAGCTTACATGTGATCACCTCGTTTGGGTTCCTCGCATTTTGACCAGTCACAACAAACGCTCTTCCATGAACCATTGACTTTGACTTTTCTGGGACAGTCTTTTGAGTCACCGTCCCCGCTGAACTAGGTTTCTCTACCGTACAATCTTGAGCGATATGTCCTTCCTTTCCACAATTATAGCATACCTTGAACTGTTGTGGGCAGTTTGGACTGATATGTCCCTCTTTCCCGCATTTATAGCATATGACCGGTGGTCGTTCTCCTCCCTTAGAACCAGTTGCTGCCGGCACTGTCGTCTTCACATGGTCGTTGGTAAATCTCCTCTTTTTAAAATCTCCTCCTGACTCGCTTCTTCTATTTTCATGGTCATGATTACCACCAGAGTGGTTACCATTTTTGTCCGTCATTTTCTTTCTCCGCTGGTTATTGTTGTTTTATTGACTGCTATCTCTGGTATGATCCTGATTGTGGTCCCTCGATTGACCGTACTCGTTATCTCGCTCTAATAATTGAGCCATGTTTACAACATCTGAATAGAGAGAAAATTTATGAGAAATGAGATATTGTCGTATGCCGGGTTTCATACCTCTCAGAAACATCCGCGTCATACGTTCCTCATTCTCCACCAAATGAGGTGCAAACCTGGATAACTATGCAAACTTTACCTCGTACTGAGACACCATCATGTTATTTTGTTCTAATCTGATGAACTCCACTTCCTTCATATGACGAACACTTTCAGGAAAGTATTTATCATTAAATAGTTTCTAAAACATCTCCCAAGACATGCTGAGTGCGGCTGGATGGGTACACTTCACAGACTCCCACCAGTAGTCTGCATCGCCACAGAACATAAAGGTGGCGAATGGAACCTTCTGTTCCTCTGTGCATCCCAAGACATCGAATATCTTGGTAATTTGCTTGACCCATGTTTCCGCCATGATCGGATCTGGCTTTCCCTTAAATTCTGGTGGTCCCAACTCTTTGAACTGCTTGACTGTGACAACCCATGAATTGCTATCATTTCCTCCTGTATTTTAAACACGAGTCTCCCTCGTCTGATTTTTCATGAACTACAAAAAGCTTCTAAACATCCCCTCGTTCATCATTTGCTCAGTGGTGTTGTTCACAGGAGGAACATTGCCAACCTGTTGCACGTTCTCCTCGTTGGTGAGTACAGGCGTCTCCACGGTCTCATTTCCACTGTTAATATTCTCAGTCGACATTCTCAAATACTGTTATAAAACAAGGTTTAATTAAGGAAATCAACATATCACATAATATCCCTATATACTGACCAACTAACAAATAAGCTTAGGTAGGACACACTAGCGAATGATTTACTCGTCTCTCCCCTCCTAGTTCTATTCCCCGATCTCCGCCAGAGATCATATCCCTAAGCTCTGATACCAATTGTGATGCCCCCAAAATAGGTATACATCACCCATTCTGAGTTGTCAATACATGGTACAGAAATAACTACAACTTTATTATTACAACAGTAAAACTGTGAGTTTGAATAGAAACATTATCTTCTAGACAATATCTATACTCAAATAAATTCTCATCACATTTATTGATACATTATTTTACAAAAATGGTGAGGACTACTAAACAACTCTGTCTAGAACCTTCATTCCATAACCCGACTCGTACTCGCTATATTCTCGTCTCCTGAGAAGAAAAATGGAACAAAAAGGAAAAGGGTGAGCTCAACTAGCCCAGTAAAGAATATTATGACTAAGATAATATACAACAAATTATCATTAGTCTTCAACAGGGAAAAAATCTAATAGAATACAATAGACAATAAGTTTTAAATCAATATTTGCAGCGAAAATAATAATTCATTAGATGAGTTAAGTAGAGAATGCAAATTACTATCTTCTATGTATGAATTTAAAAATTCATCGTCTATCTTTTATCCCTGTAACATCGATCAATATATATCTGGAATCAAATATTCATCTTTGCACTACAGGCCAAAGATATTCATCAGTTGGTCATGTTCATCTAAACACCTGTTCATCTTTGCACTACGGGCCAAAGATATTCATCAAAAATCATTCATCTTTGCACTACAGACCAAAGATATTCAACAATATCATCATTTAAGACTGAGGATGATGAAAAATATTTTAAAAGAAACGAATCTAGTGAAACAAAATGACAAGGATTAAGGATTTGTACTTTGTTTTAACCATGTCCAAAAATACCTCAAAAATAATTATAGTGGTGTAAAATTCAAGAATGATCAAAACATGGATACAATCAAAGCTAGTATCCACAATAGATATTTTAGACAAAAAGGAAAATTTTCATTTTTCGATGAATAATGCCGTATTCGTGAATAGTGTCGTATACGTGAATAGTAACTCCGACACAAAAAGTTCCAAATTTGATTAAAAGTTCAGATCAATACTTCGGCATAATGATATTAGAAGAAATAATATCATTTTAAAAAAATAATATCCCTTACCTCGAAAGATCAGTACTTCTAGCTGAAACACCGGATATGGGCTATGACTTGAACTTGCACCGTATAGCAATACTCAAAATATACTCAAAATACTCACAAAAATATGCTCGATAATATAGAGAGAAAAAATTTCAGTTTCTGGTGTGATTTTCAATTCTAACCTAAGCACCCTATTTATAGGAAAATGCTTAGAACACCAAAGCAGAAAATTTAATAAAATATTAATATATATTTATTAAATTCCTACGTACACAAAATTTGATTCAAACCATCAGCCACCAAGAGTGACTCACCTTGCCTAAATAAAAAATGTTTTTCTTATTAAAAATATTTTAAACTTCCAAAAATCAATAATTTCGGAGCTTCGGAACTTCAATAATTCATAATAAATAGCTCTTTTATCAGAAAAATCAAATCTCACGACTTTTTATAGGAAATTCAATTCTCTACAACTTTACAGAAGGAAGTTTTTCCAAATTCTAAACAATAATTGACCGAAATCCACAAACGAGAGATTTTATATGCTATAATCAAATTTCGGTCAATAATTGTGTCCACCAACACACAAAATATGTGTTAAATATTTAATGCCACAAAAATACTCTTCCTCCTCATATACTCATATATCCCACATTCATTATAAAAATATCACCGTTAATATATTATTAAAATAATATATTTAAATGAATTATTTTATCAGAAAAAATTAATTTTCAACAATTGTCACATTAAAAATTTTCTCCATTTATATTCATATAAAATCAATATTTTCATCATCATATAAATCAATAATTAATTATTCACAAATAATATTACAGAATCACAGTACTGGCAACCAGGCCGTTCCTAGGAAAGAGGCGGCTTTCCAATAAGAATTTCTCCTTACTAGCGCGCAATTAGGTGACCAAACCTCTCCTTAGACAGAACTTTCTAGACATTGTCAATAATGTTATCTAATAATATTATTCAGATAATATAAATTATTGCTTCAATAATGAAAATACTGTGTAATGACAATTATTGAAACAACAGCAATATAAAATATCAACGCAGCAATTATAAAATAAAATACTGAACAGTAACTACTGTAACAATTATTGAGTAGTGCCTTCTTACGTAAGAATCAATAATTGGTGCAATACCGTGTGCTACAGTATTTTAACCACCGAGTATTTTAACAGTATTAACGGTAACAACTACGCCATTATTTTTAAACAACTTATATTTGTTATTTTCTTCATCCAATCGCTTTCCGTTATGGGGCCCACACCTGGCTGCGACGTCGTACGAATATTCTCCGATAGTACGAATATTCCACGACCAAACGAATATTCCCCGACAAAAATGAATATTTTATAACCACTTGCTTATTTTAAAATATTTGCGTATTTTACCCATAACTATCCATATTAATTAAATCAACCCTTACTATTTCAAAATAATAAATAGAGAAAATTAAATTTCATTAATAATAAGTTGGGGTCTTACAGTACAAGGACTTAGTGATAGATCAAAACTGTTAGGTTAATCTAAGCTCTCAACGTGTATCATTCTGTTAAAGAATGTATAGATAGAAAGATCAAAACTGTTAGGTTGATCTTAAGATGTAATAGAATAGTCTTGAAGAAATCATAGTGCATCAACTTGATCAACATTGCAGAAGTTAAGGCAGAAAACGTAGAGCCTGAAGATCGTAGTGTGCCTGTCTTGAATGAAACTCTTTGGACTTCGTAGAGTGGTCCCAACAAGTGCTGAGCTAACTCCACGATCGTAGTGTGCTGAAGGAAACATGAAGTTTACAAGTCAACGATCGTAGTGATCTCTCGGGAACGTAGAGTCAACAACACGAGCAAGAGAAGATCGTAGGCTGCGAAGGATAAAGATAATCGTAGTGCTCTCGACTAATAGCATCGTAGTGTGCAAGTCAAAGACATTACGATCTAAATCGTAGAACATCACGATCCAAATCGTAGAGCATCATCTTTCCAATGTCAGAAAATGTCGAGCCTCATAATCTGTGTTTTCTACAAGTGAGAAATGGATCTCAGATGCTGCAGTACTCATCAATCCCAGATTGTATGAAATATCCTTAGTATACAACAAAGAATCGTATTGAAGAAGCTAAGGATAGTACTATGGATAAGAGGGACAAAACACCTTTTCAGGTGGTAGGTGAGAAAGCAGCCTGCAGTGTCAGGGGGCCAGAATGTAGAATTCAGAAGATGTGCAGAAATGTCTCCATCACAGTACAGAAAGTTCAGATGCATTTAATGCCACAATGGATGGATCCAACGGATAGTTTTCAACATCACATATATACAGATCAGACATATGAGAGAGAAAGTAAGCAAGCAATCAAACATTCAACGTGAAGAATTCCCTAAGGCTCAACTCTACGATCTGAGAAATATCAAAGCTTGCTCAGCTACTCAGTTCTTAACGAACCAGTGCTTACACAGCAACTGAGTAGCAATCTTCAAGAGCGTAACAACAACCATCAATCAACTGAAGAAGAGTACCAAGTCTGCTGGACTTGAAGAGTTCGTAGTGAACTGTAAGAAAGCCAAGCCTGCTGGACTTGAAGAGTTCAAGAGTGAACTAGAAGAAGTTCATAGACTGTTGGTCTAGAAGGAATCTGTGTGATTCAGAAGATTTTAAAAGACATCCTTAGTGGATATCCTACTCGTTGAGTAGAAGAGTGGACTAGGATCTTTGAGTGCTCTGAACCACTTAAAAACAATTGTGTCGTTTACATTCATGCTATAACTGCTATAACTGTTATATCTGCTATAACTACCTTACTCGCTCATAACTCCATTGCTTGGTAAAGAAGATTAAAATAATTACTAATTCTGCAAAGTTTAAATCATTATCTAAGAACTAGTTAAAACGAAAAGATTTTTATATATCTATTCAACCCCCCTTCTAGATAACTTGTGCCTACTAGGAACTAACAATTGGTATCAAAACAGGTTCTATTTTACAGCTTACACACTTTACTAGATCCAAATGGCACTCGTACCAAGCGAATCCAGGACCGGGGGAGGCAGCAAGCCACTAATGTGCAACAAAGATAAATTTGCTAACTGGAAAATCAGGATGCAAGCTTAAATGGACTCAATAGATGAAGATCTATTTGAGACCGTTCTTAATGGGCCCTATATACCAACAAAGCTTGCACCACCCATTGACGATCCAAACAGAGTACAAATAAAAGTGAAAGAAGAATGGACAGACACAGAGAAAAGAGCTGTCCAACTTGATAAAAAGGCAAAGAACACCCTGTTCCAATCCTTAGAGGACGATCTGTTTGAAAATGTTATAAACAGCAAAATAGCTAAGGATGTTTGGGAAGCACTGCTGATTATGCACGAAGGAACTAAAGAAGTCAGAGAGAACAAGCAGTCTCTCCTGACACAACAGTATGAAATGTTCGCTCATGTGCAGGGAGAAAACTGTGACTGCAACTTATGAAAGATTCAACATTCTGCTCAACTCTCTACGAACATATGGGAAGATCTATCCTAACAAGGATCTAACCATAAAGTTCATGAGAGCCCTTCCAAGTAGGTGGGATGCAAAGACCACAACAATAAGAGAATCAAAGAATCTTAATGAGATGACAGTTCAACAACTGTATGGAAATCTCCTGACGTAAGAACTGGAGTTGACCCAACGCGCTGAAACCTTATCAGAAGGAAGAAGAAAGGATAAAGGTGTTGCCCTAAAGGCAAATAAAAGTGTATCAAAAGTCATCACCGAGATTGACTCTGATGATGATGAAGACGATGCCGATGACTTTGCTATGCTGGTAAAGAGGCTAAGAAGGTTCATGCGACAAGGCAAAATCGGCAAGCCAAAGAAAGTCAGCAACTACGTCAGCCAGAAACAAATGAATGATTTATGCTACAATTGCAAGAAACCTGGTCATTTCATTGCCAACTTCAATAAGCCTATCAAAGAAGAGCTAAAGAAGAAATCTCATGCAAAGAAAGAATACAAAGGAACCAAGAGGCTTCAGAAAAGAGACAAAGGTCTGGTTGCCGGAGGATCGTGGAGTGATTCAGATAATGACTCAAATACAGACTCCGGAGATGAAGAAGAACCATATATGGCCAATCTGTGCTTAATGGCTAAACATGCAAAGGTCAAACAAAGCCTAAACATACATGATGTGAGTATTGATGAGGTAACCCAATCTCTACTTACCAACCTCGAAGAATTGTAGAGTCAAATAAAATCAACTCTACGAATCAACTGGGAAGGTACAGTAGAGGTAAGGCACACCCATCACTATTTATGAAACCTAAGGACACGTGGAAGAAAGAGAATCAGTTTAACAGAAGGTTAACTAAGGAACCACACAAGTCTAAATGGAAGATGAATCATCACACACACACACAGGCATGCATTATAATAGATGCTTCATATGCAATAAAAATGGTCATAGGTCTACAAAGTGTTATTATAATTCTATGCATGTAAGACCCAAGATTAGACAAATTTGGGTCCCCAAAGGCACTAACAAAGAAGGAACCATGCAAATATGGGTACCAAAATGAAGGTTCAAATGTTTTGATAGGAAAAGAGCTCCACGACCTCAACATGGCATCTGGACAGTGGTTGCTCTAGGCATATGACAGGGAACAAAGATCTACTATCCAACTATGTAGAAAAGGAAGGTCCCTCAGTCATATTTGGAGATAACGGCTTGGGCAAAACAAGAGGATATGGCTCTGCTGGCAATGGTGCAGTATCTTTCAGCAAAGTAGCTTATATGGAAGGACTCCAACACAATCTTCTAAGCATTAGCCAACTCTGCGACAAGGGTCACCAAGTAACCTTTCTTAACAATCAATGTCAAGTCAGAGATTTGAAGACATCTGCCATAAAGTTGACCGAAACAAGAGAAGGAAATGTCTACACTATAGATCTTAGTCAACTAAGCTCTGATGAAACAATATGTTTTCTGGCAAAAGAATACAAGGAAATGAACTGGCTATGGCATAGAAGGCCGTCTCACTTAAACTTCAAAAGCATGTCACACTGGCATCAAAAGACCACGTAGCTGGTCTACCCAAGTTCAACTTTGTGAAGGAAAGACCATGCAATGCTTCCTAGCTTAGAAAGTAACCCAGAAGCTCATTCAAGAGCAAGATTGCAAATTCTATTGAAAAGCCCCTGCAGTTGCTCCACATGGATCTCTTTGGGCCAATCCCGACAACCAGTCTTGGAGGAAAAAGATACTCGCTAGTCCTAGTCGACGAATACACCAGATTCACATGGGTATTCTTCCTAACTTCAAAGGATGAAACGAGCTCCGAATTAATCAAAATGTTCAGACTGGTGATGAACGAGAAAGGAGAGAAAATCAAGGCAATAAGGAGTGATCATGGAAGAGAATTCGATTTCTTAGAAATAGACAAGTTCTGCTCTGACAATGGCATCAGTCATAACTTCTAAGCTCCACGAACTCCTCAACAAAATGGAGTTGCTGAAAGAAAGAACAGAACTCTGATAGAGGCTAGAAGGACCCTACTAGCAGCAGCTCGTCTGCCTGAATACTTCTGGCCAGAAGCTATCAACACTGCATGCTACACTTAGAACAGATCATTAATTCACTCTATGATCAAGAGGACACCCTACGAACTATGGAAAGGAAGGAAGCCAAGTGTCAACTATTTCCATGTCTTTGGCTGTGCATACTATATTCTCAACAATGGAAAGCAGTATCTGACGAAATTCCAGCCCAAGTCAGATGAAGGGATCTTTCTTGGATATGCCACAGATAGTAAAGCTTACAGAGTATTCAACAACAAAACACTGAGTGTTGAAGTCTCAATACACATCATCTTTGATGAAACTGACTTAGATAAAACAGTGCCCCAAGACACTACGACCGATAGTGCAGACACTATGAATGAAGTCGTCGAGCTCAACACTACGATCGTTGTACCAGATAGTGAAATCATAGAGCATGATAATGAAGTCGTAGAGAGGTCCATCCAAAACAGCGAGCCTCTACTCCAAGAAGAAGAGATAGACCTTGAAGACTTAAGACAGGAAGGCATTAGGACAGATGTCCCAACCAGGAACAGATGGGTAAGAGATCATACTCAGGATCTAATCATTGGAGATCCAAGTGCAAGAGTCAAAAAAGAGCTGCTACTCAGAATGAATGCTTCTATCTAAGCTTCTTGTCACAGATAGAGCCAAAGAAGATAGAGGATGCTATGGAAGACTCCAGTTGGATAGAAGCCATATAGGAAGAACTTAACCAATTTGAATGAAGCAAAGTGTGGAGATTGGTACCAAGACCAAAGAGTTATCCCGTCATAGGAACCAAATGGGTCTTCAGGAAAAAAATGGATGAAGATGGGGTCATTACCAGAAACAAGGCAAGACTAGTGGCAAAGGGATATTCTCAAGAAGAATGCATTGACTATGATGAGACATTTGCACCTATTGCCATATTAGAAGCCATTAGAATCTTTCTTACCTATGCTGCCCACATGAAGTTCAAAGTCTTTCAGATGGATGTCAAGAGTACATTCCTAAATGGAGAGCTTCAAGAAGAAGTCTACGTAGAACAACCTCCAGGTTTCATCAATCCATCTCTTTCCAATTATGTCTGTAGATTAGACAAAGCTTTATATGGTCTTAAACAAGCACCTAGAGCATGGTATGAAACACTGACTAACTTCTTATTAGAAAATGGGTTCACTAGAGGTAGAGTAGATACCACACTATTTCTTAGAAAGCATAAAGACAAAGTCTTACTAGTTCAAATATATGTTGATGATATCATTTTTGGTTCTACTGACGAAAAATTATGTAAGAGATTCTCTAAGCTAATGAAGAGCAAGTTTGAAATGAGCATGATGGGTGAGCTGAATTTCTTCCTTGGACTGCAAGTGAAGCAGACTGATGAAGGAATATTCATTAACCAAGCTAAATACATCAAAGACTTACTAAAGAAGTATGGCATGGAATCAGCCTCTCCCATGAAAACACTAATTGCTCCTGCAACCAAGCTTGACAAGGATGATAATGGTAAATGTATTGATATAACTCAATACAGAGGTATGATAGGTTCCCTTTTATACCTAAATGCCAGTAGACCAGATATAATATTTGCAACATGCATATGTGCTAGATTTTAGACTAACCCTAAAGAGTTATATTTGTCTGCTGTAAAAAGGATCTTCAGGTATCTAAAGGGTACACCCTACTTGGGGCTGTGGTATCCCAAGGAATCCTCTTTTGAACTAATAGGATACACAGATGCTGACTTTGCAGGATGTAAAATAGATAAAAAAAAGTACCAGTGGCACTTGTCAACTATTAGGGAACAGACTTGTGTCTTGGTTCAGCAAAAAGCAAAACTCAGTGTCAACTTCAACTGTAGAAGCTGAATACATTGTTGCTGGCAGCTGCTGTGCTCAGATCCTTTGGATGAGAAATCAGCTAGCTGACTATGGGTTTGATTTCAAGTTTATACCTATACACTGTGATAATACAAGTGCCATGGCAATAACTCATAATCATGTTATGCATTCTAAAACCAAACATATAGAAATAAGGTATCACTTCATTAGGAATCATGTGCAAAATAGAACTATATTTTTACAATATATCCCTACTGAAAATCAACTTGCTGATGTTTTTACTAAACCACTAGATGAATCCAGATTTAATAAGTTAATAAGTGAGCTAGGCATGCTAAATCTATCACCATGAATGTATGCTCTAGACTGTGCTAACAATGACAGATATAAAGGCTGAACTCAAAAATCGTAGACATGATCAAGGAAGGACCACGATCGTAGAGCTGAACAGAAATCTACCTCAACGATCGTAGCAAAGACTCAACTATCATGGCGGACAGACTCGACGATCGTAGGACAAACTCAACGAATGCTGATCAGACTCAATGACTGTCGGACAAACTCGACGATTATAGGACAGACTCTACGAATGCTGATCAGACTCAACGACTGTCGGACAGACTCGACGATCGTAGGACAGACTCTACGAATCCTGATCAGACTCAATGACTGCCGGACATACTCGACGATCGCCAGACAGACTCAACGAACAGAAGACCAACTCTACGATCATAATCATACTAAGGACACCTTAGCTCTGAAGACTCAAAGGGTAAATCAGTACATTCCTAATCAGTCAAGAGGCGACACCTGTCCCACTAAGACAAAAA
The DNA here is from genome assembly GCA_020205505.1 of Panax japonicus. NCBI lineage: Eukaryota > Viridiplantae > Streptophyta > Magnoliopsida > Apiales > Araliaceae > Panax > Panax japonicus. The sequence goes on along the minus strand of CM035105.1, from coordinate 55,290,094 downwards.
GAGAGAGGGAAGTTACAAGTACAAATTGAAACCATGTTTTTGAAATCTGAAGTTCAAAAGATTATCTCTCATTCTCTCTCTCTCATAGCAAAACCCTAACTCAGACAAAAGCTCAGTAGTATCCCTCTGCTCAACTACAGAATCGATGGCTGATTCTAATATGATTTCGGGCTACAGACTCTGTTTTGACGAGTTCAAAACTGCTCCACCTAAGTTTCACAAGATCTTAGCCTTACTGAAGAAGGTAGGTCTAGAAAAGGCGCTCAGCACCGATACGCTCATCTATCCTAAACTGGTGAAGGAGTTCTACAAAAATGGAGTATACGAAAACAACACCGCCACCACACGAGTTATAGGAGTTGAAATAAAACTAGGGGAAGAAGACGTCAATATGGCCCTATGTTTTAAAAATGTAGGGCACCCATTTCTAGACAGCATAAGATTTCAAGAGGGACTAAAGAAGATGCATCACAAGAAGAACCCCTCTGTGAAAGGGTACAAAAAGAAGGAGTTCCTTCATAGGTATGAATTTTTGGCTGACATTATTGGGAAATGCATCTGCTGCAAGAGCTCAGGTCATGACTCGATAAAATGAGGCTCAGCTTAAGCTCATGACGACTATGGTGTATGGTACTCAACTCAACTATGGGGTTGTATTTCTCGAGTGGATCAGCAAGTGGATCGTAAGCCCCTGCAGTTGCTCGAGTGCATCATTCTGCAATCTGCATTGGGTGACAAAATCGGGGATGATGAAGGAGAAGCCATCAACCCAAACCGAAAAATGACACAACAGTTGTTTACAAACTGGGAAAAGAACCCTGCTGAGTATATGAGAATGATGACAGAGTCCAGTGGGAGAACTGGGGAACAAAAGGAAGCAGGCTTTCAAGGAGAAATGTCTGTTGTCAACGAAGTTGAAGAAGAAGGAAAAGCAGATAAGGGAGAACCCTCTGCTCTTGCCAGAAAAAGCAAAGGCAAGAGAAAGCTAAGGGCAAGACAAGTCGAAGAGTTTCAAGGATCTACAACTAACATTCTTGTAGAGTCCTCTGACATAGAGACTCTAAGAAGGCTAAGGAAGATGCAACCGCAAGAAGAAGTTGAAGAGGATCAAGCCACCATTTCAAAAATCTTAAAGAAGAACAAGACTGGTCATAAGTCCAAAAGACCAACAGTGTCTTCGATCGTAGAGACCCTGTTGTTCTCTGAAACCAGACCAAGTGTGGCAGAAATGGAAGAAGCTGCTTCAAGGATAGTGGCTGATCAACGTGGCAAAACAAAGACTCAAAAGAGTCCAGAAGTGGTGACTAAAACCAGCAAAACAAAGAGAAAGCTGGTGAAGAAGTATATTCTTGAGAATGAAAAAGTACTGAAGAAGGAAGCCAAGAGCATGGCTGCAAAAGTAGAACTGCCCCAAGCAACCGAAGAGGAAAATGCTCCAGCTGAGGGGGAGAACCCTGAAATTCTCATGATTGAGTATACACTAGCTGAGGGGGAGAAGCCTACTGCTCAAGAAGAGGTTCCAGCTGAAAGGGACTTTCTGAACTTAAAAGAAGATTTACCAGCTGAAGGGGTGTTTCTAAACCTCCAAGAAGATGATCATATTGAGGGGGAGCCTCATAATATCCCAATGGCTGAAGAGGAGGTCCATACTCAAGATGAAGATGAACCAATGTCAAACCTCCCAAAGTCCATTGAGATAATGGATTCTTCAGAAGAAAACAAAGAAGAGAAAAAGGATGATGATGATGAGCTCGAAATAACGGGTGTAGGAAAAGATGGATACAAAAGCTATTTGTACAACCAAATGTTTTCTTATCTACCCATGATGGCATACCATCAAGCTCAAATTCTGAAATCATGGGATCACATGTTTTGGAGCTTCAAGGATTATCCAGCAATCACAGTTCTGGCTCATGGATTTCTAGGGGAAGTCATCTTCGCCACGAACCTGATTACCAACCATTCTTCATCAAAAGCTAAACCTGAGGTATTGACTATACCTACAAGCTTTAGAGTTAATCACTTGTCATCATCTTCATTTAGCCATTTCTATGAATTTCCTAAATGGCTGGAAGTGATTCTCAACCCATTAAATCAGTTTCCAGTTGCAGAATTCCAAAATTCTTTAACTGAAGAACCAGAAGAAATCAACCTTACCCAACTCCCTCAAATAATCAACTCTACAATTCCAGACTCAAGCCACATCGTAGAGTCAAACATTGAAATCGTTGAGTCACATATCTCAGATGTCCAAACCCAAACCCCTCGAGCTGATATACCATCCTTCTCATCACATGACTATTTTAGTCTTGATCTATCTTTGCACAATTTGCAAGATCAATCTCCACCAAGAACCCCTCAAATGGACAATCCCCAATCAAATAATGCTCTCCCAAGCCTTCCTACCAAGGATCACTTAAAAGAAACCTCTGAGCAGATGATCAATTCTATCGAAGCAAGTCTGGAATCCCACTCTGATCTCCTCAACATCCGCCTGAATCAAATGATAAAAGCTGCTAACAAATTCCCTAGTACAATGAATACTGAGCTCACTACGAAGCTAAGGGAAATTATCAAAGAGATTCTGAAAAGCATATCAGACAGAGATGAGATCCATTTCCAGGTTGCTGCCAAACAATGTGAGGCTATGCTTGAAATTCAGAAAAACCAAGATCGTCAACATTAAATTATGCTGAACAATATTCTCAACTTGAAAGCTTCTGTTTATGACTTCCAAAAATCTTATGCCAATCAGGAGAAGTATAATGATATGATTCATAAAGTCATCCAAAATAAAAAAGCTAGAGCTAAAAAACAGATCAAGAAGAATAGGGAAGACATTGCTCAAACTCAAAGCCAACTGAATGAGCTTGTCCAAGGGGTTAACAGGCTGTCTGCAGATATTCGAACCCTTGATGCTGACATAAAGGGGGAGAAAAATAAAGGGAAAGGAGATCAAGATGATCAAGGAAGCCAAGGAAGAGGCAGATGAAGAGGAGGTCATGCAACTCAAGAAAGGGGGAGAAGTCAATTTCATGCTCAGACATCACGAAGCCCTCCTGCAAGACATCATTAGACTCAACGATCTGGTCAGCAGGAAATTGTCACAGCTATTCCTCTGAGTCATAAGGAGCCAACTCCTAGCTCACAAGACGTGTCTATGGTACGCATAAGAATGCCAATATGAGATCCTGCATTCATACGCAGACATGAAGAGAATCTAGTTCTAAGTCTAAGCGAGCTGGAAGAGTTAGCAAGGAATGAAGAAGCTCAAAGGAAAAGAAGGGCTGAGGAATATGTCAATCCTCCTCCACAGAAGAGACCAAGAAAACAGAGATAAGTTGAGAGTTTAATTTTTTATTAATTTAATGCTATATTGTAATATCTTATAATCATCAATAAATTCATGCTTATTCTTTAGAAATTTCAGTTGCTCACTGAAATACTAAGTCATGTTTAAATTTCCTGCAAATGCATCTAATCACTAATAATCATGACAACAAATCTCCTTGGTTATGTCAACATCAAATAGGGGATATTATTGGGAGAATGCATATTATGATTTGATATTTTAATGCACGTGTTCATGATTATTTGTAAGGTCCTTTAATGAATATGTGTACAAGGACTTAGTGATAGATCAAAATTGTTAGGTTGATCTAAGCTCTCAACGTGTATCATTCTGTTAAAGAATGTATAGATAGAAAGATCAAAACTGTTAGGTTTATCTTAAGATGTAATAGATTAGTCTTGAAGAAATCATAGTGCATCAACTTGATCAACATTGCAGAAGTCAAGGTAGAAAACGTAGAGCCTGAAGATCGTAGTGTATCTGCCTTGAATGAAACTCTTCAGACTTCGTAGAGTGGTCCCAACAAGTGTTGAGTTAACTCCACGATCGTAGTGTGCTGAAGGAAACATGAAGTTTACAAGTCAACGATCGTAGTGAGCTCTCGGGAACGTAGAGTCAACAACACGAGCAAGAGAAGATCCTAGGGTGCGAAGGATAAAGGGAAATCGTAGTGCTCTCGACTAATAGCATCGTAGTGTGCAAGTCAAAGACACTACGATCTAAATCGTAGAACATCACGATCCAAATCGTAGAGCATCATCTTTCCAATGTCAGAAAACGTCGAGCCTCATAATCTGTGTTTTCTACAAGTGAGAAATGGATCTCAGATGCTGCAGTACTCATCAGTCCCAGATTGTATGAAATATCCTTAGTATACAACAAAGAAGCGTATTGAAGAAGCTAAGGATAATACTATGGATAAGAGGGACAAAACACCTTTTCAGGTGGTAGGTGAGAAAGCAGCCTGCAGTGTTAGGGGGCCAGAATGTAGAATTCAGAAGATGTGCAGAAATGTCTCCATCACAGTACAGAAAGTTCAGATGCATTTAATGCCACAATGGATGGATCCAACGGATAGTTTTCAACATCACATATATACAGATCAGACATATGAGAGAGAAAGTAAGCAAGCAATCAAACATTTAATGTGAAGAATTCTCTAAGGCTCAACTCTACGATCTGAGAAATATCAAAGCTTGCTCAGCTACTCAGTTCTTAACGAACCAGTGCTTACACAGCAACTGAGTAGCAATCTTCAAGAGCGTAACAACAACCATCAATCAACTGAAGAAGAGTACCAAGTCTGCTGGACTTGAAGAGTTCGTAGTGAACTGTAAGAAAGCCAAGCCTGCTGGACTTGAAGAGTTCAAGAGTGAACTAGAAGAAGTTCCTAGACTGTTGGTCTAGAAGGAATCTGTGTGATTCAGAATATTGTAAAAGACATCCTTAGTGGATATCCTACTCGTTGAGTAGAAGAGTGGACTAGGAGCTTTGAGTGTTCTGAACCACTTAAAAATAACTGTGTCGTTTACATTCATGCTATAACTGCTATATCTGCTATAACTTCCTTACTCGCTCATAACTCCTTTGCTTGGTAAAGAAGATTAAAAGAAATACTAATTTCGCAAAGTTTAAATCATTATCTAAGAACTAGTTAAAACGAAAAGATTTTCATATATCTATTCAACCCCCCCTTCTAGATAACTTGTGCCTACTAGGAACTAACAGGTTTTAATACAAATATTGTCATCTAGATAATATACAAACTCAATGGGGTCATCATTACATTTATTATCACACTATTTTATAGAATAGTGAGGACTACTAATCCCTGCTACATTCTCATTTCCTGAAGAGATCAATGAAAGCAAAAGGGTGAGCTCAACTAGCTAGTAAAAAATATTATGACTAAGATAATGCATAATATATTATCATTAGCCTTCAACAGTGTTAAACTGATAAAATATAACAAACATCAAGTTTAACTGCAGCGGAACAACCAATCCATTAGAAGAGTCAAGTAGAGAATAAAATCTACTATCTTCTATGATTCAAAAGGTTTTTCATGACTTTTATCGCTGAGACTCAGCTTAATAAATAATCCACATCATCCCTACACTACGGCCAAGGATATTCATTAGTATCACAACCACAAATTATCCATGCACCACAGCCAAGGATATTCGTGTATTCATCCATGGTCATGATCATGTCAACAACTGTCCATCAATGCACTACGGGTCAATGATGACTTTTTCCATTTCCTTTGTAACATTACGGTCATGATTACACCGAATAATCCCTGGTCATAATCATACCAAGTCCATCTATGCACTACATGCCACAGATGACTTTCAACATAATAAAAACATGAGGATGATGACAATGATATAAGAATTCAATAAAAAAAAGTTCAAGAATTAATTTATCCAAGAACTAATAATGTCCAAATTGTCAACGTGATACTTCTTTGAAGAGTAACACTCAAGAATGCTCAGAAGAATATTTCCATGAAAAGATATTGGATGAAGCGCAAATATCAAGGATATTCCACTAACTTCATGGAGTATAGAAGTCAAAACTTTAACCAACTGAGTATAATAACGAATGGAATAACAAAAGAAATCACCATGCACGCGGTACTTCGCATAGACAGGTTATTCCAATAGAATAATAAGTAACGAAACCAGGTCAGGTGAAATTCGCACCGACATGATGTTTTAACAGAATAATAAAGACAGAACCAGGTCCGACGTAAAACACACAGACATTATATTTCAACAGAATAATAATAAAGACGGAACCAGGTCCGGCGTAAAACGTACAGACAAGATATTCCAACAGAATAATAATAAAGACGGAACTAGGTCCGGCGTAAAATGCACAGACAGGATGTTCCAACAGAATAATAATAAAGACGGAATAATAGAAGAATGTCATCAAGTATAGAGTAGTCCGCGTATACTGGTTATTCCAGCGGAATAATAAAGAATGGAATAACAGAAGTTCTCTTCATGAATACAAAAGAAATAATACCTCTTACCGTAAAAGAAACTGGATATAAGAAAAGAAAGGTAGCAGACTTCTCTTCTTCGTTCTCTCTATAATTTTCTCTCTCTAGAGTTTCAGTGAATTCGTAAGAAATAATGAAGGAATGAACTTCTATTTATAGGAGAATTAAAGGATACTATTGGACTTTATTGTAGGAATTCAGACGAAATCATTTGCTGATTCACAGCTCCACTGATCCAACGCATCAGTAATCTTTTTCAAAGAGTTGGCCAATGAAAAAAATGAACACATGCCACTTTAAAAGCCTTGACCAATTAAAATGGTCCATAATTTACAAGTTGCCAATCATGCTGCATAATTGAAAAAAATTGGCCAATAACATTCAAGCTTGACAAATCAATCCATAACCTGCCAAATTTTATCTACTAGGACTATCATTACCCACCCATATGCTATACAATTATATATATATATATATATATATATATATATATAATATAATATACATATAGCCACAAATTAATTAAAAAATACACCACCCGTCTCACATCACTTCCCCACCCTTTACAATTCATGCCATATATAATACTAATTCTCATCCCACCATTTCCACTATTCCACCAAAATTCTACTTTTCCACCATTTTCCAAACACACACACACATAATATTATATATATTCGACTCACCACACACATAATATTATATATATAAACTCCCGCAATATTTTTAACAACATTTATCATCAATATTATAATTCACAATATTAATCGACCAGGTCGTTTTCAGGAAAGATGAAGCTTTCCAATAAGGATTTCTCCCCATTGGCGCGCAATTAGGTGACCAAAACTCTCCTTGAAAGAACTTCTAGACATCGTTAATATTGCAAATAATAATATTAATAACTTTGTCATCTTAATTATTGATTATAAAATATTGACAATAATTGAATCAAATAACGTGAGATACTATGCAGCAATTACTGTAACAATAATTGAACAAAACTGAGTGACTTCTCATGTAAGCATCAATAATCAATACCGTGTGCTACTGTGCAACTACGCGTATTACTGTACTTTTAACACCGGGTGTTTCAACAGTTAACGGTAAAACTTCCGCCGTTATTTTCATAAAGTATTTTTGTCGTTTTCTCAATCCGACAATAATTCCGTTGTGGGGTCCACCAATGATTGTGCCGTTGTACGAATATTCCCTGTTAAAACGAATATTCCCCGACCAATCGAATATTATATAACAACTTGTATATTTTGCAAAATTTATAAATATTACCCACAATTATAACATTATATCAAATTCATTCCATAATATTCAAAAATGATATTTATAAAAAATTCATTTTTATTCTTAAAAGTTGGGGTCTTACACATTATATCTCAGAAAAAGGAAACATCAACAGTAGTTAATTAGCCTACTCTACTCAGACTAGTATTTTGAATTAATGTTTTGAAGAAGTTCACATATTTGCTATGTATATTGACAATTTAGCAATGAACAAAGGGGAAAAAAAGGTTGACACACCTTCTCATCCATCCATCAATCCATCACATCTATGAAAATTTCATCAGAATTTGGATTTCAAAAATTAAATAAATTTTCATGTACCAATCATATTATCGTAACAACTATAAATTTACTAACGGTTATTTTTTTCACTATAAAAATCATATAATTTACTCCACAAAAATTAAAACTCCTCACATCTTTCTCTCTCTATTCTCTGATATAACAATAACACCATACTGCAAGCTCAAATTCTAAATTTGTATATTGTTATAATTTTTATAATTAATTTTATATTATATATATTTATAATTTATTATACACATAAATCATAATATTTATTTTATTAGTACATTTATATTATTACAATGGATTCTTGCAACATTCCACAAGTGTCATCATTTATTCAAAATGATCCAAATATCATTATGCCCGAAAGTACAGTTTCGGGTTCGAGTACAATCTTTCCACGTCCTACCGGCTAGCAAACCAAACGTGCAGCGGCTGTTTGGGACCATTTCATCGAAGTGTGGATTGCGGAAGGTGTTAAAAAAGCCCAATGCAAAACATGTAACAACTTCTTCGGGGTTAAAGGAAATAACACATTACTCCGTCACTATGAGTCGTGTTTGAAGAAGCATAAAATAACTAATGAAAGCTCTCAATCTCAAATTGATCATTCTGGTAATAGTTGGAGTTACGATCAAATATTACAAAAGGAGTGGCAAGCTAAGTTGGTGATCGAGAAGGAGCTTCCATTCAATTTTTTGATGATGCGCGTTGTACCGACTACATTCAAGGCGCATTGCAACCAAAATATATACATACAAGTAGAATGACTACTAAACGTGATGCAATTAAATTATATAATAAAGCTAAAAATGAATTAATTAAACGAACTTGGTTTATATTGTAGTACTGATTTTAGAAGTTTTATAACCGGTCAAGAATTTTAAAATTTTGATATACTTGCCTTTTGGAAAAATCATAACCGACAATATCCTACTTTGGCCGCCAATGCCTGTGATTTACTAATTATCCTTCGGAATCTTGTTTTTCTTTATCTGGTAGGATACTAGATGAAAAAAGAAGTAGACTTAGTCCAGATTCGTTGGAGATATGTATTTGCTATAGAGATTATCTTGCCGCCCAAAGAAGAATACAAGACGTAATAGACGATCAAGATAGCTCGAAAGATCTCAAAGTCGGAGCAGGAACTGCCGAAACTGTACATCCATGAAGATTGAAGATATATTTTTTGAAGATTTGAAGATATATTTTATGAAGACTCAAAGGACAAATATTTTTTTGAAGATTTGAAGACATTTTTAAAAATTTTGAAGACAAATATTTGTAATCGATTCATTTTTTATTATTGTTTAAGTTATACTTTAAAGTTACAAACTTAAAATTATTCATCAAATTAGTGATTCAATAAATTATTACTTATTCATTGTTGTAATTTGTTAGTTGTAAGTTTGTAATACCTTATTTTTAATTAATAAATCAATCAAGTTTAAAATTTTAATTATTCATTATTGATTTATTGTAAATAGTAATTGCATTTAATTAATATATTAATTAGTTTATTTAATATTAATAAATTACTTGCTTAAATTTTAATATTAATATACTAGTTAGTGTATTAATATTAATAAGTTAGGTGATTAAATTTTCATATTAATGTACTACTTAGTTTATTTAATATTCATAAGTTACTAAGTTAGTTAATTCAAATTTAATATTAATAGTTAGTTTATTAAGTAACAATGTAACATATTAATAATCTTAGCATGAAATATGGAGTGAAGTATTCAGTATTGTCCAAACTTTGGAGCCTTGGAAATTGAAATTTCGATGAGAATTGATGGAACGATGGATGATGATTTGATTGGACATTTGGACCAAAAGGAGCAAAAAATAAAAAATAACAAGTTTAGTGGAAAAGATTGCCTTAAGCTGCTAACTGCCAAGCCCCATTGCCCCCAAGCCCCCAGCACTGCCCCAGGCCGCATGGACATTAAAAAAGGGTGAAGAATCAGCCTGCCCCAAGCCTGGCCTGACCTACAGACCTGATCAAATCAAAGTTTTATGAGATAGGCCTGGCCTTAAGGCCCAAAGTCAAGGCCTGACCTAGTCTGGTCAACGGCTAAAGCCTGGTAGGCCCAGGCCGGACCAGGCCAGGCAAGCCTGTTGTTCAACTTTTGGTGTAGTTGTCTGAATTAAACCTGTAGCAGAAATTTTTAAAAAGTTTTCACTGTTTATCACTTTTAGCTTAAACACTTATTCACCCCACCTCTAGGTGTGCGTATTTACTGAATTACATGTGTACACAACCCATTCTGAGTCGTCAAATACATGGTACATAATCCAAATACAAACTTCCGATATGCAACTATTAACTGTCGTGTAAAATACGACAAAACATAAGTTGTGAGTTTCAATAAAAATATTGTCTCGTAGACAATATCCAAATTCAAATAAAATCCTCATTACAATTATTGTCACACTATTTTATAGAGTAGTGATGACTACTATAGTAATTATTATTATTATTATTATTATTATTATTATTATTACTATTATAGTTATAATTATTATTACTATAATTTTAGGTTGCAAAAAGTCTTTAATAATATAATATTTTTTGAATTTCAATCTAATTTTTCATTACGTCTATTCAGGCACGGACAATTACTTGTCTATTTTATGGGCGAATTGATATATTAAAAATTTTCAATTTTTAACATTTTTATCTAATTTAATTTTAATTTTCAGCTTACGAAGTTATTTCCGAATTTCCTCTTCCCGCCAGACCCAAAAGACAAAAGGCCACCAAAATTGATTTCCCCGCTCGCGCCAATGCTTCTGTTTGAAAAACATTATCGGATCAACAACGTGTTAATTACTCCAGCCCTTAGAATTACATAACAAACAAATGTACAATTCCAATGGACAAGAGAATACGTCACGGATCGCCAGCGTGTAGCAACTCATAACCGTCAGATCCGATCACGAAGATCTCCAAAACCCCGAGCACTATAAATACAAAGCAATCCGATCTCGATTATTCAAACTCTCACACCAAATTTAAAAGCTAACTTTTGTTATTATCCGATTTCTCCATTCATTGTATCTGGGTTTCTTTGATTTGGTCTAATATTTTCAGTTATTAAATTGTTAATCCAATGGAGTCTGATTTAGGAAAGTTCACCAAGGGCGCTGGAGGAAGGAAAGGAGGGAGAGAAAGAAGTCGGTGACCAAGTCTGTGAAGGCAGGGCTTCAGTTTCCGGTGAGTCGAATTGGCCGGTATTTGAAGAAAGGTAGGTATGCTCAGCGTACGGGTTCTGGTGCTCCGATCTATCTCGCCGCTGTTCTTGAGTACCTTGCTGCCGAGGTATATCCCCTTTATTTTATGTGTATTCGGTATATTTTTTCCCTTACAATTAACAAATTTGAATGAAAACGGAAATTTTGAGGTCTGGGTTTCTCTCAATGTTTGTTTATAGACTTTTTTTGTAAATTATTTTTCTGGTAGGTGTTGGAATTGGCTGGAAATGCGGCAAGGGACAACAAGAAGTCGAGGATTAACCCAAGGCATTTGCTATTGGCAGTGAGGAATGATGATGAATTGGGGAAGCTTTTGCAGGGAGTAACAATTGCTAGTGGCGGTGTTCTTCCAAATATCAACCCAGTTTTGCTGCCTAAGAAAACCAAAACTGCTGAAGGAGGAGAAAAGACCCCCAAATCTCCCAAGAAAGATTAGATTAGAGTTTATTTGTAAGTGCTAAGAAATGACAATATCTATGTCATATTGTTTCCCCCCTTAAGGTGTTAGTCCTGGTGTTAGGCTGATGTCAATTGGCTTTTGGTATAGATGTATTTATGGTAAATTTATTAGAAAGTTGGTTTTTTTTTTACGAACAGCGAGTGGGGTCTGTTTTACAAATTAAGATATTCTTCGTTCTCAATTTTTTCCTCAGTTTCTGTTTAGCGAGCGAGAGATTATAAATTTAATTAGAAATACATAGAATATGATTTTTATATGTAGTTTTGTTAGGGTCAGATAGGGTTTGCTTGTTACTGAGAGCTCGTTGGGAGTCTTTTGGAAACTTTTAGCGAGTAAATATTTTGGTTAAGAAGCTTTTTTTTTTTTGGAAAAGTATATATTTTTTGGTGGAAGCAATTTTGATACATTAACCGGGGATCTCGTTAGTACCAAGTTTATTTTGTGGTAAGTTGATTAATTATTTAATAGAATGTTGATATATATAAAGTTTCGTTTATATGTTAGTATTTTATTAGTCAATTGATTAATTTAACAAGGTAAATTTTATATGAACTTTTTTCATTAACCGGAATCTAAATTATTGTAAACACATCAAAAATTATACCTCACACTTTTGTATTATTATGTCACTATACCACACGTCCACACCGCATCACTCTGCCAAATGGGCACTGAATATGCAATTTGAAAATGCAAATGCTAATTTTTTTGGAATTTTGAATACAACGCGCCATTTGCATGAGAGAGGTTTATATTTCTTTAGCCGGCTCGCAAAGCATAGTCTTTGTTGAGTTGGAAATTGGAGATCAGACCATGTACTAGATTTTTATTCTAGCTTTTTATTGATATATGTGATTTTATAGTATATAATAGGAGTACAATTAAATAGGGGTCATCATTTAGTTATAACCGAAAATTGAATTATTGATAATTTCACTATTTAAAATACTAACCGAAATTTGAAAATAACCGAATTATCGAATACCAAATTGTAATTTCGGATATTCTAACTAAATTTGAGAGAAGAAATCCACCGGTCAAATAAAACTCAGCCCACATAAAAGCCCAACTAACAATTAGCACCCAGTCAAGTGGAAATAATTACAGCAATAGCAATAAGCAACCAACCCAACAATATATAGCAATAAGCACCTAGCCCAACAATATATAGCAATAATGTAAGACCCCGAAAATTTTTTAAATAAAAAGGAATTTCCTTTATTTATTATTTTTCAAATAGTAAGGGTTGATTTGATTAATGTGGAAAGTTATGGGTAAAATGCGCAAATATTTCGAATAAACAGGTGGTTATAAAATATTCATTATTGTCGGGGAATATTCGTTTGGTCGTGGAATATTCTTGCTGTCGGGGAATATTCGTACGACGGCGCAATCTTTTATGGGGCCCATAACGGAAAGCGATTGGATGAAGAAAACGACAAATATAAGTTGTTTATAAATAACGGCGTAGTTGTTACCGTTAATACTGTTGGAATACCCGGTGGTTAAAACACAGTAATACGCGTTGTTGCACAGTAGCACACGGTATTGCACCAATTATTGATTCTTACGTAAGAAGGCACTACCCAATAATTGTTACAGTAATTACTGTTCAGTATTTTATGTTATTGATTCAATAATTGCTGCATTGATATTTTATATTACTGTTGTTTCAATAATTGTCACTACACAGTATTTTTCATTATCGAAGCAATAATTCATATTATCTGAATAATATTATTAGATAACATTATTGGCAATGTCTAGAAAGTTCTATCTAAGGAGAGGTTTGGTCACCTAATTGCGCGCCAGTAAGGAGAAATTCTTATTGGAAAGCCCCCTCTTTCCTGGGAACTGCCTGGTTGTCAATATTGTGATTCTGTAATATTATTTGTGAATAATTAATTATTTATTTATATGATGAGGAAAATATTGATTTTATGTGAATATAGATGGAGAAAATTTTTAATGTGACAATTGTTGAAAATTAATATTTTATCTTTTTCTGATAAAATAATTCATTTAAATATATTATTTTAATAATATATTAACGGTGATATTTTTATAATGAATGTGGGATATATGAGTATATGAGGAGGAAGAGTATTTTTGTGGCATTAAATGTTTAACACATATTTTGTGTGTTGGTGGACACAATTATTGACTGAAATTTGATTATAGTCTGTAAAATCGTCCGTTTGTGGATTTCGGTCAATTTCTGTTTGGAATTTGGAAAAACTTCCTTCTGCAAAGTTGTGCAGAATTGAATTTTCTATAAAAACTCGCGAGATTCGAATTTTCTGGCAAAAGGGCTATTTATTATGAATTATTGAAGTTCCGGAGCTCCGAAATAATTGATTTTTGGAAGTTTAAAATATTTTTATTAATAAAAACGTTTTTTGTACTTTTTCTAGAAGGGAGCACATGTTTTTGAGCTGAAATCAGATCTGAAAAAAATGGGCGTAAGAATTTTTAATATATATTATTATTATATTAAATTTTCTGCTTTGGTGTTCTAAGCAATTTCCTATAAATAGGTGCTTAGGTTAGAATTGAAAATCACACCAGAAACTGAAGTTTTCTCTCTCTATATTATCGAGCGTATTCTTGTGAGTATTTTGAGTATACTTTGAGTATTGCTATACGGTGCAAGTTCAAGTCATAGCCTATATCCGGTGTTTTAACTAGAAGTGCTGTCTTTCGAGGTAAGGGATGTTATTTTCTTCTAAAATGATATTATTTCTTCAATATCATTATGTTGAAATATTGGTTGGAACTTTTTATCAAATTTGGAACTTTTTCATGTCGGGGTTACTATTCATAAGTTACTATTCACGAGTTACTATTCATGAGTTACTATTCACGAGTTACTATTCACGAGTACTATTCACGAAGCGTGGAGATGTTTTTTGTGAAATTTCTATCTTTTGGTGTCGGAGTTACTATTCACGTATACGATACTATTCACGTATACGGCACTATTCACGAATACGACACTATTTACCGAAAAATGAAATTTCTTCTTTTTGTCCAAAATATCTATTCTGGATACTAGCTTTGATTGTATCCATGTTTTGATCATTCTTGAATTTTACTTCAGTATGATTATTTATGAAGTATTTTTGAACTCGGATTGTTTAGAGTACGAATCCTTAATACTTGTTATTTTGTTTCACTGGATTCGTTTCCTTTAAAATATTTTTCATCATCCTCAGTCCTAAATGATGTTGATACTGAATATCTTTGGCCTGTAGTGCAAAGATGGTTGATTTTATTATGAATATCTTTGGCCTGTAGTGCAAAGATGTACAGGTGTTGAGATGAACATGAACAATTGATGAATATCTTTGGCCCGTAGTGCAAAGATGAACAGGTGTTTAGATGAACATGACCGACTGATGAATATCTTTGGCCTGTAGTGCAAAGATGAATATTTGATTTGATTTGAGATATATATTGATTGATGTTACAGGGATAAAATATTGATGATGGACTTTTAAATTCATAGATGTTAGTAGATTCTATTCTCTACTTAACTTTTCTAATGAATTGTTGTTTCCGCTGCAGTTGTTGATCTAAAACTTGTTGTCTATTGTATTCTATCAGATTTTTCCCTGTTGAAGACTAAGGATAATTTGTTTTACATTATCTTAGTCATAATATTCTTTACTGGGCTAGTTGAGCTCACCCTTTTCCTTGTTGTTCCATTTTTCTCAGGAGGCGAGAATGTAGCGAGTACTAGTCGGGGTATGGAATGAAGGTTCTAGAGAGAGTTGTTTAGTAGTCCTCACCATTTTTTGTAAAATTATGTATCAATAATTATGATGGGGATTTATTTGCATGTGTATATTGTCTAGATGATAATATTTGTATTCAAACTCACAGCTTATGGGTTGTAAAAGTTGTAGTTGTTTCTGTACCATATATTTGACAACTCAGAATGGGTTGGGTGGAATGGACCTATTTTGGGGGTGTCACAGTTGGTATCAGAGCTTAGGGATATGATCTCTGGCGGAGATCGGGGAATAGAACTAGGAGGGGAGAGACGAGTAAATCCTTCGCTAGTGTGTCCTACCTAAGCTTATTTGTTGGTCGGTCATAATATAGGGGTATTATGTGATTTGTTAATTTGTTTAATTAACCCTTGTTTTATGACAGTATTTGAGGATGTCGACTGAGAATGTTAACAGTGGAGTAAATGAGACCGTGGAGATGCCTGTACTTACCAACGAGGAGAACGTGCAACAGGCTGGCAATGTTCCTCCTGTGAACAATGCCACTGAGCAGACGATAAATGACGGGATGTTTAGGAGCTTTTTGCAGTTCATGCAAAACCAGACGAGGGAGACTCGTGTACAGAATACGGGTGGAAATGATAGCAACGCTCGGCTTGTCACAGCCAAGCAGTTCAAAGAGTTGGGACCACCAGAATTCTGGGGAAAGCCGGATCCGATCATGGCGGAAACGTGGGTCAAACAAATTACCAAGATATTCGATGTCTTGGGATGCACGGAGGAACAGAAGGTTCCATTCGCCACCTTTATGTTCCGTGGCGAGTCAGACTACTGGTGGGAGTCTGTGAAGCGTACACATCTAACTGCACTCAGCATGTCATGGGAGACGTTTCAGAAACTTTTTAACGAAAAATACTTTCCTGAAAGTATTCGCCATATGAAGGAAGTGGAGTTTATTAGACTAGAGCAGAATAACATGACGGTGTCCCAGTACGAGGCGAAGTTCGCGGAGTTATCCAGGTTTGCACCTCATTTGGTGGAGAATGAGGAACGCATGACGCGAATGTTTCTAAGAGGTTTGAAACCCGGCATACGTCAGTATCTCATTTCTCATAAATTTTCTCTCTATTCAGATGTTGTAAACAGGGCTCAGTTGTTAGAGCGAGATAACGAGTACGTTCAACCGAGGGACCATAACCAGGATCATACCGAAGATAGCAGTCATCAGAATAATGATAACCAGCGGAGAAAGAAGAATATGGACAAAGGCGGTAACCACTCTGGTGGTAATCGTGGCCATGAAAATAGAAGAAGCGAGTCGGGAGGAGATTTTAAAAAGAGGAGATTTAACAACGACCATGTGAAGACGACGGTGCCAGCAGCAACTGGTTCCAAGGAAGGAGAAAGACCACCGGTCGTATGTTACAAATGCGGGAAAGAGGGACATATCAGCCCAAACTACCCACAACAGTTTAAGGTATGCTATAATTGTGGAAAGGAAGGACATATCGCTCGAGAGTGTACGGTAGCGAAACCAATTCCAGCAGGGATGGTGATTCAAAAGGCTGTCCCAGAAAAGTCAAAGTCAACGGTTCCTGGAAGAGCGTTTGTCGTGACCGGTCAAAATGCGAGGAACTCGAACGAAGTTAGCACGGGTTAGTTAATTATAATTCTTGCGAAGTTTATACCTTACTAGGTACCGGTTCTACCCATTCTTTTATCTCTCTTGCTTGATTCAAGTTGGCACTATCATATTACTTGTTAACCTTATTTCTATAGACATATTTGTTTTTGATGTGATTTTAAGGTTAACTACTCATCATGCCAAAATTGATTGCTTTCGTAAGGTTGTTAGTTTTTATATTCCTAAGCAACCTGATATTCGAACTCAAGCAACCAAACCATTGAAGTCAAACTCTTTCATATTAAATTATAAAGCCATTTGTTTATTGAAAAACGAATGTCAAGCTTTCTTAGTCATGTTATGGACTTGAACAAAAATACGTCAGATTTGAATGATATTTCTGTTGTTAGTAAATTTCCTGATGTATTTCTTGAAGAATTTCTTGGCTTACTCCCAGAGCGTGATATTAAATTTTGTATCAACTTTGAATCCGGTACAAAACCCATTTCTAAAATCTCATATCGAATGGTTCCTATTGAACTTCAGGAGTTAACAACCCAACTGTAGAAGTTGATACCCGAGCCTTTATCTGGTGACTTTCTTTGTGGAATACACAGAAGCCAGACTCTCCGTAGGGGATAATATTCGTGCGATAGTAAACTGATAGGTGTTATTGTAACGTGTTATCCAAGGTTGGGATATGAGTCATAGTTGAGAACAACCTAAGTCGGTAATCGAAATACGTAGCTTTCTAGGCTTAGTTGGTTATTATTGGAGATTCGTTGAAGGATATTCTCGCAGCTGACTCGTAGAGATACGAAATTCGAATGGAGCAAGAAATGTGGAAAGAGCTTCGAAGAACTCAAGAGGTGACTCATTGCAGCACATGTTCTGACCATGTCATCCTGGAAAAGTGAACGTTGTAGCTGACGTGTTGAGTAGAAGATCGTATACAAGTACGAGTACGATATTGTCAAAGACTAATTTCGTATAATTATAAATAATAGAGATGGAGATGAAAATTCTAGGTATCCACGTGATGATATACGAGTATAATCGACTTTAATCGATAAAGTTAAAAACGTTCAAGCTACACACCGGAGCTGGTGAATATGAAGAAGTAGGTACAAGAAGTTGTTATTCCAAAAGTGAGAATTGGCGATGTGAGCAAAGCTCAAACCTTCGATTTATTAGTCCATTTGAAATCCTCGATCGAATAGGAATTGTGACCTATAGACTCGTTTTACCGCCAAGTATGACGCGTGTTTATAACGTTTTTCACGTATCGATGTTACGTAAATATATGGACGAAATAGCCGAAGACTTAACGTACGAAGAGGTACCTGTCAAGATCTTGGATAGGAAAGAATATGTCCTATGTACCGAGGTTATACCACAAGATTAAAGTTTTGTGGAGGAATCATGCTATACAGGAAGTGACATTGGAGTTGGAAACGGAAATGAAAGCGAGGTATCTTTACTTTTTCGAAACACCAGTTACGTACGTCAATTTCGAGGACGAAATTTCATAAGGAGGGGAGGTTGTAAGACCCCGAAAATTTTTTAAATAAAAAGGAATTTCCTTTATTTATTATTTTTCAAATAGTAAGGGTTGATTTGATTAATGTGGAAAGTTATGGGTAAAATGCGCAAATATTTCGAATAAACAGGTGGTTATAAAATATTCATTATTGTCGGGGAATATTCGTTTGGTCGTGGAATATTCTTGCTGTCGGGGAATATTCGTACGACGGCGCAATCTTTTATGGGGCCCATAACGGAAAGCGATTGGATGAAGAAAACGACAAATATAAGTTGTTTATAAATAACGGCGTAGTTGTTACCGTTAATACTGTTGGAATACCCGGTGGTTAAAACACAGTAATACGCGTTGTTGCACAGTAGCACACGGTATTGCACCAATTATTGATTCTTACGTAAGAAGGCACTACCCAATAATTGTTACAGTAATTACTGTTCAGTATTTTATGTTATTGATTCAATAATTGCTGCATTGATATTTTATATTACTGTTGTTTCAATAATTGTCACTACACAGTATTTTTCATTATCGAAGCAATAATTCATATTATCTGAATAATATTATTAGATAACATTATTGGCAATGTCTAGAAAGTTCTGTCTAAGGAGAGGTTTGGTCACCTAATTGCGCGCCAGTAAGGAGAAATTCTTATTGGAAAGCCCCCTCTTTCCTGGGAACTGCCTGGTTGTCAATATTGTGATTCTGTAATATTATTTGTGAATAATTAATTATTGATTTATATGATGAGGAAAATATTGATTTTATGTGAATATAGATGGAGAAAATTTTTAATGTGACAATTGTTGAAAATTAATATTTTATCTTTTTCTGATAAAATAATTCATTTAAATATATTATTTTAATAATATATTAACGGTGATATTTTTATAATGAATGTGGGATATATGAGTATATGAGGAGGAAGAGTATTTTTGTGGCATTAAATGTTTAACACATATTTTGTGTGTTGGTGGACACAATTATTGACTGAAATTTGATTATAGTCTGTAAAATCGTCCGTTTGTGGATTTCGGTCAATTTCTGTTTGGAATTTGGAAAAACTTCCTTCTGCAAAGTTGTGCAGAATTGAATTTCCTATAAAAACTCGCGAGATTCGAATTTTCTGGCAAAAGGGCTATTTATTATGAATTATTGAAGTTCCGGAGCTCCGAAATAATTGATTTTTGGAAGTTTAAAATATTTTTATTAATAAAAACGTTTTTTGTACTTTTTCTAGAAGGGAGCACATGTTTTTGAGCTGAAATCAGATCTGAAAAAAATGGGCGTAAGAATTTTTAATATATATTATTATTATATTAAATTTTCTGCTTTGGTGTTCTAAGCAATTTCCTATAAATAGGTGCTTAGGTTAGAATTGAAAATCACACCAGAAACTGAAGTTTTCTCTCTCTATATTATCGAGCGTATTCTTGTGAGTATTTTGAGTATACTTTGAGTATTGCTATACGGTGCAAGTTCAAGTCATAGCCTATATCCGGTGTTTTAACTAGAAGTGCTGTCTTTCGAGGTAAGGGATGTTATTTTCTTCTAAAATGATATTATTTCTTCAATATCATTATGTTGAAATATTGGTTGGAACTTTTTATCAAATTTGGAACTTTTTCATGTCGGGGTTACTATTCATGAGTTACTATTCACGAGTTACTATTCATGAGTTACTATTCACGAGTTACTATTCACGAGTACTATTCACGAAGCGTGGAGATGTTTTTTGTGAAATTTCTATCTTTTGGTGTCGGAGTTACTATTCACGTATACGATACTATTCACGTATACGGCACTATTCACGAATACGACACTATTTACCGAAAAATGAAATTTCTTCTTTTTGTCCAAAATATCTATTCTGGATACTAGCTTTGATTGTATCCATGTTTTGATCATTCTTGAATTTTACTTCAGTATGATTATTTATGAAGTATTTTTGAACTCGGATTGTTTAGAGTACGAATCCTTAATACTTGTTATTTTGTTTCACTGGATTCGTTTCCTTTAAAATATTTTTCATCATCCTCAGTCCTAAATGATGTTGATACTGAATATCTTTGGCCTGTAGTGGAAAGATGGTTGATTTTATTATGAATATCTTTGGCCTGTAGTGCAAAGATGTACAGGTGTTGAGATGAACATGAACAATTGATGAATATCTTTGGCCCGTAGTGCAAAGATGAACAGGTGTTTAGATGAACATGACCGACTGATGAATATCTTTGGCCTGTAGTGCAAAGATGAATATTTGATTTGATTTGATTTGAGATATATATTGATTGATGTTACAGGGATAAAATATTGATGATGGACTTTTAAATTCATAGATGTTAGTAGATTCTATTCTCTACTTAACTCTTCTAATGAATTGTTGTTTCCGCTGCAGTTGTTGATCTAAAACTTGTTGTCTATTGTATTCTATCAGATTTTTCCCTGTTGAAGACTAAGGATAATTTGTTTTACATTATCTTAGTCATAATATTCTTTACTGGGCTAGTTGAGCTCACCCTTTTCCTTGTTGTTCCATTTTTCTCAGGAGGCGAGAATGTAGCGAGTACTAGTCGGGGTATGGAATGAAGGTTCTAGAGAGAGTTGTTTAGTAGTCCTCACCATTTTTTGTAAAATTATGTATCAATAATTATGATGGGGATTTATTTGCATGTGGATATTGTCTAGATGATAATATTTGTATTCAAACTCACAGCTTATGGGTTGTAAAAGTTGTAGTTGTTTCTGTACCATATATTTGACAACTCAGAATGGGTTGGGTGGAATGGACCTATTTTGGGGGTGTCACAAATAAGCACCCAACCCACTGTCAACCCCATTCCCCATGACCGGTAAACAAACAAAAAATTAACAGGCAAACGAAAACAAACATAGCAATCACCATCTCCAGCAAACGAAAACAGGCGACGACAGTGGCGGAACCAGAACGGTTTTGTAGGGGGGTCAAAATTTTTAACCGGACACATTAATTTTTTAGATTCGTTTGACAGGTCATAACAGGTCCCAAAAATGACCGGACACTAATTTTTTATTTTGATTTTAAAATGCATTTTAATGATTCGATTTACCCAAGCTCTTTAATTAGCTATATAAAGCATATATGTATATAGTTTGGGTCTTGACTTTGCTTAATTCTTAGTTTTTAGCAAAAACAGTCCTAAGAGGACTTTTAGCGAACATGTTATGTGCGCCACTTTAACAATCAGATTTCTTAGCCATTTCTTTGTGTTCCAACCAGAATTCGCCATCCTTATTATTCCGCACACTAACAACTATACTCCATGTCACTAATTCAGTCAAAAGCTAACTGATTTATACCATAAAAGCATACATAATCTATCTAATAATTAATGAATTCACATACTACTAACTAACTTTATATAAATTCTGTTCCTTGGGTTTTTATAACTTTCATCGTATTAGAAACTTAATAAGATCAGAAAAGTTACTCAAAGAAAATCAAATCTAGAAAAAAAGAAAGAAAAGAAATCTTGAATAAAAACCAGGAACATTTACATGACTTATTGCTCAACATCAAATTCTCCGATTTCAATGTTACAAATCAATTGCACTAAAAAACAATAAACTTTATAGAATCAGTGAATTTTAAATAAAATCAAGAAATAAAATGCCTGACATTCTATTCAACACCTAAAGATAAACGGATGTGAAGGAAACCCAGGTAAGTGAAACAGTTCAACTAAAGAACTCCCCTACTCATTACAAATTGAAAGTTAAAATAGAGCAAACGTCACACTAACATCATAGTATCATAGATCAGACCACTATCAAAATCAATCAGCATAAGTGTATGTTTGATTGTCTCAATATCAAGAACCACCTCCCTTCCCTCTCATCCAATCACCAAATGTGTATATAATGCACTATATAAATACAACAATGAAACGATAACCAGAAAATTTTTATATAAAAAAAATTAAAATAAATAAATACTTGCTCAAGCAATTATGACATACCAGAGAAGTAACCTTCAAGTGGCCACCATATTGTGACGACGTCAAAATTGGTCTAATCCACAACCAATTTTGAGTCGTCAAATATATGGTACAAAAACAACTACAACTTCATTATTACAATTGTCGTGCAAAATACGACAACACAAACTGTGAGTTTAAATACAAATATTGTCATCTAGACAATATCCACACTCAAATAAGTCCTCATTACAATTATTAATATACTATTTTACAGAATAATGAGGACTACTAGAACCACTGTCTTGAACCATTACTCCACCCCCGACTAGTTCCCACTATATTCTCGTCTCCTGAGAAGAAAAATGGAACAAAAAGGAAAAGGGTGAGCTCAACTAGCCCAGTAAAGAATATTATGACTAAGATAATGTACAACAAATTATCATTAGTCTTTAACAAGGAAAAATCTGATAGAATACAATAGACTACAATTTTTAGATCAACAACTGCAGCGGAAACAACAATTCATTAGAAGAGTTAAGTAGAAAATGAAATCTACTATCATCTATGAATTTAAAAGTCCATCATCGATATTTTATCCATGTAACATCAATCAATATAAATCATAAATCAAATAGTCATCTTTGCACTACAGGCCAAAGATATTCATCTGTTGGTCATGTTTATCTTAACACCTGTTCATCTTTGCACTACGGGCCAAAGATGTTCATCAGAAAATTATTCATCTTTGCACTACATGCCAAATATATTCATTAATATCATCATTTAGGACTGAGGATGATGAAAAATATTTTAAAGGAAACGAATCTAGTGAAACAAAAGAATAAATATTAATGATTCGTACTTTACACAATTCAAGTTCAAAAACACTTCATAAATAATCAGAGTGGAGTAAAATTCAAGAATGAAAACCAAAACATAGATCCAATCAAATATAGGAATCATAACAGACAATCTTGGACACAAAAAAGAAAATTTAATTTTTTTGTGAATAATGTCGTATTCGTGAATAGTACCGTATACGTGAATAGTGCCGTATACGTGAATAGTAAGTCTGACACTAAATGATAGAAATTTCATAAAAAATATCATCATGCTTCTTGAATAGTACTCGTGAATAGTAACTCATGAATAGTAACCCCGACATTAAAAGTTCCAATTTAATAAAAATGTTCACAAATATTTCGGCATAATGATATTGAAGAAAATAATATCATTTAAGAAGAAAATAACATCCCTTACTATCCCTTACAATCCCTTACCTCGAAAGAGCAGTACTGGAATGTCGTATATAACGTTGAACGAACTTGCACCGTATAACAATACTCAAAGTACTAAAATACTCACAAAAATACGCTCGATATTATAGAGAGAGAAAGAGAGGGAAAACTTCAGTTTCTGGTGTGATTTTCAATTCTAACCTTAGCACCCTATTTATAGAAAAATTCTTAGAACACCAAAGCAGAAAATTTAATATAATATTAATATATATATCAAAAATTTTTACGCCAACTTTCTCAGATCTGAATGCAGCAAATAAATAATAACAAAAACAAAAAAAACATTTTTGTTATTAAAAATAATTAAAACATTCAAAAATCAATTATTTCAAAACTTCTATAATTCATAATAAATAGCCCCTTTATCAAAAAATTCGAATCTTGCGACTTTTTATAGAAAATTCAATTCTCTACAACTTTGCAGAAGAAATTTTTTCCAAATTTCAAACAGAAATTGACCGAACTCCACATACGGACGATTTTGCAGGCTATAATCAAATTTCAGTCAAGAAATGGGTCCACCAACATGTTTAACATGTTTTAAACAACTTTTGCAACAAAAAAAATACTCTTTCTCCTTATACTCATATATTCCACATTCATTGTAAAAATATCATCATTATTATATTATTATAATACAATAAAATATAATTGAGTAGTGTCTTCTTACGTAAGAATCAATAATTGGTGCAATACCGTGTGCTACTGTGCAACCACGCGTATTACTGTATTTTAACCATCGGGTATTCCAACAGTGTTAACGGTAACAACTACGCCGTTATTTATAAAAAAATCCCTTTTGTCGTTTATTCATCTGACAGTTATTCTGTTATGGGGCCCACCAATGGTGATTTTCAATTCTAACCTAAACACCCTATTTATAGGAAAATGCTTAGAACACCAAAGCAGAAAATTTAATATAATATTAATATATTATATATAAATTCCTACGCCAACCTTTGAACGCAGGAATCCCACAGGTTTAACAACAAAATGAGCCCACCAACTTGTTAAAAACGTTTTTGTTGATATAAATAATTAAAACTTCTAAAAATCAATTATTTCAGAACTTCAGAAATTCAATAATTTATAATAAATAGTCATTTTGTCAGAAAAATTCGAACCACACATGTTTACCATAGGAAATTTCATTATCTACAACTTTCCAGAAGAAAGTTTTTCCAAATTCCAAACATAAATTGACCAAAATCCATAAATGGGCGATTTTACAGGCTATAATCAAATTTCAGTCAAGAAATGGGGTCCACCTGACACACAAAACATGTTTTAATCATTTAATGCAACAAAAATACTCTTTCTCCTCATATACTCATATATCCCACATTCATTGTAAAAATATCATCATTATTATATTATAATAATATAATAAAATATTATTTTATCAGAAAAGATAAAATATCAATTTTTAACAATTGTCACTTTAAAAAATTTGTACATCTATATCCACATAAAATCAATATTTTCCTCATCATATAAATAAATAAATAATTATTCACAAATAATATTACAGAATCACAATAATGACAACCAGGCAGTTCCCAGGAAAGAGGGGGCTTTCCAATAAGGATTTCTCCTTACTGACAGGCAATTAGGTGACTAAACCTCTCCTTAGATAGAACTTTCTAGACATTGCCAATAATGTTATCTAATAATATTATTCAGATAATATGAATTATTGCTCCGATAATGGAAAATACTGTGTAGTGAAAATTATTAAAACAACAGTAATATAAAATATCAACGCAACAATTATTAAATCAATAAAATAAAATACTGAACAATAATTACTGTAACAATTATTGAGTAGTGCCTTCTTACGTAAGAATTAATAATTGGTGCAATACAGTGTGCTACTGTGCAACCACGCATATTACTGTATTTTAACCACCGGGTATTCCAACAGTGTTAACGGTAACAACTACGTCGTTATTTATAAAAAAACTCCCTTTTGTCGTTTTCTTCATCAGACAGTTATTCTGTTATGGGGCCCAACAATGACAGCGCCGTCGTACGAATATTCTCCAACAGAAAAAATATTTCACGACCAAACGAATATTCCCCGACAGAAAGAATATTTTATAACCACTTGATTTTTTAAAATAATTACATATATCACCCTTCACTTTAACCTTTTATCAATTTAACCATTTACTGAATAGTAATTATAAGAAAAATTGAATACTTTTATTTCATAAAATTCGGGGTCTTACAATCTCCCCTCCATTATGAAATTTTATCCCCAAAATTTACGTACCTGGTATTTCAAATAGTTTAGAATACCTTGCTTTCATTTCAGATTCCATCTTTTTTGTCATCATGATTTTTCCATTGCTCATCTTCTGTATTTCAAATATCATTCTAGAATACAGCTTAAAAAACAAAGGTTAATTTAAAAAATTAACATATCACATAATATCCCGATATTATGACTGACCAACAAATAAGCTTAGGTAGGACACACTTGAGAAGGATTTACTCATCTCTCCCCTCCTAGTTCTAATCCCGATCTCTGCTAGAGATCATATCCCTAAGCTCTAATACCAACTGTGACTGTGACGCCCCAAAAATAGGAATACAACACCCATTCTGAGTCGCCAAATACATGGTACATAAAGCAAACTTACAACTTCAATAATACAATTGTCGTGCAAAATACGACAACACATACTGTGAGTTTAAATACAAATATTTTCTTCTAGACAATATCCACACTCAAATAAGTCCTCGTTACAATTATTCAAACACAATTTTACAGAAATAGTGAGGACTGCTAAAACATCTTTCTAGAACCATCACTCCGTACCTCGACTAGTTCCTGCTATGTTCTCACCTCCTGAGAAAAATGGAACAAAAAGGAAAAGGGTGATCTCAACTAACCCAGTAAAGAATATTATGACTAAGATAATATACAAAAAATTATCGCTAGTCTTCAACAGGGAAAAATTTGATAAAATATAATTAGACCTGGCAAAATTGGGCTCTGGCCCGTAAAAATTGGGCTTTGGGCTTAACATTTTTAGCCCATGAAAACATGGGCGTTTTTGGCCCGGCCCGCCCCGTGGCCCGTGAGTTTTTTTTTTTTTAAATAAAATTTTGCTACTTGTAGGGCTTGAACACAAGACTTGTAAGTAAATAAATAAGAGTTCAAACCAACTAAGCTACAACAACTATTTGTTTTTAATGCAATCTTCAATAAATTTTAACTATATTTGAAAATTATAAATAAGATATGTAGTTAATGTAGGTAATTAATTAATAATACTAATTTATAATACTATTAAAATTTTAATTGATTTAGATATGTAGTTAATAATTTCAAAGTATAAAACTATTAAACTAACAATTATTAGTTTAAGTTAGATAATATAATTATAAAAATTTAAAATAATATAACAATTATTAGATTGCAAGTCCAAAATCTATACACAATAATATAGATAATTTTATCCCTTAATTATGCAATCCCCTACTTATTGTAGTACATTTGGAAAGTAAATTAATCATTATCCCTTAATTATGCATTCCCTCTACTTATTTGGAAAGTAAATCAACCATTATCCCAAATCATGCCTTTAGAATAATATCTAAAATTATAATACTATTAAAATTTTAATTGATTGAGATATGAAGTTAATTTAAGTAATTAAAATTATTATTATTACTATTTTTGGTGTATCAAGATTTTGCAAAAAAAGAAAAAAAAAAGCCCGCGGGCCGGCCCGGCCTGCCCAACCCGGGCCACGAGCCTCACTTTTTCAGCCCGCCAAAACCCGGGCCGTTTTAGCCTGGCCCGTTTTTGGCCCGCCCGCGCTCGGCCCGGCCCGGGCCTGCTCGCCCGTCAGCCAGGTCTAAATATAATAGCCAACAAGTTTTAGATCAACAACTGCAGCGGAAACAACAATCCATTTGAAGAGTCAAGTAGAGAATGAGTTCTACTATCTTCTAAGATTTAAAAGTCTATCATCAATATTTTATCCCTGTAACAACAATCAATATACATCTTTAATAAAATATTTATCTTTGCACTACAGGTCAAAGATATTCATTTGTATCACCAGTTGGTCATGTTCATCTCAACACCTGTTCATCTTTGCACTACGGGCCAAAGATATTCATCAGTTAATCATTTATCTTTGCACTATAGGCAAAAGATATTTAGTAATATCATCATTTAGGACTGAGGATGATGAAAAATATTTTAAAGAAAACGAATCCAGTGAAACGGAAGGACAAATAGTAGGGATTCGTATAACAGTTTATCCAAAATCAATAATACTTTATAAATACTAATTTTGAAGCAGAATTCAAAAATAAATATCAAAACATGGATACAATCAAAGATAGTAACCATAATAGACATCTTGGACAAAAAGAAGAAAATTTCATTTTTCGGTGAATAGTGCCGTATTCGTGAATAGTGTCGTATACGTGAATAAAGCCGTATACATGAATAGTAACCCCAACACAAAAAGTTTCAAATTTGATACAAATTCAGATCAATACTTCGGCATAATTATATTGAAGAAATAATATCATATATGAAAAAAATAATATCCTTTACCTCAAAATATCAGTACTTCTGATCGGAATATCGGTATAAGGCTGAAGGAAACTTGCACTGATGAATAGAAACTCACAAAGTATCTAAATACTCATAAAATACACTCAATAATCTAGAGAGAGAAAGAGAGAAAACTTGTTTCTGGTGTGATTTTCAATTCTAACTTAGCCCTCTATTTATAGGAAAATGTTAGCAGACTTGACCTGCAACCTGATAGTTTTACCTGCTACTATTCCCACCCACCACATTTGAAAAAAATTCAGCACATTTCTTCACCAACCACAAGTGGGGCCCACTCAATTCTAGAATTTTTCACAAAAATCATTTATAAACCTAATTTCTGAATCAGTCACCTCTTAAAATTCATAACAAATCATACGTTCATTTTTAACGGTTCAAAATTTGTGGACATATACTCAACTTATATATGTATAACATATCAAAAAATTACAACGATCCAACGGCCGGATTAAAAATTATAACTCACACAATATATCTCAAAAACACTGGTTTAATTTTTAATACCTTCATTCCGACAAAAATACTGATAAAACACCTCAACATTAACTCCTTCATTTTTAACCACAATAAATATATCCAACATTTATATCCACATAAAATAAATATTTACTTATCATATGAATCAATAATTAATTATTCACAAATAATATTATAGAATCATATATACGACAACCAGGCCGTTCCCAAGAAAGAGGGAGATTTCCAATAAGAATTTCTCCTTATTGGCGCGTAATTAGGTGACCAAACCTCTCATTGACAGAACTTTCTAGACATTGCCAATAATGCTATCTAATAATATTATTCAAATAATATGAATTATTGATCTGATAGTGGGAAATACTGTGCAGTGACAATTATTGAAACAACAATAATATAAAATATCAACGCAGCAATTATTGAATCAATAAAATAAAATATTGAACAGTAACTACTGTAACAATTATTGAGTAGTGCCTTCTTACGTAAGGATCAATAATTCATCAATACTGTGCATCCACGCGTATTACTGTATTTTAATCGCTGGGTATTCCAACAGTGTTAACGGTAACAACTACGCCGTTATTTATAAAAATTCAAACTTGTCGTTTTTTTCATCCAACAATTATTCTGTTATGGGGCCCACAAATGACTGCACCGTCGTATGAATATTCCCCGACAACAAGAATATTCCACGACCAAACGAATATTCCCCGACACAATGATTATTTTATAACCACTTGCATATTTTGCAAAATTTGCACATTTTACCCATAACCAGAGAATTATATCAAATTAATACCTTATTATTCACAAATATAATTAGAGGAAATTCGATTTTATTTATAATAAGTTGGGGTCTTACAACCTTCCCTTCTTATGAAATTTCGTCTTCGAAATTGATATACGTACCTGGTATTTCAAAAAGGTGAGGATACCTCGCTTTCATTTCTGATTCCAACTCCCAGGTCATTTCTTCAATAGCATGGTTTCTCCATAAAACCTTAACTTGTGGTATAACCTTGGTGCGTTGGACATCCTCTTTCCTATCCAAGATCTTAACAGGTACTTCTTCGTACGTTAAATCTTTGGCTATCTCGTCTTGTTCTAACGCAATAATATGGTTCGGGTCTTTCACATATTTACGAAGCATGGATATGTGAAAAACATTATGAACACGAGACATAATTGGAGGTAATGCGAGTCTATAGGCCATATTTCCTATTCGGTCAAGAATCTCAAATGGACCAACAAATCATGGATTGAGCTTTCCTCTCTTCCCAAATCTTGTAACTCCCTTCCATGGTGCAACACGTAACAATACATGATCTCCAATATTAAATTCCACGTCTTTTCGATGAAGATCCTCATAACTCTTTTGTCGATCTTGTGCCGTTTGTATATGTTGTCGAATCATTTGAATCTTTTCTGTAGTCATGCATACTAATTCTGGTCCCAACAATGTTGCTTCTCCCACCTCGTCCCAGCATACTGGAGAACTGACACTTTCTTCCATACAACGCCTCAAATGGAGCCATGCCTATACTTGCTTGATAACTGTTGTTGTAGGAGAATTCCACCAGTGGTAAGTACTTATCCCAACTTCCTTTAAAATCTAGGACACAAAGTCTTAATAGATCTTCAAGGGTTTGAATAGTCCTCTCTGATTGTCCGTCCGTTTGAGGATGGTATGCCGAACTGAATCGTAAATTCGTGCCCATAGCTTTCTGCAAGCTAACCTAAAATCGTGAAGTGAATCTTGGGTCACGATCCGAAACTATGGATACTGTCATGCCATGCAATATCAAAATCTCATTCACGTACATGTGAGCAAGACGTTCAAGGGAATAAGTCTCACGTATCGGTAAGAAATGGTCAGACTTGGTTAATCTATCAACAATAACCCAAATCGCATATATGCCTTGAGAAACTTTGGGAAGACCTGTAACGAAATCCATAGTAATGTGTTCCCACTTCCATTTCAGAATCTCAAGTGGTTGTAATGGACCCTTTGGTACTTGATGCTCCGCCTTTACACATTGATAAGTTAAACACCTCGAGATAAACTCCGCGATCTCTCTCTTCATATTGTTCCACCAAAATGTATGTCGAATATCATGATACATTTTGGTACTCCCAGGATGGATTGCAAACGTGGTGTTGTGTGCCTCCATCATGATTCTATGCTTCAAGTCAGAATCGTTAGGAACACAAAGTCTGGAGTTGAATCTAAGTATTCCTTCTTCATCGATTCTCGCTTCTGGAATAGCTCCTTTGCACTTTCTTCTTTATACGTATCAGCTCCAGGTCCGTAGCTTGAGCAGCTTTAAAATTATCGATTAAAGTCGATTCTACTCGTATATTCGCCATCATCATGTGGGTCCCTGGAGTCTTTAATTCTACCTCCATCCTTTGCAAGTCATACAGAATGAGCCTTTGCATTGATAATATCGCATTCGTACTTGCATATGATCTTCTACTCAATGCGTCAGCTACTACGTTCGCTTTTCCAGGATGATATTGAATAGTGTGATCGTAATCTTTCAATAGTTCAATCCAACGTCGTTGCCGCATGTTGAGTTCTTTTTGAGTGAAAAAAATATTTGAGGCTTTTATGGTCCGTATAAATCTCCACTTTCTCCCCATACAAGTAGTGTCTCCAAATTTTTAACGCGAATACGACTACTGCCAACTCTAGATCATGAGTAGGATAATTCCTCACATATTCTTTGAGTTGTCGTGAGGCATAGGCTATGACTTTCCCATGTTGCATAAGAACAGATCCTAACCCTTTTCCTGAATCATCGCTGTATATAACAAATCCATCTGTACCAGATGGTATTGCCAGAACAGGTGCCGAAATGAGTCTCCTCTTGAGCTCTTGGAAACTCTTCTCGCATTCCTCGCTCCATACAAATTTTGTATCTTTCCGAGTCAGCTGAGTTAACGGAATAGCGATTCGAGAAAATACTTCCACGAATCTCCGACAATAACTAGCTAAGCCCAGAAAGCTACGCACTTCGGTCTCCGACTTTGGTTGCTCCCAACTTTGTACTGCTTCAATCTTTGTCGGGTCAACAGATACTCCATGTTTTGACACCATGTGCCCAAGGAATGCTACTTCCTCAAGCCAGAACTCACATTTCTTCAGCTTGGCATAAAGCTTGTTTTCACAAAGTCTTTCAAGTATCAGCTTCAAATGGTGCTCATGATCTTCACGGACTTTTGGAATAGATGAGGATGTCATCAATAAAGACAACAACGAACTGATCCAAATATTCCTTGAATACACGGTAAATCATATCCATGAAAGCAGCAGGAGCATTAGTCAATCCAAAAGACATAACTAAGAATTCATAATGCCCGTACCGAGTTCTGAAGGCTGTCTTTGGAATATCCTCAATTTTAATCTTCAGCTGATGATATCCAGAACGAAGATCGATCTTTGAAAAGAATTGTGCTCCTTGCAACTGGTCGAACAGGTCATCAATGCGAGGTAGCAGATACCTATTCTTGATGGTGACATGGCTTAATTCTCAGGTAGTCAATACAAAGTCGCATACTCCCGTCTTTCTTCTTTATGAATAAAACAGGAGCACCCCAAGGAGATGTAGTAGGACGAATGAAACCTATGTCTAATAATTCATGTAGTTGGGACTTTTTACTCCTGAAGTTCAATAGGTACCATTCGATATGGGGTTTTAAAAATGGGTTTTGTACCCGGCTCAAGGTCAATAAAGAATTCAACATCACATTCTGGGGGTAGACCGGGAAGTTCTTCAGGAAATACATCAGAAAATTCTCTAACAACAGAAATATTATTCAAATCTGACTTGTCTTTGTTCAAATCCATAACATGGGTTAAGAAAGCTTGACATCCGTTTTTCAATAAACGAATAGCTTTATGGCTTGATATGATAGTGACTGATTTTAGTGGTTTAGTTATTTGAATTTGTATGACAGGTTGGTTAGGAATATGAAAACTAACAACCTTACAAAAATAATCAATTTTGGCATGATGAGTGGTTAACCAATCAATTCCTAAAATCACATCAAAAGCAAGTATCTTTAAAGACTTAAGATCAACATGTAATGTGATAGTGCCAACTTGGATCATGCAAGATTTATAAACTGTAGATGTAACGAAGGTTTCACCCAACGGAGTTTTAACAGATAAGTCAAAGTCCAATTTCTCCAGAGTCAAGTTTAAACGTTGAGCACAAGCAGGAGAGATAAAAGAATGGGTAGAACCGGTATCTAGTAAGGTATAAAATTCGTAAGAGTTCAAGATTAGCTTACCTGTAATCACCTCGTCCGGGTTCCTCACGTTTTGGCCAGTCACGAAAAACGCTCTTCGAGGAACTGCTGATTTCGACTTATCCGGGACAGCCCTTGGAGTCAGCATCCCTGTTGAACTTGGTTTTGCTACAGAACAATCCCGAGCTATGTGGCCTTCCTTTCCACTAGTTATAACATACCTTGGATTGTTGTGGACAGTTTGGGCTGATATGTCCCTCTTTCCCGCATTTGTAACATCTAACTGGCGGTCGTTCTCCTCCCCTAGAATTTGTTGTTGGTGCTGGTGCTGCTGTTGATGTCTTCTTGTCATTGTTGAATCTCCTTTTTCTGAAATTTCCACTTGACTCACCTCTCCTATTATCATGGCCACGATGACCACCCGAGTGGTTACCGCCTTTGTTCATATTTTTCCCTCCTCGTTGGTTATCATCGCTCTGATGACTGCTGTCACCGGTATGACCCTGGTTGTGGTCCCTCGGTTGAACATACTCATTATCTCGCTCTAATAATTGAGCCCTATTTACAACATCTGAATATAAAGAAAATTTATGATATATAAGATATTACCGAATCTCTGGCTTTAGACCTCTCAGAAACATCCTCGTCATTCGTTCCTCATTTTTGACCAAATGAGGTGCAAACTTGGATAACTCTGCAAACTTCGCCTCGTACTGGGACACCGTCATGTTGTTTTGTTACAGTCTGATAAACTTCACCTCCTTTATATGACGAATACTTTCAGGAAAGTACTTGTCATTGAATAGTTTCTGAAACGTTTCCCAAGACATGCTGAGTGCGGCTGGCTGGATACCCTTCACAGACTACCACCAGTAGTCTGCCTCACCGCGGAACATAAAGGTGGTGAATGGAACCTTCTGTTCCTCCGTGCATCCCAAGACATCGAATATCTTGGTAATTTGTTTGACCCACATTTTTGCCATGATCGGATCCGACTTTCCCTTAAATTCTGGTGGTCCCAACTCCTTGAACTGCTTGGCTGTGACAAGCCGTGCATTGCTATCATTTCCACCCTATTTTGTGCACGAGTCTCCCTCGTCTGGTTTTGCATGAACTGCAAAAAGCTCCTAAACATTCCATCATTCATCGTTTGATTGGTAGTGTTGTTTACAGGAGGAATATTTCCTTCCTGTTGCACGTTCTCCTGGTTTGTAACTAAAGGTTGTTCCACAGTCTCATACACTCCATTGTTAACGTTCTCAGCGGCCATTCTTAAATACTGCCATAAAACAAGGATTAATTAAACAAATTAACATATCACATAATATTCCTATATTATGACTGACTAACAAATAAGCTTAGATAAGACACACTAGCGAAGCATTTACTCATCTCTCCCCTCCTAGTTCTATTCCCCGATCTCCGTCAGAGACCATATCTCTAAGCTTTGATACCAACTGTGACGCCCCCAAAATAGGTATACAACACCCATTCTGAGTCGCCAAATACATGGTACAGAGAGCAAACTACAACTTCAATAATATAATTGTCGTGCAAAATACGACAACACATACTGTGAGTTTAAATACAAATATTTTCTTCTAGACAATATCCACACTCAAATAAGTCCTCGTTATAATTATTCAAACACTATTTTATAGAAATAGTGAGGACTGCTAAAACATCTTTCTAGAACCATCACTCCGTACCCCGAGTAGTTCCTGCTATGTTCTCACCTCTTGAGAAAAATGGAACAAAAAGGAAAAGGGTGAGCTCAACTAGCCCAGTAAAGAATATTATGACTAAGATAATATACAACAAATTATCGTTAGTCTTCAAAAGGGAAAAATCTGATAAAATATAATAGCCAACAAGTTTTAGATCAACAACTGCAGCGGAAACATCAATCCATTAGAAGAGTCAAGTAGAGAATGAGTTCTACTATCTTCTAAGATTTAAAAATCCATCATCAATATTTTATCCATGTAACAACAATTAATATAGATCTTTAATCAAATATTCATCTTTGCACTACATGCCAAAGATATTCATTTGTATCACCATTTGGTCATGTTCTTCTCAACACCTGTTCATCTTTGCACTACGGGCCTAAGATATTCATCAGTTAATCATTTATCTTTGCACTACAGGCCGAAGATATTTAGTAATATCATCATTTAGGACTAATGATGATGAAAAATATTTTAAAGAAAACAAATCCAGTGAAACGGAAGGACAAATAGTAGGGATTCGTATAACTGTTTATCCAAGATCAATAATACTTCATAAATACCAATTTTGAAGCAGAATTCAAAAACAAAGATCAAAACATGGATACAATCAAAGATAGTAATCATAATAGACATCTTGGACAAAAGGAAGAAAATTTCATTTTTCGGTGAATAGTGTCGTATACGTGAATAGTAACCCCAACACAAAAAGTTCCAAATTTGATAAAAATTCAGATCAATACTTCGGCATAATGATATTGAAGAAATAATATCATATATGAAGAAAATAGCATCCCTTACCTCAAAATATCAGTACTTCTAATTGGAATATCGGTATAAGGCTGAAGGAAACTTGCACTGATGAATAGAAACTCACAAAGTATCTAAATACTCATAAAATACACTCAATAATCTAGAGAGAGAAAGAGAGAAAACTTGTTTCTGGTGTGATTTTCAATTCTAACTTAGCCCTCTATTTATAGGAAAATGTTAGCAGACCTGACCTGCAACCTGATTGCTTTACCTGCTACTATTCCCACCCACCACATTTGAAAAAAATTCAGCACATTTCTTCACCAACCACAAGTGGGGCCCACTCAATTCTAGAATTTTTCACCAAAATCATTTATAAACCTAATTTCTGAATCAGTCACCTCTTAAAATTCATAACAAATCATACGTTCATTTTTAACGGTTCAAAATTTGTGGACATATACTCAACTTATATATGTATAACATATCCAAAAATTACAACGATCCAACGGCCGGATTAAAAATTATAACTCACACAATATATCTCAAAAACACTGGTTTAATTTTTAATACCTTCATTCAGACAAAAATACTGATAAAACACCTCAACATTAACTCCTTCATTTTTAACCACAATAAATATATCCAACATTTATATCCACATAAAATAAATATTTCCTTATCATATGAATCAATAAATAATTATTCACAAATAATATTATAGAATCATATTTATGATAACCAGGCCGTTCCCTAAGAAAGAGGGAGATTTCCAATAAGAATTTCTCCTTATTGGTGCGCAATTAGGTGACCAACCCTCTCATTGATAGAATTTTATAGATATTGCCAATAATGCTATCTAATAATATTATTCAAATAATATGAATTATTGATCTGATAGTTGGAAATACTGTGCAGTGACAATTATTGAAACAACAATAATATAAAATATCAACGCAATAATTATTGAATCAATAAAATAAAATATTGAACAGTAACTACTGTAACAATTATTGAGTAGTGCCTTCTTACGTAAGGATCAATAATTCATCAATACTGTGCATCCACGCGTATTACTGTATTTTAATCGCTGGGTATTCCAACAGTGTTAACGGTAACAACTACGCCGTTATTTATAAAAATTCAAACTTGTCGTTTTTTTCATCCGATAATTATTCTGTTATGGGGCCCACAAATGACTGCACCGTCGTACGAATATTCCCCGACAACAAGAATATTCCACGACCAAACGAATATTCCCTGACACAATGATTATTTTATAACCACTTGCATATTTTGCAAAATTTGCACATTTTACCCATAACCAGAGAATTATATCAAATTAATACCTTATTATTCACAAATATAATTAGAGGAAATTCGATTTTATTTATAATAAGTTGGGGTCTTATAGTGACGACCCCAAAATTGGTCCAATCCATAACACCCATTTTGAGTCACCAAATACATGGTACAGAAACAACTACAACTTCATTATTACAATTATCGTGCAAAATACGACAACACATAAACTAGTGAGTTTAAATACAAATATTGTCATCTAGACAATATTCACACTCAAATAAGTCCTCATTACAATTATTAATACACTATTTTACAGAATAGTGAGGACTACTAGAACCACTGTCTTGAACCATTACTCCACCCCCGACTAGTTCCCGCTATATTCTCGTCTCCTGAAAAGAAAAATGGAACAAAAAGGAAAAGAGTGAGCTCAACTAGCCCAGTAAAGAATATTATGACTAAGATAATGTACAACAAATTATCCTTAGTCTTCAACAGGGAAAAATTTGATAGAATACAATAGACAAAAAGTTTTAGATCAACAACTGCAGCGGAAACAACAATTCATTAGAAGAGTTAAGTAGAGAATGTAATCTACTATCATTTATAAATTTAAAAGTCCATCATCGATATTTTATCCCTGTAACATCAATCAATATACATCATAAATCAAATAGTCATATTTGCACTACAGGCCAAAGATATTCATCTGTTGGTCATGTTCATCTCAATACTTGTTCATCTTTGCACTACGGGCCAAAGATATTCATCAGAAAATCATTCATCTTTGCACTACAGGCCAAAGATATTCATTAATATCATTATTTAGGACTGAGGATGATGAAAAATATTTTAAAGGAAACGAATCCAGTGAAACAAAAGAACAAATATTAAGGATTCGTACTTTACACAATCCAAGTTCAAAAATACTTCATAAATAATCAGAGTGGAGTAAAATTCAAGAATGAAGACCAAAACATAGATCCAATCAAAGATAGAAATCATAACAGACAATCTTGGACACAGAAAAGAAAATTTAATTTTCTGTGAATAGTGTCGTATTCGTGAATAGTGTCGTATACGTGAATAGTAGCTCCGACACTAAAAGATAGAAATTTTACAAAAAAATATCATCATGCTTCGTGAATAGTACTCATGAGTAGTAACTCGTGAATAGTAACTCATGAATAGTAACCCTGACATGAAAAGCTCCAAATTTGATAAAAACGCTCACCAATATTTCGACATAATGATATTGAAGAAAATAATATCATTTAAGAAGAAAATAACATCCCTTATTATTCCTTACAATCCCTTATCTCGAAAGAGCAGTACTGGAATGTCGGATATAACGCTGAACGAACTTGCACCGTATAGCAATACTCAAAGTACTAAAATACTTACAAAAATACGCTCGATAATATAGAGAGCGAAAGAGAGAGAAAACTTCAGTTTCTGGTGTGATTTTCAATTCTAACCTAAGCACCCTATTTATAAGAAAATGCTTATAACACCAAAAGCAGAAAATTTAATATAATATTAATATATATATCAAAATTCTTACGCCCACTTTCTCATATCTAAATTTAGCCAACAAATAATAACAAAAACAAAAAAACGTTTTTGTTATTAATAATAATTAAAACTTTCAAAAATCAATTATTTCGGAACTTCAGAA
This sequence comes from Panax japonicus, assembly GCA_020205505.1. Lineage (NCBI taxonomy): Eukaryota > Viridiplantae > Streptophyta > Magnoliopsida > Apiales > Araliaceae > Panax > Panax japonicus. The sequence goes on along the minus strand of CM035105.1, from coordinate 55,251,463 downwards.
CTTCTATAATTCATAATAAATAGCCTCTTTATCAGAAAATTTGAATCTCGCGATTTTTATAGGAAATTCAATTCTATACAACTTTGCAGAAGAAAGTTTTTCCAAATTCTAAACAGAAATTGATCGAAATTCACATACGGACGATTTTACACGCTATAATCAAATTTCAGTCAAGAAATGGGTCCACCAACATGTTTAACATCTTTTAAACAATTTTACAACAAAAGTACTCTTCCTCCTCATATACTCATATATCCCACATTCATTATAAAAATATCATCATTATTATATTATAATAATATAATTAAATATTATTTTATCAGAAAAGATAAAATATCAATTTTTAACAATTGTCACTTTAAAAATTTTCACCATCTTTATCCACATAAAATCAATATTTTCCTCATCATATAAATCAATAATTAATTTTTCACAAATAATATTACAGAATCACAATAATGACAACCAGACAGTTCTCAGGAAAGAGGGGGCTTTCCAATAAGGATTTTTCCTTACTGGCGCGCAATTAGGTGACTAAACCTCTCCTTAGACAGAACTTTCTATACATTGCCAATAATGATATCTAATAATATTATTCAGATAATATGGATTATTGCTCCGATAATAAAAAATACTATGTAGTGACAATTATTAAAACAACAGTAATATAAAATATCAACGCAACAATTATTAAAGCAATAAAATAAAATACTGAACAGTAATTACTGTAACAATTATTGAGTAGCTCCTTCTTACGTAAGAATCAATAATTGGTGCAATACCGTGTGCTATTGTGCAATCACGCATATTACTATATTTTAACCACTGAGTATTCTAACAGTGTTAACGGTAACAACTACGTCGTTATTTATAAAAAAACTCCCTTTTATCATTTTCTTCATCCGACAGTTATTCTGTTATGGGGCCCACCAATGGCTGCGCCGTCGTATGAATATTCCTCAACAGAAAGAATATTCAACGACCAAACGAATATTCCCCAAAAGAAAGAATATTTTATAACCACTTGCTTATTTAAAATAATTATATATATCACCCTTCACTTTAACCTTTTATCAATTTAACCATTTACTGAATAGTAAATATAAGAAAAATTAAATACTTTTATTTAATAAAATTCGGGGTCTTACACATATGGTCCATATCAGAATAACTGAATAGTGAATAATCTCTTGCAAAATTACTAAACGAGTACAAATTTAAATATTTTACTTTATTAAATTATTATTACCTGGACGGCTGGACCAAAGGTCCAAAGCAGTGGCTGGCCGAGGCGCTGCGTGGAGCAGCCGAACAGTCGGAGCAGAGTCACTGAGTCAGCAAGCCGGCGGCGGGCCGCGGGCAGCAGCGGACAAAAGCACGGAGTAGTGGCGGCTGACTGCCCCCCCCGCCCCCGCCTCCTGCCCCTGGCCCCTATAAGACTCCAACTTTTTGAATAAAGATGAATTTTCTATAAATATTATTTTTAAATATTATGGAGTGAAATCGATATAATGTTATAGTTGTGGGTAATATTTATAAATTTTGCAAAGTATGCAAGTTGTTATGTAATATTCGATTGGTCGGGGAATATTCGTTTTAATAGAAAATATTCGTACGATGACACAATCATTGGTGGACCCCACAACAGAATTATTGTCGGATTGAGAAAACGATAAAAATATTTTATTAAAAATAACGGCGGAAGTTTTACCATTAATACTGTTGAACTACTCGGTAGTAAAAGTACAGTAAAACGCGTGGTTGCATAGTAGCACACGGTATTGATTATTGATGCTTATATGATAAGTCACTCAGTTTTGTTTTATTGGTATTATTAATGCAATAAAACAGAAAAACTTTTTGTATAAAACAGAATACTTTTATAAAGTTATTCGTTTTATTAGGCTAATAGTAAAATCTTTTTATATAAAACAGAATACTTTTATAAAATTATATGTTTCATTAGACAATAATTAGAATATATTATATTTTATTATGTATAGTGTTTGTATAGTGCCTGCATAGTATTTGTATAGTAAAATCTTTTATAAAATTATTCATTTTATTATATTATAAATAGAATATATTATATTTTATTTAAAAGATTTTGTTTAAATATGGACCGTCAGATTAAAGTAAATCAATCTGGATCGTTCATGAGTTAGTTACTATGCAGTTCATTTTTTTATAAATAGAAGATCATTACTTCATTATTTCTTACGATTTCACTGAAACTCTAGAGAGATAAACTATAGAAAGAAAGAAGAAAAATATTTTGCTACTTCATTACTCATATATCCAGTAATCTTCTTCTTAATGTAGAGGATATTTTTTGTTGTACTCGTAAGGAGTATTATTTCTTTTGTATTCATGAAGAGAACTTCTGTTATTCCATTATTTATTATTCTGTTAGAATAACCTGTATATGAGGGCTACCTTATACTTGGTGAAATTCTTCTGCTGTAAAACTCCAACTTTTTGAATAAAGATGAATTTTCTATAAATATTATTTTTGAATATTATGGAGTGAAATTGATATAATGTTATAGTTGTGGATAATATTTATAAATTTTGCATAGTATGCAAGTTGTTATATTATATTCGATTTGTAAGACCCTGAATTTTATGAAATAAAAGTATTCAATTTTTTCTTATAATTACAATTTAGTAAATGGTTAAATTGATAAAAGTTAAAGTTAAGGGTGATATATGAATTTTTTTTTCAAAATATGCAAGTGGTTATAAAATATTCTTTCTGTCGGGGAATATTCGTTTGGTCATGGAATATTCTTTCTGTCGGGGAATATTCGTACGACGGCGCAACCATTTGTAGGCCACATAACAAAATAACTGTCGGATGAAGAAAACGACAAAAAAGAGTTTTTTAAATAACAGCGTAGTTGTTACCGTTAACACTGTTAGAATACCCGGTGGTTAAAATACAGTAATACGCGTTGTTGCACAGTAGCACACTGTATTGCACCAATTATTGATTCTTACGTAAGAAGGCACTACTCAATAATCGTTAAAGTAATTACTGTACAGTATTTTATTGATTCAATAATTTTTGCGTTGATATTTTATATTGCTGTTGTTTTAATAATTGTCACTACACAGTATTTTCCATTATCGAAGTAATAATTCATATTATCTGAATAATATTATTAGATAACATTATTGGCAATGTCTAGAAATTTCTGTTTAAGAAGAGGGTTGGTCACCTAATTGCGCGCCAGTAAGGAGAAATCCTTATTGGAAAGTCCCCCTCTTTCTTGTGAACTGTCTGGTTGTTAATATTGTGATTCTGTAATATTATTTATGAATAATTAATTATTGATTAATATGATAAGAAAAATATTCATTTTATGTGGATATAGATGGAGAAATTTTTTAAAGTGACAATTGTTTAAAATTGATATTTTATCTTTTCTGATAAAATAATATTTTATTATATTATATAATAATGGTGATATTTTTACAATGAATGTGGGATATATGAGTATATGATGAGGAAGAGTATTTTTATTGTAAAAGTTGTTTAAAACATGTTAAACATGTTGGTGGACCCATTTCTTGACTGAAATTTGATTATAGCCTGTAAAATCGTCCATATGTGGATTTCGGTCAATTTATGTTTGGAATTTAGAAAAACTTTCTTCTGTAAAGTTGTAGAGAATTGAATTTCCTATAAAAAACCGCAAGATTCAAATTTTCTGATAAAAGGTCTATTTATTATGAATTATTGAAGTTCCAAAATATTGGGTCTGAATTTATTTTGTTACAAAAATTATTTAAAACATATTTTTTTGTGGTTGGTAGGACCCACTTGTTGTAAAGCATGGCTGAATTTAGATCCTTGAATGTGTGCATAGGAATTTATATATAATATATTAATATTATATTAAATTTTCTGTTTTGGTGTTCTAAGCATTTTCCTATAAATAGGGTGCTTAGGTTAGAATTGAAAATCACACCAGAAACTGAAGTTTTCTCTCTCTATATTATCGAGTGTATTCTTGTGAGTATTTTGATATCTTGAGTGTTGCTATACGGTGCAAGTTCGTTCAACGTTATTCCAGTCAGAAGTACTGCTCTTTTGACGTAAGGGATAGTAAGGGATTGAAAGGGATGTTATTTTCTTCGTAAGTGATATTATTTCTGCAATATCATTATGTTGAAATATTGGTTTGAACTTTTTATCAAATTTAGAACTTTTAATGTCGAGGTTACTATTCATGAGTTACTATTCACGAGTTACTATTCATGAGTTACTATTCATGACGAGTTACTATTCATGAGTTACTATTCACTACAAAATTGGTTTCTTTTTCTAACCAAATTATAGTTGATTTATGAATATTACTCTGAAGATTAAAACTATATATTGATTATATTGATTTTATTATCATATATAACATTTTTATAACCCTGATGTTGAAATTCTCTTTCACTGGAGTGTAAAGATGGGTAGATTATTGGTATGATCATGACTAAGGTTCTCTTTGGCCAGTAGTGAAAAGTTGAATTGTGACTGGTATGATCATGACCATTGAATTTATAATTGAATATCTTTAGCTTAAGTGCAAAGGTGAATTGATTAACATGGTTATAATTATTGTTCTGAAATGATTATATATTTCTTTGAGATATGAATATCTTTGGCCCGTAGTGCAAAGATGAATGATTTCTGATGAATATCTTTGGCATGTAGTGAAAAGTTGGTTTGTTGATGACTATCTTTGGCCCGTAGTGCAAAGATGAATTTATTAGTATGATTATGAACATGAGCTGTGATTTGGTATAACCATGATCTTTGATGTTTTAGGTGATGAAAAGTTTCTTTGTCCTGGATGAAAAAAGGAATTTAGAACAACAATTACGATTATGAGTTATACATGTGATTGTGGATAAGAATTGTTGATTAATGTTACAGGGATAAAACATTGTTGATGGACTTTTAACATGGAGAAGATAATAGATTTTATGGTCTATTTGACTCTTCTAATGGATTGCTCGTTCCGCTGTAACTATGGTTGAAAAATTTTATCATCTACCATATGTTCTAAATCTCTGATTTATTACTGATGAAGACTATTGATAATTTATTTATCTTTAGTTATGATATTCTTTACTGAGCTAGTTGTGCTCACCTTTTGCTTCACAATTCCTTTCAGGTAATACGAGTGTAGCTGGGTCGAGCGGGGGTAATAGGGGAATAGAACGGTGGTCATAATTTAGTAGTTATATTTGGTGAATCAAATAGGGTGAGTCGAACCCAACGTTGGAAGGGTGTTTTGCCACTATCATACAAGATGTCTAATGACATAAAAACTCGTGTCAACATAAGACAGGGTTGTGCACATCCACTTGCTGAGTATATTTACAAGCACTACCTATATAATCTTGATGTTTGTTTGGAGTATAATACCCAATTAGAGACAGGGGAGATAATGATATGTCAAGAGAAGACTCACCATTGGGAAGAATATGATAGTAATCTTCTCGTTTTTCTTTGGGGTCTATTGGGTCAACCAAGGATAATTCTGTGGCCATATGATATCTATCATAACCTAGACGCATGGCCTCCCATGTACGAAGGTTTCCTTGAGCACTTCCCAAAGATTCTAATTTCTAAAACAATTTTTGACTATACTTTTTTGTAAGGTGTCATTGTGATGTGCTATCCAAGGTTGGGATGAGAGTCACAGTTGGTATATATTTGTATCCAAACTCACAGCATATGTGTTGTTGTATTTTGCACGACAATTGTTATAATAAAGTTGTAGTTATTTTCTGTACCATGTATTTGGCGACTCAGAATGGGTTGGATAGAATGGACCTATTTTGGGGGCGTCACAGTTGGAATCAGAGCTATAAGTAAAGAGCCACGAGCCTTTTGCTGGTGACTTCCTGTTGATGGGGGATGCACCGAAGCCAGACTCTCCGTAGGGGACGCCGTTTTGCGGTGGCAAACTGATAGGTACCACTATGAGGTGTTGTCCATGGTTGGGACATGAGTCACAGTTGGTATCAGAGCTTAGGGATATGATCTCTAGCGGAGATCAGGGAATAGAACTAGGAGGGGAGAGACGAGTAAATCCTTCGCTAGTGTGTCCTACCTAAGCTTATTTGTTGGTCAGTCATAATATCGAGATATTATGTGATATGTTAATTTTTTCAATTAAACCTTGTTTTGAAGCTGTATTCTAGAATGATATCTGAAATACAGGAGATGAGCAATAGAGAAATCATGATGACAAGGAAGATGGAATCTGAAATAAAAGCAAGGTATTCTCAACTCTTTGAAATACCAGGTACGTAAATTTCGGGGACGAAATTTCATAAGGATGGGAGATTGTAAGACCTCGAATTTTACGAAATAAAATTATTTATTTTTTCTTATATTTACAATTCAGTAAATGGTTAAATTGATAAAAGTTAAAGTTAAGGGTGATATATGATTTGTTTTTTCAAAATATGCAAGTGGTTATAAAATATTCTTTCTGTCGGGGAATATTCGTTTGGTCGTGGAATATTCTTTCTGTCGGGGAATATTCGTATGACGACGTAGCCATTTGTGAGGCCCATAACAGAATAACTGTCGAATGAAGAAAATGACATAAGGGAATTTTTTAAATAACGGCGTAGTTGTTACCGTTAACACTGTTGGAATACCCGGTGGTTAAAATACAATAATACACGTTGTTGCATAGTAGCACACGGTATTGCACCAATTATTGATCCTTACGTAAGAAGGCACTACTCAATAATTGTTACAGTAATTACTGTTCAATATTTTATTGATTCAATAATTTCTGCGTTGATATTTTATATTGCTGTTGTTTTAATAATTGTCACTATACAATATTTTCCATTATCGAAGCAATAATTCATATTATCTGAATAATATTATTAGATAACATTATTGGCAATGTCTAGAAAGTTCTTTCTAAGGAAAGGTTTGGTCACCTAATTGCACGCCAGTAAGGAGAAATCCTTATTGGAAAGCCTCCTCTTTCCTGTGAACTGTTTGGTTGTCAATATTGTGATTCTGTAATATTATTTGTGAATAATTAATTATGGATTTATATGATAAGGAAAATATTCATTTTATGTGGATATAGATGGAGAAAATTTTTAAAGTGACAATTGTTGAAAATTTATATTTTATCTTTTCTGATAAAATAATATTTTATTATATTATATAATAATGGTGATATTTTTACAATGAATGTGGGATATATGAGTATATGAGGAGGAAGAGTATTTTGTTACAAAAGTTGTTTAAAACATGTTAAACATGTTAGTGGATCCCATTTCTTGACTGAAATTTGATTATAGCCTGTAAAATCGTCCGTATATGGATTTCGGTTAATTTCTGTTTGCAATTTAGAAAAACTTTCTTCTGTAAAGTTGTAGAGAATTGAATTTCCTATAAAAAGTCGCAAGATTTGAATTTTTTGATAAAAGGGCTATTTATTATGAATTATTAAAGTTCCGGAATATTGGGTCTGAATTTATTTTGTTACAAAAATTATTTAAAACATGTTTTTTATGGTTGGTGGGACCCACTTGTTATTAAGCATGGCTGAATTCAGATCCTTAAATGTGTGCGTAGGAATTTATATATAATATATTAATATTATATTAAATTTTCTGTTTTGGTGTTCTAAGCATTTTCCTATAAATTGGGTGCTTAGGTTAGAATTGAAAATCACACCAGAAACTGAAGTTTTCTCTCTCTTTATTATCGAGTGTATTCTTGTGAGTATTTTGATATCTTGAGTGTTGCTATACGGTGCAAGTTCGTTCAACGTTATTTCAGTCAGAAGTACTGTTCTTTTGAGGTAAAGGATAGTAAGGGATTGAAAGGGATGTTATTTTCTTCGTAAGTGATATTATTTCTTCAATATCATTATGTTGAAATATTGGTTTGAACTTTTTATCAAATTTAGAACTTTTTCATGTCGGGGTTACTATTCATGAGTTACTATTCACGAGTTACTATTCATGAGTTACTATTCATGAGTTACTATTCACGAGTTATTATTCACTACAAAACTATGAATATTTCTTTTTCTAACCAAATTATAGTTGATTTATGAATATTACTCTGAAGATTAAAACTATATATTGATTATATTGATTTTATTATCATATATAACATTTTTATAACCCTGATGTTGAAATTCTCTTTCACTGGAGTGTAAAGATGGGTAGATTATTTGTATGATCATGACTAAGGTTCTCTTTGGCCAGTAGTGAAAAGTTGAATTGTGATTGGTATGATCATGACCATTGAATTTATAATTGAATATCTTTAGCTTAAGTGCAAAGGTGAATTGATCAACATGGTTATAATTATTGTTCTGAAATGATTATATATTTCTTTGAGATATGAATATCTTTGGCCCGTAGTGCAAAGATGAATGATTTCTGATGAATATCTTTGGCATGTAGTGCAAAGATGGTCTGTTGATGAATATCTTTGGCCCGTAGTGCAAAGATGAATTTATTAGTATGATTATGAACATGAACTGTGATTTGATATAACCATGATCTTTGATGTTTCAGGTGATGAAAAGTATCTTTGTCCTGGATGAAAAAAGGAATTTAGAACAACAATTACGATTATGAGTTATAACATGTGATTGTCAACAAGAATTGTTGATTAATGTTACAGGGATAAAACATTGTTCATGAACTTTTAACATGGAGAAGAAAATAGATTTTATGGTCTATTTGATTCTTCTAATGGATTGCGCGTTCCGCTGCAACTATGGTTGAAAAGTTTTATCATCTACCATATGTTCTAAATCTCTTATTTATTACTGATGAATACTATTGATAATTTATTTATCTTTAGTCATGATATTCTTTACTGAGCTAGTTGTGCTCACCCTTTTGCTTCACAATTCCTTTCAGGTAATACGAGTGTAGTTGGGTCGAGCGGGGGTAACAGAGGAATAGAACGGTGGTCATAATTTAGTAGTTATATTTGGTGAATCAAATAGGGTGAGACAAACCCAACGTTGGAAGGGTGTTTTGTTGTGGCCATATGATATCTATCATAACCTAGACGCATGGCCTCTCATGTACGAAGGTTTTCTTGAGCACTTCCCAAAGATTCTAATTTCTAAAACAGTTTTTGACTATACCTTTATGTAAGGTGTCGTTGTGATGTGTTATCCAAGATTGGGATGAGAGTCACAGTTGGTATATATTTGTATCCAAACTCACAGCATATGTGTTGTTGTCTTTTGCATGACAATTATTGTAATAAAGTTGTAGTTGTTTTCTGTACCATGTATTTGGCGAATCAGAATGGGTTGGATGGAATGGACCTATTTTGGGGGCATCACACGATTGGTCGGGGAATATTCGTTTTAGCAGGGAATATTCGTACAACGGCGCAATCATTGGTGGACCCCAGAACAGAATTATTGTCGGATTGAGAAAACGACAAAAATATTTTTATGAAAATAATGGCAGAAATTTTACCGTTGATACTGTTGAACTACTCGGTAATAAAAGTATAGTAATACGCGTGGTTGCATAGTAGCACACGGTATTGATTATTGATGCATACGTGAGAAGTAATTCAGTTTTGTTCAATTATTGCTATAGTAATTATTGCATAGTATCTCACATTATTTGATTCAATTATTTACGATATTTATTATATTATTAAAATTAATAATTGAGATGACAAAGTTATTAATATTATTATTTGAAATATTAACGATGTCTAGAAGTTCTGTCAAGGAGAGGTTTGGTCACCTAATTGCGCGCCAATAGGGAGAAATTCTTATTGGAAAGCCCCCTCTTTCCTGAGAACGACCTGGTCGATTAATATTGTGAATTACAATAAAGATGATAAATGTTGTAAAAATTATTAAGGCGATTTTTATGAAGTTTTGCTTATTTTATGGATGCCTATTTTACCCATTTTTCAAAATAATCGGTAGAAAATTATTTAAAGGTGGGGCCCACACGTGGGGCCCATATGTGTTGGAAAAATGATTTTGGAAATGGAAGAGTATACGTATGGAGGTATATATATGTATATGATGTGTGTATATATATTATATGTGTGAGTGGAAAATGGTGGGGGGAAAGAAAGAGTGAAAGTGATAGTGTGTGTAAGAGTGTAGTGAATTTGATTATTGGGTAGGTGGAGAATTGATGTTGGTTATGGGAGAGAAAAATTAAGTGGTGTATATATAATAATGATATATATAAGTTGAAAACATGTGTTTATATATATATATGTATTATATTTTTAATTTTTGTTGTAATGTTATTGGTTAATTGTTTGACTTAATTGCTAGTAAGTTGAAAAATGATTTTGCAGAAATAATTCATTCATGAACAGTACACTTCTATTCTCCTATAAATAGAAGCTCATTCCTTCATTATTTCTTATGAATTCACAGAAACTCCAGAGAGAAAAATTATAGAGAAACTATAGAAAAGTATTCTGCTACTTCACTACTCTTATTTTCAGTTTCTTTTACGGTAAGGGATGTTATTTATTGTACTCATGAAGAGAACTTCTGTTATTCCATTATTTCTTATTCTGTTAGAATAACATGTATACGCGGTCTACCCTATACTTGGTAACATTCTTTATTATTCTGTTGGAACATCCTGTCTGTGTGTTTTACACAGGACCTGGTTCCGTCTTTATTATTATTCTATTGGAACATCATGTCTGTGTGTTTTACACCGGACCTGGTTCCGTCTTATTATTATTCTGTTGGAACATCATGTCTGTGTGATTTACACTGGACTTGGTTCCGTCTTTATTATTCTGTTGGAACATCATGTCGGTACAAATTTTGCCTGACATGGTTCTGTTATTATTATTCTGTTGGAATAACCTGTTTATGCGAAGTACCGCATGCATGGTGATTTCTTTTGTTATTCCATTCTTTATTATACTCAGTTGGTTAAAGTTTTAACTTTTATACTCCATGAAATTAGTAGAATATCCTTGATATTTGTGTTTCATCCAGTATCTTTTCATGAAAATATTCTTCTGAGTATTCTTGAATTTTTACTCTACAAAGAAGTATCATGTTGACAATTTGGACGCTATTAGTTCTTGGACAAATTAATTCTTTAACTTGTTTTATTGAATTCTTATATCATTGTCATCTTTCTCATATTTATATTTTTTGAAAGTCATCTGTGGCCTGTAGTGCATAGATGGACTTGGTATGATTATGACCATGGATTATTCGGTGTAATCATGACCGTAATGTTACAAATGATATGGTAAAAGTCCTCATTGGCCCGTAGTGCATTGATGGACAGTTATTGGCATGATCATGACCATTAATGAATACACAAATATTCTTGGCCCGTAGTGCATGGATAATTATGGTCGTGATACTAAAGAATATCCTTGGCCGTAGTGCATGGGTGATTCGATGATGTGGAATATTTATTAAGCTGAGTCTCAGCGATAAAAGTGATGAAAAACCTTTTAAATCATAAAAGATAGTAGATTTTATTCTCTACTTGACTCTTTTAATGGATTGCTTGTTCCGTTGCAGTTAAACTTGATGTTTGTTATATTGTATCAGTTTAACACTGTTGGAGACTAATGATAATTTATTATGTATTATCTTAGTCATAATATTTCTTACTGGGCTAGTTGAGCTCACCCTTTCTTTCACTGTTCTCTTCAGGAAATGAGAATATAGCTGGGACGAGTCGGGGAACGGAGTGATGGACCAGATGATAGTATTAGTAGTCTTCACTATTCTGTTAAATAGTGTGACAATAAATGTAATGAGGACTTATTCTGAGAGTGGATATTGTCTAGAAGATAGTATTTGTATTAAAACTCGCAGCTCTCTTGTTGTATATTAAAGATTATATTTGTATTTTGTACCATGTATTTGATGACTCAGAATAGGTGACGTATACCTATTTTGGGGGCGTCACAGCCCCATCTCTGCCTGGACCCCCACCCTACCAGGGTCAACTGCCCCCCCCCCCCCCGCCTAGTTTCGCCTCTAGGCAATGAGCAATCACCGGTAGACGAGCTCCGCCGGACGAGATGACCGGAATCTTTTCAAAAGACTGGACTTGTAGCAGTCAGCGGTGGTCAAAGGAGGAATTTTGAGGCGAAAGCCTTGAGACGTGGTCTTGCTGGCGGGAAGAACATGGGTTAACAAGAAGAATGGTTGGAGACCGCCCTAGAGGAACGAGGAGCCGTACTGGAGTAGTAAACTGTCGGGGGAGGCTATGGCCACAGAAGCCGGCCAGTATGGAAGTGGGCGCGTGGGGGAGTGGTAAAACACCGAAAAAGGTTTAACCCGTGGGAATAAACGAAGAGGAGGGAGAATGGAGATGGAGATCGAGTCGGTCTAAGAGAAATCGAGATCTTACTTTTGAGTGATGACATGGGAGTCGATCTGAGAGAAATCGAGATATGGTCTAAGAGAAATCGAGATCAGATCTGGCCATCTGGGTTGAGACTTGAGAATCTGAGATAAGAGATGAGACAGAACTCAGTAAGGGCGAATAGTTACAAGACTTATTCGGTATTCGGGTAGACCGAATAACACAAAAATGAAATCCAAACAAATAACCGTAAGCCGAAAAAAAATTCGGATATAACCGAATTATAAAAAATACCCGAATTATTAAGAAATTTCGGTTAAATTATTTCGGTTTGGTTCGGTTATTCAGTTATACCCGTTTTTTGCTCAGTCCTACAATCAAACACATCTATGATTCGTTCTAGAAATTATGAAAAGTGCAATGACTGTATTTTTAAAAAGAGTAATTATTTTTTGATTTGATCTATTAATAAATTTTTATGTGCTTGAATTTTAGAAATAACTGTATCAGTGACTGTTTCTGCACCATCCACTGAATTACACCTACGAAAATGGCCAATTTTGAGAGGTCATTCAGTTGTTACCTTGGATCATCCGACTCAAGGGTCAATAACTTTATCCCTTTTCTTCTATAATTAGGATTTTGTGGGTGCATTGAGCGAATGTCTTTAAATTATATGCTTTGATTCAGCGAATTTTGCAATGCTAGGAAATATCCAGCTGGTTGTTTCAAAAATTGGCTCTGTTCCATCAGAAGATTCTAATCAGAATGCTGACACAAGGACTGGAGTCTGGAGATGGTTCAAAATCTATTGCCACTGGTTAACCCTGTTATCGTCTCCATATCTGTTCCTTGTAGTATGTTATTATTTAATTTTTAGGCCACACTGTTTCCCACCTACACTGTGTCGTATCTATTTCTCAATATATATATCTTTTTTATCATATTGAGCCAGAGTTTCTGCAGGTGTGACGCGGGGAGTGCTGTGTGCAAGCCAGGCGTAGCGCGCTAGGGTCGGTGGAGTTACTACACTAGTAGCGTGGGGCGCGCCATAGATAGCCTTTGAGCGGCGCAGGCCGCGCCGGTCGGCGGTCAGAGTTTTCCTGGTAGAGTTGGAATAAGATTAGTGGCTATAAATACTATCTATTGTAAAGTCCTATGTAACCAATGAATCATCAATAAACAACAAGCCGCCCGTGGAGTACCTAAATTGGAGAACCACGTAAATCTCTGTGTGTGAATCTTAATTCTTATTGTCGCGTGCGTGTGTGTGATCCTAAATTTTAATACAATGCATGTCATCATTTGTAAGGTAAAAATATATTGCATGTGGTGTGAGAGATGAAAACCATAAACCTTAATTTAATTTGTACTTTCAGAAATCTTGCCGAGTAAGGATCGGCACAATCAATTTATTTAGTTTATGTTCAAGTGAAACTGATAGACTCCACGGCACGCTTGCGTGAGGTGGTCGTCGCCCGGAACGTTTCTAGCACAGTTGTTGGGTGAATTGCTTGCAACACCTTAACCCCTCGTCTATACTTTAGACGGTAATCTTGGTACAATTGCTCGCGTTTGGAAATCTGCGTTGAATGGACACCAACGACACCTTGACCCCTCGCTTATATTGAAGCGGTAATCTCGGTACAATCGACGATTGATGCGGTAGAAGACAGCCACACACAACTATGAATTGTTGTATGATAAGTCAAAATTGAATCTCAAAGAAAAACTAAGAAACTACTAATTTCTTAGGAATTCTTCAAAGAACCAAAAGTAGAGAATAAACTCACAAATATATTGAATAATAATAATAATGTATAATGTGTTGATTACATAACTTGAACCTCTATTTATACTACTCAAAATCATCCAAATCCTAATAGGAATAAACTATAACCCTAATAGAAGTCCATTTAAAAAGAAATCCTAATTACAATAAAATTCTACAAATAAAAATCTGCAATTTGGCATGAAAAAAAAAAAAAAAAAAATAATAATTGCCGCGTTCAGATCTTGTAATTGCCGCGTGAAGGTTGCTGCGTGAAGGCTGTGCTAGCAGGTGAATTGATTTGCAAGCTTTGCATGATTTCATGTGATTATGGAATATACTATACCAAGACTCCTTTAATTTGCATGCTAGCTGTTGCCCACGTGTACATATAAGATACCCACATTATTCTTCCATGCTATTTCCATGTTATCAATATGTTTAAAAAAAAATGGCCCACTGGATTATAATAAATTTACTCCTTGCTGAATATGTAATTTGTGGCTTTACTAGAATGATCAGAATTGGACTTGTATCAAATTGATCCAAATTTGTGTCTCATCCTTTTCATTGAGTTTTCTTGCGTTAACTTCAGTCCAAACATCTTGAATTAATCCATTGAGACCTTGTTTGAACCTTTTTGTTCTAGCCTTGCTTGATCCCCACGTCTCTTTAGTCTTGTTTGAGTTCACGCATGCCATGTCCTCATCATTCCTCTCCTCTTGAAAAGGATTTGTCCTCAAATCGTCACCTACATCAAACGGACTTAGATCAGTAACGTTAAATGTGGCACTAACATTATACTCACCTGGCAAATCCAATTTATAGGCATTGTCATTGATACGCTCGAGAACTTGGAATGGACCATCTCCCCTCGGAAGCAATTTCGAGCGTCTTTGAACGGGGAATCTTTCTTTCCGCATATGTAACCACACCCAATCTCCGGGCTCAAAGATCACTTGATGTCGTCCCTTGTTCGCGTGCTTAATGTACTGTTCCGTCCTCCGTTCAATGTTTAGTCTGGCTCTTTCATGAATCTGCTTAACAAGATCAGCCTTTTTCTTTCCATCCATGTTAGTATATTCAGAAACAGGTAACGGTGATAAATCCAATGGTGTCAAAGGATTAAAACCATATACAATTTCAAATGGAGAAAAATTAGTAGCAGAATGAACAGAACGGTTTATATGCAAACTCAACATGTGGTAAACATTCTTCCCATTGCTTGATATTCTTTTTAATGATAGCCCGTAACAATGCCGACAAAGTCCTATTTACTACTTCAGTTTGACCGTCAGTTTGTGGATGACAAGTAGTAGAAAATAACAATTTAGTACCCAATTTACACCACAAGGTCTTCCAAAAGTAACTTAAGAACTTTGTATCTCTATCAGAAACAATAGTTTTAGGCATACCATGCAAACGCACAATCTCCCTAAAGAATAAATCAGCAACATGAGATGCATCATCAGTTTTATGACATGGAATAAAATGTGCCATTTTCGAAAATCTATCCACGACCACAAATATCGAATCATAACCATGCTTAGACCTAGGTAAACCCAACACAAAGTCCATAGAAAGATTAATCCAAGGTTCATTAGGAATAGGCAATGGTGTATACAATCCATGGGGTTGAACACGAGATTTAGCTTGGCGACAAGTAATACATCTATCACATATTCTTTCCACATCTCGTTTCATATGAGGCCAATAAAAATGTTCTTTTAAAACAGCAAAAGTTTTATCAACACCAAAATGTCCCATTAAACCACCCCCATGTGACTCCCTAACCAACAACTCACGCAAAGAACATGCAGGAATACAGAGTTTATTTTCTCGAAACAAGAATCCATCAATTCTAAAGTATTTACCCACAACATTCTTTTCACAAGTTTTAAACTCTTCACCGAAATCGAGGTCATTATCATATAACTCTTTAATTCGTTCAAACCCAAGCAATTTCGTATCAAGAGTATTTAACAAAACATACCTGCGAGACAAAGCATCTGCAACGACGTTCTCCTTACCTTGCTTATATCGAATAACATATGGGAATGTCTCGATAAATTCCATCCATCGTGCATGTCTTTTGTTCAACTTGTTTTGACCCTTCAAATATTTCAACGATTCATGATCGGTATGGATCACAAACTCCTTAGGCCACAAGTAATGTTGCCATGTCTCCAAAGCTCTAACCAAAGCGTACATCTCTTTGTCATATGTAGGATAGTTCAAAACTGCCCCACTCAATTTTTCACTGAAATACGCCACTGGTTTCCCTTCTTGCATCAACACAGCTCCAATCCCTAAACCTGAAGCATCACACTCAATCTCAAAAGTTTTAGCAAAGTTAGGCAAAATAAGTAAAGGAGCATTTGTCAATTTATCCTTAATCAAATTAAATGCTTTTTCCTGTTCATCACCCCACTTAAAGCCCACACTTTTCTTGATGACCTCGGTCAATGGTGCTGTAATATCACTGAAATTCCGAACAAAACGTCGGTAGAAACTTGCGAGTCCATGAAAGCTTCGTACTTGACTCACATTGGTTGGACTCGGCCAATCTCGGATCGCACGTACTTTTTCCTCATCAACTTGGACTCCCTGTGAACTCACAACAAAGCCAAGAAAAACAATTCTATCCGAACAAAACGTACATTTTTCCATGTTAGCAAATAACTTTTCTTTCCGAAGTACATCTAAAACAGATTTTAAATGCAATGCATGATCTTCCAAGTTTTTGCTATAAATCAAGATATCATCAAAATAAACTACGACAAATTTTCCAAGGAATGGGCGCAAAACATGGTTCATTAATCTCATAAAAGTGCTGGGTGCATTAGTTAAACCAAAAGGTAATACCAACCACTCATAAAGACCATATTTAGTTTTAAACGCTGTTTTCCATTCATCACCCTCTTGCATTCTAATTTGATGATAACCACTTTTTAAATCAATTTTTGAAAATATGCAAGACCCATGTAATTCATCTAACATGTCATCTAAACGAGGAATGGGATGTCGATATTTTACCGTAATGTTATTTACCGCTCGACAATCAATGCACATCCTCCATTTTCCATCCTTTTTCGGCACTAGAATCACCGGAACTGCACACGGGCTCATACTTTCTCTCACGAATCCTTTTTCCATCAGCTCGTCAACTTGCCTTTGTAATTCCTTCGTCTCCTCAGGATTACTCCGATAAGCTGGGCGATTTGGAATCGTCGCATCGGGAACCAAATCAATTTGATGCTCAATTCCCCGAATAGGTGGTAGTCCATGAGGAAGCTCCGCGGGAAATACATCTTTGAATTCTTGTAAGAGAGATGAAACAACACTAGGCAAAGAATCATTAGCGTTAGTATTCAAAAACGCCTCTTTATACCGAAGTAAAATCATAGGCTGTTTAGAAATCAAAGCTCTTCTCACATCACTCTTTTTTGCCAATATATTTGTTTTTCTCTCATCTTTCTTTTTCTCTCTTTCTTTTTCTCTCTTTTTTTCTTCTTGATTTTTCTTTTCTTCACTCTCTTTTCTTTGTACATAATCTTTCTGCAAATGAATTTGATCTTCATGTACTTGTTGTGGTGATAAAGGACGCAAAGAGATCTTCTTCTTGTCATGAATGAATGAATATACGTTGGCAAACCCGTCATGTTGAACCCTCCTATCAAATTGCCACGGTCTACCCAACAATATATGTCCTGCCTGCATAGGCACCACATCACACAATACCTTATCAACATACCGACCAATAACAAATGGAACTAAGACTTGTTTGGTTACTTTAATGTCTGCATTATCATTGAGCCACTGCAAACGATACGGCTGTGGATGTTTGGTAGTGGATAACCCCAATTTCTCCACCATCGTAGTGCTTGCCACATTTGTACAGCTGCCTCCATCTATGACTACACAACAAATTTTCCCATTCACAAGACATCGAGTATGGAATAAATTTTCTCGCTGTTCACTACTCTCTTCCTTAACCTGCGTATTAAGTGCTCTTCTTGTAACTAGAATTTCACCATGTATCGCATCCTCCCCTATCTCCTCTAATGGTGGCATAGAATCAGTGTCGCTCTCTTCCCCCTCGGCCTCCACATCTCCATTGTCAAGTAACAACATTTTCCTCTGATTTGGACATTGGCTAGAAATATGTCCCCTGCCTTGACACTTGAAACATACAATATCCCGATTACGACCAAAAGAAGGTTGCTCATTTTTACCTTGTATCTCTCGGCTAGTTGATCCTTGTTTAGGTTCCACCTTTGGTTTGATCGCAAATGTCCTTTCCTCTCGTTTTGCCAAATTAGGTCTCCATGATGAACTAGCATTAGATTGTCCTCGTTGTCCTCCTCTCCTCTTGAGTTGTTTCTCTATCTTGGTTGCCATATGGACCAATTCTTCTAACTCTAAATAATGTTGCCGCTCAACTAAGTCTGCAATCTCCCAGTTCAGTCCTGCCGAGAACCTAGCCATCGCTGTTTCATTATCCTCAATCACATTAGCCCGATCCTTCAACATCTCCATCTCCCTGTAATATTCATCCACACTTCGACTTCCCTGTTTAAGAGTTTGTAAACTACGAATGATCTCCCGTTGATAATATGCTGGTACAAACCTCTTTTTCATGATAGCTTTCATCTCTGCCCAAGTTGTAATCGGTCGCTCTTCACACCTTTTCCGATTAGCTGTCAACTGATCCCACCATATCAATGCATATCCAGAAAATTCTATAATGGCCAGTTTGACTTTCTTAAGGTCGGAATAATTGTGACAGTCAAAGATTCGCTCCATCTTGGTTACCCAATCCAAATAAGCCTCAGGATCACCCGTGCCTTGGAAAGCTGGAATCTTCATTTTTATGTTATCCAAATTGCCATCTTCTCTGTACCGACCTCCTCTTTCCCTAGCACCTCGGTGTCTTTGATGTGAAAAATTAGATTCACGATCTTCCGCTGCACTGCTGTCTTCATCGTAAGGGTCTTCCTTTCTTGCGTCAGTTTGTTGTCCCCTCTTCTTGTTATGCATCCCATTAGTGTTGTGGGATAGCTCCGCCATAGACACTCTCATCTCTTCTAATTGTTCTTGCATTTGCTCCATAGTCTTTCTCAATCTTCGATCCCATTCTTTATGCATGGCTTCTATCTGGAATTTTAATTCAGCTGTTGAGGGTTGTTCCTCATAAGTTCCTTTATCTTTCGAGCTAGACATATTTCCTGCAAAATAAGGGTTAGTAGAAAATAATTTTCTCACCACTCCCTTGCGTGTTTCGCTCGAATCAATGGTGCACTCGTGTATACTCTCAATAAATTGGCTTTTACCCTCGATTAATCTCACCACTAAGCCTTTTACCTCAAATATTCTCTCTAATAGGTTCTTATTGAATTCCCTAGCAAAATTCTTGGTTTTACTAATCAATTCAAAATTACTTATCACGAAACAAAATTATAGATGGTGTAACTATCAGATTATCACAAAATCACCGATCGATTGCCTTGTACTCCTCTTGTACGTTTTAGATTTGTAAATTGTAGCTCCGTTTCAGAATTGATGATGATGGAACGGTATGAACTCTTGGTTGGAATTTAATGATTTGATGGTGTGCTACAAATTTGGTTAGCAGAATGGAAATAGAATTTGATTTTTTTTTTTTTTATATTATATATTTTTTTTTAATTTTTTTTTTTTTTTTTTTTTTGCAATATATAATTCGGCAGAAAATTAAAGATAGGTAACTCGCTAGAAGAAGGCTTGGCTTTGATACCAAATGATAGACTCCACGGCACGCTTGCGTGAGGTGGTCGTCGCCCGGACCGTTTCTAGCACAGTTGTTGGGTGAATTGCTTGCAACACCTTAACCCCTCGTCTATACTTTAGACGGTAATCTTGGTACAATTGCTCGCGTTTGGAAATCTGCGTTGAATGGACACCAACGACACCTTGACCCCTCGCTTATATTGAAGCGGTAATCTCGGTACAATCGACGATTGATGCGGTAGAAGACGCCACACACAACTATGAATTGTTGTATGATAAGTCAAAATTGAATCTCAAAGAAAAACTAAGAAACTACTAATTTCTTAGGAATTCTTCAAAGAACCAAAAGTAGAGAATAAACTCACAAATATATTGAATAATAATAATAATGTATAATGTGTTGATTACATAACTTGAACCTCTATTTATACTACTCAAAATCATCCAAATCCTAATAGGAATAAACTATAACCCTAATAGAAGTCCATTTAAAAAGAAATCCTAATTACAATAAAATTCTACAAATAAAAATCTGCAATTTGGCATGAAAAAAAAAATAATTGCCGCGTTCAGATCTTGTAATTGCCGCGTGAAGGTTGTTGCGTGAAGGCTGTGCTAGCAGGTGAATTGATTTGCAAGCTTTGCATGATTTCATGTGATTATGGAATATACTATACCAAGACTCCTTTAATTTGCATGCTAGCTGTTGCCCACGTGTACATATAAGATACCCACATTATTCTTCCATGCTATTTCCATGTTATCAATATGTTTAAAAAAAATGGCCCACTGGATTATAATAAATTTACTCCTTGCTGAATATGTAATTTGTGGCTTTACTAGAATGATCAGAATTGGACTTGTATCAAATTGATCCAAATTTGTGTCTCATCCTTTTCATTGAGTTTTCTTGCGTTAACTTCAGTCCAAACATCTTGAATTAATCCATTGAGACCTTGTTTGAACCTTTTTGTTCTAGCCTTGCTTGATCCCCACGTCTCTTTAGTCTTGTTTGAGTTCACGCATGCCATGTCCTCATCAGAAACTGATTGCAATTTCTTGTGGTATCCAAGATGTTTGTTCGTAAAAATGTAAAATGGTAATAAAAACAATGTTAGTAAAAATGTAGTTGGAGGATTATTCATCATGTTCAGGGTGCCAAACAAGCTAAAGACTACTATTGGATATATAAATTCAATTTGGGACCAGAGAATATACAAGATCCAAGTAGAACTCCTAAGCTCTGTCATATTTTTCTTTGATGAAAATGACGAGTATAACCCTCAGCATTTTGTAACTGCCTATAACTCCTTAGTTGATTAACCACTTACTTCCTGCTGTTCAAAATTTAAAGCTTAAACTTATAATTCTACTCCCTTTGCGCAGAAGTTGCATGGCCGAATTTACTAGTAATAGTTGGTTACGTAGGCTATGTGCCTGTCGATCTATTGTACTTTTTCAAACAAACTGATTAAGTAGTTAATAAACAACTTTTCCACTCAAATGAAGAGTAAGCTGAGGGAATGAAAATTTAAAATCTTTAGTTATTAATCCGTAGGTTGACATACCCGAAAAACCCTATCAACAAGAAAGAAGAGGTTAAATTAAAAGATATTATGCCTTTGTCTAAGCAGAATAATTATACTAATTTATTTCTTCAAACAGTAGGAAAACAGTTAACTAGAATTGAAGAACAAATTAATCATATTAATGATAAATGTCAACTTGTTCCCCGACAAGTTAATCGTCAACATGTTACCATTAAACCTCCTTTGGAAGTTAGCAATTTTAAGATGAAATCATCGATAATCTTTTAAATAAAATAAAAGATTTAAAAACTACAACTGCATCTACGTCTCAGATAAATATGATATCTGGTCAACCCTCTTTATATAGGCCAGTAATAATAATACCGATGATGATGAAGAAACTGATGAGATATCTCTTGTTCATATTTTGGAGATACAAAATAATTTTCAGAAAATGCAGCATATTAATAAAACCACCTACAGTCAAAAACCAATAAATTGCATTGCTTTATCCGAACCTAGCAGGTATTATTACCTTCGACCTACTCCTCGTGATATTTTGTATGGAGACGATTTTCTTCATTCACAAAAATCTTACCATGATAAAACCATTTATGAATGGAATATTGATGGTAAGACTGAATATCAGATTTATGAAGCCATACATCATATTATGATGTATGCAACATTCTATAAACAGAATGATAATACAGGGCCATCAGATCTGTCGTTTTTTAGTAAATAGATTTACCGACATTCTTAAAGGATGGTGGGATAATGCACTTACTGACAAACAAAGAACTGAAATATTTCAATTAATTTTATAAGAATGAAACAGATCCTATTACAAAAATTGAAATAAAAAGAGAAGATATTTGTTACACTCTAGTTCAAGCAGCCATTCATCATTTTGTTGGACCAAGACTTATGAATACTGATAGAAGTAGAGAACTCTTACAGAATCTTCCTTGCCCATCTTTAACCCATTTTAGACGGTATAAGGATGTCTTTTTAATGAAAGTAATGCAAAGACCGGATGCCAACAGTGAACACTGGAAGGTCAAATTTATTAATGGACTTCCCACTTTCTTTACTGAAAAAATTCGTAAAAAATTAAAAGATGAACACTACAATAAAAGGGTTTATCTCCGACGGAAGTAACTCTGACAGAATTAATTCAGTCGATCTTATAGTGTTCCCGACGGAATTTTCTGTCGAACCTAATTCGGTCAGAAATAACATAAATGCGACCGAATTCAGTCAAAAATATGTCTGAGTAAAGGCGCCAAAAAAGCCCACCAGCGCGAATTATTATCTCGACAGAATATTAGTAATTGCTACAGAACGTTCGTCGACTTTAACTTATCCTCGACTGATATAATGTCGACGGAAGTCCGTCGGAATTGTTAAATAAAAACAGATCTGCAGATTCATTTCAGTCGCTGCTCTTTGTCTCTCTTTCTCTCTGACGACTTCTCGCCTTCTCAGCCGACCCATCTCTACCCTGCCACCACACACTAGCCGGTGACCACCACACCCCAACACATCACCACCACCACTCTCTCATCTCTCATCACTCCGGTCGACCACCACCTGCGCCACCTCAGACAACCACTGGTACCTGCGCCACCTCCATTCCAGAACCTGCGACCACCGCCTCCGAGCACCAGCCTTTTACATTTCAGAACGATTTCTCATTAAGGTTAGGTTTAATTTATGTTTTAATTTTTGAATTTTGATTGTGTTGTATATATGTAATTTTAGCTACTGAGTTGGGAAATTAGTATAAATGCTTCGTAAATAAGCTACTGATTGTGATGTATTGTGGCTACTGATTTATGTTTTCATGTATTCATGTATTCATGAAATTGACTACGGATCATTTGGGTAATGGAAATATTGTGTACTAATTTTAGGTTTTGGAAATTTTGGGTACTGATATGCTTAATTGACTCAGTAGGACTGATTTTGGGTATTCATGAAATTGGCTACTCACACATATGCTTAATTGACTCAATTAGGACTGATTTTGGGACTTCCTTAATTATTTGGGTATCCCTCCAGAGCAGTGGGCCGCGATACACGACGAGATTGTTCGGATGGTGGTTACCTTAATCGAGGACGCATTTGTGCCAATGTTGAGTCAACCCTCGACTGCTCAGGTATACTATTCATTTTAAATTCAAATATATATTTTGCATGTAATTTAATTTTCATTTAATTATCTTTAACTGAATCATATATATGGACTAATGAGTTGCATTATATTGTATCAACAGGGTGACGAGCGGACTGACAAGCGGGATGACGATGGTGGCGATTTTCATACTCCATAGCAGTGTCGACGCCCGCCCGATGATCCTCCTCATACCGGGGCTCTACTAGTTTTACTTAGTTTACATTCGTTTGTATTTTACATTATTTTTGACTTAGTTTACATTCTGAGTTACATTATTTTGTATGTATTGTAGTTTAAACCTTGACATTTAGTTTAATTTAGCTTAATGAGATGTTTGATATAGTTTAATTTAGATTAATGGGATGTTTTTTTTACCTTTTTACTTCTTATTTAGTAAGTTTTTGACATATTGTCGGCTTTGGTAATTGCAATTCGTGTTATTGGTTATATTGTTAGCATGTGTATGTGTATGTGCTGTTGGAATACAGGCACAGGTACAAGATGCGGGTTAAATCCCTGGATATTGCAAAAACAAATAAAATATTTAAAAAAAATCACTATTCTCGACGGAATAGTACTATTCTCGACGGATTTCCGTCGGAAATAAGTCCTTCCCATTTTGGCCATGTGACA
Organism: Panax japonicus; assembly: GCA_020205505.1. NCBI lineage: Eukaryota > Viridiplantae > Streptophyta > Magnoliopsida > Apiales > Araliaceae > Panax > Panax japonicus. Next base: position 55,227,225 of record CM035105.1, on the reverse strand, counting down.
CGTGTCACATTTATTCTCGACGGAATAGTACTACGCTCGACGAAATTTCGTCAAGTTTAAGGAATCTGTAAATTATGTCACGCAGCCACGTGTCATGGGTATCCTCGACCGAAAAGCCTCGACCGAAGAGTTTCAGTCGGACATATCTTAACCCCGACTGAATATTCAGTCGAGGATACGTCCGTTGATGTTAAGTATCCCCGACTGAAAGATCGACGGTCTTAATTTCGACCTGGTTATATACGACCGAATTGCCGACCGAATATTCCGTCGGAAATATAGTTAAAATCGACAGAAAATGCTTATCACCGACGGAATATTCCGTCGGAAATAACCCTTTTTGTTGTAATGAAACATGATCGTATGAGTATTCTATTCTTACGGCCATCTTATTTCTATAATTATTGAAGAAGGATTATCATTATGTAATAATATGAAACTTCAACAACTAATGAAAAAACTTAATCATCTTATCTCCGATCCTGTCCTAATTTGGTATCAAAGCAATGTTTAGTTTATTGTCATATTGCCTATAAATTATGCACCTCATCCGTCACAACTGTAGCTAATACTAGAGCTTTTACTCTAGAAGCAACTGAACTTATTGCTTATCGGGATGTCAAAGAAGCCCTAGATAAATGGACTATTCCTAAAATCAAACCAGAAACAATTTATAAAATTGGAACTTTTGATTTCATCAGTAAAAGGATTATTAAAACTTTTGAACATGTTGTTCCTTTATAGAATAATGATGAAATCTTATATTTATTGCATATTGAAGATTTATATCTTTTTTTGCAAAAATATAAATATGTTAACCTAGGCCCAAGGGGGCAAAATAATTCATCCAGAAAATTAGGCTAGGCCTAGGCTGTAAGACCCCGAATTTTATGAAATAAAAATATTCAATTTTTTTATAATTACTATTCATGAGTTACTATTCATGAGTTACTATTCACGAGTTACTTTTCACGAGTTATTATTCACGAGTACTATTCACGAAGCATGATATTTTTTTTACGTAAGAAGACACTACTCAATAATTGTTACAGTAATTACTGTTCAATATTTTATTTTATTGATTCAATAATTGCTATGTTGATATTTTATATTATTGTTATTTTAATAAATTATCACTACACAATATTTCCCATTATCAGATCAATGATTCATATTATTTTAATAATATTATAAAATAACATTATTGACAATGTCTAGAAAGTTCTGTCTAAGGAGAGATTTGGTCACCTAATTGTGCGCCAGTAAGAAGAAATCCTTATTGGAAAGCCCCCTCTTTCCTGGGAACGGCCTTGTTGTCATTATTGTGATTCTGTAATATTATTTGTGAATAATTAGTTGTTGATTTATATGATAAGAAAAATATTCATTTTATGTGGATATAGATGGAGAAAAATTTTAAAGTGACAATTGTTGAAAATTGATATTTTATCTTTTTTGATAAAATAATATTTTATTATATTTTATTATAATATAATAATAGTAATATTTTTACAATGAATGTGTGATATATGAGTATATGAGGAAGAATATTTTTGTTACTAAAAATATTTCAAACATGTTAAACATGTTTGTGGACCCCATTTCTTGACTGAAATTTGATTATAGCATGTAAAATCGTCCGTATGTGGATTTCGGTCAATTTCTGTTTGGAATTTAGAAAAACTTAAACTTACAAAGTTGTAGAGAATGAAATTTCCTATGGAAAGTACATGTGGTTCGAATTTTTCTGATAAAAGGGCTATTTATTATGAATTATTGAAGTTCCGTAGTTTCGAAATAATTGGTTTTTGAAAGTTTTAATTATTTTTAATTACAAAAATATTTTTTTGGTTTTTGTCATTATTTGGTGGCTGGATTCAGATGGTCAAGGTGGGCTAAGGAAAATAATATAAATATATTAATATTTTATTAAATTTTCTGTTTTGGTGTTCTAAGCAATTTCCTATAAATAGGGTGCTTAGGTTAGAATTGAAAATCACACTAGAAACTGAAGTTTTCTCTCTCTATATTATCGAGCGTAATTTGTGAGTATTTAGATATCTTGAGTGTTGCTATATGGTGCAAGTTCGTTCATCGTTATATCCGACATTCCAGTACTGCTCTTTTGAGGAAAGGGATAGTAAGGGATTTTAAGGGTTATTATGTTTTTCAGTTTCGAAACTTTTGTGAACCTTCAAAAATTCTGGAAAATTTGAAATGATAATTTGATGAGTTTTGTTGATTGTGTCCAAAAATGAAGATTTTTGGATATATAGATTAAGAGTTGTGGATTTTATGAGAAAAGACTATTTTAAAAGTAAACGCTTATAACTCCTTGTAGTTAACTCCAAAATTGGTGAAATATTTATTGGGAGTACATGTATATAACAGAAGTATACTCTGTAAATTTCAGAATTTTTGGATAAAAGTACAATTTATGATAAATATCTAAATATTCGGCTGTTTTGGCCATATGAAAAATAGTAAATGGATTTTAAAAATTCTGAAAAAAATATATGTTCAATATGGGACTATATTATAGTAAATCCCAGAAAAGAAATATTTTTGAAACTGATTTGGTATTTTTCATGAAAATGGTCTAGTGATGAGTAAATGAATTAAATATGTTATTTGAAGTAAGAAATTTGGAAAATAGTATTTTATGGCTTAAGAATCCTATATAAGGTATATGCAGATTTTTGATGAGGGTTTTGGTTATTGGTGATGAAATCTTATGAGTTTGGCATTTTAGAATGATTAAATGCATTAATTAGTAAAGTATAAATAATTAAAATAAATTGTTTATAAGTTTAAGAAATGATTAAATATTGTGGTAATATTAATAATATTAGATTATGAGATTATGAAGTGATTTATAACATTTGGATTAAGGTGTTATGAAATCATTGATTTATGAATCTTATTCTTGAAATTAAATGCAGTTGTTGATCATATTGTTTTTATTATCATATATAATATTTTTATAATTTCGGTGATGATATTTCTCTTTGACTTAAGTGTAAAGATGGGTAGATTATTGGTATGATCGTGACTATGGGTTCTCTTTGGCCAGTAGTGCAAAGATGAATTGTTGACTGGTATGATCATGACCATTGAATTTACAATGGAATATTTTTAGCTTAAGTGCAAGGTAAATTGATCAACATGGTTATAATTATGGTTTATATAAATTCTGAAATGATTATGTATTTCTTTGAGAGATATGAATATCTTTGGCCTGTAATGCAAAGATGACCTGTTGTTGAATATCTTTGGCATGTAGTGCAAAGATGAACTGTTGATGAATATCTTTGGCCCGTAGTGCAAAGATGAATTTATTAGTATGATTATGAACAGGAACTGTGATTTGGTATAATCATGATCTTTGATGTTTCCGGTAAAGACAGATGATGAAAATTATCTTCGTCCTGAATGCGAAAAGAAATTTAGAACTATAATTATGATTATGAGTTATTCACATGATTGTGGACAGGAACTGTTGATTGATGTTACAGGGTTAAAACATTGTTGGTGGACTTTTAACATGGAGAAGATAATAGACAGTATGGTCTATTTGACTCTTCTAATGGATTGCTCGTTCCGCTGCAACTATGGTTGAAAATTTTTATCATCTACCATAAGTTCTAAATCTCTGATTTATTATTGATGAAGGCTATTGATAATTTAATTATCTTTAGTTATGATATTCTTTACTGAGCTAGTTGTGCTCACCCTTTTGCTTCACAATTCCTTTCAGGTAATAAGAGTGGAGCTCGGTCGAGCGGGGGTAACAGGGGAATAGAAAGGTAGTCTCTAGCTGTGGAGGTTCTTCCTAAACAGTATAGAAAAGTGTGTTGTATTTTATACATCATTTAGTAGTTATATTTGGTGAACCAAATAGGGTGAGGCTAACCTAACGTTGGAAGGGTGTTTTGCCACTATCATACAAGATGTCTAATGACATGCGACTCCGTGTTATCATAAGACAAGGTTGTGCACATTCACTTGCTGAGTATATCTACAAGCACTATCTATATGATCTAGCTTGGAGTTTGGTTGAAGTATAATTCTCAATTAGAGACGGTGGAGATAATGATATGTCAAGAGAAGACTCACCATTGGAAAGAATATGATAGTAATCTTCTCATTTTTCTTTGGGGTTTATTGGGTCAACCAAGGATAATTCTGTGGGCATATGATATCTATCATAACCTAGACGCATGGCCTCCCATGTACTGAAGGTTTTCTTGAGCACTTTCCAAATATTTTAATTTCTAAAACAGTTATTGACTGTACCTTTATGTAAGGTGCCATTGTGATGTACTATCCAAGGTTGGGACATGAGTAACAGTTGGTATATATTTGTATCAAAACTCACAACATATGTGTTGTTATATTTTACACGACAATTGTAGTAATAAAGTTGTAGTTATTTTTTTGTACCATATTTTTTACGACTCAAAATAGGTTGGTTGGATTGGACCTATTTTGGGGGCGTTACATAGGTGGGCTAAGCGGGGTCTAGGCGAAGAGGTTTTTTTTAATAACTACATAAACCAGATTTTGATATATTTATTTTTTTAAGAGTAAAATAAAGTGACACCCCCTCTAGATAATCATAATAACACTCACCTCCCCTCTAGTTTTTTAAGTAATAGTTAGTACCCCTGCAAGTTTTTAGGGTTGACTAAATAGATAAAGTTACATATTTACCCTTGTATTTTATCAAATTTTAATTAGTAAATAATATATATATATATATATATATATATGTATGTGTGTGTGTGTGTGTGTGTTTAATTATCATTTTTTAATACAATATATTTTAATTATATATAGTTTTATTTGTAATTAAAACTATCTCATTTAAATTGTTGGTAACTTATAAAAAACTAATTTAGTTTAATTAACACATATTTTTGGGATAAGTGATACAAATATTAAAAAAATTTAAATTAAATTATTAACGAAGCTATTCTAATTAGAGTGATTGAGTATATTAATAGTTTAGTTTTTGGTGCTTAACAAAAAAACATATTGTTTGAATTTTTAGTTTCATATTATAATTTTTATATGTTAACTTTTATTGAGTATATATAAAAAATTGGGATGTTTATGATTTTGATTATATTTTTTATTATACAGTTGACGTTGTTTTTATGCAATGCTAAATAAAAAAATATAATTATATTTATTACTACCTCTATCTTGTAAAAAAAAATCTTTTAATATATTTTTTCTTTTTTTTGAGTAACAACATTTGTTATTTTTACTGTAAATAATTATGTTTAAGTGTGACTTATGTTTAGTTTAATATATGAGAAAAATAATTAATATAATTTTTAATACTTTTTTTGCATGAGTAATAAGATTCGTTTAAATTGTAATAATAAGTTTGTTTTACGTAAATTATAATATTTGAAAAAAATTATTATTATTTTATTACGTTAATTTGTAATTTTTATGGGTATTAACATTATACTTTTTAATTACAAAAAAATATATTTGAATATATATCACGTAAATTTTAATATTTGAGAAATTTAATTAGTAAAAATTGTATGATTTTATTTTCCTGATAAAATGAATATTTATTATTTTTTGACTTTTATGTTATGTATTGCACAATTTCATAATTTAATTAATTAGATCAAGTAAAGTAAAAATTATGATATACAAATTTATATTTAGTGGAGAAATTAAACATTATAACTTGAAGGGTGTATTAGACATTATATTAAAAATATTTTTAAATATTAGTTGGTCAATCACACTAGGGAGGGGTAGTGAATGTTACATATTGTAGACTAGAGGGATACTGACTGTTACTTGAAAAATTAGAAGGGTGGTGAGTGTTATTATGATTATCTACAGGGGGTGTCAGTGTATTTTACTCTTTTTTAATGATTTACCATATTCATAATGTAAGTTGTAGCATATCAAATCACAACAAAAAGTGAAAAATATCAAGTCAAAATGGATAATTTTATAATAGTTGTACTTTTTTAACTTGTATCAACTTCAAATTATATAAATGATGATACATTTGTAATATTTGTTTAATTCAATATAATTTTTAAATTTATGTTTAGTTTCTTAAGTTTTAATATTGAATTGAATTCTTGAAATTTTAAAGTTTATTATTTAATAGCAATCTTATTTATGAATAAAACTAATACATTAAAGATATGTTTGAACTTTGAACAATTGCATGTTTGTGTTTGAACTTTGACATTGACAATATGGATATGTATTTGAACTTTAAGCAAAAGCCTTTATTATCTTTATTATAGCTAGATTGTTTTGTTTTATATATATTATTGTTTTGTTTAAATAAATGTAAGATAAAATATTAAAACTGACTTAAAATAAAAATTTTGTCTAAGCCCCCTAGGCCGCTCCCGACCTCCCGCCTAGCGCCTTTTAAAATATTGGCCAAATGTCATGAGAAAGAGAGGTTGGTGTAGCCTGCTATACTAATAAAGGATTGGCTCAATAGGATGAAACATAAATGCACATATGTATGTGTGTGTGTGTATATATATATATATATATGTGTGTGTGTGTGTGTGTGTGTGTGTTTATATATGCTAGTGTCTTTGCATATGTTTATACCATTCAAAACTTGGCCTGGATGTCTAATTATAGTTCTGTATAGATGAATGGGAAGACTTTAGGATCCAGTAAAGGTTCTGAATTAAACTTTAATCCACTCATCAGATGGAACTATTTTAACATGTGCTCATCTTGTGTCAGATTGTCATGGCAAGAAAGTTACTTCAAAAGGGATGGTTGGTGCTCAAAATCATTTGTCATGAACTTCTCATAAAGCTTCTAAACCACACATGTTAACTATTTTGGCATGCTTTCTGTGACTGAGCAGTGAGTCCCTTACTTTCATCAATTTTTATTATAATTTGCAGCTTCAAGCGTTGAAATTACTTCATTCAAACACTAAAATAATAAGGATTTTCACCTCTGGTGCAAACTCTTTAGTTATTTACTAGCATTTAAGTTAAGGGGCTCTTAGATTTGTGGATAAGTAATTATGGTGTAAAATTTTGGAACAAACTTTAGTCTTGTCCCTTCCTATATATATAGTTCTGTAAGAGGATGAGAGAAAGTTGCAACAACTCTACTTATAGTTCTATGCTCGGCATGTGCTGAAACCAGAGTTGGTAGAACAAGAAGTAGATAAGGTAATCTAGAGCAGGACTTATTTTAAAAATGATCCAAGGTCACTTTGACAATAGCAGAACCTTTATATTCTTCACCTATGGACTCTTTAGGAAAAATGGGTTTACTAAAATATGGTTGTTTAGATGTACAATTATGCATGATTTCTAATTCTGGGTATGTATTTAGTGTTGTTATATTAAGAAAACATTGTCCAATGTGTGCATTTTGCAAGGTATTGATTTGGGCGCCATTTTTTGATTTTCTGGTTCATATTCCAAGTCATTGGTTATTGTAGGTAGACATCACCTTGCGAGATGGTCAAGCTTTTGTCGGCACTGTTGTAAATTCTGATTTACATTCTGATATTGCTATTGTGAAGATCACTTCTAGAACTCCTTTTCCATTCACAAAGCTTGGCTCTTCATCTAAGCTGCGTCCTGGTGACAGTGTGGTAACTATGGGTGCACCTCATTCCCTTCGGAACTCTATTACAGCTGGTGTTGTTAAGTAAGCCGCATTAAGTGAATTATATTCATATAGTTTCTGAACAAAATTGCTTATTATTATGGATATAAACACTTGGAATAATGATGATGTAAATTTTATGTTGGAGTTTGGACATAGGTTTTCACATTTTTTGGGTGCTTGCCTGCTTGGTAATTAGTCAAATCTAATTTTATTTGTTCAGATGAATATGTATGAGCATTTTCTCATTGGAATCTTCTTTTCTTCCTATTTTATCCTTTCAAAACTCCAGTTGTGTTGATCGTAAAGGCAGCGAAATGGGTCTTGGAGGAATGCTCAGAGAGTATATTCAAACAGATTGTGCCACAAATCCGGTATTTATGTCTCTCTATCATCCCCCTTCCCTTTAAAAGACAAAGTAGAACACACAATCTAGTCTCTCTAGTCTCTATATAATGCCTGTATGAGGTTATGTCCTTCCATTTTGTAATATGCTGTTAGATACTTAGATGTGGTGTTTGAGATAACTCATTGACAACATAGAGTTCATGAAAAGCTTTACAAGGGTTGAATAAGGAGAAATTGCTGAAGAGCCTTATATATATACTCTCGTATCTTATAAACCATGATAGGCTGATCCCTTGTCAGTGATGCTTATTGAATCTCTAGGAATGGAAGTTTACTAGGATTATGAGCAACAATAGTATCCTAGTTGGTAAGGCATGGTTTTAGACACATAAGATGACATATATGTATACACATATTTCATCTTATTAAATACTTACTCCAAGGTTCTCAATTGGTTTCTGGTTTAGGGAATTACCACTCATTAATCTTGATGGAGAAGTTGTTGCTGTTCATGTTATGTCAATAAAGCTAGCTTGGTTTGGCTGCTGCTGTACCAATTGACTCGGTCTTGAGAATTATGTATCGTCTAAAAGTAAATTTTCATACCAATACATATTGTTTTAGCATTAATACAATTTCCAAAGGTAAAGATGTTTTAGCATTGAGATCTTGGTTACTAAATCAGCACAAAATTAATTTAGGGTGAATCTTCATATTGTTTTAATGTTAATTTCATGTGTATGGTTTAAGATTTTTAATATATATTTATTTTGAGTGCATTACGTACTTCATGTTTTCATAAAAATAGTATAGAATAGAAGATGAGTCTAATATATTGCATTAGGGTTAAAATATTTTTTCTCACATTACTCGATCTCGGTTTACAAATACGTTATTGGACTCTCTTTTATTCTCATTCAATTCACTGTACTATATTTTTTTTAACAAAACGTTACAAAACCAGTTGACTTTTAACCGCAAAAAATAAAAATATATAATTAGAAACAAAAAAGATAGTAAAGAAGGTGACAATATATTTTTAGTATATTACAAAGTTAAAATATAATAAATCATAATTAAACAAATTCAACCTATCTAGATATGCAACAACTCTTATCATTTCATCTTTTGCAAATTATCAATAAGGATCTAATCATTATTATCCTTTATCAACAACTCAAATCCTAAAAATATCATCTCCATCTCTATCTCTATCTCCATCTCCATTTCATTATCAAACACAACCAAATCACTTAATTTCAGATGCATAGAACACACTCGTAAAAGATGAAAAATCCAACAAGATCAAAGTTGCTCGCCGACAACAATGGAAAGACAAGCTGTATATGGTTGTTGCCTCTCTTATTTTAAGCCTTCTTTGCTCCATGAGTTTTAATTGATTTTGCCATTGCCGATAACTAACAAGAACTTTTCTTCGATTTTGGATTTAAGATTTTGCAAAGTAGATGAGTTTCGAATTTAAGATTTTGCTAACCCATATATTGGTGTGACAACAACTGTTTTAGTACTATTTTCTCTCAAGATCTGATTTGCCCTAAATTAATTTGAGTTAAAGTTTTTTAATCGATCAACAATAAGTCAATAATAGTTTTTGGCATTTGGGTTTGATTCAAACTCACTTTGTATCCTCGATCAAGATTAAATTTTAGTTGGAATTGATAAAGATCAATCTAAATCCATGGAATTTACCGTACATAAGATTGAGGTTTTTTTGTCTACAATTTTTAACAAAATCGAAGTGCAAAGATATATAATGATTTTCTTTCTTTATTTATTTTTGATTATGAATGGATCTACGAAGAATAGGTAGGTAGGGTTCAAAAGAAGGGATGAGAGAGAGAGGAAATGGGTCTCTATCTATTAATATTTTGTATATTGGGTATTAGTTTTCATTTTTACAAATAAATTTTAATTGAGTTCTAATTGCAAATTAAATTTTGAATTTAATTTCTTCTAATTAAGTTTTGAAAGAGAAAATTTTGTGCAGCTATTGAGATTCTTTGTTATTACAAGGATGAATAAAGATGAAGAACAATATGAACATGAAGAAGATAAAAATTGGGCATTTATTTTGGGGAATAGCATTAACGCCTTTGTTTTATTATTACTTAAATGTAATTTTATTTTTAATTTTTTGTATAAAAAGTTTGTTTTAAGTAATTTATTTAGATTGTATTTCTTTTTATGTGCAATCAAAAAAAATAAAAAAATATAAGCATATTTTAATATGCCAAAATATTTTTCCAATATTGCCTCTTTTCATTTTTGCCCAATATATATCCAACAAATTTAAGTCATTAATTTTATATTAATACATTTGTAAAAATTATACATTAATATATTTTATATCTAATTTATTTAATTAATTTACTTAATATATTTTATTATTAATTTAATTATTTAATTTAATTATTTGTTATATATCGAATATTCTTTTTTTGTTCAAAAAATAAAGTTTATTATTTTTATAAAGAGGGTCTTACACAAATGTCAATTTGATTTAATTTATTTCTCTAATTGAACTTCTCTCTCCTCCATGTAGATGCCACATAGATATTAGCCTGTTAAGATTTTAACAAAGCTAACTATTTTTTCAAAAAAAAAAAAAATTAGTGCAATAATCTATAATATAAAACAGAGCGGTTTTAACATCTAACGACCTCAATTAAAATTTCATCATCCAACAATTAGTAATATATCTCTCATTATGAGAATAAGGGGCTGTTTGTTTAGAGCTGAATGGGTCTGAATGGCTGAATCGGTAAGTGGCTGAATCATTAAGTGCGTTTGTTTTGAAAAAAAATCGTCTGAATGGCTGAATCGGTCAGATGCGTTGGCTGAATGGTTAAGGCCAAATTTTTGGTCTGAATGGCTGAATGGTTGGCTGAATGAAGTAAAAAAAATTAAAAATAATAATAAAAATAATAAAAAAAATATTAACTATTATATTATGTAATATTAAATAAATTTACAACAACTTTGAATTTTTTCAGAGGGGTAAAATATTAAAAATATGTCATTCAGATCTTTAAGATATGTCAGTTATCAAACAGTTTTTTTCATTCAGATTCAGCTCATTCAGATTCAGATTCAGATTCAGCTCATTCAGATTCAGATTCAGATTCATTCAATTTTTATCAAACACCCCCTAAGATAGTATATATAGTTTTGAATATAAATCTCTGTCTTTTAAATACATTTAAATCTTTGTCTTTTGGATATATAGTTTTGATTTTTTTTTTGGTGATGAGCTTTAACGTAATTTGGGAATTAAATTTTAATTATGGTGATCATGTTTTTACTTTAATTTAATTTTTTTGAATTTCGAAATCAAAATCAAACAGATTAAACTATTATCGCTTGGAAAGATGAAGTAACTGATAAAGTCAATGAACAACCTATATATACATGAGCTTTTGTCACCGTCTATCTAATTACTGTTTGGTAATGAGAATCAATATTCAGGTATATTTCAACTTATAACTACCTTTTTTGTCATGAGTACTATTTGTTTAAAAAAAATTGAACTTCAAGGTTTGCATTAAATAAACTAAATTGTATATGATTATATATGTTGATTGTTGTTTTGTTATGCAGAATTACATAGTTGCAGTGGTCGGATGAGACGGAATGCAATAGTTGCACATGCACATTGAAAGTATGCTAATTCGTCTGCATAGTGTACTATAAATTATCCTTGATAAGGTTAGATTCACTGCTTTGTTAATGTAACCTTGGCCCTAGCTAGGGTGAAGTCATGTTTATACATTTCTAAAAATGTCAGGAATTTTTTTGGCATGTGATATATTTCCACTCTCATTATAAGTTTTCATCAATCAAACTCTGTAAGTTGTATGATCATATATTTTTCAGGTATACATTGAAGGATATTTGGTGTAAGCTGTAAAGAATACGAAGTTGTTTCTCTATTTTCTGTATATTTTTTGTGTTCCGTCTTTTATAAAGTTAACTAATTATATATGGTTATGATGATTTTGGATATGGAATGATGGTTGTTTGGTGGTTTGAATATGTATACATGAAAATACCTAAAAATGATGATTTTGAATATGATGACTGGGCAGTGGCGGAACCAGAACTTTTTTAGAGGGGTCAAAATATCACTAAAAAATCTATTTATTGACGCTTGGAGTGCTTATTTCGGTTGTACAACTGAGAGGAGACAATTGTATCATGCGACTGTGCATAATTTAAAAACGTTTCAAAATTTTGGTCAATGTCAAAATTTATGTAAAAATATTATTATTTTTTTATTTCAGTGACATGCAATTACTACTATATTTATAAACTATAGTCAGTAGAGTAGGAAAACATAGATTTAACCCTATTGCGATACAATGACATAATTTATAAATTAATTAAAATTATCAACGAGAATAAATTCAGAAGAATCAACAAATTAAGGCCGGGGCATAATTAAATATCAAATGCTTCTGATCACTAATTTACCCCATTCCCTCTACAATTACCATGAATCTTCTCCTATATAAGGCGGCGCCGATGGAGCCACCGGTGCAGTACCCGCCGAAAAACCACCTTCCAATAAAGAATACGCCGGCGCAGACGGAAGCGGCCCAAATCTAGTAATTTCACCAAAGTTGTAGGTTAAATACAAAACCCCTTTCAGCTTACCAGAAAGCGTAGCCACCGCACAAGCAATATCCGTCGGATACTTTTGGCCGCCGTCAAAAAGTTTTTTAACCGGAAGATGTATAAAACCAATGTCTTTATCTCCTAGGGTTTTGCTGCACCTTACTTGGAACTCAAGCGTGCATGAATTCTCATGCATTTTCGATTCTTCAACTTCAAACTTCATCTTAAACCACCAAAAGGGTTTGGAGCCATTGTGTTCATCTACGTGGGTTTTTTGTGTAGAGATTTGATGGCCGCCTGTAAGAGATACTCTAGTGTAAATTCTTCTCCGGTCGAAAAAGTTGACATTCTTGAAAATATCAGCGAATTTTATAGTGATTTCTAATGGTATGAAATTCATGGTTTTGTTTTTTTTTTTAAAAAATCTTGAAGAAGTTACGGTGATTATACATGAAAGAAAGACAAAGGACGTAGATCAGTTGAAGAAGACAAGTGTGTGTGTGTGTATATATATATTTAAGGAGGGGTGGCTAGGTGATGTGTATCCAAATTCGATTTAGTGATATTAATGGACTCTCCAATTGAAAATTTTGATAGCTTTCATTTATTTATATTTATGGAATTTAGCGAACCAATTATAATCTGATGCATTGGTTTCTGAGTTGTATTAATTACTAACTCCGTTCATAAAAATATTGTTGTTTAAGGTTTTTACACATTAATTAAAAAAAATATTTAATATTATTATTTAGTAATTAAAATTTTATCACTACCCCTCTAGAGAGTTGAAAATTATTAATAAAATAGAGATAATTTCTTCTAAAACGATAATTTTTTTAGTAACGGAGGGAGTAAATGAGACACTTAATTTACGTACATAGTAATTTTTTAACATTTTTGCTGTTTTTTTTATTGGATAATGTAAATTTCGTTTTTAGATTAATAGGTTGCAAGTATTTTTGTTTTTAATATTTTTTACTAGTCTATTTGATGCGTGGGGTAGAGCCTATTTGTAGCATTATTCATAAAATAAATACATATTTTAATAGTCTTGGTTTTTATTTCTTTTTGACATTAGAAAATATAGTTTTGATTTTTTATTTTTTTTTGGATTCCTAGTAGGCAAGTGTTTTGGTTGGGTTAACTAAACTTTAGAAGTTTAAAACATGTTCTCCTAATTTTTAAAGGGTTTAGATATACTATTTAATAATGTCATTCATACTCAGAATTAAAATACTCCCACATTTCAATTTAAAGTCGATTTAAAATATTTTTTAAATTCAAAATTGATATGAATTATTATAATTTTAAACAATACAATTATTAAAATTCTAAACTATATATAAAAAGATGCTTCTAATTACTAGATTTATTAGTTTTATATCACGTAATAAATCAATTAGGCTGAATGACACTTATTTTCCTTCAAGTTGTCACCCACTTTTAAAATTGTGCCTAAAGTTCATCTTTTGTCAATTAAGTCCTTAAAATGGCTTTTTTAGTATTTACGTTCCTTCTATCCGATTTGACCTCTACCTGACCCATTTAGATCAAATTTTAACCCAACCCGACCTAGTTTGATCCAATCCCAAATTTTAATATTTTAAAATAAAATAAATGTTTTTACGAGGTTCCTTGTTCATATGAATCACTCGTATGAAAGAGAACTTGTAAAAATATCAAGCTATTTACTATAATATATATATATATATATATATATCAGTCCTCTTTCGGGTACGCATGCGGACCACCTTTAGCGACGGACAAAATCGTCGCTATATGATCTGAATCGAGCTATAAAGATGGTTCAGACCCTATGACAACGAATTTAGCGACGTTTTTGTTCGTCACTAAAGGTCCGCATGCGGACCACCCGCATAGAAACTCTCTATATATATATATGTATATATATATATATATATATATATTCCCAAATTATAAAATTATTGTTAACTTTTAAGAGTCAATTTGAGATATTTTCGAGCTCAATGTTGAGATAATTTAATAAAAAATATGAAATAATAAATCTTACAATAACCAATATTTTTAAATAATTTATAATATTTCTTCATTGTACTGATTAAAACTAAAACAATTTATGTTAACTGAATTTGAAAATATCTTAAGAGTGAACATAAAAAGTCAGTAGACTAGAGGGAGTATATAATAGAGAGAGAGAGAGAGAGACCCAGTTCATTGGCAATTATTACCCGGGTCGGGTTTATCACAAATTTCGACTAAATCAAGTTCAAACAAATCAAAAGCTAAAACATAAAATCGTCAGCAGCATGATACAAAGAGCTGCCAAAAAGACATTCTAACCAAATGTATAAAAAAAGGTGCAAATACAGACACAACTTAAACCATCCCCATCCCCACCATGACACCATTAATCTCATCTATTCTTTTCTTTAGAATACAATTTCTCCTATTCTGTATTCCGGGGCAAACTTATCCATGAACAATTCTATTTCTTTTTGCCCCATCCTTTTGCTCAAATGATTAGTTTTTTCTATTTGCTGATGCTCACCGTCTTTAACTTCCTATATTCAAAGAGGATGGTAAGGCACGTAGCCTAACAAGCCCGTCACATTGGCCACAACGTCGTTGCACCTTGTCAAAAGGTTTATCATCTGGTGTGCAATGTCTACCTTCGGTTGTTCCGAGGAGATGTTAAATTTATGAGCATTTCTGGGTGCGACTTCACTATAATGCAAATTATTTGGTCTAGAAAATTGAACAGCACTAGTAGTAGAAATGACCTTCTGAAAATTCTTACTATTAAAATCCATTCCATGAGTAGTAGTAGAAGATGTACCATCAGCAAAACTAGCATTGTTATTGGAGTTCTTATTACCAATCATCAATTGATCACCCCTTTTACTAGTTTCCTCCCCACCCAACATGAATTTTACACGCGGGGTTCCCCTACCACCACCAACATTACCACCGGTCTCCTCACCAGTTGGTTTTTTTTTTAGGATAGATTTGAGCTGGATTCCTGGCTGCGGCCGAGACTGGGCCGCAAGAGGTGCTGCCGATCGTCGTTCAACTGCAGAATCCCTCAACTGTGGCGTGCCCATTGTTGAAGCCTCTTCCCTTTGGACAGATTCCACCTCAGGTGCTGCAACTTCGAGGTCCCGCAGGTAGCATCTCACACCAGTATTCCCAAATAAGTTGCTACTTGTAGCAGCAAATCTAAGTGCTGACTGCGCATCAGCCTTGTGCTGGAATACAACACGGCATGTTGAGGACTTCCAGAAGACACGAGTGGCAGAATGATCCAACTGCCCAAAACGAACGAACCGAGCCTTCAGCTCCATCAAGTGTTCCTTGGGGTGGGAACTTCATCACCAGCATTGTTGGATCTGGTGCCCTTGAAGGAGGCTCTGCTTTCTTGACAGGTTCTGCCTTAGCTGACTTCATTGTTGGAGCACGTGTTTCTTTCCCGTCTCCTCGCTGCATCACCGAAGTCTTTTGAGCAGGCTTCTTCTCTGTCGTTACTAATTTCACACCATGGATTTTCTTCTTCTTCGTCGTCGCAGCAATTTCTTCTTGGCGATCAGACTGTCCACGCTTCCGCCCACCTTTTGTAGGATCATCAGGCCTGACCACAGATTTCTGTGGTTTCATAGGTTGCAGTTCTCTGACATTCTCTGCAGGAGCATCATTGGCTGCAGCAACAGCTGGAGATTTGCTTTCACGAGTTTCATTTGACTCACTGTCAGCAGGCAAGCTCTTTTGATAAACAAGAGACCGAAATCTCAGAAAAACTTCTCGTATAATTTCTGGATTTCTCCCCACATTATGGAAAGGATTGAGAGCAATAACTTGCAGACCATGAAGTAGTTGTGGAAGCTCTAACTCTACATTGTCCGTTCTAACCATCTTCTGTGTTACAACTGAATCACGGGAGGATGAAGTGCTGACCTTAACCTCTTTCTTCTGAGGATCCACCTGAGAATCTCCGGAGGCCATAGCAACATGGACAGATTTTCCAGCTACGTTCCCCACTGATGACCCACCTTTTTCACCAGATGAACGAATCTGCATGCTTGGAGAGCTCATTTGTACTTTCTTTTGCTTCTTCTTGTTCATCTCCAATGGGATAGAATTCTCACTGCTCAGTTCCCCAACTGTGCGTTTACGAATCTTAGCCTTCTTTGCTCCAATATCAGTATGAACTCTTGGACCTTCACCATGGAACTTTGCATTAGTCGTCCCCAAAGGACATGCAGCAGTGAAACCATCCTGAGCTTGTTCTCCGCGTAACTCAATTTTAGCTGGTTGACTCAAAGATTGCTCAAAACCTTCAACTTTAATGTCTGTTGACCTTGCATTGTCATCTTTCAAGTCAATTGGTATGCCACCTACTGAATCAGAAGCATTCCGGCCTATACGACCCACTCCTGCATCAGATTCAAAGTTCTCTTCAATTTCCAGCCCCATATCCTTCCCCATATCAAGGGAAGACCTTGCTTCAAGTGGATGAATGATTTGACATGGATCTTGACCCAATGGGGAACTAGCAGGGGACTCAACCTTACTTGAATCCATCTGAGAACCAGCCATGCTAAACTTCAAGACAGAAGGTTTTTCATCCATAGCCCTACCTTCATCACCAGTACTTTTCGACTCAAATCTGAGACACCATCCCCAACTATAATCTCAGTCCACTCATTTTTTTCTGGAACCTTGTGCTTTGTAGAGACTAATGGAGATCTCTTGTGCAAAACGAAATCACCAGCTGAAATTGGTAAAGCACCCTCTACATAAACTGGTTGTGCTAAGGAAGTGGCCCGACTTAATTCATTTGGTTCATCTCTCCGTTTAAAAACATATCGATCCTTCTTTGCTTGGTTCTTGCCTTTATTGGATTTACCCTTCCCTTTACCCAGAGCTTCCGCAATTACCAGAGGGCCACTCAATGGAGCTGGAGAAAATTACAAAACAATAAAATAAGAAAGAAGACGCCACAAAAAACTAGTTTGCAATACAAACATGTGATGCATGTGAGATTAGACAAAGGATGTTCTGTTAATTCATAACAAAAACATGGATGCAAAGGCTAAGGAAAACGAGATGGGATCAATTAAAACATTTACGAATCTTAGAATATGAAAACTATCTAATAGAAGACAACTTCCTACCTTAGAATTTATTTTGCACAAGCTAGCTAGAACAATGACGAGTAATTTTTGGATAACAATCTAAGATGATAAGATAACTTTAACTATTTGCAAAAGTCCAAAGAAGGATGGACAAGAAATGCATAATTGGTCAAGACGATGACAGAATTATAAAACTAGTATCCAGAATTTGAGAGTGGGTGGTGGGGAGTAATAGGAGAAGGATTTCAGTGCATCTCTCTCATTTATTAGTTACTGCAAATTGAAGAAACTTTGAAGTATCTCAAATCACATCACATTTTTTATACTTGTAACTTTCTCTTAAAAGTTGAACAAGAAAAAGACAAAACCATTAAGGACAAATTCTACTTCCAAAGTGGCAAAGAATAAGTGCAGTAACAATCAACTAACGGGCCCCTCAAAGAATACAACATTAAAGGCTAAACCATAATATATACATTTTAATCAAAACAATCTTGAAAATGCAAAGTTGCAATATACAAAAACAGGTCTCCTATTACCAGATTGCAGTTGAGCAAATTTAACTATATTTTAGACAAGAAAATTTTCTTCATTACATTTTTGACCATCTTTTTAATCATGTGAATTCTTTAATTTCTTTTATAATAAGGTATTTGTAAACATGTCAACGAATAATATCTTGTCAACACAAGTACATGTCTACGAAAGCATTGCTCAACCTATTGACTCCCAAAATCTTGCCACTTTAATTGCTTCAGACATCTAAAAGATAATGCCAAAAAAACACTTATTTTGATTATCCTCAGTCAAATCTTTGTTTAACAACATGTTTCATGCTGATGTCTTTTTTTGAAAAAAGAGGATAACATGCCAATCACGACACTATATTTTGAGCTTTACATGTCGATAAAGAGTGTTCTTAATTTCAAACTAATGAAGTCAAGTTTGACAAAAAATCTCATAATACAACAACAAATATAACGTTGCCAGGCGTTGCACCTTGAATCAATTAAATTATAACTACTACTTTTCGCAAAAGAAAACAATTATGTATTCCACAAAATGATTCAAGGTGCATGCATGCAAAATTTCACAGGCAGACCAAGCATTTTGTTTCTTTTGATAGAAGACATTCTGCCTTTTTCTAGTAGAAACAACTCTCTTTGCAATTGTTGAGAGTACAATTTCTTCCCTTGCTTCGCATGGGGTCTTTTTGGAGCACTTCTGTTTCAGATTTTTAAAGAGAGCTGCACTTTCTAGTTTCTAGTCAAAGTGCTTTTTTTAGTTACTTACACTTGGTCTTTACAGAGGAGTATTTTATTTATTCATTGTTATCTTCCACACCAAAATTTCCTTTTATTGATGACATATAGTGCATTTCAGCTCTTCAAAATATTATCAAGTTCAAACATGTAAATGATTATTTATTTATATTTTTTTGACATGTAAATGATTAACTTTAACATCAACAAGTAACAAATATCTAAATTTCATATTATTAAATTATTTGTCACAATCAAATTTCATATTGTTTGATACAATGAAGATAATTTGTGCATTGATTTAAGTGTTGACTAAATCTCCAATCTCCAATAGGAATAAAACAATAAAATTCTTAGCTAGTCAGAACTAAGAAGCGAGATTCTTCTATAGGTCCCCAAATCCCCAAATCACGGCGAAGACTCCCAACAAGATTCATGGGTTTTTCTAGGAAACACTTCCACAATTATCTTAATGATAAAAATTAAAAATATTACTAATCCTATAAACCATACTAATTAACATAATGTTTTATACTTCCTCCATTCCAAAATATAAGATTACTATTGAGTTTTTGAAGTTAACATAAGACATTTTCAAACTCAAAATTGGCATGAATTTCTTTAATTTTAAGTCGATAAAAAGACGAATATTGTAAACTATCTAAACAATATTACTCATTGTAAGATTTTTACCGTTTCATACTCCCTCTATCCCATAATAAAAATCCTAATTTGACTTTCAAAGTCAAATTAACCATTTTTAAAATTACTAATTCTTTAAAAAAATTAAAATATACGCCTAGAGATTATGATCATAATAAATTACGAAGATTGTACCACTAATGTCAAGTTTCGTAATTTAAAATTTATATATAGATATTTTTAATTATTTATTTTAAAAATGGTCAATTTGACTAGTAAAGTCAAATTAGGACATTTATTATGGGATGTAGGGAGTAATTTTTAATGAATTATCTCAATTTTGAATTTGAAAATTTCTCAAATTGACTTTCGAAAGTCAACAATGATCTTATAATTTGGAATGAAGTATATTAATATTATCAACAAAATTAGTATAAAAAATAATTACTCCCTCTATTTCAAAATTATAGATATATTTTAACTTTTTGAAGTCAATTTGTAAAATCTTAAAATTCAAAATTGATATGATTTCGCAAAAGTTTTTTGAAAACAACAAATATGATAATTAATAATCCTTTATAGTTACTTTACACTTGTTATAGTTGTTTGTATCAAAACTACATAATTTTGTATTGATTTTCATGAACTAACTTCAAAAAGTCAAAATATATATTTAATTTTGGGCATAGTTGTCATAAGTGACGACTAGGCGTCCTGACACTAGAGAAGGACGCCGAGCTACCAAGGCTTGCACCTTGGTAGCTGGCCCAAGTTAAGTGATCAAGTCATTTTGTACCCATGACTCACCTAACCAAATGACTTGTTATGCAGTGTAATTTTATTACTTATCGAACTTGTAATGTGTGATGGTTGTTGACTTAGTTGATTCTTTATTTTATACGATGATCTACTAGTTTTCCATGTCAATTATTTTATTTTTGAATTTTGATTGTGAATTATTCATATAATTGCGTTTTTAATTAAATTCTATAGTGCAAGTGATGATGTATTGAGTTTTAATGTATAAAAAAATTTACTGTTCAATATACTTTTTATAAAATAAACAAATATATAAATTGCACATTATCAACAACTTGTCGCCAAGGCGGGTGTCTTATCGCCTAGCCGCCAATTACAGCCGCATATCGTGCCGTGACAACTATGATTTTAGAATGGACGGAATAATATATATATATATATATATATATATATATATATATTAAAGTCCTATATAGTATTAGTATATAAATTTTTTGTTTTCTTGAAACTTTTTACATAGTATCATGAATTATATTTATTGGTATTAAAATTTTATTGTATGCATGAATATATATTTATATGAATGTGAAAAATCTATTTAATAGTAAATATGTGCCACATGGTTCGAGTCCTTGCTTCTTAGGTCAAAAATTATCTGAATCAAAGAATCCGAAATCCTTCAACTAAAATAAAACATCAAAATAACACTTGCTGGCGTTCAAATTTAATTTAAAAAGAGACGTTTGGTTTAAAAGAATTGAGAATTGTGAAATGGGCATGAATCCCCTATGAAAGTGAGTCTAATTTTTGGGACACAATTGTTGATCGGTTCCCATACTTCCTCACTAAGAAATTTAAATAATCTAATTTTTACTAAATATGAACAAAAGTTCACTTGGATTAGAAGAAAAACCAAATATTTGGAGGAGACAAGGAGTTGATTGTCTTTAAATTTTATTACCAATTTCAAAAGTTTTGATATGAGAAAGCTAGGAAGCAATTACTCCTATGAGATTAAATTCACAAGTTAGCACTAGGGATTTGGTTTAACTTAAAATTGTGATATTATGGCCTTTTATGGGGTTTTCATGTAACTGATGCAAGTAATTTGTTTCTTTTGTTTTTTCTATTATTATGTTTTAAAGGGAAAATTTTCAAACTTTATGGTCATCTTAATCTGAAATAGTGAGAAGGTACTGAAGTAAAAAATAAAATGAAGATTCTTTGAGCATTTGCTTCGCCAATGCATTATTTTATCAATCGAATTTGACGTAGGAAATATGCTAAACGAGGCATTATGAAGGAAAATTCTATAGTTTGAGAGGGATTAAGAGACGCTGACCCAAGAAATTGTAAGGTGGATATGATAAAACTCGAAAAGTCCAAATTACACAACATAATGGACAATTTTGATGCCTAAGCTCAATTATCTATAGAAGTAAAGTCTCAAATTTGTGAAATGGAGAGATGCTACTTGACAATTCTTGTGAAGTTGTTCACTTCAGATACTAAGATGTCTCCAACATACTTTATAATAACTGCAACATTGTCAAATCATACTTCCCAAGTGACACTAAGCAGTAACATATTGCAAGCAGAAAATCGTATGCCCTCTGTCCAAAAGTTGTTCAACATGCTTTCCTTTTTGGATGCCCCGAAATGTTAAGTCACTTTTACAAAACTAATGCAACTTTGATGCGGAGAGACATTATTACGCATTGGCAGAATATTGATAGAAGTACGTGGACCTCATAATATTGTCCTTAATACATTTTAATTACCAGGGGTACAAAAGAATCAAGATGGTCAAGTAATACATTTCCTAATCTAGGCGCCATGTTGACCATGACGCTTATACTAGTAAAAGAAATTGCTACACAGGAAAGGACTGATATTCAAGCCAACAGTTTTTCGCTTGCTTCAACAAAAAGTAGTGTTATAACAAGACTTGAAAGAGGCTTTGGAGTATGACTTAGAAATATACAAAGGAAAACAAGTCAATAATCACTCTTTCTTAATTCAAATGTCTTCAGGAATATAATAAAATGTAATTAAACAAAAGGGTAAGTTCTACATGTACAACAATAGGAGTATAAAGTGAGTACGTAATATACTTAGAATAAAATTGGCATGCAAGTTACATGACATTACCACCGGCACAAATAACGATATAGTGTAATTCAATGAGATATTAATAAACCCAAAAAAGAAAATAGGACTGCATGTTTCATGTTAAAACTTCCCCATATTAAAGAATCTTTACAAATCCCCTACTATTAACTCTACTTGGTTCCATGGAAAAACAATAGGAAATAATACTTATAAATAAAGGAGAAAAAATGAAGAAGTAACCATGATGCACTACTAGAAGCAGTTAAAGAATTTTCCTTATGTTTTGGGTTAAAGATAAAAAAACCTTTCCTTCATGCTTTAGTATAATTAAATGCACCTGTAATTCTTCATGCTTAAGACGTCAATCATCTCAATCATGCCCTATTTCTGAAACTTACAAATGACTTCTAGATCCCTGGCACATCTTAAGTGTCGAACAAAATGAACAATCAATAAATTAATCATACATTTAAATTCAACAAAGGAAATTGAGAATACCAATACACTACACTAAAAAAGTCTGTCATTCAATAACTAAAAACATGTGCGAAAAACCATAAACTCCTTAAGATCCCCCTATACAGAAAAATACTCGCGTGTTAATCAAGGGAAAAAAAGTTATTCAAAAAGTATAACACGATTATCAATATCCTATAATACTAACACCATAGTGTGGTCTACTTCAAAACATCACAAAGAGATGCAAGTTGTGTGGGAACTTAGCGCCGAAAGGAAACTAAATATATGTGGCTTTATTCCCAATGCATGTATTAAGTAGTGGTTAACATGTGCCATGATAGAACAACTGAAGCAAGAGATGAATGCAAACAAAACCCAATTAATCAAGTATGTGTTAAATGATCTAATACCTCTAGTTGGTACATTTAAAGGCTGGTTCACGTCTTGTGTTTGTCCACGAGAAGGACGCACTGGCTGATGACCAAATGCCTGAGCATACGTTTCATCAAACTCCTCATAGACCGCCCTCCTATAAGCAAGAACAGTAGCCTTATTCTTCATAAAGCGTATAGCTCCATGCTCATTTCTAGTAGGTGACAAGGCCAATTGCTTTATAAAAGCAAGCATCTCCCTAGGTTGGAAACTCTCCCTAGATTTTCTAATCTGGTCTGCAGAGTATATGGTTCCAGGCTCATAATCATTAACGTCAACTGCATAGTACCCTTTAACAGTTGTTGTACGAAAATTATACGGATTCCTACACCGGCAAGCCAAACTCAGACCACGCCTCCGGTTCGCCTCGTCAACTGCTTCTTCCACAGCCTTCACAAAAGTTCTAGAACTCGTCTGACGCAACTTCTCAGAATAACTTGAATCAAATGGGATAAGCTCAGCAGGGTCAAACCACCCATAACTGTTATCACCAAAAAAAGCCACCAACACATAACCCTCTCTCTTCAATCTACGAACCGAAGCAGATGCACATTCTTCGCTATATATGTGACCAGGCCACCATGGGTGTGATTTCACCTTCCCCCAAACCATATCTCCTATTTTAAACCCGTAACCAGGTGACTTCTCCATCGCTCTACCTCTGCCATTTGATGCAAATTCATCAAACATCGAAAGCATTGAATCATACTGAGATACAGAAGACTTTTCCTGTCCTCTTCTGGCCCTAGACCCCAATTTATCAATCTTTCCCTTCCCTCTAGAAGTAGACTCCGTATCCTCTCCAGAACTAACACATGACTCCAATCGCTCATTCCCGCTATTCTCATCACTGCTTTTCTCATCAGCGCCCTTCATATCAACATCAGAACCCCTTGCTTCCTCAACTCCTACATTATCCGTATCAACATTTCAATCCAAGACATCAACTTTCTTATCCTTACTACCTCCCTCTGTCTTACAAACCCTAAACTCATTCGACCCAGTTACTCCACCAGAGCTATTAACACCATCACCATGCTAAACCCTAATTTCTTCATTCAAGCTATCAAAAACCACATCATTTTCTTCTGAACCCTTAGGGTTTCTATCTAAATCAAGATCGTTATCGCTCATTACTGATACCATTCCACATAACTTAAACAGTGATTCGAAACCCTAGCTACCAAATCAGATAGGCAAAAACATACCTTCATAAGACCGAGGTAGAATGAGCGAGATTCTGAGGCGCAGCGAAAATTATACAGTAATTTATTTTATAGGAAAATGAGAGAATCAGTGAGAATTTTGATGATTATAAACCCCAGAGATTGATTTGATGAGAGAGGAACCGTTTCAAAAGACGATAGCATTTTGAGTTGGCCTTGGGCGTTTCGAGATTACTTCTAACATTTTAGCGCTATCGCACGGTTCCCTACGGTTTTGTACTTTTGTCTTTTCATATAAGGGGTAAAACGGTCTTTTCAAGAAAATAGTCTCTGTTTGAAAGGAAGTCAAATTAACTTTAATCATTTAGAAAAAATAAAATAAAATTTGATAAAGTACAAATTTAAGGTCGTGTTTGGTAAGTTTCTGCTTCTAATTTTTTCTTGCGGGTCTTTTACTCTTTCAAAATCAATTGGTTTTATTTAATTATTAGCGTTTGCGGTGATAGCGCCGACTGTATTTATCAACTCTTATATATATACTGGTAACAGTCCGGTACTTCTGACTACTATAGACGGTAAGATTTATCCAAAATTTTGAATGATCCAGATTATTCATTAAGATGAGCGAAAAATTCAAAATCATTTGTATTTTGTTAAATAAATATATATATATATATTTAATTAATGAGTTTTTTTTGTTACATTGACACACCCCTATCGATCTCATGGAAATCAATCATGACGCCAGTCATACCGTTGGACCAAATAACTTGAGGTAAAGTGAGTTATGTCGATTGAATTGAAAATTTAAAATGTTTTGTCATCCTTTGATTGACGTCTCTTCATATTTTCCCTCTTCAACCTCTTTCTCTTCTTTCACTTTCAATCTCTCTACAATTATATATTCGTTTTGTTCCCCTTTCCTTCCATCACAGATATGGGTTGCTTACTATAGTACATAATACATTAAGATGCATCTCTCCGTCACTGAATATGGTTTTTATCTTCGAAACAATGAGTTTAATTATCAATTTTACTCGTATCTTTATTGCTATGTTTTTTCTTCTTCTAATACTTCCTTTTAGCGTTAACAACCCAATTACACTACACAATTTAACAGTTTTTTCTATTTTGTGTTATTCATAATTTTGGGCAAAATTTTAAAATTTTCCATAATTATTCATATAGCACTGTTACTTTATTCGATTGGTTAGTGCATTTGAAGTGTTTGACTGAGAGGATGTTCTTACACTCAGATTTAGGTTAATCAATCTATTATTCAAACTAGCACGTGCATTACACGGGCTATCAACTAGTACTTCCAAACACACTAAACGATAAACTCACCCAACGTTAAGTTTGTAAATTAAATGTGTTGAGTTTGAAATAAATTATTTCTAGAAAAATATTTTTTTATATGCGTTTAAAATTGTAAATGCACCAAATAATCAAGAAAATGCTATTTTGCTAATTGTTTTTGCTTTGGAAAAAAAATTGTATACAAAATCCACTTTTAAAAGTAAAAGAAATGAAAATAATAAAAACTTGCTTTATCATTTTTGACAACTCAAAGAGCCATTCAACTTTAATAGCTCTAGATATCGAATGGTATCAACGAGAAAATTCAGAATTTCAGTTCTTTGTGAAATAAGATAAAATTAGTGTGTAAATATAATTAACAAACAAAATTGAATAATTCATATTTTCACTAATGAAAATAAGTGAAAGCAAAAGCATATTAAAAACACTAAAACATTAAAAAAATCATATTAAGTGAAAGCAAAAGCATATTAAGGAAATTCTTGTACCTAATTTTTTATATTCTTCCAAGTATGATTTTGAAACTTAATTATTATTATTACTAGTATATATATATATATATATATACACACAGAGAGAGAGAGACAACACTAAAACATTTAAAAAAAAGTATGTAAAGATAATAATTCCCTTTCTTCATCTTCTCAAGTCATCTATAATAATAAGATAAAACTCAATTTGAATTTGGGCAGAAAAATACAAAAACGGTTCAGATTCATTCTAATTGATTTGAGCAAAAAAACACAAGGACAGCTCAAATTCATTTAATTTTCAAATTGTTGAAACGGAGAGAGGGAAAATTTCGTTACGTCGTGCCTTCAGACACGGACAATTACCAGTAATTGGCTTAAATATGAATTAGTACCCTAAACTATAGGCCATATTCCACTTCGGTGATCCACCTTTTAATTTTGTCAATTAGATGATTAAACTATTATTTTTTTCCAATTGTAAAAAATTAAACATGCCACGCCAAAAATTGCTGATGTGGTAACTTGTGTGGGGCCTTAGAAAACTGGTGTGGCAAAAAAGAGAGTTTTTTAATCATAAAATAAACAAATCTGATTTGGTGCGGGTTAAAATGGTCAAACAACAAATTATATAACGTTACTAATTAATACAAAACAAACAATATTATAATTAAAAAACTCTTTTTTTTGCCACATCAGCTTCATAAGGCTCCACACAAGTTGCCACGTCAGCAATTTCTGACGTGGCATGTTCAATTTTTGCAATTGAAAAAATTTAATAGTTTAATCATCTAATTGATAAAATTAAAAGGTGAATCACCGAAGTGAAATATGACCTATAGTCTAGGGTACTAATTCATAAGCAGTAATTAAATAAGGTGCACCACTATGTATAAAAAAAGAGACGAGAGACGCCACATATAATTGGATGAGCTATAGCACAAAAATAACTTAATTTTGTATAATTGAATGTATAAAAATATATTTCCTCACATGTGTACAAAAAAATATGTTAAAAATTTTCAAAACAGTAAACCTCTGTACTATTCTAAATGAAATATTTGTGAACAAGCAAAATACAGAACTGACAATCCCATTTAAATTACACAGCTGAAAACATGTATGTATGCAAAAACCAACTACGCTCCCTCTGGCTAACATAAACTCATTATCTTATTTCATCTCAAAGAACAGGTTAAGAAACACCAAAAATAATTTTGAAGAAAAATGGATTAAATGAAGGCACAAGTATGGTAACTACTATGTATCATGTTATTAAATTCTCAGGCATCGTCAGCTTTCTGACCAGGAGTTGGAGTTCCAGCTAGCCAGCCCCACACGCCACCCGAGCCCTGCTTTTGTTTTGCACTCCAGGCAGCTTCTTCAGATGCGGCCTTTTGACGCTGTAGGAGTTCAAGTTCTTTTTGTAATGTCTCCATAGTTTGTAGCTTCTGCCGTAGTTCAGCAACGTCAACCTGTAGGTTAAAGGTTAAACAGTATCCTTTACATGCAGAAAGACAATGTCGGGACTCAATTGTAATTTACAGAACTTAATTAGAATGGAGAAACCATGACGGCATGACCTATAGAGAATCTACTTGGTTCAATCAGTTACTAGTATATCATAAGATTGAATGAACTTAGGCATGTCTTTATTCAATTTTTAAGAGACGAAAAGAAATTGCAACAAAAGATGCGACCAATTTTCCCTTCTACCATTGGTTCTAAGTGTGTAACTTCAAATTTTCTTGGAACAGTTGAAAGATTTATGAACAAAAGTTTTAAACTAACGTTTTAATGAAGCGAACTGAGAACCAATCTCAGCCCAGCAGAACGATGGCAGGTAAAAGAAATAAGAAAAGAACAAAATACTGGATCTATTACATGGAACTTGCTGTTTGCATGAAGAATTTCTGCCTTTCCATTCATATCAAATAGTATCAAATTCAACAGAGAAGAGACGAGCAAATCAGAATTATGCTAACAGCAAGTAGCAACTAATGCCAACAGAGCAGGCAACGAATATTAACTTAATCCTCACAATAATTCCGTCTGACATGAAAAAAGTTAATGACGGAATCAAGCAACCATCTATAGCTGAGAATCAACAAAGACGGATAATATGACGAGCAGATACCTCTAGTTTGAAACATCTGGACTGCTCAGCAGCAAGTTGACCACGCACAGATTGGAGCTCCTGCAATATCAAGGAAAAAGAATAATTTAATTCAAAGAGGCCATCATTATATAACACAGAAGTTCAGTTTTTAGTGAATTTAAGATATCTAACTAAAGCAATCAACTAACTAAACCAAATTCTAGCACTAATACTAGTTGTTTGTCAATCAAAGAAACTTTCGTTGCACAGATTTTCCTTTGCTTTTTAATCCTTTTTCTTTCTGATATAAGATCCATTAATCACCGAGAGGGGGTGAACCCGAGTACACGGGGTGTCACAAAACATAGGAGAAATAGTGCCATCCTCTCACCAATAATCATCCCAACACTATTTATAGAAGCCTCCCAGAAACACTACCTACACTAGGCTCTCAAAGAAAAATCACCTAAGAAATATGCAGAAGACATAATATAGCCTAAATACACATCATGCCCCCAAACTTAAAAGAATAACAGGCTAAGAAATAGGAATTGAATATGACCAAAATATCTCTCTTTCTCTCCAAAACAACAGTTGGCTTTTGAATCTGTTGGAAATTAATCACGTTGAATCATAAAAGAAACAAATCAAACTACAACCAGTGGAATTTAAAACCAGTAACTGCTCAATGTTTCCAATGGAAAAGATCAAAAAAAGAAATTAGGAATTTCTTTACACAAGTGAATGTATATACATTCCATGTGTGAAGAGACTTATATCTCACAGGTAACATACGAGAGATGATATGCTTAAGAATTTCCCAACATAAAATTTTACTGCTTCGTTAATAAATGTTTTGTAATATATATAGGATAGTGCAGCATCAAATATTTTGGTATAAACCCTATGCAGGTAAAATTCAACAGGATATTCTTGTTTCATTTTTCTTGTCTTCGATAATCCAAAAAACTTCAGATATTTAATAATCAATAGTAAAGTTGTTACTTTGTAAAGATCTGTGTTGCGACTTTCTGCTTCTGTTAACTCTTGCTTTAGCTGCAGTGCTTGCAACTTCTCTTTATTGAATGATGATTCTAATTCTTCTCTATCTGCCTTCAGGTCCGCTATAAAACGTTCACTGGTTTCTTCAATTTTTTTTATCTGCATGATACACATATACAAGCAAGGAAAAAAGTCAGGAAGTCAGAGCTAAATTATATTTAGGCACAAAATATAATTACACAGATCAATAATAAATATGTTTAGCTAAAAAGTTAGAAGAAAATCAATTATAATATAAATAAGCGGACAATGAATTTCTAATTTACAATGTTTTTTAAGGACTCAACCATCTCAATGATCAATTTTTTTTTTTGGATATGTATCTCAATTGAATCTAAATAATTATCATACTTATTTTGAGAAGGGAAAGTTGGTGTATTTCAACAAATCACAATTGTTTTTTCTGATGATACTATGCACAATTGAAAAATTCACCGACATTTTCACAACTTTGTAGTCATGTATAAAATTATGTGTTCAGGACATTCCACATTTCAATAAAACTTGTGAATAATAGGATACAGAGACATCTATTATAGATTTAAGGTGGCAGTTCCATAATCAGTTTTTCAATATCATAATACCTTCGGCATGTGAGTCAATGTTGTCCATTACAATTTCCCTCATCTTCCCTTCTTGGCCTGCTTCAAACTCAGACTCCACATCTCTTGTGGCATTTGTAGCATTATTTACAACTGAAACTCTATCAGGAACAGTAGTCTCCACCAGCTTCGATTCCGAGGTTGATTTGTAGCTTAGCTTAAAAACATGAACCTAACAGCAGTACAGAATTATATTGGGGGAAACCAGTGAAGCAGTAGAACCCATGGAAAGAAAGGTAAAAGACTATTCTCAACCTCATTGCTGTACCGCCCATTGTATCCTCCAAAAGAAACCAAAATATCTTCACCATTATAAGAGCTCAGAACCAAACTCAGACCCTGTGATGGAAAGAAAACTTTGTGTTTAATTTGTAAGTTAATCCGCTCAAGTTTCACAGCCTTGTAAATTTGTACACTATTGATAAGCATTATCTAAAGCAAGACCTGCTTCTCACTCCCTTTTCATTAAATCCTATCTGAAAATTTTCGTAGAACAAACTAGAGGAACTACAATATAATTCTAATACTAAAACACAAAAGAGCACAATCTTAAGCATGAAGACTTCTAAGAGCATGTTCCATCTGTGCCAAGCAGTGACAGGGTGACACTTCACAGAAAACTTCACCCAGGCTTGTCTAACACCCTTCTTTTCATTTGAATTTAGTAACATGTCTGATAATTCTTCAACATGTTCAAAAAGCAGCATATGCTCTCTTTTCAACTTTACTGTCCCCCCTTTTTTTTAGTGTGCAGCACAGATTTCAAGACGTGATGTAACATATTTCTAAATTATACATTTGTATAGATTTTTAATATAGTTGGAAATTAATAAAAAAATATATTGTCAATATAAATTCAAAAAACTATTATATAAATGTGTTTTTGGCATGCCTTAACCACAAGCTAGAAATACTAAAAGAGGTGATAAATATGGTTGGATGGAGGGATAGCAACTAGATTTGGATGTGAAGAAGTACATGAAATATTCAAGACATGGCTGACAATGTCATGGTATGACTTTCTCTTGGCATACGCAAAATATAGGAGAATCAAAGAATATAGTAAAACAATAGGCAGGTCGAGAAATTATCATAGTTATTTAACTATAATAGTGTAATTATATAATCAAAATTCCTATAGGCATGCATGCACATATGTATCTTGAGAGACATAATTTATATACAATATTAGTAAACAATGACTCGTACATTTCTAACTATAATTACAGCAAGGCAATATCTTCCATGATGTTCATGCTGTGTAACTGTATTGCATTTGTACATATGTTTCATATTCAGGTAGAACATTCGTACATATGTTACATATTAAAGGTCAAGCATGCTCTCCAGTGAGATTCCCAGGAGATTCCGTTTTGGTGTAAATTGACAAAATCTCGCTCAAGTTATGCAGAGATGCTGTCGCTTGAGGACAAAACATTGTCCGGTGCTTTCAACTTTGCCGAAAAGTATAGATTCTTTGTTGATTTTTCATTATGTCGTTATTTTTCATTTATTTCTCTGTTACACTGTTATGCCATCTTTATTCTTCCATTACACCATTATATGTCCCTGTTATGACGAAGTTTCGCCTATACACAACATTTACATTCAAAATATTTGAAATACGATTCATAATTCATTACCGGAGCAGTGCTAAGAAAAAACAACCGAGTCACAGAAATTTTGGCAACTCGACAGCTTCTTTGAACCGTGATTGGGACATATCCTAATTTTTACGAATCAAAATGATTTGTGAAATCAAATAGACTTAAAGTTAGTCCAAATCAGGATTTTATTCCTAATACCGCAGTATAGTGATCTGAACCTTAGCCTCTCAGAGCCTTCGTACTGATGGCGGTGGCGAAGCCACATGCAACTTTGTGGAGTCAATCGACCCCACTAATTTTTTTTTCCCATTATAATGTAAGGTAAATTTTAAAATTTTTAAGTATTATATATAAATTGACCCCACTAAAATTTTATAATTTTCTATTATATGAGGTCAAATTGAAAAGTTATAACTTTGTCAATCAAATTTTAACCACATATGACTCATATTCTTTCAATATATATATCTCTCTCTATAATATTTTAAACTAAATAATAATCTAATTTATATTATTTTTAAAAATAAATAATGAATTACTTACTTATGAATAGTTATGATTAAAAAAGTCTATTATGAGTCAATATAGTGTATATATACCATTTACTCATAATATTTTCATTGTAATATAGTATATATATATATATATACACCTGAAAGTATAAAGTATTAAAAAAAATTGACTCGGGGGCGCTGCCCACGAAGCCCCCGCCAAATTATTTGTAACTTGGTAATAATTTTGACCCCACTGACAAAAGTTTCTGGCTTCGCCACCGACTGATGGAAACTTGCAGCAACTAGTTTTAGTCGCTGAGATGATGGATCTACTGGTGTTGCAGCTTTGATTGCACAAATTAATGGCTGATCAGCTACCAATTGCAAGTCTGAACAGGCATCTATGAAAAATAAAGCATCATGAACTTGTTTGAATAAGAAGTAGAAGCAGATTGTCAGTTTTTCTTCATACAGATATTTGATTAAATGGTTGGCGTCTTACTGGTAGACTTGTGGAGATTTTAAGAGAGATGAACAAGAAGTTTAGAGGAGAAGAAGATGAAATGAATAGAGAAGTAGGCAGAAAAATATTACTGAATGAGTGAGAAAGAAGAGAATAGAGATCTAGAAGCAAAAGAAGTTTTGGGATGAAGAAGATGAAGGTTGGTCCAAGGATTAGGCTGTAATACCATTTGTCAGGATCAGCCTTGATCCTAGAACTTGATTTTGAACCACAATAGTAAGTGACAGTGTTAGAGATTAATCAGTCGCAATGAAGGGAAAATAAGGCAGAAAATAGATAGAACTTGGGGAAGAAGATACATAGAAATAGAGATAGAAATATTAGAAAGAGAGAAATATGGTCTAAGCCAATTCTTCATTCATAATAATTAAGTTATATCTTTACACCTTAAATGCTTCCTATTTGTACAACTATTATCATGAGGTAAAATGCTAAACTGGACCATGACGTAACTACTAACCACTGTGCTTTCTATTTCTATAATACTTGTAACTACCTAAAAGGTCCCTCGACTTATTTTATTTATCATAATGGCCCTTGGACTTACATAATGTACCATTTTCCAGATAAAATTTTCAACCCAAAATGTATAGTGACTAGTACAACTTTGTAGCTACGTCATTAAAATTATATTCATAAATAGATGGTCCGTGAAAGCCACACAATTTACTTCACAAGAAGAGTAGATAATTTCTCTCCTCTACCCTAACCCCCAGTGGGTAACACACTCGGTTCCTCCTAGCTATCCATATCAGGACATATTCTATCATTTGTCAAATTCTTCTAGTCTCCAGAAATAGTCTTACTGTTGATGAAATATTATAATCACTAAGGAAATAATCTAATGTTTTATAATTCTTTCGATCGCTAATTCACTTGACTTCGCTGCTCAATCAATCGTCAATGTTTGGCCAATCATTCAGAACTCTTGAGGTAGAGTATGTAAACTGAGGTCTTCTTCTTTTCAAAGATTCCATTTCTATTTTAGAACAAGTGACGACATGGATCTAATGGTTTCCAAATTCGTTTAATCAATGTAACACTTGAGTTGCCTGCTTACTCAAAGCCAATATTTGTCAAAATCATTTGTAACAACCCGGAACCCGGTTCTATCTTCAAACCCGACATCTGGTGTTACTCATTCAAAACTCTCATTACACCGTAAAGATAATTATATTATCCTTACAAAACATTTGCGGAAACTTATATGCTACTCCCAGGTACGAAGACCTTAACTAATACATTATCTAATATTACTTAACAATATTACAGCAATACTAATTTATTACAATTAATACCCAAATCTTCCAACTTTAGCTTCTTCTCTGCTTAATGATACCAGATTCTTCGGTCTGATCTGGCTTAGCTGCAACTATATTAGAATTTGCAAGAGTGAACATTTAATGGCTCAACAAGTTATAGCAGTTGAATAAACAACAAAATCAAGAATCAATTTAGCATTCTTTGAAAACTTCAATAACCGAACAATAGTTATGAAGCAATTTGAATAAATAGAAATTAAATTAGATTTCTATCATTTAACATCCTTCTCCTAAAAGGTTCATCTGGACCTTTGGCTCTTCTTCTACTCATGAAAGTTGAACAATATTTTCTAACTGTAAACCTACATACCACCAACATCATATATATTTAGTCCCAATCACCTAAGACCATCTATCTTCTCATATTTGTTAAGAACAACATTCTCTTATAACACTTATAGGACAACTCATTCTACACAAATACATGTGTGAAAAGAATCACCTTTTTGACATATATACAAGAACAGCACAACACAAGTGTTCAACAGTTATCAATGTAGTGAACTGAGTGGCTTCCCACCTAAGAACTAATGAATTAGTTTCCCGTCTCATCTACACTGTCTCGACAGTGAGTAGCTCAATTTCTAACTCATCTTAAACCTCTGCCCATACAAAGGAGTTGTTCTACTCAATTACTACATGTCAACGGTTAAAAAGTATGTGACTGTACTCGCAACTTAAACTTATTTATCATCGTAACATTTGACTAGTAGAAATTACTGATATCAACTCACTTCTTCACATCATTCGTTAACACACGAAGCTTATAGTCTTGAACAAATTCTATTTTTAGAACTTTTCTCTTTTAAGTTTGCACATAAGTGCGGATATTGGTTAAATAAGATCTTACGTCATACTATTGCACAGAGTGCAATCTTATCCCTAACTGCTCATCTAGCATATTTAGCAAATATGACAATATCTTGTACATATAACACACATTCTTGCACGAAGTGCAAGATAACACCATCTTATGCCCAAATTATTTGATTGACACAAAAAACTTATCTTATTTCCTAGAATTATCAACTATAATTTCTCCAACAATATATATTCTATTAAAAATAGTTCAACAATTGAATTAAGCCGAATCAAATGGCTAATAACTCTTTTCCACAAATCATACAATGAATTTCATATAACAAATGAAATTCTACCATTTAAACACATGTCTTGCATAGAAAAATAATATGTACAAGTATTATACAACATTTGCATAACACAGAAGTTGTACATCATACAGAAAACTTGCATTCAGTTCAACAAAGTGAATGAAGTCAGAAAACTTGCTTAATGTCAACAATTAAACAAGAGTTAGAAACTTGCCTTAAGCGCTCTTTACAGCTTATGCTATATTGCTCATCAAACGACCTACATATATCCATAAGGTCGAACATACCAATTAGTCACGTAAAGATGTTAATTATCGGCTAACGTAACTTTATTTCATGTCTTGTAATGTTCGTTTCATTAGAATTAGAACACTTTTCAAGTTCATTAATATTTGACTCGGCGTTTCGACGTTCATACGTCGCACGCCTAACTTGTTTAACTCGAACGCTCAACCAACACGCCATTATTTACGATTGATACGTCCAATTCAACTACCATTCCTTGGTTTATATTCCATTGGACTATATTTCCAAAGTCCAATGATTAGAACTCGGAAATACTAGCCAAACGTGGCTTGGCGTCACGGCGTTCCAAAAAAACCACCACGTCTTGCCCCTGATTACACTACAGTCCTAAAAAAGCTTAGTTTCGAAACTGATCCCGACCTTAACTCTCAATTCTTATTAAATGAAAGTTGTAAGTATACTTCTTAGCTTTCCGAATCATCTTGAATTACCTCAATCGGAGTTCATACAAAAGAGTTATCTCCAATTTACTAAAGGACGTCAAAACTGTCCAGCAGACTACTATTCCAGCGCGACCCGCGACCAAATGTCCTTGCCAGTGGCGCCCTGCGCCCAACCGACAGTGCACTAGGTGCCCATTTTGTCAATTTTGATTGTTTTATCGTTTTCTTCGCACCTACTTTGTACCGAACTTCATCATCCGATAGCGGAATGAGTCCGTTCTTGAGCCATTTTCTTGCTCGTAACATCCTCTACACATCTCCCGGGCGAAATAATTTTTAATGTTCTTTAATTAGTCGAAAAATTGGCCCAAAAGTCCCCCGGAAGTCATTTTTTCGCCGAAAGACGTTTCATCATCGAATTTTCTAAACTTCACAACTTTCTCATCCGAAGTTGGATTGAGCTCATTCTTGAGCCTACGGCTCACGTTTATTACCAACTATAAAACCCCTCAGAAAGAAGGAACTTTCCGAAAGTGTTAACTACTCGTAAACTTGGTCCAAAAAGGGTATCAAGCAATGGTTTTTCATGTTTAATACCTTTAACGAAAAATTTCACCATAACTTCGTTATGACGTATTTTTCCTCCGTTCCACTTGGAACTTTTTCGTAACTCCCTTATCTACGATTCCTTCTTCTCGGAGTCCAACACCCGTCTTACGAACTATCGATTACACTAGTTCAATTAAAGTCCCCTAAACAATTATTATTCATCCTTACGCATAGGCTTACGATTTTAATTATTCTTTCCACTTTTCATGCGTATTACCGGTAGTTTACAAGGTTTTATATCATCACAACAACCTTATAACTCCAGGATCCACCATTATCCATCACAAACCACAAAAACACCACCAATCAAAGCTTAATAGAAAAACTTAAAAAGATGAAGAAATAGTTTAAGGTTTATGGCTTACCTTCTTCTTGCTTCTTATTCTATACTTCATAATAGATGGTCAAAGCTTGATTGATCCTCCTCCTCCTTCTTTGCCTTGCCAATTCTGATCCCTCTCTCCCTCTCTCCAACTTGCTAGAGTTTTCCCTCTTAGTTTTAGTAAATTGGTGAGAAATGAAGAGAAAATGGGCTCTATTTATAGGATTGGCAAGAGTTGGGGTATAATAGTCATTTAACCCTCCAATACTTTGGTTCCAAGACAAGCCATGGCTCCAAGCATCTAGGGTTTAACCCTAGCTCATCTTTTGGCTCAATCCTAACCAAACTACTCCAAACCCTAGGCTCAACCCTAGCCAAACCACTCCAAACCCTTGTCTCGACCCTAGCCAAACCATACAAATCCAACCAAGTCATTCAAACTCTAAGCTTGGTTAGGCCAAAAATTAATTTGGTTATTCATTTTCTTTTTAGTTAGATTTTTAAAATTTTTCGGTTACGTTTTCTTAACCCTCTTGGTTAGCCGGAAAAACTGACTTTATATTTTCGAAAATCCGATTTCGTCACCAATTCCCATTTTCCGAATGAACGATATGTCGTATTTCAAAAAGTCGAAAAAATTAAAAAGGCGTTTTTAGCGTGAATAGTGTTTTTACGATTTTTCTTGGAAAAACTTTTATTAGAGATTTCATCTCTCCTTCTCAAATAAGCGCTATGACGTAATTCAAAATTCTCGAAAAAGAATGTTTATTAGCATTTTTTGCTTTTTATAAATAGTGTTTTAGCATTTTTCTCGGAAAAAATTATTTTCTCCCAAAAACTCCCAACACTCATAATCACGTAACATGTAAACTAGGTCACTAATCGATCTAAATCACATAAGACATAATATCAATAAAATTTTATTTATTAGATATTCTCATCGAAAAGCCTAATTTCAAGGCTATCCGAATTCTCGGGTCGTCAGCATCATTTGCAACATTTCTTTTCTTCCGAGTATTTTCTACTTTGGATCAACCACCACATAGATCTGACCATGCTTCTTTCTACCTCATGCGATGACATCAAGGTTTAATTTATTTTTTAAATACTCACAGTGATAGTTATCAGAAGTTCAGAGCAGTTTCGTATGCAGTATGCCCTTGACGGCTTAACTGATTGTTACATAAATTAGACTACCAAGATACTAAATAGGTTTTAACAATTAGTTCCTCCCAGCCCCTCTTCTAAACATATGAAAACACATTTTATAGGTAGCTTGATAAAATGGAATCTTCAATAATTAAATACCTCACTAGCAAGAGGAACACGTCCTTGGACTGTAGTTATAACTGACCAGGCCAGCGTAGACATGTTAAGGACAACAGTTTCTAATACACCTGAAACAAATTGGATCGAAATAGGAAACATCAAATACAATGAGTAAAGTAAATATCAAATTTGATAATACTAGCTGGTTAAAGTCCATATTACACACTTGGGGCAATATTCGGACTTCATTTGGGTATGGGGGAGGGGATGGATTATGCATATGGGAAATGGCTTCCTGACATGATTTAAGAGAATTTCACGAAATTATGAGCATTACTAAAACAACATAAGCTTTAAAGCTAACAAATGCTATAATCCACTACAAATATGATCCAATATTTGTTAAACTTTCAGACTAATATATAATACTAAGTTTGTGCAAGCACTGAAATTGAGTACTTTGAAGGCAAAAGAGAGATCAACAATCAACGAGAACATCATAGCATAGATACATAAAGGAGAGAACAAAATGGAACAGATTTGAGAGGTGGGTCTTTGAGCCCACCTTTCTGTCCATCACTCCATCTTCTTTCTCAAATAAAAACCAACAAGAAAATTGCTAAGCAACACGTGTTAGATCCATTCTTAGTGGGTAAAATTGTTAAAAGGAGGAAAAGAAAAAAAATCACATGGAAAGAAACCAATGATAATGAATACTATAATCCACTACAAATATGATCCAATATTTGTTAAACTTTTAGAATAATAAATAATACTAAAAGAGTTTGCGCAAGCACTGAAATTGAATACTTTGAAGGCAACTGAGAGATCAACAAGCAATGAGAACATCATAGCCATAGATACATAAAGGAGAGAACTAAATGGAACAGATTTGAGAGGTGGGTCTCTGAGCCCACCTTTCTGTCCATCACTCCATCTTCTTTCTCAAATAAAAAACCGTCAAGGAAATTACTAAGCAACACGTGTTAGATCCATTCTTAGTAGGTAAAATAATTAAAAGGCGAAAAAGGTAAGAAAAAAAAATCACATGGAAAGAAATCAATTATTGCCAACAGGATAGTGGTAAAAAGAACTACAATTTGGGGCAATTCTGAAAGATCGGGTCGTCAAGCATGAGAAACCAGCTTGTGGCTGAGAACGACAACTTCAGTTGTTTAAAATAGGCAGCTCCTAGCCAACTTCTCCAAGTATTCCGCCTACTATATTGTGTCAAATCCTTTTTATTTAGGCACCTAAAGAAGCTAACACGAAGTCTTTATAAATATCCAAAAGTTTTCCCAACAGAATGAAAGCTGGAGCAACACAAGAGGTCAAAAGCACGCACAAATTAGCAAGTCAAACCAGATATGAAGGTTAGTATATATATATAGATAGATAAATAGATAGATAAACCAGGATTCATTGTATGGGACCCTGTGGTGATAAATATTTCTTTCTGAAGACTCGACCAACACCTACATTTTATATCTGAAAGAATTTCCTCAGAAGCTGACATTTAAGCAAAAACTATCAAAGTTTTGAGTTCCAGCTCCATCTCCTTTGTCTTAGAACAAAAAATAGCTATAGAAGAAACTAAACAAAACATACCACTCTTATTGTCACCACCACCGGCAATGAACCAATTTTCCCCAACTGTGACACCCGCATGCCCTGCCCGAGGACTTGGTATCTCACCCTGTTGTTTAGGTCTTGACCATTCCATCTATAGAATTAGAAATATGATAAGTATCAATTAATTAAAGATGTAAAATGAGAAAGATACTAAAAATGAATAATATATCTCACAGTTTGCAAATCAAGAATGTGCAGATCATTGAAGCAAGTAGCATGTGAACCCCCACCGAAGATAAGAAGGTACCGCTCTGCATGGACTGCAGCAGCATGATCAGATCTTGGAGAAGGAGGCACCCCACTACAAAATAATGAACATAATGAGACCTTGGAACATGAATATATTTGATTATAATTGAGATCATTAGGTTGAGTGTGATATAACACATTTAAGAACAAAATTAACTTAATTAACCGACTCTAACCATACACAAGCCAGGGGCACCAGCATTGCGAAACATCTATTAAGAACAAAAATCGGAGTACTTTTTGCATATCTCAGTAAATAACCAATAGCCATTGAAGTGAATCTCAAGTAAAAAGAAATCTAAAATCTTCAAGAACTCAATGTTCATGCCATTATAATGGTTATAGTCTGTTGGCTATTTTAAATCCTGAGCACGTCAGAATTAGTAACCAAGAAATTAAAAGGACACAAAAGATGTTTTCGAGACTTCCAGTGAATAACTTACAGTGCATCCATTTCATCCCACGTCATGCTTTCTAAGTCCAGAATATGTAGGTCATTTAAGAGAGATTCTTTGCATCTTCTCCTCCAAATATGACTAAGCTTGTCCCTACAAGGTTCACCGATTGGCCTCCACGGGAGATCTGTAAAAAAGCACATTAATACACTTCACCGAGTGCTAGAATATTTGAGTAAACCCAGTTTTAAAGCTAAAGTTTGAGCCAATTGTACAACTTGCCACATTCAAATCTCAAGAAATCCAACAATTCAATCCTAGCAATTGATGTGTAGACTAAGAAGAACTTCATCGAAACCGAAGATCCCAACCAAACGGAAGGCCCTTGTTCTGGTTTGGTTTTTTAGCTTTGGTTTGGTTCCATTCTAAAAATTCAAGAATCAAGCGGGTTGGTTAGGTTCTAGGTTGACTCTTTCTATAACAACGAACCAAACCAGAACTTAACCAAAGTGGGACCGATCAAGAACCGACCTATATATGTAAAAAAATACAGAAATATATGTATTTACACAATTATAAACCAAAAGTGATAGCCATCTTTGCATTAGTAAACATATCAATTAGTTTCTTAGTACTCCATATTTGGGCCCTCGTAAAATTTGAAATATTTTAAAAGTAAATCATCCTTTCAGTCTTAAAATTATTAAATAATTACAAAACAAATAATGACACTGAAACCCAGCCAACCAGATAACTGATGGAATGGGTTGAGTTCAGTTGGGGACGGTTCTCTTACAGGTTTGGTTCGGCTGATGTTCAATAATCTCAAACCATTCTAATTGGGCCCTTGTAAAATTTGAAATATTTTGAAAGTAAATCATGTTTCAGTCTTAAAATTATTAAATAATTACAAAATAAACAATGAAACCAAAACCCAGCCAACCAGATAACTGATGGAATGGGTTGAGTTCGGTTGGGATGGTTATCTTACAGGTTTGATTCGGCTGTGGTTCAATAATCTCAAACCATTCTAATTGGGTTCTGGTTATGATTAGCTGTTTAACTGAACCAACCTGACCAGTGAACACCCTTTGTATGGACAGTCGACAGTCGTGGTCATCATTTTTAATATAACATATTAAACTTCAGTGGGTAGCTATTGATAGAATGTACAGATAATTCTTCCAAGTGGATAAAAAAAACACTAACAGTATATGAATCAAACGACAACTGTCCACTCAAATAAAATTATAATAATGAAGTAATAATTTTCTGCACTGAATGGAAACAGTAGTCAACTTTTCTAAAAGAAAACCACAACTTAAACACAAGATGTCTAACTGCGTCAAAAATATCCTTAAATCAAAAGATGTTTTGTTTGTGAGGAAGACAAAAAGTCAAAGAATGTTATCCATGTACGCCAAATTTCTTCACCAAATTTCTAATTCTAACCAAAAGTAACCACTTTCTTTTCTGGATATTTCAAATTTTGGGGAATATGGGTTATACTAATAAATGGAAGAAAATAATTTAGACGTGAAAGAAAATATACCGGTGGCTTTCCGTAAGTCTTCAAGGCTGACCAGCAGCAAGTTTGAAGATCGAACACCTTTACTGTCAAAAGAAAAAAATAAACTAAAATAATAAGATACAAAACTTAAAATAAAATGAGATACATAAATAAACTTTCAAAGAAATATGTATCCTGCCACCTGCAGTTCCCTGCTTCCATTGGTGGCGGAAAAAATAAGAATGATAAAACAACATCTAATGCAGGAAACTTCAGAAAACATAGGTTTATGGCACCAATAATTGATCTCATGGTGATTTCCCCCTAAAAAAATAGATTTAGGGCTTTCTGCAATGTACAAGAATCAAGAACTGACAATTAGGATTTCGGAATGGCAGCATTTGGAATTGGCTTCATTTAGGAAGTGTTTGATTCTAAGAATTCTTAGGAAAAGTAGTTGTTGAAAATTCTAAAGTAAAAAAGGAGGAGAAAACGTGGAGTATTTTTTTAACTTAATAAAGGGGATGATTTTCTAATGTTTAGGGACCTTGGATAATAATAACATGTGGACAGGATTTCTAGTCCTTATTGGATTTTGGTTCCCAGGGTAGAATAGCGATGTTAGAAAGAATCGGGCTTTGTTGAAAGGTTTTTATAGAGACAAAACTGATAGTTGACGATGGTGGATCCCAGGTGTGGAAAATAGGAAGCTATGAATCAACTCCTAAGGTCCAACTTCTAAATCATATTAAGCATCATAAAACTTCAACACATTATCACAACTTAAGTACTGTTTAATATGAAACTATATATTTATACAGATACTTGCACTGTGTAGTAATCCTCAAGTCTTCAATCATAAAACTAATCTAAACGCAACAAACACCACATAAGACCATTAAAAACCATAACCTGATCAAGAATATTGTCACTGACCCCACTAAATCTTAGGCTCAAAAGTAGAACTTGAACAATACTTTCACATGATTTTTTAATCTTTCCAAATATGCGAAGAATTTTTAAATACAACTTTCTATGGTAATTCTTAGCTGTGTTGCAAATCAACTCGTGTAAATTAACAGAGCCTTATTGCATCAAACCTTGCATAGATTTAGAAGGATCCTTTGTATGTCCAGCAATTGAAAGAAGCTTATTTCCTCCCCATGGTATCTACAGAAAGAAATATAAAATTATAAAGTCAAATGATATCCAAAAAGATAATAATTTGGGTTCTGAATAACTTATGAAACAAATAATGTGCAGATATAATCACAAATACCTAAAGCCCAAAACATCTAATAAACATTAATACTAAAAGAAGATCATCTCAAACTAACCATGGAATGACCAGCACAAGGAGATACTGTTACTGGAGATGGTGATCCCAGAGCATCAGCCCCGACTTTAACTTCAACCTTGGACCATGTCCAATTTCTCAAATTCAGAGCCTGCGTAGTTCCTCAGGTTAGAGAAATATCTCTATGGTGCCCAGAAATGAAAGTAAAAAACTGAGAATATGATTATCTTTCTTATACAATGATGAGGCAAATAAACATGTATGAGAAAAAGAGAAGGTTGGGGGACGGGGAAGGGAGGGGAAGGGATTCAGGGATGGGGGGAAACTTTAAGGCTTTAAGAAGAAACTTGATGAGTATTATCAAAATACTGTATACCAAAACTACATTTTCTTGATACCAGGTTAAGTAGTGGAGGCTGCTATAGTTCGGAATAAATTTTCTATATTTATTTTGATATAAAAGAGCAACGAGACAATGTCAAAAAATTTCCATATGATATTGTATGAATGACGATCTTTGGGAAATGTATGTGTCATGCACATGGTAACAACATACCTGAAGATCATTAAGGTAACGTCCATTGTGGTTCCCACCATAAATATACATTTTATCATCAATAACTGCTGCTCCATGCTGCAAGTATGAGGAGACTTTGCTAAAAAAACA
This sequence comes from Panax japonicus, assembly GCA_020205505.1. Lineage (NCBI taxonomy): Eukaryota > Viridiplantae > Streptophyta > Magnoliopsida > Apiales > Araliaceae > Panax > Panax japonicus. Next base: position 55,183,406 of record CM035105.1, on the reverse strand, counting down.
AAGGAATCATAACAAATATTATCGCATTTTTTGAAAACAGAGACAAACAAAGACCTCATATCGGGCTTTTGGGCGTGAACCAGATATCGGAGGTGCAACCCATTGATCATATAAACCAACCGAACCAAGGCCTTCCATTACAACATCTTTATCCTGAGCATCAAACAAATGCCCATTTTCTGTAGGAATAGTCTTCGTCTCAGGCAAAGCGCTTCTATTTTCGATGACAGTCTCAACTTTGGGATTATGCTGCAAAGAAAACAGAAACGAAAAAAGGTTTGCAACTTTGCACAAGTAAAAAACTGCAGGTTCCGGGTGGAATAATATAGAACAGAAATGGCATCACAGCATAAATTAATTTTAAATTTTTAAGGACCTCTTCATTAACTTGAAATATATGATTTTTACTTACTTTTTATTTGATACTTTCCAATTTCAAACGTATCTGCATTGATATGTGTCCAATAATATTGCTTCCAGGTACTCTCGGATACCGTGTCTAACATCTTTAGACATGAGCATAATGTGAAATAAAATTTTTTGATTTAGAAGAGTTATACTATACTTCTTGCCTTCTTGGACACACAATAAAGCGTGTTGAACTAATTTTTTGATGTTAAGAATGACTTTCTTTTAATATGAACTACAACTGTTAAAGCAACAAAAAGAATTTCATTTCAAACTGAAGTAAGATAGGAATATGTCTTCATTACTAAAAATGTGGGGGGGGACGAAAAGAAATTCAAAAGAAATATGTGCACATACATATTTAAATATATAGACAACTAAACCAGAGTTACCAGATACTCTCATAGACCAAGCGAACTGCGTATTGGTGCTTGCGTACCCAAAGAGGGTATTCTTACGTACCAATACTCTAAATTTAGTGTATCGGAAAATTTCTTTGTTGTTAATTATAATTACACAAATATCACGTATTCGTATCGCGTACCGAAACGTACCACATTTTTAGGTAACACTGAACTAAACATTATTTTCAAATTTCAGCAAATCCTTGAGAATCTGTGTACGATTTTCGATCATCAAAGTAGTCATATCATATGATGTCCGTATATTGTATCCCTCTCCATGCTTCATAACTGGAAAATGACTTATTGAGTTCAAATTGGAAATAATTTTACACAAAATAAACGTAGATTTTCCTTTGACCCCATTTTCAATGTCTTATCGAACAACTGAAAAGTAGCGAACATTTTCCAGAAAAATCATCTTCAAACAAATGACCTTAAAATGGTTATGACTATCAAAAAGTTTGACATCACCCTTGGGAAGTATTTTGACCATTGTGAGTTTGAGAACAATGGCTAAAAGTGTTGTTAGACAGTGTTACATGTGTAATAAAGCAGACGAGAGTGAGCCCTCTGTTGCTTCTGGATTGTAGCCTTTGATGTTTTCTATTGTTAGGGTTTCAAAGCTTGCTGTCACGGGAGGGTTTCTCTAGATTACTTGCTCGATTTTTTTGGCTGCTCAGTTACTTGAATTCAAAAAGAGTTTACGACAAAACATGTAAGCCTTAGTAATTTCAGAGGAGAGAATTCAGAAACAATGGCCAAAGATCGTTAGTGTACAATCTGACAATCTAAGTCGGTGACACTCGTTTTGCTTTTCAGATGTGTTAACGAGAAGAGTACACTAGATCACAATAAAGAATCCTAATACAACAATCCATTCATAACTTCAAGATGACTAAGTCAAGAACATATAGCGACTCACATTCATTTCGACATCCTGAACAGGCTCAAGAACAAAGTTGGATGCTCTCGAATACCATCCTGGATCTTCTTCCTATTCAAAAAATGTTGAGATAATTACAACAGTACAACACTATATGATAATTATTGTCAACTTTGCACAAACCTCCAATATCTTTACAAAGAGACGCATTGCTTCAGTGGAAGCCATGTTTCCAAGTCCATTCCAGCTGCAGGAGAAGGGGAATAGTTTTTAGAATATCTAATTGAGCAAAGTAGTAACTTATGGAGACAAGGTACAAATATTTAGAGCTTCGTATATGCAACCCAACCATAAAGAAAATAAACAACAAAATTGATCTCCCCAAATTCTCAAAGGTGACAGACACACATTACTAAATTGCATGACCAAAATTTTTGAAACTCCCCTATTTGGTGAGGCTGTTAACAGTCTTCTAAAAATCATTAGGCGGACCTAAGGTGGAGGAGGTGGCGCCTAGCACCTAGGCATTTTCTTAGGCGGACTAGGCACTTTCTTAGGTGCTCTCATTTATTTATTTTTCTATTGTATATACTTGTTACACTATAAAAAACATATAGTAGATTTAACTTTTTAAAATTTTATATGAAACATTACAAAAAAATAAAATTCTTTTAAGACTTCATAAATTTATTTAAGTTATAGTGGAGCTTAAAAGTAGAGGACTGCCTAGCACCTAGACGGAGATTAATCAGATCTAGGCAGGGATCTTTAGAACACTGACTGTTAAATGAGCCCATTAAATGCTATAGAATTTAAAATAAATAATGTCCAATATTAATTGAAACGACTATTTAGTGTTGAATCCTGATTTGTTTGCCTCAACCCCATCTTTGATATTCTTTCAGTCCCATTGCTTATATTCCAACAACAATATTAAACTTTCCAATGTTCTACAAATGTTAGGTGTTAGGCAAACCTAGGCAACATAGGGAGCTTCAAGGGCTTTGGCTTTCTTAATAGTGCCTAGGTATTTTTTAGGTGGCCTTAGGCATTTTCCTAGGTGGGCCCTACGTAGTAGAGTTTTACTATTTCTTTTATATTTGTAATAAAACTAAGTCACTTCTGTGTTTTTATACTAAAACTAATATTATATTTGTAAAAAGTGGAAATTTGGGGATTAATTTAAAACATAGTCAACTTATAGGACCAAATTTGAATTTTGATACAAATTTGAGGTAATTATTAGTAATTTTAACAAATTTAAAGGATAACATTTAATGTTATCTAATCTCACCTATTACAAGAAAACAAATCGCAACAACATACATTCCAACCTGCAATAATGGTGGTAGATAGATGATGTTTGATGATCGCCACCTAGGCGGGGAGCCTAGCAGCTACTCGCCAAGGTTGGGCAGCGCCTAGACTTTATTTTAAAATATTGGAACTTTGTACCAGTACTTTGCAAAATAAACAAAAAAGATAATAGAAGAGAGGATTGTAGACCGCCATCCCTCAAGAAATATGTTGACATACTCACAAAGAGCCCATTCGGGATAAGCTTATTTTATCATCATAGCTTTTTTGACCAATAACAAAATAAGAAGGTCGTTTGGGATAACTTCTTGAATCAATTTATAGTTCAGAAAGAAATAAGTTCACAAGGTAGGTAAGGCCAACTTCTAGCTTATTGTATGTAATATAATCTTACTGCCTACCCTAAACCAACTCTTTTAAATATTCTAGACATAGTTTCATATCTTCCCAGTTCCTTCTACCTCGTACATAAATACTGTCTCCAAAAACCTACTAAAACCCCAATTATGGCCTTGATCTGCCACCTTAATCATCTTCTTCGCCCTCTAAAAAACTGGTGATTTAAATTTACAAGGCTTTTTTCCAACAATGCCAAGTCATAGCACAATTTCCAATACTTTAAACCATATGGAAATCTACGAATTTCCTCGTACGTAAAATATTAAAATTGATGCCCAAGTTGCGCCCAAAGAAGTCTGGAATTCAGGATTGTCAAACCTGAAAGACGTTATTGTATATATGTAATTTTTTTCCTCACTTTTTCCTTTACTTTTTTTTTTTACCTGGATGATATTTTTCTTTTCCGAAAGACTTTTTTCTCGCTTGACTTGCACCTTTTTTACCTCAAAGAGGAACCAAACTGAAAATAAGTAACAAAATAGGCATAACGGTGCAAATTCTAAAAGTGTAGGGGCTGAACTGTCAAATTAGATTAGTCAGCATCAAGTGAAAGCTTTGAAAGTTTTTAGGGTGAAATTTAGAATTTTAGATCTTTCACGGGCACCACTTTTGTTTCTAAAAGGCATGTTACCCAGTAGTAGAGACGTATTCTTTTACTGTGTAGTGTCATATATTCGAGCCTACTTGATACAATCCTAATCAAGCTCGCATCAAACATTAATAGTTCAACTCAAGTTCCAGAGGTTCATCGAACGATTCTAAGTAATTGGGCTAAAATTTGTTTGAGGACGTTTGAAATGGAGTTCAAGACAAGATTGTATGATTTGGGATTTTCAGATACAATATATTTAGTAAGACCAAATTAATGCAAACCAAGTCATCAAACTCGTGTTCGTACATGTCATCTAATCCTTGATAAAGTTATGTTTCAATTCGTGGAGGGATTAGCGTTCATGCGATAATATGGATGTCCAAAAATGACAAGGAGACTACAAGCCAACGTGCGTCAACACAATATTGAAATACACGAAACGAAGGAAATGGATTCAAGCTTCATGGCATCCAAGTTCATTATTGAGTCGCAAGCAGAGAAAGGGCAAAATAGACATTTCTAGACTGGAACATAAATATTTTCAGGCCGGCGCTGGCGCCAGCATCAGTGCTTCAAGCGGCGCTGCAGCGCCGTGCACACGGTTCGAGGGTGCGTTTTTTATGCGATTTTATCATATTTTCTACCATGTTTTGGGGGATTTTAATATATTTTCCAATTCTAATATAATTAGGATGTTTGTTAGATAGATTTGATTTCCACATTGATTTATTAGTTAGGATTTTCATTCCAAATCAAAATGGAATTCTTTATAGGATTAGGGTTTATTGTTATTAGTATAAATATGATACATGACATATGTAATAGTTAGAACATTCAGATTTATTCAATACAATTGTGAGATTATTATCTTCTTTTGATTCTTTGAAAAATTCCTAAGCTAATCCTTAGTTTTCTTTAATATTCAATTTTGACTTATCATTCAACAATACATAATTGGGTGTAGCGTCTTCAACCGCATCAATCGTCGATTGTACTGAGATTCTTGCTTTTTATAAGTACGGGGTTTATGTGTCATTGGTGTTCATTCAACAGAGGCTTCTTTGCGCAAACGATTGTACCAAGGTTCTCGTCTCAATATAGGCGAAGGGTTGAGGTGTTGTGAGTGTTCCACCTTACAATTTTGCTAAAAACGATCCGCGACAACCACCTCACGCAAGCGTGCCGTGGAGCCTATCATTTGGTATCAAAGCTAAGTTCTCTAGCGGGTTACTTATACTTTAATTTTCTTGTTGAGTAGCAAAAAAAAGTATAGAAAATTTCCAATTTGTATTGTGCTAACAAAACTTGTAGCACATCATTCACTCATCAAGTTCGATCAATCGAGAGTACATCCAAATCCATCATCATCAATTTCGTTTGAAGCTAGCCATAAAATTCCGCTAGCCTAATAAGCTTTCCCGAAAATTTAAAAGGTTTACAAGAAGAGTACAAGGCAATCAACCCGTAATTCTTGTCGGCAATCCAAGATTCACACGTTCTATATTTTTATTTTTGATAAGTTATTTTTGAATTGATTAGTAAACTATGATATTGTTTGGTGAGTTCAAAATGAACCTATAAAAGAGAATATTATAGTGGTAAAAGGCAAGAGTTGTGAGCTTATTAGGGAGTAAAAGCCACTTGAGTGATACACGAGTGAAAAAATTGTTTGAGAGAAACATGTAAGGGAGTGTGTGAGGAATTTTTTTATCTAGTACCCTTTATCTTGCAGCAAACATATATGGCTACGATTTTGAGGGTACTCTTGAAATTCAAAGGAATTCTTTCGAAGGCAAGAGTGATCCTGATGCATATTTGAGATGGGAGAAAAGGAAGTAGCGAGAGTTTGACTATCATGGCTATTTTGAGCGTAGGAAGGTCAAATTGGCAATTCAAGAGTTCTCTGATTTTGCAATTACATGGTGGGATCAATTTGTGCTTATCAAGAGAAGATATGGAGAGCATCCGATCGAGACATGGGAGGAGCATAGTTGTTAAGGCGTCGCCTAGGCGTCAAGTCGTCTAGTCGGCCAGTGAACTGCAAGGCGAGCTTCCGACTTGGTCAATGGCTGCAAGGCGAGCGCCTATAAAAAAAAGTCGTTGCCGTGGACAACGTGGCGACGACTTGGACGACTATCCGTCTAGTCGAGCGACTTGGTATCATGGGTCGACCCAAATCTGAAATGGGTAAGAAAACGACGTCTTGCTATGATATAACGATGCCCTTATGGAGTCGATTCACAGAGAAGAAGTAGAACTCAAATCCATCAAAGTCAAGATTGTCGAACCGAGAGAGAGAAGACGAAGTCGACGGCGAGGGCAAGAGGGAGGGACGAAGTTGATGGCAACGTCAGCGAGGGACTTCGACGGCGAGGGCGAGATCGGCAGATAGCAGCCAACAGGTTGTCTTCTTCGTTTTTTCTTCCCCTTTTTTGTTTACTGCTCGGCTGCTTTGGTCGGTTTCTTGCTTTCTTCCCCTTTATGTATACTGAAGTTGAAGTATGTTGGTTGGCTCGGTTGTATGATTGTTGGCTTCTTTTCTTTTTCTTTAGCCTTAGTGCCTTACTGAATATTGCCTTTGTTTCTTTCTTTCTTTTTGCTGGGTTTATATATATATATATATATATATATATATATATATATATATATATATATATACACATATATATATATATATATATATTAGAGTCCGGATCCTATACGGGATTCCGGACGTTCTTAAAATACGGACCAATTTTATTTTTTTTGCTTTATTTTTAAAACAACTAAAAACAGTCTGTTTTGTTATATGTATCCAAATCACGCCCAAAACACTGTATTATGGAAAAATTCAAGTTCCATAAAATATTAAACTTTTTTTTAGTTGTTTTAAAATATAAAAAAAAAATCCACATTTTAACAAAATGCGGACTCCCGCACCTGATCCTGTTTCATATATATTAAAGATATTTATATATATATATATATATACTACATTAATACTATTTGGATGCTGCCTGCTGGCGTGGTTAGAATATATATATATATATATATATATATATATATATATATGTATAAATTTATATATATTTATATACTAAATTACTAATACATGCTTATGAATATTTTTATTTGATTGTATTATGTAGTTTTACTCTAAATTTATATATACCTGCTTATAAATTACTAATGCATGTTTATGGATATAATATTGTTTATTGGTAAGTATTTACATAATTATGTCTTTAATATTATTACATAGCGTTATGTTTTGAGTTTTAATGTATATAAAATTTTATTGTCAATATACTTGTTAAGTAAAATAAATAATATATAAATTACACATTGTAAATGACTTGCTGCCATACGGACGTCATGGCGGTCGCCCTGTCGCCTAGGCGTCCAGGCAGTCGGCTACCACCATGACTCGCCGTGGCGACGTGACAACTATGGGGAGGAGTTGAAAACCATGATGAGGAAGCGGTTTGTTCCAATAAAGCTTAATAGAAGGGAGGAATATGCATCTTCAAGACATGTAGAACATCCTCCAAGGCAGTCAATTTTGGATGATGATAAGAAGATCCATAGGCATGAAGAGTCGCACTGGAGACAACCACGAGAAACTCCTAAGGTGTATAGAGAACAAATATTTTCTAAAGAGATAAAAGAGGACATCATGGATTTGCTTCGTAAGGCGTTGGAGGCATGTTTGATGCAACCACAAAACACTCCTAAGGCGCATAGGGATCAAGATCGACAGAGGGAGGTAGAAGTTGAAGAAGTTCATGAAGTCCACGAACAGGCGTTGGTGACACCCGAGCAAGTCCATGATGAGCCGTTAGTAGCATCTGAGCATGTCCAAGAGGAAGTTCAATTGCTCTTACAAAAAGATTGTGATCAAAAGCAAGAAAGTGAACAACCGGAATAGAGTGATCAAAAGATAGCGAGTGAAACAGAAGAATTAGAGAAAAGTGAGGATGAAAAGAAAAGAGATTGAAAAGAGTGAGAATGAAAATACTAAAAGAGATTGAAAAGAATAAGAGTGAAAACAAACGAGAGAATGAAACAGTTGAGAGAGAAATTGAGAAAAAAAAGAGAAAATTAAGTGACTATGAAAAAGAGAGTGAGTTTGAAAGAGTTGTATTTTAAACAGTCGATGACTGTACATTCGTAAAAAGAGGCACTTTTGAATAATAACCAGATTAACTTTGTCGTGTCTAGTTTTGTTGTTTCTCTACTTCAGATTGATACCATACCCAGTGCTATTATTCCGTACCGATCAGCCTATAGCATTCCCGAGGAGACGAAGGAGTTCCAAAGGCAGGTTGGAGAGTTGATGGAGAAGGGTATCGTGAAGGAGAGTATAAGTTCGTGTGTTGTTCATGAGATCATAGTACTTAAGGAGGATAAGATGTCGAGTTTGTGCATTGATTTACAATTGGTAAACAAGTGTAGATAATCTTTTCTTTGCTTAGATAATATGCTAGATGAATTGAATAGTACTTGTGTTTTGTCTAAATTTTATGATGATGACCATGTGATGACAATGCCCAACCAAATTAGCATGAGAGAATGTGATGGATGGAAAGTTGCATTAACATGTGATTTGTATAATTGGTTAGTTATTTCGGTTAGATTAACTAATGCATCTAGTGTTTTTATGAGTTTATTAAAACATGTTTTGCATGCTTCCATTAATAAATTTGTTTTTAGCTATGTTGAGGGTAGAATCATTTTTATCGTAAACTATGGAGGATATTGAATATATGTTGAGCTAGTTTTTGATCATTTTGTTTATTCTCGTTTTCGATGTTCTTATTGTTATAAAGTTCATTCAAGGTTTTCTTATCAGTATTCTTGAGTTCATACTATTCAATCTTTACATGACTTGTCGTTAGTTAACATTGGTTGTGATCATATCTTTCCATTTGGGCAATCACCATTGCATGATTTTAAGAATGTTGTTGTGAATGGAAATGAGTCTAAATTGGTATTAAACGTGTTTATCATCAAATTGGAGTGAGATATGATTTTTGTATCTAGTTAAATCATTCGAATTATCTAAGGCATTAAGTGTTTTTATATTGAGCCATATTTTGCATTCGTTCATGGAAAATTTTGTTCATAGGAAAATTTGTTAGTATCCGTTTGGGAAAATTCTTTAACACCTGTTAAGTTTGTTTGTGCTCATCATAGTGTTAATTATTGGGAAAATTCTTTAACACTTGTTGAGTTTGTTTGTGCTCATCATAGTGTTAATAATGTCATTGAGTTTATATCTTGTGAAGATGTATGTGACCTTTTAATTCCATTAACGCCATTACTTGACTTTGAATATGTTAATGTCAATGGAAAGGGGTATGTTAATGTTGTTGTGTAGGTTTGGGATGGTATCATACTTATCGAAGAGAAAAGATTGGATCATTGTGCAAATCAATTCGAACGATGCATTGAGAGTCTAAAGGGAAGTATTTTTATTTTTATTCTAGCAGACTATGCATGTGAATTTGAGATTGTTCTTAGTGATTACACAAAAGATACATGTTACTTATTTTGTTTTGTGTTTAATCCAGGAATTCATTCGCATATGCGGCGTGACAAGTTTCAAAAATTGACATTTGACCCATATGCAATGAAGTGGGTGTATTTACGAATGGACGAGATCAACAGATTGACTTTTGATCCAGGAATTCGTAAATGGGTGAAAGTGCAACATGAGGAGTTCTACATGCTAATATTTGATCCAAGAGGAGATAAACTTTTTAGATTCTTACTTGCATTTATTTTATTGCATACACGTTTATGGTTTTAGGTAGGAGTTTTGATTGCATTTTTTGTTTTAGTTGCTAACTAAGTTTGTTTTGATGTAGGATCAGGTTTGTGGACAAATCTTTTCAAGAGGAGGGTAATGATACAATCCTCATTAGGCTTGCATCAAGCATTAATAGGTCAACTCAAGTTCCTGGGTCATCGAACGATTCTAAGTAATTGAGCTGAAATTTGTTTGAGGACGTTTGAAATGCAGTTCAAGACGGGATTGTATGATTTCGAATTTGTAGATACAGTATATTTAGTAAGACCAAATCAATGCAAGCCAAGTCATCAAACCCGTGTTCGTTCATGTCATCTAATCCTCGATAAAGTTATGTTTCAATTTGTGAAGGGATTAGCATTCACGCGACAATATGGATGTCTTAATATGCATACCTTGTAATTCAATGTCAACTGCCAAACCACCCAAGTTGTATCGAACATCTCAGTATGGAGTCAGACCCCAAATTGATCATAAGCAATATAAAAAAGAACTACTATAACCCAGTAACACTTACTGACTTAAAGGAAAATTATCCCTCACCAAGTTACATTGGTACATCTGTGTACATGTATACAAGGAATATAGAGCCCAAATCTGAATCATCCAAGATCTAATTTCTTTTGTATTCTTTTCAACTTTTTGCTTGCCACATACTAGGTTTATTGAGATAAAGCGTACAAGTTGGAATATGCCTCAGACTTAAAGAGTTGAAAGGGGATAGAATTGTTTGGGTAATTTTGTACAAAATCAATAAAATCTGCTGGATAAGCATAAGCAGAGATGGATTGATCTCCTCATTAATCCAACATGAAATTAACGTGGCTTCGAGTTAACTGAACTACACTTTCGACCATAAAATGATTAATTAATAAATAAATACACACACTTAAATGTATCATAGAGCTGAATGATGCAAACCTTGCCCATTTGCTTTGCTCCACAGGGCTCCAACCTCTAGGTTTTGGAATTTTACAAGGTCCTACAGTTGCCTGCAACAAATTAGATCCCAGATAAGTACAATTATCACTCAAAATGAGGCAACAAAGTCCAAATTTATCAAAATCCTCGTATTTAATCCCACAACAAGGAGCAAATCCTAAATGCAATATTCAAAATACGAACATTAACAGCTCCTACAACTTGATCAACCTAATAAATAACATTCATCATAACAAGTATCAAAGGAATAACATCAACATTTCCACATTACCAATCAAAATCCCCAAAATCCAGATCTACCAAAATTAAATCAACAGATAGCTTATGCACACACAATTCACACAAATTCAACCAAATTAGCCACTGGATCAGATTAAATAACAACTTCCCAAATTGAACAATTATACATAATGTAGAAAAGGAACGAACCTGCTGGTACAAGGCGTAGAGCAATAAAGCGACGTCGTTGGGGAATTTGGAGCTGGCACCTTTGCCAGAAGAGATTGGAGATCCATCAAATCCTGCATATAAGGATGCAGCGTAGAATCGCTCGGGGTATGCGAGGCCAGAGCTTGCCCCCGCCATGGCCAATTATGTGTGTAGCTAACGTGTGATTTGCAGATCAGATCGAGGGGAATTGCAAAAGAAGAAATACGAAGATTAATGAGCGTTATGTAAATGGACAAATTCCTAAATGGGAGATTTGAATAGAAAATGGTTATATATTTGGTCAAATTGTTAATATCACTAGTAACTTTGTACTATGTCACAATTTTCACTCTCAAATGTTTGAAAACACAAGAAACATGTTTTTTTTAATGTAAGAAACATGTTTTTGTGAATTGTCACATTTTCTATTTCAAACGTTTTAGCTTAAAATTTGAGACTAATTTTTTATGGGTCCTTAACACTAATATATAACAATTAGAAAGTATTTACAAAAATAATATATACACAAAATAATTACAAAAATGATGTAATTCACATTAATAAGGAAACCTAAAATTAAGGAGAAATAACTGTCATAATTAATAATTCAAAATATCTGGGATCTAACCACAAAAATAAAATCAAATTCAAAATAATAATTCAAATTCAAATCTTTATAGAAAAGACTACACAAATTTGTACTTCAGAGGAGGTGGCGGAGACAACTTCGGAGGAGGTGGCAGCTTCGGAGGGAGGTGGTAGTGGTGGCTTCGGAGGCGACGGTGAAGGCTATGGAGGAGGTAGCAATGGCGGTGGCGATGGCGGAGTTGGCGGTGGTGGCTCAGGTGGTGGTTACAGAGACGGTGGAGGTGTAGGATGGGGCGGTGGTGGCGGGAACAACCATTTTCCGGTAATAAAAGGAAATTCTCGAGATACTGCAGAGGAGAAGAACATTAGTAATGTCATGGCACCAGAGAGCAATTAGAGTTCATGACATGGACAGAGAGATAAATGCATAATTGGTGTCATCATGTAATTAATAAGCTAGCTAGCTACTTAATAATAGCACTGGAACACCTTCGGTTCTAGTTTTATAAACAAATTTTGTTTTCTGAATAGGAAAGAGAGAGATAAGAGAGTGATGTGTAATGTAATGTTGATAACCAAACATTCGTACCAAGGTAACCAAACTTTTATACCAAGGTAACCAAACTTTTATACCAAGGTAACCAAACATTTATACTAAGGTAACCTTGAGATGAAAGTTTGGTTACCAACTGCACTATAAAAAAACTGCAGGTGTGAATTGGTTACCTTGGTATGAAGGTTTGGTTACCTTGGTATGAAGGTTTGGTTACCTTGGTATGGAGGTGTGGATTGGTTACCTTGGTAACCAAACTTTTATACCAAGGTAACCAAACTTTTATACCAAGGTAACATTGATATAAAAGTTTGGTTACCAACTCCACTATGAAAAAATTGCATGTGTGGATTGGTTACCTTGGTATGAAGGTTTGGTTACCTTGGTATGGAGGTTTGGTTACCTTGGTATAGAGGTGTGGATTGATTATCTTGGTATGACAATTTGGTTACCTTGGTATGAAGGTTTGGTTACCTTGGTATAAAAGTTTGGTTACCAATTGCACTACGAAAATGAGGATGGTTTTGCTGAAATACAGAGTAACAGAACTTGTAATTTGTTAAAGAAACCCCAAACTTTTAACCAATCGTAATGACTGTACAGTAATACATGAAAAGCTAACAAAGACAAAAAGAATGATGCTTGTAAAAATTCCAAAACACTCTTCTGTAAGTAAGAGAGGATAATTTTCTTAACTCTCTCAAACAGAGACGCTCGACTAGTTTTTCGGAAGTTGGTTTCAAGAACACAGGAATAAACCTACCTCTTATGGCAAGAAAAAGTTAAAAGCAACATTGACCAAATCAAGATATGGAGATTGGGGAATTATCTATCCCCCTATGTGATGTGTGGTGTGTCTGAGATATAACCTTCAACTGCATATATTTTTATATGCATAAAGGGGCTTATTAACCCTCTAAGAGAGACAATGGAATTAACCCTAAAAAATCAAGACAAATTTCTTCAAGATGTGCAGATGTGGTTGAAGTATAAAAGGAAGAGGATATAGAGAGAAGGAAAGAGGATAACGTGAATTATATGGGAAAAAAGAGAGTAATAATTAACGGAAAAGAGATAAGGGAAATAATCATGGGCCACAATTAAAGGATACTCAATTATATTAATTTTGTAAATAAATATGATGAAGTGTCATATTTTTGTAATTATTTTATAAATGTATGATTATTGTAATTATTTTTAAAAATGTACTATAATATGTAATTACTCCATTTTTTATTCATTAACTAGGCCCCACAAGTTTGGTCGTCCTCGCCTGATTCGACCATAATGGGGGTTCAAGTTGTGGGGATGTGTGTGCGGTTTGTGTGTTCAAACTAGCAAAAAAATAATAATTGTATAGAAGTAATATAAAGGAATTTGGAAGAGTTAAATTTGATAAGGGGAGATTTTGGGAAACGAGACGGGGACGAGGGATTAGGTGTCATTCTCATTCTTACTAAATTTATGAATTTTATTGCTTATAAGAAGTTATGAAATGAATTATTTCACTCTGCATTCTATTCTCTTAACTATTGCATTATTTTACTAATTTCATTCTATTCAAACCTAGCAATATCCAAGGGGAATAGTGTCTTGACACTTCTTTTTCCCCCATTCAACAATGGTGTAGCCTTGGAAGAAATCTGGATGACTTAGACTTGACATGGAGTTCTACTTTGTGCTTAGAAGTTAATTATAGAACCTTAATTGGTCCAAAATTTGATTAAAAATCAATAATCATACCAAAAAGTAGATGAACCAAACATGCTCATTATGAGATTGTCTTTGCAAAATTATAACCTTCATATAAGCATAATTTTTTCTTTGGGAGTGTTGGGGAAATAAGTCTACTATCACATACAACCACTTCCATGCATATTGACATGATCCACCTGCAGAGAAAGTCACGTGGGTAATGTCAATATGCATGTGAGCAGTTGTATGTGATAGTAGACTTATTGTGTAACACCCCCTTCCCAAAAAGGAAAGGGAGGTCACGTGCAAAGCACAACAAACCTCAAAATTATTAAACAGAGCACTAAAGACTTCAAATATGTAATAATGATAATCATCAATAAGGCATTAAATACGATTCTCAACATAGAGTCAAAATAATCAAAACCTAAAATTCGAATCCACCTAGATGGTCAAAGGCAACACTCTCATCACACTAGTCCTGAATCACCCCTGCAAACCTGCCGGAAGAAAAACACAGCATGAGCCAATTTCCCAGTACGGATACAGATATACAAAAGATATACAACTGATATACGAAAATAACTGAGACAAAATATTGAACAAAGCCTCAAGTGCAAATACGAACGAAAGTATAATATCCAAAGATCTGAATGGAATATATCTGAATCAACGTAATGAATATATCTAAATCAATGTAATTGACGAAACAAATAAAAGAGTAAAGAAATAACGAACTGAAGTGACTAACTTAATGACTTGAACTGAACAGAAACCAACAAAACTAATCAAATAAAATAATAGGCTGAAACAAATGGCTGGAGTTATTTTATACCGAATGAGCTCAGAAGTATACCTTGCCACATAGACAAGTCAAAATAATGCCACACAGGCAAGTCAAAATAATGCCACACAGGCAAGTCAAATGATGCCACACAGGCAAGTCAAACCATGCCACACAGGCAAATCACACTTTGGACCGCGAATCCAAATGTATGCAAATCGGGTAGTGTGTTTGGCACAACATCACCAATCCGCAGAACAGAAAACTAGGGTTAACCCATACTCCTCCCACAACAAAATACCAAATGGCCCATTTACTCCGGAGCCCAAAATGGAGACGCCGTGGACTAATCACACCGCCACGGAAAGTGTCACGTCTCTCGTGCCAAGACGACATGCATGTGGTACCCCCACAGATGGTTATAGCTCAAGTATACCCTACGATATATTCTAACAAAAATACCATGTCACAACACATGCGACATAATACCAACAAAAGGGTTCTATATGTACATATTGAACCAAATCAAATTATAGTCACAAGATTTCAAAAAGAAGGTAGCAACATGTACCGCTCTACAATTATCAAAATAAATAGTACTAATCATGATAACCTAATTCAAAGAGTACAAATATGAGTTAGATGTATCAACTCTAAAATGAAACTAATATATTTATTTCACAGGAAAAATTTAAGTGAAATAATAACGAAATTTGAAACAAGGGACAAAATGAACAAATCAAATTTAACAAGAATGTCGCTGAAAGAGTACGGAATCCGTACCTCATACTTCCAAACCATTTATGACACACTCCACAAAATTTTACCCTCAATTGCCAACGATATCAAATACGAAGCGTTATTCGTAACCTAAACATATTCACCTCAAATTAAAAACAATCCAAACTAATAATTCCAAAATAATTCACAATCTATTTAATATGCCTTTAATCATCACCTTTTATCAATTATTAATACTCCAAAATTTATATTCCAAAAAAAAAACTCTTTAAATCCTCTTCGTTCGAACTAATTACACAAATTAACAAAAATTAATAAATATCTATAAGTTAATTTACTAATTACAAATTTACCCACTAACAACATAATATTGTTAAAATTTATTATCAAATAAATTTTATAATTTTATCAACAAGATTAACGAGTTTAAATTAATATACATAACTTTCAATTTTATTTACTAATTCTGATTTATAATTTCATGACTAAATATTTACTAAAATATATATATATATATATAATAAATAAAATTTAAAAAAAATTTAGAACGTCGCCTGCAGCAACGCTGCAAGCTTGCAATACACCTGGTATGTAAATAATCTTTATTAATGTATATAAGAGATATAAAATGGATATCCTGCATGACTACCACTACTGATCATTTCGGTTGAACATCTTTTAAAAATAAAAGACTTTTTCTCATTTTAATGCAAAAGTAACAAACCTAGAATCTTCTCAAGTGTAGAATACTCAACCCTTAATGGTGTAGTTATCATATATATATGCAATACAAAATTATAACACACATATACTGTTAATTATTAAAGACTTACCTGATAAAAAAAATTGAAATTGGTTCTTCTCTATTCATAGCGCAGCCGCCGACCTCTTCCCTTTTCTTTCTGATTTGCAGCGCATGTATGATTAGGTTTTAGTGTCTATTTATTTATTAATTATCTTATTTATTCTCTTAATTGTAATAAAATTAATATTACCCATATTTAATTAAATTAAATCCAAATAAATTTTTAGGCCCAAATTATACAAACTTAATGTGCCCATCTCTTATTAATATTTAGGAACAATTACATATTATAGTACATTTTTAAAAGTAATTACAAAAATCATACATTCATAAAATAATTACAAAAATATGACACTTCATCATATATATTTATAATACTAATACAATTAAAGAGTCCTTAAATTAAGGGATTAATATTGAGTCCTTAAATTAAGGGATTAATATTAATGGGCTGACATAACAAATTAGTTTCCATAATCCTTCGGTCTCTCTCTACGCCCTTACTATTTCTCTTTCTTCTCCCTTACTACTTCTCTCTCTCCTCTCTAAGCCACTCGTCGTCGTCCTCTTTCGCCGCCGCCGCCGCCGCAACACCATAGTCTCTCAACTCCGACAGAAAATTAAATACGTGAGTTTCAGGCTATGTTTTCAGGCTAATACGTGTTTTTCTCTCTCCAACTCTCTCACAACTGAAAGGATTCTGGTTTCTCTCTAAGGTATGCTTCTAATTTCTGTTAATTTTCATTCTACTAATTAATTGTCAATATGATCATACATATACACTATGTTTCTAACAGAATGGGGTATTGATTGTTTGGATTTTTGTTATTTTTATGTTTTGTATAGAATGGTTGATACAATGAAGAAGGATGAAAAGAAGAAAAGAATCACAAAGGGTGATTCTATTAAGGACTTGAAGAAATTTGTTTGCGTTTGTGCAGTTGGATTCTAATTTTGATGTTCCTGTAGTTAAGACAGAAACTCAAGTTCATAGCCAGAAGATATTTCCAACCAAATTTTTTTTAAAGGTTTGCTAATTTAAATTTTGTTATTGTTACTATCATATAACTGTTTGGTTACTTCTGCATTATGTTTTGGTTATTGTTAGCTTGTGATTCGGATACCATTTTTGTTACCTTGATTTGGTATTTTGGTTACTTTTTTATGTTGTTATGGTTACCATGTATTTGCTTAGTATACATAGTACTTGACTAAACTAGTTTTGGTGTACATGTTGTTTATGTATTGGTTACCATTAAAACATATTTTGGTTACTATCATATAAATATTTGGTTACTTCTTTAGTATGTTTTTGGTTATTGTTAATTTCTGATTTGGATTCTATTTTTATTTCCTTGAGTTGGAATTTTGGTTTTTTGTTGTTCTGGTTACCATGTATTTGCTTAGTATATATGGGTTGACTAAACTGTGTTTGGTCTATATGTTGTTTATGTATTGGTTACCATTAATATATGTTTTGGTTACTAACATATAACTGTTTGGTTACTTCATTAGTATATTTTTTTTTGCTGGCTTATGATTTGGATACCATTTTTTTCCCTCAATTGGGATTTTGGTAACTTTTATATGTTGTTTTGGTTCCAATGTATTTGCTTAATATACATTGGTTGAGTAAGCTAGGTTTGGTATACATGTTGTTTATGTGTTGGTTACCATTAAAACATGGTTTGGTTACTATCATATAACTGTTTGGTTACTTATTTAGTATATTTTTTGGTATACATGTTTTTGTTTTGGTGACCTTTAAATTATGTTTTGGTTAATATTATATATAACTATTTATTTACTGCATAAAATGGTATGTACTACATGTTGTTTATATCTGATTACTAATGACTGTGTAAATCTGATTTTATTTATTTGCAGTTATGGGATCTTTACTATGAGGAATGCAACAGAAAATTCACTGGAAAAATTATATATTGGTGTGACATGGAAGTCTCCAGCATTATTACTAAGAAATTGAACCCAATTCAGTTGGAGAAGTTTAAGGCATCATTAGTTTGTGGATGTTTTATTTTTGTAAATAATAAACCCAAGTCATAATAAACCATGTATTTACTTAGTATACATTGATGTATTATTTTTGTAAACTTGGTTGGACATACAGGTTGTTTCTATTTTGGTTACCATTAAAACATGTTCTGGTTACTTTAATATAACTATTTGGTTACTTCTTAATTATGTTTTGGTTACTGTTACTTATGGTTTGGCTACTATTATTGTGTCCTCAATGTGGGATTTCAAATACTTTTATTTTTTATTTTGGTTAATATGTAATTATTTAGTATATATGGATTGTCTAAACTGGGTTTCATTACATGATGTTTCTGTTTTGGTTACCATTAAAACCTGTTCTGATTACAATCATATAATTATGTGGTTACTGTTTTATTATGTTACATTATGGTTATTGTTATTAGTAATCAGATAGTTACAAGCTTGTATCAGGACAAACATCAATTGTTAAATGTACATGTGTGAGTGTCCTATTTATCTACAAGCTTATTAGTAAAATTGAAGTCCTATTCATTGGAAAAGTTATATATTGGTTACATGGAAGTCCCCAACATTATTACCAAAAATTTGAACTCAAGTCAGTTGGAGAAGTTTAAGGCATCATTAGTTTGTGGATGTATTATTATCATATGTATTTTAGTTATTATTTATTATTTCTTTTAATTTGTATTTGCTACATTGTTTGAGATGTACAGTTGGTAACCAAATATGTATATAAAGGTAACCAACTATTGTTTTGATAGTAACCACAGAGTTACAAGCTTATTTCAGGACATATATCAAATGTGAAGTGTACATATCATAGTATAATTGAGTTGCCTAAACAAATAATATCACCTTCATTACAGGATGCTGGATACACAGGTTATTTTATATTTTGGTTACCATTAAAATATATTATGGTTACTGTTATGTAACTATTTGGTTACTTATTTATTATATTTGTTTTACTGTTATTTAATTATTTTTGACTACTATTATTGTACAATCAATGAGGTATTTTAGTTATTATTTATTGTTTCTTTTAAGTTGTGTTTGCTACATTGTTTGAGATGTACAGTTGGTAACCAAATATGTATGTAAAGGTAACCAACTATTGTTTTGATAGTAACCACAGAGTTACAAGCTTGTTTCAGGACATATATCAATTGTGAAATGTACATGTCTTAGTATAATTGGATTGCCTAAACAAACAATATCACCTTCATTACAAGATGCTGAATACACAAGTTGTTTTATGTTTTGGTTACCATTAAAACATATTATGATTACTTTATGTAACTATTTGGTTACTTATTTATTATATTTGTTTTACTGTTATTTAATGGTTTTTGACTACTATTATTGTACAATCAATGAGGTATTTTAGTTATTATTTATTGTTTCTTTTAAGTTGTGATTGTTACATTATTTGAGATGTACAGTTGGTAACCAAATATGTATATAAAGGTAACCAACTATTATTTTGATAGTAACCAGAGAGTTACAATCTTGTTTCAGGACATATATCAATTGTGAAATGTACATGTCATAGTATAATTGGGTTGCCTAAACAAACAATATCACCTTCATTACAGGATGCTGGATACACCGGTTGTTTTATGTTTTGGTTACCATTAAAACATATTATGATTATTGTTATATAACTATTTGGTTACTTATTTATTATATTTATTTTACTGTTATTTAATGGTGTTTGACTACTATTATTGTACAATCAGTGAGGGATTTTAGTTATTATTTTTTAAAATCAGTATATAGCAGCTATTTTGTATAATCAGAAATCAAAATATTAATCAATATCAATTTTTTTTACTGTACACAATAAAAAATATTACCAACCACATGGATAATGGTTACTCATAGTAAACAATTATATATTAATGTATTTATACTCTTAATGTACAACAATTTATCAGGCCTTTTTTGGTCTTAAAATAGGTGGATTATTGCATGTTTTCCTGTTGTATCCTTTTTCTTGGCACCTGCAGCATTTGTTTCGAATTTTGATTTCAGACCCATGTTTTTACCTCCCTATTCTTGATCTTCCCATTGGTCTTCTTGTGTTCAGTGGTTTTACACTTATGTTTCTTACTTCCTCTGGCATATCCCAGTTTTCTTTGTCATCTAACGACACAATGGAAGCTGAACAAATATAATATTAAACAACAATCAAACCAGCATTAGTCAGTAACCAAATATAATGTTAAACAGTAACCAAACCAGCATTAGTCAGTAACCAAGTCATCATTTTTCAGTAACCAAGTCAGCATTGTTCAGTAATAATATGCACTAACCATTATAATTTTACACAGCAACCAACTCAGCAATATTCAGTAACCATTATAATATTACACAGTAACCAAGACAACATTAAACAGTACAATGTTACACAGTAAACAAGACAACATCAGACAGTAACTAGCAGTTTTAGGAAGTTAAACAATGCATTTAATGAGTAACCGAATCAACATTAATCAGTAACCAAGACAACATTAGACAGTACAATGTTACACAGTAAACAAGACAACATCAGACAGTAACTAGCAATTTCAGAAAGTTAAATAATGTATTTAATGAGTAACCATCAATATAATAAAATCAATATAAATCATTTAAAAATTATAAAGCAATCAAATAAACATTATTCAGAAACCAAATTTATAATAAACAACAACCAAATTATATATATTTAATAACTATAATATAAAACACATTTTCAAATGCATTTTTACAATCAAAACAGTCAGTATACTGACTTTGTGACAAATCAAAGAGCGAAAAACTTAAGAAAGGTAACCAATATACGAGTATATAGTAACCACGGGGTAACCAAATAAATATTTAAAGTATACAACAACCAAATAAACATTATACAGTAACCAAATAAATAATAAACCACATTTTTAATCAACATCAATTTTGGTTATTGTACACCATCAAAAATGTTACCAACCATGTGGTTAATGGTTACTAATAGTAAACAATTATATATTCTTGTAAACAATTAAATTTGTTGTATTAGTTACTGTCAGTCTCCATTGTCTGGCAACTTAATAAACATTGTAAAGTAACCAAATCAATATTAGATAGTAACCAAATTACATAATGTTAGTAACCAGAAAATAAACTAATTTTTTACATGCAATTTTGAAGGCCTAAATGATAGAATTTGACCAAAAAATCATGCAGTTCACCAGCAAAGCTGGTGACTTTTGATCGTTGACCCGTTTCTAATGAAATTAGGCTCTAAAAATGCCAAAATCCGACACTCTAATCTTGACAGTTATTGCCAAATTGCAACTAGATCAAATCTTTTTATAAAATGTATAATACATAACAACATTAGACAGACAATGTTATACAGTAACCAAGACAGCATTAGACATTAACGAAATATTCAGTAACCATTATAATGTTACATAGTAACCGAATTAGCATTAATAAGTAACCATTATAATGTTACACAATAACCGAATCAGCATTAATCAGTAACCAATATATTGTTACATAGTAACCAAGACAGCATTAGACAGTAACCAAGACATCATTAGACAGTAACCAAGACAACATTAGAGATTATAATGTTATTCAGTAACCAAGACAACATTAGAGAGTAACCAACAGTTTCATGAAGGTAACCAAACTCATTTAAAAATTATAAAGCCATCAAATAAACATTATTTAGCAAACAAATGCACAATTATCAGTAACCAATTTATATATATTTAGTAATCATAATAAAAAAAATATATCAATGAATCATCCAATCGTTATAGGAATTTGTAGTAACCATTTTAAGTGTGAAAAACTTAAGAAAGGTAATCAATATAGGAATTCGTAGTAAGCATATGTAACTATATGTATATGAATTTTAATCTCACATACCTCAGTATTCAGATTTGTATTGAAGTTGCTGTGATTTTGTATTCAACATTCACTGTCGTTCGATTGTGTTTCGTTACTGAACTTGAAGTTGCTGTTGATTTTGTATGCTATTTTGCGATCTTAGCGTGCCGTCGCGACAAAAAGTTTCGTCTTCTCCGATCTCAGAGGTGTGTCGTGACAGAAGATTTGGATTTCAGTCGCTTGAATCTCAGTTGCTTGAATTTTGGATCTCAGTTGCTTGAATTTAGGAGCGGTTAGTTGTAAATAGGAAAAGTGTGTAACTGACATATATACGTGATTTTAGGCGCGTTATATTGCTTATGTTTTATTTTTGTAATTATTTTGTGTATGTTTTATTTTTGTAATTACTTTCTAAATGTTGTATATTAGTGTAAAGAACCCTAATATTTATTAGCCCATCTAAATTAAATGACCACTTGACCCAAACAAAATAATAGCCTAAATAAAAAAAAACAAAGTCCAATCAATATGTTTTAAAATAAAATAATTTTTTTTTACTATTTAATATTTTTTTTCCCGGGTATTACATATTGGGGTGGGGGTGGGGGTGGGGGTGGGGGTGGGGGAATGTTAATCTCTCAATCTGACATCAAATAGTCAAGCTAAAAGAATTAGCAATTTTATAAAAATCTGATTTGAGCATTGGCCAAGCAGATTCTGGTGCTTGTGCATTTAGAGTGAACAACCTTCCTTTGCTAGCACAACAAACTGCCACATTATGTCGCTTGAATAATGGGCTTTCCACTCTATATTCCAACTCATAGTATTTAACATTCTTCAAATCATCTTCTCTCAAATTTGATGAATTAATGTCCCTTTCACATTCGGCCGGCGGCCGGATCCGGTAATCGTGCCAACCACCGCTTCTCCTACCTCCCTTGGTCCTCCAAATGCTTCAATCCTTCAAAGAGAAAGTAAAAAAAAATATAACAGTTATATTTGTTTGTAAACAAACATAGTTGACATTGGACTATTTGTCTTAATTTAACATTATTTCCAACTATTTTATCTATCTCATGTCGATGAAATTAAACTTACCAGAAATCAAGAGCAACTGGTGAGACGATAACACTGACATTGAGCTCTCCGGTGGATCCTGGAGGACCAAATGCAACTACAGGTTCATTAACATTTCGCCGACGATTTAGGGGAGGTGGATCAAGTGATCTTTTCATTTCTTCTTTTCCAGCCGCTCGATATAATAGTGTTTGATCTCCTACCCAATTTGCTGGGTATATAAATTCTGGTGTTCAAAAAGAATTATGTTGATAAAAAATAAAAACTACCCATACAAGAAATTAATGAAGAGATACACATCCAATGTACAGGCCGTACGTGTTGACCTCTAATGGTGGCTTTATCATCTTATTCCAAAATATATGTTCGAGTTCTTTTCAATATCAATTTGATCTATTTTCAAATTCAAATTTAATAGGATTCATTTAATTTTTGAATAAATCAAAATTTGAAATTAGTATTATTAGTGTCTAACATTAAATTCATTCATATCAATTTTATATTTAAAAATATCTCAAATAAACTTAATATTGCAATATCATAATTTTCAGGCCACCAATGTAAAAATTATTTATTCTTAAAAACATTGAGAAACTAAATATTTCATAATTGGAAGAAAAAATTAGCTTTATTTTTTTATTATCATAAATCAATGTAGAGAAGACCAATTGACTAAATGCATCGACGGTAGCCTCCAACTGGGTAAAGCACATCCAGCTTAAAATTCCGGGAATTCTCCGGCAAAAACCCAAGAAGAAAGCTTGTAATT
This sequence comes from Panax japonicus, assembly GCA_020205505.1. Taxonomy (NCBI): domain Eukaryota; kingdom Viridiplantae; phylum Streptophyta; class Magnoliopsida; order Apiales; family Araliaceae; genus Panax; species Panax japonicus. The sequence continues at coordinate 55,159,340 of CM035105.1, read as the reverse complement.
CCGACAAAGTTAGCACCAACGGCAACTAGAGAAGCTGACCCAATTCCGATTAAAAGCCGCCGCCTAAACACGGATGCAAGTGGCACAAATTGTTCTGCCGGAGACTTCCCTGGCCGGAATGGTATCTCTTGTAAGCTGTCTTTCCGGTCACCGGACGGTTGGGTCATAGAAATCCGACAAACAGAGTTAGGTGGTGTTTGATAAAATTGAGTGTTAAGAACTGAACAGTTTAGACGTCTGAATAATATAGAACATCTGAATAATGAAAAAATGTTGTTTGATAATTAATTTTTCCAAAATGTCTGAATAACGTTATTTTACCATTTTAACCCTCTGAACAGTAGTATATTGGAAGCCCATTTCTTTAATAACTCTCATGGTGGGTTAAGACAAATTCAGGGACTCAAACGTTACTGTACTCATAATTCCACTCCCACTCTCCACCTTCTTGTTACTCTGCTTCTCCTCGTCTTTATCTCTCTCATCAATTTCATTTTCTTCCTCTTTCTCTCTCTTCAACTCAACTTCCTCATTCTCATTCACTCCAATTTTTCCCTCCAATTGAGGCTTTTCTGCTTCTGCTGCTCTATCCTTTTTGAATTTATCTCTCTTTTTCTTCCGTTTCTTCTTCATGGTTTCGTCATCTAATTTAGGGGCAGAGTTAGAAATTGTCTCCGTGTTAGCCATGGCTGCCCTCCACTGTTTGCTCTTTGGTGCCCTCCACAGATCGCACCTGTAGCTTCATCAAATGTGGAATTTTGTAATAGGCGGAGGTGAAGGAAGTAGGAGTGAGCAAAAAACGGATAAAACCGAACTACCGAACCGAACCGAACCATTTTAACCGAATTATTTCGGTTTTTGGTTTTTTTTGGAATTTCGGTTATATCCGAATTATTATTCAGTATTCGGTTCCGGTTCCGGTTTTCAAAAACAGACTATTCGGGTATCCGAATAACCGAATTGTAATATTTAAAAATAATAATTATTAATTATATTATTATCTATTAACTTTTGATAACTTTTTACTTTTATTCGACATGCATCAGACATCAGTATTCCCTCCCCCATTTTGTTTTCTGAGTTTTCTCCCAAATCCCCAATCCCATTTTGCCCTAACCAGCCATTCTCGATTGCCCTAAGCCCCTAACCAGTCATTCTCGCCCAGATCTAAGATCTCAAAGACTTTCATTCTCGATTCGTCACTTAGTCACTCTCGATCGACTCTCGTCTCGACCCTCTCGAGTCTCGTCTCGACGGACCCTCACTGACGTCTGACTGTCGTGAGTCGTCTCGCGTCTCGATCTCGACCCTCACTGACTGTCTGTCTCTGCCTCGCCGCCGTCTCTGACTGTCGTCTCTGCCTCGCCTTCTCTGACTGTCGTCAATGTTAGGGTATAAATCTGTGTATCTCGTCTCAGTGATTGTGACTCTGTTTGTGAATGCCGAATTATTTTGTTTCCTTATTATTATGATATTATGACTGATTTATTATGATATTATGACTGATTTATGGTAGGGTATTATGATACCTATTTATATGTGTATTTGTTAGGGTATAAATCTGTGTATCTCGTCTCTGTGACTGTGACTCTGTTTGGGTAACAATTATTTTGCAAGTTTCTCAATCTGTTGACTTGTTGTACTATCTATAAAATTACCTTTCTTTTATGATTACTTTGAAGTTTGGTTTTGGAATAGTTGTGTATGCTCTTCCTCGTATTTGGTTGCAATTATTAGGATTGTAATATATTTTTATATTTTACTTTGCTTATGAAATACTGGAAATCAGTCAATGAAGAAAAGGTAGCAGTGATGATTGATCTCTTGAGTGGGATCATTTGATCATTGTTTCTTCTATTAGATGGAGTAGATAACAATATCAATCTAATGATTAGCCTTTATTATGATGTTATGACTGATTTATTATGATATTATGACTGATTTATGGTGATTTATGACTGATTTATGTATACCTTTTGTTTCAAAATTACACATATGTTGAATTGTTGATAGTTAATAGGGATTGACATAATAATTTGATTTGTTTGACATTTGTAGATGATGTCAAGAAGTATTTTAAATGATTTGCACATAGTGGATGATACAGACGAGCCTAACCTTGATGACCTTGATCCAATTGGACATGGGAGAGAGACAAACGACAGTGTTCCCACCAATATATGATCTTATGGTGTTGAAATCTGATTATATGAGGTAGAGGTTACAAACAGCCATGTATTTCCTTGAACTAGAAAGATAAAAACACCCATGTATTTAGCTAAAAACTTAATAGCCAAGATTTTGCAGTGAGCTTGTATGCTAAGCAAGCTGTTTATGATCCTCTTATGTCTTTCTTTAAGATTCAATGATAACATGAACTTGGAAAAGCTGTGTGAATTTTTATGCCACTGTCCCAAATAATGTCTCTTCTTTTATGTATCATTTGATTTTGTTGCCAATAAGCATACTCTAAACGTAACTATAACCTTTAATTCAATACTCCATGAAATGTAAATTCCCTTTTATTTTCCATACATCTGAGTTTCTCTTTGTTCTGTTCAGCAATCTAATGTTACTACTATGTATCTTGATGCTTAATATAGAACTTAAAAGATGAGTTTTGGTGTTCAATTCATCTAAGTTTTGAGTTTCTGTTTAGTTTCTCTTTATGTTGCACTGTGTCAATATCATCTCTGATCCATACTCAATCTGTGTTGACTGCAGTTACTGCCTTACTGGGCTTGCTTGCTTGTTGCTGACTTGCTGTTCCTGTTGTCTGTTGCTGATAGTAACTTGCTGTTGTTGGGAACTTGGGATATCTCATGGAGTCATGTTGGCTTCTTCTTGTTGGCTTGTTGCTTGTTGGTTTAATTTGTTTAATTTACTGGACAATTAATTTGTAACAGTTAATTAACTTAATTTGCTGCTGTATTTGTTGGCTTGTTGCTCATGTTGTTGGATGTTGGATGTAATACTGTTAACTGTTTAATGTTTATGTTGGATGTTGCTTTATGCTTAATTTTAATCAAGTGCACAGGTTCAGTTATTATCCGAATTACCGAATTGTGCATTCGGTAATTCGGTTAGTTCTAAAATTCGGTTAGCATTTCGGATAGTTGTTTTGTCGATATTTCGGTTTTCGGTTATAACGGAATAGGCATTTCGGTTCGGTTATAACCGAATGCTCACCCCTAGAAGGAAGAGTCGGCAGATGGAAGTGAAGAAAACGGGAGAGATAATAGGGTTCAGTGGACAGAAGTGGAAATTTGTAATATAGTTGAGGTTATTTTTGTCCCTAAAAAATTAAAACTCGGTAAGAGGGAGTTCTTAATGGTTTAGAATTGTTTTTGAATCTTACCGATTAAGAGACATTAAGAGACAATAATTTTTTTATCAAACAAGTTTTGCCTCTTACCAATTCAGAGGCAAACTTATTAAGAGGTATTAAGACCTTATCAAACACTACCTTAGTTTTACATGGACAAAAGTGGTGTTGCATGGCCATTGTTAAAATGTCATATTGTTTACAAGGCCTAAGGTTATCATATGGAAACTTAGATCTCCTGGTTCCACTACTCCAAATAATAACCCAGTCAACCAATGGTAGCATGACACGTAGCATAAAGCTTTTATTTATTTCTTATTTTGTTGACTTTTGAGATTATTTGGAGTTGACAGTAAGCATAAGTTGAATACGTGGCGGTATGTGATTGGGGTGCAGTTAGATTCCCATGTTGTCTGTGTATAATAATACTTGCAATGTGAGTGATAATGCTATCTAGTTTTTAGTGGTTCTCAATCTCCCCCTTCTCTTCTTCTTCGATTACCCAAGGGAATTTTTATTATTAAGAAATTGGAATAATCTCTTAATTAGTCCCAAAAAATTAAAGTTTTTTCATGTTTAATTCTTAGCTATTTTTTCAGCATATTTCGTGTTCGGATTATATAATCTCTTTCAATCACAGTTCAATTTTTTAAAAAAAAATGAAGAAGAGAAATTTAAGTAAGAGTGTAAATGAATCGAGTCGAGCCGACAGCCGAGTATTGAGTTGTTCAAATTTGGTTCACAAAATTTATCGACTATAAAGTTTGATCGAGGCTCATTTAGCTACCGAGTATCGAACCCGAGCAGTTTGAACGTTTTCGAACGAATATGATCCGATTATCAATATAAAATTGTAATTTGAGAATGTTCAAATAATTTATCGAACTTTAAAATTTGTTCATATTCGACTCATTTATATTTTGAATCGAGCGAGTACGAATGGAGCCCGAACTGTTTGCTCACTTTACACTCTAAATTTAAGGGACTAAATTTGAAAAAATAGCTATATTTAAAATATTAACCCAAAAACCAACTATAATTTGGGGACCAAAAGTGAACCCCTGAATTAATATATATCTTTCCAAGTTGTTATTGAGTTTCAAAAGTGGCCTTTTAATTGATAAAAGTTTATTATAAATGTAGATGCGGATGGTACGGATGAAGATTCAACCTTAAAAATAATATTCAACTTAATAAATAAAATTTATTTAATTAAGATATTAACTATTTTACAACTTGTTAATAAATTATTTCACTAAAAGTTTTAATTAATTTATTCTCATATCAAATACTAATATTATACTATTACACTAAATTAATATCACTCACTACATTATTACTACACTGACTTCTCAAGTTCTAACTCTCATTTCATAAATATTATTACAGAATTTTTTTATTTAGGAATAGACTTGAGACCAAACTATTTGTATTCTAATTGAGAGGTTATTACTAAATAGAGGTATTGGTACAAAATATTTTCCGAACATCTAAAATTATTCACTTTAACAAAAATATCAATAAGAACTCCCTAATGATTATTATTCAAAAAATATTTATACAAAGTAGTCTTTTATAGGAAAATGTGGTCTTTTATAAAAAATGTAATCTTTTATAGGAAAATGTAGTCCTTTATAGGAAATGTAGTCTTTTATAGGAAAATATAATTCTTTAAAATAAAAAATATAGTCTTTTATAGAAAATGTAGTCTTTTAAAATTAATATTGTCTCTCTCTCATATATATATATATATATATATGAAATTATTACTATATAGAGGTATAGTTTTTTAATACGGAACTTAAAAAGTATATAACATATTACAATTTAGAGGTTATTCTTATTTATAACTGGCCCAAATTTGGACCAATTTTTTTTATAATACTGTAGAGGTTATTTTTATATAGTATTATTAAATAAGGGTTTTACTGTATTGAGAATGTTAAATGCTATATTGACTCAATATTGAAGCTTAATATTTTTTTCTTTTTTATTTCTTTTAAGATATATAAAATAATTTGCATTACACCGCAACACATGAAATCGTAATATTCATGAGCCAAAGAAAATCCTTCCAATACCTGCCCTGTCCCAGCCATTATAAATCACCCTATATTTTGAAAAATGCAACTTTAACGGTCAAATCCTATCAAAACTATTCCCACAATTCGAGCATATCTCTCCTCTCGCCATCGTAAACCTAACCCACCATCACTACAACCCTCATGGTCAACGCTTCATATATACTCCATATAATAAGGGGTGGTAGATCTTCGAGCTCTTTGGGAGTTTCTTCACGGGAATTGAAAAAGAATATAATGAATACAGAAAATTAGGACCAAAGATTGACACGGGTAGTCCCTGTCCTTAAGGTGTTTATTGTCCCTTACCACTAAGGTTTGCTAAAGGCTACTAGCAATATACCTCCAGGATTTTATGTCAAAGCTTATATCTGTTCTAAGTGATAGCAATTCACTCTAAACCTCAATTTATGCTGCTGTGTAAAAGAAGATAGAAGAAAGAAGAGGAGACTCTCCAATTTCATAACTGAATTGTGAGTTAAGAATCATTTATAAAATAAATGATATATTAATCACATCAGTTTTGCATCCCATAATGATTAAATAAAAAACTGTTTTAATCATTAATGAAGTTTATTATTCTGGTTTAATGTTAAAAAGAAACTCATGGCTCCTAGCGACGATGCGCACGTGCAAAGTGCGCCTAAAGCGCCAATGCGACTTTGCGACCCGAACCCGCACCACGGTCCCCGGGTCGCGGGCGGGTGGTGCTTTGCACCACGCCATTGTGACCAACTCCAAGCCTTTCCTTTAGTTCCACTAGTGAATTAAACTATTCCACATATACTTATAAAGTATTAAATAGTTTTATTCCTACTCAATGTGGGACTTAAAGAAAATAGTTTTCTTAAACAACAATAAACCTTTTCATGTACTCCACTTTGGATACAATTAAAACACAATATATAACTCCTACTTGAACCATATATTGCTCTCTATTAATCTCCTTATAATAGGCTATCAAATGCACAATTTATTTAATATAAATTCAATCAATTAATGGGTCTAAATTAATCCCCAAAATGATCAAAACTCATAAAGAAAAGGTGCAATTAACAGGAATTGCGCTACTTCTATCATTTTAATAGCCTAAAACCAACTTGGGGTTTACTTTTCCAGCTCGAAAGCTGGATTGAGAAGCAAGGTTTTAGTGTAGCTTTTAGGGGTTTTTTTTAAATACCCATTTCACGGAAATCTCAGATCAGTATTGAAGTGCTTATTTGAGCTGAATGAGAAGCTGATTTTGGAGTTTCAGAGCTTCTTTTTTATTTTTGAGTAAAGGGTCAGTTCTTAATCATCAATTGAAAAATCGGAGCCGGGTAATTCATTCAAAGTTAGCTTCTTGATTGTTTCTTTGTGGGGAATTGTTTAGTTTCTAATCTTTCTTGTATTATCTTTAGTCTTGATATATCTGAACAAGATCAATTTAGTGTAATGTCTGTAGATTTTATAACTTACTGGATTTCTTCTCTGTTACAAAATTTGTGATTTTTTATATATATATATATTTGGGCATTAGTATTTAGTGTTTGATTATGATAATATCCTTCTTGTAATCTCTCTTTAAATTAGTCTTGAGTTAGTGTTTAAACAAGAGTTCAATGTAATAATGTCTCTAGAGTTTCATAATTGTATTGGATTTTTTAAAGTATTTTTCTTGAAAGACAGTTGGATCTGATTAACTGGGAATTTGTGAGTATAAGGGATTTTTAGCTTTTAGGGATGGGAAGATTATGTTTTCCAAAGTGTAGGTTTATTCGAATAATGGGATTGCTTCAGATTTTATTGGGAGGGCTTGTTATAATTGTAAGCTTATCGAGTTTATTTAGGTTTTATTCTGCTGGATTTTTCTTAAATAATGAAGATATATGCCGGAAATTTTATGGCGTGAATGATCTTGATGAGGGTTTTGACATACAAGCTCTATCTGCTCGCGTTGGGGAAGTACTTAAAAAGATGGAAGATTTACAGGATAAGCTTGAAGCAACTGTGCAACAAATGGAAAAGAACAAAGATGTGATGGGTAAAAGTACCATTTCTAAATTGGAAGTACAAGAAGTTTGTAGAGGAGGAGGTGATTCAGCCTCTCTATAGTGCTCACATTGCGCTTAGGCAAATTCGGCTACCTAAGGTTGAAGAGATGGGGGGGAATTTAACAGTAAAAGAGGATCCTTTGATCAATGCTTTTGTGATTGAGGAGATTCGAAAGTATATAACCCCGAAAGAGAACAGGGTTGGGAAGATCAATATATATGGAACAGAGATGATATACAACACGATAGGGCATGCTTGTATATTAATGAGTAAGGAATTGGAAGAGTACATGGATTATGACATTGGATCTTATTGTAAAGATGATTGGAACCTCGCGCAAAAGCTTATGATTAATGGATGTGATCCTTTGCCCCGAAGAAGGTGCTTGACAAGGGCCTCTAAGCTGTACAAGAAGCCTTTTCCTATCAATGAGTCCTTATGGAGACTGCCAGATGGTGGAAATGTTAGGTGGAGCAATTATCAGTGTAGGAACTTTGAGTGCTTATCGAGCAAGAATCCTAAACGGGGTTATTCCAAATGTACCGGATGTTTTGAAATGGAGAAGGAAAAGGTTAAATGGGTTACAAATACCTCACTTTTGATAGATTTTCTTATCAAAGATGTCTTGGCTATTAGGCCTGGGGAGATAAGGATAGGATTGGATTTTGGTGTTGGTACAGGGACATTTGCTGCGCGGATGAGAGAACAAAATGTTACAATTATCTCAACTGCTCTAAACCTCGGGGCTCCTTTCAATGAGATGATAGCACTTAGAGGCTTGGTTCCTCTGTATCTGACATTGAATCAACGGCTTCCGTTCTTTGATAATACAATGGACTTGATTCATACTACAGGGTTTATGGATGGCTGGATTGACCTGCAACTAATGGATTTTATTCTATTCGATTGGGACCGGATTTTAAGGCCGGGAGGTTTGTTGTGGATTGATCGCTTCTTCTGCAATAAGAAGGATCTGGATGACTACATGTACATGTTTCTGCAATTTAGGTATAAGAAACATAAATGGGTTATTTCTCCCAAGTCCAAAGATGAAGTTTTTCTGTCTGCATTACTGGAGAAGCCTCCAAGATCTTTGTGATTGTAAACTGTTATTACTTTGCATAGTTACAGGATCTTTGAGCAATATGTATTTGTTTCGAATTCAGAAAACAACTAGTTCTGAATCTTTCTTCTTTCTTGTGATACTATTTATTTTTGGCATAAATGCTTTATATTTTCCTTTATCTTGCAATCAAGTGATAATTATGGCAAAGAAGTAACTTGTGCAATATTTTCCTTTCAATTTGTTGATGAAATGGCCACAAGGCCAGTAAGAAAACTTATAGGCAACAGTGGAAAGTCTTGAATTCTAGATCTTCATGTCTTTCCTTTTCTCTGCTTTGTTGTTCTAGTTTGACTTCCCCTTCTTTGTTCAATCCTTGCCTCCATTAAAATCTGATACTAAGAGTGCACGAGTGTTCTATCTTCTGGACTACCCAAACAAACCGTTCAAGTTTGAGCTATAACATGCTATGTTGCCCCTGAGCATCCACACTAAGAGCATTCACAACAATTTCTAATAAACTCTCTATTCCCAACTTTGAAGAATATATCAAACAAATCATTATACAACAGTTTTCTTATCCTTATTTAACTCTCTATTTTAATCTTATATGCAAAATGATATTTCACACCCTCATTTAAGTGGACAACTCATTAATCATACACATCTTGACATTATTGTCACATGACTTTTTTACTACTTCATTTTCAAATTATAAATTGATATAAATTTATTTAATTTATGTCCATATAATCATATTTAAATTTACACAAATTAACTTTTTAAAAGTTAATATAGATTTTATGTACATTTACAGCTACAATCCATTCAACACTCGCTCCATAAATTACTTAAAATTTAAAATAAAATAAAATTTATCTTACAGTGGAATACCATTGATAAATTATATTCTCTTTTATAAATTATAAAATTATTATTAACTTTTATAAGTCAATTTAATGCATTCTCAAACTTAATAATTTTGCTAAGAATTGTAAAAATAATAAATTTTATAAGTAATAGTATTTTTTTTCTAAATAAGTTACATATGTATTGATTGAATTTATATTAATTTTAAATTTAAAAATATCACATACTTACTTCAAAAAAGATTAATAAATTAATAGCAATTTATAATTAAAAACAAGAGGTTATAGTATATTACATCTATTATAAGCTCTAACGCGTGAAGTCAATACAAATGTCAAATAGTTACAACGGTCAAAACATGTTTTTGACTGTTTGAACTTTTTAATTTTATTATTTAAAGAATCAATATAAGAAACCTGTTGGGTACATAGTGGAAAAATTGAATCCATATCCTGCAGAATGACCTAATGACACTCCAAAGCAGACTATCGTAAGTTGAGGCAAAAGGAGTTTCTTCGAAGAAACTTAAACCGAAATTTGCTGCCTGTAATCATACTAGAAAGAAATTGTAGTTCCTAACCTGTATTCCCAAAGCCAGTGTACCTGTTAAGCGAGTTTAGTTTGATAGCCATATTTAACAAACATACATTTCACAAGGGGCATACCTTAGTTCTGCAAATGTTAACAGATTAGTTCTGCATAGCACTTATTCTGCAGCAGCTGTGCGCAGATTAGCAGCCGATTGTAGCAATGATAGCCTGCTGTTAAAGCATTCCACCAGACAGTTAGGTATGCTTGCACTTATCACATCCCCTCCCTGACTTTAGGACTAACTAATAAGCCAAGGAAAACCGGCACCAACCTGCTGGACATACAATCTAGGTTCAGTAGCTTAGGAGATTTTTCTGTCCCATTTTTAATTGGGCTCACCAGAGTCTGGTGAAGAAAGGTAGGCCTTGTTGTGTATCTTAAAGGAAACTATATATATATAGAGCAAGGATCAAGTGCATACCCCTTATCTTACTCACCCGTGCTTACCCCCCTTTAGGCGACGGTTTCGGTTATACAACCGTCGTCTATACTTTTAGTGACGCTATATGTTGTCCGTCGCTAAAAGTATAAACGACGGTTGTATGACCAAAACCGTCGCCTAAAGGGGGGTAAGCACGGGTGAGTAAGATAAGGGGTATGCATTTGATCCGGACCGTATATATATATATATATATATATATATATATATATATATATATATATATATATATATATATATATATATATATATAGAGGCCGGATCCTGTCCGGACTCCCGGACAGGTTTAAAATCCGGACCTTTTTTTTTTTTTTTGTTTTTTTTTCGAAACAACTAAAAAAAAAAAATTTATGGAATTGGAATTTTTACATTATACAGTGTTTTGGGCGTGATTTGGATGCCTATAACAAAATATGTCTGTACAGTCTGGGCAGACTGTACATACATTGGTTGGTGTAGGTATTAAAAACACACCCAAAACACTGTATTATTGAAAAATTTCAGTTCCATAAAATTTTTTTTTTTTTAGTTGTTTTAAAAAAAAAAGCAAAAAAAAAAAAAAAAAAGGTCTGGATTTTCTCCCGTCCGGGAGGTCCGGACCTGATCCATTTTCTATATATATATATATATATATATATATTAACTTATCTTGTAGAAAAAGATTTGTCAAATCTAGTACTTAGTACTATGTTCTTAGGACAATTATGCCCTCCGTGTGGTGCTCAGAATTGATAGCACTTGTCTCCCAAGATACAATGACAACGTATAATTTAGTAGCACTACAAAAAGTATACTCTACGAACCAAAGAAATGATCGAACTTTCTCTCTCAAAATGAACTAAGGAAACTGATGAAGAAATAAAAACTTGAAAGCTTTAATTATATGCAGCTTGAATGCTTGAGAAATGAATGAATGAGAAGGTTGCCCCCTCCTATGTAACACCCCAGTCCCACATCGAAAGATAGGGGTAAAATTTGTCTGCATATAAGGAATTAAGTAATTACCAATAGTACCATCAAGTCATGACATTTTGGGAGCCTGTGGTGGGCTAAGATGACCCAAAAAGATACTATTGGGCCAGTGATTTGAGGCCTTATTTGGATGGATTTGATTCGATTCGGACTTGGGATTTGACCCAAGATTTATTCCGGACTCGGAATTTGACCCGGGTTGTTTCATCCTATCTATTTATAGGAGGGGTTGGTGACCCTTCTCGAATGGATACTTATCCCTTGAAAAGGCACGAGATGCTACTGAAAAGACATGACATGATATCCTTTGGTCAAAGCGACGTAGTTTTGATCATTTGTAGAATGAGCGCGTCTATTCAGATCTATTAAACGACGTTGTTTTAGCATTAGCAGAACCAAAACTAAATAGTTTTAGCCTTAGTATAAATGGCGCGACGAAACGACGTAATTTTGGGCCTTCTGTTCAGACGGATACACTTTCAGCAGATACTGTTTCTCAAAACGACACAGTTTTGATATAAGAAATACTATTTATCAAAACGACACAGTTTTGATAATAGAATTGAATAAATAAAATTTAAATAAATTTTATCTAAAAAATTATATACAAGGACCCGCGCCAAGCCGGCCGGCAGCGCGCGTGGGTTCGAACCAAGCCTTGGCTAAATCATTTTCCTTCCACAAAAGTGGGGTGCCCCTTGGGGCCCAAACCCAAGAGCAATTTTCTTTTATATAAACACATTAAAAGTTTAATTCTTAATCTATGTATGACTTAATTTTTCCCATATGTATTTATTACTCCCTCCTATTCATATTAAGTGCCGTTTTGGAGAGTTTTATTTTATTCAATATAAGTGTCGTTTTGGAATCCCTATGCAATATTGCACTATTTTTTCCTAATTTGCCCCTTTATTTAATATGCTTAGTAAATGCAATTCCATGGACCATTGTGGAGAGAGAAATAATTAATTAGGGATACAAAAGACATTTTGTGTTATTTCTTAATAAGTGTGATTAACTCTAAAAAGACACTTAATATGAATAGGAGGGAGTATCATTTATCATTTCCATTTCCAAGTATGATCTTTGGGAGTTAATATCACATTCACTACTCCATGGATTTGAGCTTCCAAATACTTAATTTAATCTACCCATGGAGTAGAACACATTAATATATGAAATCATTCAAAATAATTAATGACACCCACATTAAGGCTCAAATTCTAACATCAATACTAAGGAAAAGACAAAGATGAAGGCGTGAAACCTTTCCCTACCATAAACACTACCAACCATAAGGGCTAGCATTTCAAATACAGTTTACAGCCTGAAAGGGGGAAAAGACATACAAGAAAACAAAAAATAATTCAGTATTGTACGCTTTGTTAAATCCCGCAGGTCTCTGTGCATGTTATAGCTTCTAAGAATGTATGTTTGCACATGGACAATATATAAGATTTGTAATAGGATGTAACTGCATTTATTTTAGTAATTAGTACCAAGCAAATATGAAGGCACTAAACCTTTTCCTACCATAAACATTGTAATTAACTATACCATAAACATTGCAATTAACTATACCATTTAAATCTGTGTTTGAATTGAAAGAATGTATATATGGAGGACGACATGAAATGATTTTAAGGTATTTTAAGTATATGTTTGGTTGTTGGTGCCTTGGTGGTGGTGGGTGTTGTCATATAATTACAAAATTGTCACGTATATTCATTCCATTGGAATGAATTTTATTCCACATCCTCCACATGGAATATAAAAGCAAAGGGATGAAATAAATTTTTTATTCCATTGGAATAATCATTTATCTTCCAAAATAATCATCAAATACATTATTTTTATTTCCTTCATTTCTTCCTCTATTTCATTCCCTCAATCCAAAAGTAGCATTAATTGTAAGACCTCGAATTTTATGAAATAAAAGTATTCAATTTTCCTTATAATTACTATTCAGTAAATGGTTAAATTGATAAAAAGCAAAGTTAAGGGCGCTATATGAATTTTTTTTTCAAAATAAGCAAGTGGTTATAAAATATTCATTGTTGTCGGGGAATATTCGTATGGTCGTGGAATATTCTTGTTGTCGGGGAATATTCGTACGACGACGCAACCATTTGTGGGCCCCATAACAAAATAACTGTCGGATGAAAAAAATGACAAATTTGAGTTTTTATAAATAACGGTGTAATCGTTACCGTTAACACTATTGGAATACCCGGTGGGTAAAGTAAAGTAATACACGTTGCACAGTAGCACACAGTATTGCACAATATTTTTGAATTAGTGATTCTTACGTAAGAAGGCACTACTCAATAATTGTTATAGTAATTACTGTTCAATATTTTATTTTATTGATTCAATAATTACTGCTTTGATAGTTTATATTATTGTTGTTTCAATAATTGTCATTGCACATTATTTCCCATTATCAGATCAATAATTCATATTATTTGAATAATATTATTAGACAGCATTATTGGCAATGTCTAGAAAGTTCTGTCAAGGAGAGGTTTGGTCACCTAATTGCGCACCAGTAAGGAGAAATCCTTATCGAAAATTCCTCTCTTTCCTGGGAACCACCTGGTTGTCATAATTGTGATTCTGTAATATTATTTGTGAATAATTAATTATTGATTTATATGATAAGGAAATATTTATTTGATACGGATATAAATGATGGATTTATTTATGTGATTATAAATGAAGGAATTAATGTTGAGGTGTTTTATCAATATTTTGTCGGATTGGAGGTATTAAAAGATCAAATCGGTGTTCTTAAAGCCCTATTGTGTGAGTTATAATTTTAATCCGACCGTTGGATCGTTGTGATTTTTGGATATGTTATACATATATAAGTTGAGTATATGTCCACAAATTTTGAACTGTTAAAAATCAACGTATGATTTGTTATGAATTTTAAAAGGTGTTAAAAATAATCCGTTTATGAATTTCGGATATTTTCTGTCTGGAATTTGGAAAAACTTAAAGCTGTAAAGTTGTAGAGAATTCGATTTCGTATGGAATGGACATAAAATTCGTATTTTTCTGATAAACGAGATATTTTCTATGAATTACTGAAGTTTTGAAAAATAAAATTATTTTTATTAAAATTGGGTTGGACCCACTTTTGGTTGTTGAGAAAACATGTGCTGATTTTGGGTGGGCCCCACTGTGGTGGCTGAGAAATTGGTCTAGCTTGGATGCGTAGGAGAGAAGAAAATAATATAATATTATTTTATTAATTTAGTCTTCTTTGGTGTTCTAGGATTTTCCTATAAATAGGCTGTAACACCCCCTTTCCAAAATAGAAAGAGAGGTTACTCAAAACACAACAAAACTGATGAGTTTAATAGCAAGGCTCAAAGCCCCAAAAGAATAGTCTTAATTAACTAATAAATACCACAAATCACCCATAATAAATCTCAAACTGTCTCAAACCACAATCTAAAATAATTATTACAATTCCAAGTAACTGACACATCAAGTCTAAACAGAATATTTCTAAATCATTGGAATGAATGGAGCTCTCATCACACTTGCCCTTGATCCCCCTGATTACCTGCCGGAAGACAAAACACAGCATGAGCCAAATTCCCAGTACGGATATAGAATACAAGAATAATGAAACAAAATAACTAATACAATTAAATGAAATGAGACGAAACGAACTGAAACGAAACGAACAAAACTAACACAACGAAATAATAGGCTGAATCAAGTGGCTGGGTGTTATTTCATACCGAGCTCAGAATATAATAATATAACTTGCCACACAGGCAAGTCAAATAATGCCACACAGGCAATCAAAATAATGCCACACAGGCAATCACACATCGGACTGCGCAATCCAGATGCGTGCAAAATCGGAAGGTGTGTTTGGCACAAACATCACCAATCCGCAGAACAGAACAGAACAGAAACTAGGGTCGACCCATACGCCTCCCACAACAAAACACCAAATGGCCAACTCCCACCGGAGCACACAACGGAGACGCCGTGGACTGATCACACCGCCACGGAAGGTGTCATGCCTCGGTGCCAAGAGGACATGCCTGTGGTACCCCCACAGGTGGTTATAGCTCAGGTATACCCTACGGTATTCTAACAAAATATAATGTCACAACACATGCGACACAACAAAGGGGTTCTAACATGTACATGTTAAACTGAAACGAGATATCAACACAAAGTCTCCAAAAATATTAACATGCACATTACTACAAATATCAAAATAAATTTAGACATGTTGTACTAGTCTACAGAGTACAAATATGAGTTCCAACTATGAACGCCAAACGAAACTATCACAATGGATTTGACAAGAAATAATCATGAGAGGCAATACTAATTTTCAAAACGCATAACGAAACGAACAAATTAAAAACAAAAGAGTCTCGCTGAAAGAGTACGGAATCCGTACCTGGATTAAGCAATGTAATACCCAAAGTATATTCCAAAAACTCGTTTAGATTCTCTCCGTTCAATCTAAATAATTTAATAAAGTTTTATTACAATCCAATCATTAATAACATAATACTATTAATTTTATTATTAAAAACTTTTATAACTAAGTTGGCAAAATTAATTAGTTTAAATTAATATACATAACTTCAATTTGATTTACCAATTTCGAATTATAAATTTAATGGCTAAATATTTATTAAAATATAATATATATATATATATATATAATAAAATAAAAATTGAAACCATCGCCTGCAGCGTTGCTGCAGGCTTGAAATCTCTTAATATGTCTATATATATATATAATGTAATTAAGCAATAACTTGTTAATATGCCTATATATATATATATATATATACACCTGCAGCCAATCTTATATATATATATATATATATATATATATATATATATATATATATATATATAACGCTAGAAATAGTAAAAGTATATATATAAACATTAGAACTTTGACTGCCACCCTATTCATGTCTACAAATCCAATCCCACAAAAATCATATAGCCGAAAGCAGCAAAAGAAAGAAAAAAAAAACAACAACAAACCTGATACAATAAGCGGCGGCGCTTCTCTTCTTCTTTTCCCTCAATATGTATTAGACGTATACAAGGAAGATTAGGTTTTAATATTTATTTATTAACATGTCTTATTAACTCTCCTAATTTTAATAAGAAAAAAAATACTCAATTCTAAATTTGACCCACTTAATTTTAAAGCCCAATATTATCAATTTGATTTACCCATCACTTATTATTACATCAGCCCATAAAAATTAAATGATTATTTGACTCAATTAAATGATATCCAATAAATATATTTTAAAACAAGGTAATTTTTTTTTATTATTATTTAACATTATTATTATTTTTCGGGTATTACATCACCTACCCCTTAAAAAGGATTCCGTCCCCGGAATCAAAAGAATGGGACGTACCTAATTTTCAAAGAGATGCGGATACTCCGCTCGAATAGACTCCTCCATCTCCCAAGTGGCTTCCCGCTCCGAATGATTCTTCCACAAAACCTTAACAAACGGAATAGTCTTCCTCCTCATGATCCTTTCTTGACGATCCAAAATCACCTCAGCTTGCTCATCACAAGTAAGATCCTCCCGAATCTTATCGAATGGATATTGCACCACGTGCAACGGATGATAATGATAACTTCTCAATACCGACACATGGAACACATTGTGCACATGAGCTAGCTGTGGAGGCAAAGCTAACCGATATGCAACCTCACCAATCCTCTCCAGAATCTCAAATGGTCCAATATAACGCGGACTAAGTTTTCCTTTCAAGCCAAATCGCCGAATGCCCTTCCAAGGAGAAACTTTTAGAAACACATGCTCGCCAGGTTCAAACTCTAAAGTCCTCCTATGCTTATCAGCATAACTCTTCTGCCGTGATCGAGCCGACTTCAATTTCTCCTTAGCCACCGCTACCTTTTCCGTAGTGATCTGAACTAACTCAGGCCCTTCTATAGCCCTTTCGCCAACCTGATCCCAACAAGTTGGTACCCGACACTTTCTACCATACAATGCCTCAAAAGGAGCCATTCCAATACTTGCATGCCAGCTGTTGTTATATGCAAACTCAACTAGGCTCAAGTAATCATCCCAATTACCCGACCACTCAAGTGCACAAGACCTCAACATGTCCTCTAATGTCTGAATAGTCCGTTCGGATTGACCATCAGTTTGCGGATGGAAAGAAGTACTGAAGTTGAGCCGAGTGCCCCAAGCTCGTTGAAACCCTTTCCAGAACCGTGAAGTGAATCGTGGGTCCCGATCTGAAACAATAGACACCGGAGTACCATGAAGTCTAACAATCTCCTGCTGAAAGATATGTGCCAACCTATCCACCGAGTAACCCTCATGGATCGCCAAAAAGTGTGCCGATTTGGTCAACCGGTCCACCACTACCCATATGGCATCATTCTTCCTGAAAGTCTTCGGCAACCCAGTCACAAAATCCATCGTGATATCCTCCCACTTCCACACTGGAATGTCTAACTGTTGCAACAACCCACTAGCTCGCTGATGTTCTATCTTCACTTGTTGACAAGTGAGGCACTTTCCAACATATTCAGCCACGTCTCGTTTCATCCCATTCCACCAAAAATTCTTCTTCAAATCTCTATACATCTTCGTAGAACCTGGATGAATTGAAAATGGCGAACTATGAGCCTCAGCCAGCACAGCCTCACGAAAGATTGGGTCTGACGGTACACACAACCGCTCACCCAATCAAATCACACCATGGTCATCAATACGAAACTCGGACTGCTTGCCCTCCTCTAAATTCTGCGTCATACTCCACAACTCCCCATCTTCCTTTTGAGCTTCTTTGACCCGCGAGATAAGAGAGGGCTCCACTCTCATACCCGCCAAATGCCCATCTGAACCTCGTACATACAACTCTAACTCGATTCGCTCCATATCCGAAATAAGCTGAGGTTGTGTAATAAGGGCAGCTACACTCCCTGAACTCTTTCGGCTAAGAGCATCTGCAACCACATTTGCCTTCCCCGGGTGATACTGAATCCTCGCATCATAATCCTTTAGAAGTTCCAACCAACGCCTCTGCCTCATATTGAGCTCCTTCTGAGTGAAAATGTATTTAAGACTTTTGTGATCGGTGAAGATATCACAAGTCTCTCCATACAAATAATGCCTCCAAATCTTTAAGGCAAAGATCACCGCTGCCAACTCCAAATCATGTGTGGGGTAGTTCACCTCATAAGGTTTAAGCTGCCTAGAAGCATAAGCAATCACCTTACCGTGTTGCATCAAAACACACCCCAAGCCCTTCTTAGAAGCATCACTATAAATCTGATAGCCTCCTGTCCCCGACGGCAATGCAAGTATAGGAGCTGACACAAGTCGTTTCTTCAACTCCTCGAAACTCTTCTCCCGCTCCTCACTCCACATAAACTTCACACCCTTTCTCATCAACTGAGTCAATGGTAAGGCAAGAAAGGAAAACCCTTCCACAAACCGCCTATAATACCCTGCCAAACCCAAGAAACTCCTAATCTCTGTCACCGTAGTAGGTCTCGGCCATTTAGTGATAGCCTCAACCTTCGCAGGATCCACCTTAATGCCTTCAGCAGAAACAACGTGGCCCAAAAATGCAACCTGCTCCAACCAAAACTCACATTTAGAGAATTTAGCATACAATTTCTCTTTCTGCAAAATTCCCAACACTGTGCGAAGATGCTCCTCATGTTCCTCCGTAGACTTTGAGTAAACCAAAATATCATCAATAAAGACAATGACAAATTGGTCCAGGTACTCCCTGAACACCCGATTCATCAAATCCATAAACACCGCCGGAGCGTTAGTCACACCGAATGGCATCACCAGAAACTCGTAATGCCCATATCGGGTACGAAAAGCCGTCTTAGGGATATCCTCATCCCTCACCCTCAACTGATGATATCCCGACCTCAAGTCTATCTTCGAAAAATACTTTGCTCCCTGAAGTTGGTCAAACAAGTCATCAATCCTCGGCAATGGATACCGATTCCTGATGGTGATCTTGTTCAACTCCCTGTAGTCTATACACAATCTCATAGACCCATCCTTCTTCTTAACAAACAAGACCGGAGCACCCCATGGCGAAACACTCGGGCGAATTACACCACGATCCAACAATTCTTGCAACTGTTCCTTCAACTCTTGCAACTCCAATGGTGCCATCCGATACGGCGCCTTAGAGATAGGCTCCGCACCAGGAACAAGTTCAATAGCAAACTCCACTTCCCGCTGCGGTGGCAAACCTGACAACTCCTCAGGGAACACATCAGAAAAATCACGAACAATTGGAACATCCTCAATAAGAGACTCACCCTTAGAGGTATCCTTCACAAACGTCAAATACCCATCACAACCCTTTGCCACCAACTTTTCAGCCTTCAAGGCCGAAATTAACTTCACCATTCTACTCGGCTGAGAACCCTGATATACGAATTCTGGAGACTTCACATCTCCAAATATAACCTTCTTCGCCTGACAATCTATAGTGGCCTGGTGCTTATCTAACCAGTCCATCCCAAGAATGATATCGAAATCGTGCATACACATCGGAAGGAGATTAACGCTACGAATCTTATCCCCAAAACTGATCGGACACCCTCGATACAAATCAGAAATAACTACAGAAGTCCCCATCGGGGTAGAAATAGACATAACAGAATCTAATAACTGAGATGGCACACCCAGGTGCCGAACAAAAGACTGAGCAACAACAGAATGAGTAGAACCCGTATCAAATAAAATAGACGCCTCACGATTGCCAACTAAAAGAGTACCAGAAATAGTACCTGGTGCATCTGCCGCCTGGTTATACGTCAAAGCAAAGACTCGACCACCCTGACGCTGACCTCCATTGCCACCATTATCACCACCTCCACCATTTCCGCGTGGACCGGTACAATCCCTAGCAATATGACCCATCTGTCCACACAAGAAGCATCCACCTGTGAGTCTGTGACACTGCCTCCCCGGATGAATAGCCCCACAAATAGCACAAGGAGCTATCGGAATAAGATTCGGGTTACCCCCACCAGCTGGTCCCGGATAACGACCCTGATTTTGCCTCTGCGGACGATTCTGTCCCTGCTGACGATTTTGTCTATACCAAGGTAGCTGAAGCTGACGATTCTTCCCTTGCTGAGGCATTTGCTGATAACCCCTGTTCTGATTCTGACCACGCCACTGCCCCTGCTGAACACCACGATTCCTGTTCCACTGACCACCTTGATTTCTTCCATGCTGACCCGAAGCTTGACCCTGCTGGTCATCTCTGTCCCTCTTTCGACTCCCTTCCGGTTTAGAAGACCGAAAGTCCTGTCTCTCCATCTCAATATTCTTGGCCGCATTGGCCACTGCTGACACGTCTGCGAACTTGGTATTAATGAGATGCTGCCGATACCTGTAATGGATCCTCCACTTGAATTTCTCTGCCTGTTCTGCTGTGGTCCCTGCTGAGGTTCCAGCAAATCCTGCCAACCTAGTGAACCTCGTCATGAACTCCGTGATGGACTCATCATCTTTCTGTCGAATAGACAGATACTCTCTGGCATAGGCCTCTTTATCAGCAGCTGGAAAGTACTGCTGATAAAAGACCTCACAAAACTCAGCCCAACCAAGTGTTTCAACATAACCATCACCCTTTGTTGTTTTCATCGCTTTCCACCACCTCTGTGCATCCCCTTCCAGCTTATAAGCAGCAAGTAACACTTTCTGATTATCCGAGCACCCCAACACATCAAAAATCTTCTCTAAGTGGGCAATCCAATTCTCTGCATCAATTGGAGTTGGAGCTGAACTGAATGCCTGTGGTTTCTGCTTTTGAAACCTTTCCAACCACACATACATTGGAACCACCTGCTGATCAATACCATATGTATTCACTTCCTCTTCGTTTGCATATGGAACATTATTTCTCGGGTTCTCCTGTTCAGGAATTTCTGGTGGCGGCTGCTGCATTGCCTGTACAACCTGCGCCACCAACTGAGGTAACGCCTGATTCACAGCCTGATTTACCAAGGTAGCCAACTGAGCATTAATCTTATCATTAGGTTGCTCATTGGACCGACCTTCACCTCTTCCCCTGTTGTTACCTCGCCTCCCAGCAACTCTAGCCGATCTACGAGCCATCTAACAAAGAGATCAACGAATAGATAACAAGCAGATTAGAGACAGATTCGAATATAGCTGATATAATAGCTGAACAGAAAATCAAACAGAACAAAAACCTAACCCAGAAGTCTACCCATAACTCACAGGTCAAACCTAAATAGGTTTTCTACAAGAAAGAACCTAAGCTCTGATACCAACTCTGTAACACCCACTTTCCAAAATAGAAAGAGAGGTTACTCAAAACACAACAAAACTGATGAGTTTAATAGCAAGGCTTAAAGCCCCAAAAGAATAGTCTTAATTAACTAATAAATACCACAAATCACCCATAATAAATCTCAAACTGTCTCAAACCACAATCTAAAATAATTATTACAATTCCAAGTAACTGACACATCAAGTCTAAACAGAATATTTCTAAATCATTGGAATGAATGGAGCTCTCATCACACTTGCCCTTGATCCCCCTGATTACCTGCCGGAAGACAAAACACAGCATGAGCCAAATGCCCAGTACGGATATAGAATACAAGAATAATGAAACAAAATAACTAATACAATTAAATGAAATGAGACGTAACGAACTGAAACGAAACGAACAAAACTAACACAACGAAATAATAGGCTGAATCAAGTGGCTGGGTGTTATTTCATACCGAGCTCAGAATATAATAATATAACTTGCCACACAGGCAAGTCAAATAATGCCACACAGGCAATCAAAATAATGCCACACAGGCAATCACACATCGGACTGCGCAATCCAGATGCGTGCAAAATCGGAAGGTGTGTTTGGCACAAACATCACCAATCCGCAGAACAGAACAGAACAGAAACAAGGGTCGACCCATACGCCTCCCACAACAAAACACCAAATGGCCAACTCCCACCGGAGCACACAACGGAGACGCCGTGGACTGATCACACCGCCACGAAAGGTGTCATGCCTCGGTGCCAAGAGGACATGCCTGTGGTACCCCCACAGGTGGTTATAGCTCAGGTATACCCTACGGTATTCTAACAAAATATAATGTCACAACACATGCGACACAACAAAGGGGTTCTAACATGTACATGTTAAACTGAAACGAGATATCAACACAAAGTCTCCAAAAATATTAACATGCACATTACTACAAATATCAAAATAAATTTAGACATGTTGTACTAGTCTACAGAGTACAAATATGAGTTCCAACTATGAACGCCAAACGAAACTATCACAATGGATTTGATAAGAAATAATCATGAGAGGCAATACTAATTTTCAAAACGCATAACGAAACGAACAAATTAAAAACAAAAGAGTCTCGCTGAAAGAGTACGGAATCCGTACCTGGATTAAGCAATGTAATACCCAAAGTATATTCCAAAAACTCGTTTAGATTCTCTCCGTTCAATCTAAATAATTTAATAAAGTTTTATTACAATCCAATCATTAATAACATAATACTATTAATTTTATTATTAAAAACTTTTATAACTAAGTTGGCAAAATTAATTAGTTTAAATTAATATACATAACTTCAATTTGATTTACCAATTTCGAATTATAAATTTAATGGCTAAATATTTATTAAAATATAATATATATATATATATAATAAAATAAAAATTGAAACCATCGCCTGCAGCGTTGCTGCAGGCTTGAAATCTCTTAATATGTCTATATATATATATAATGTAATTAAGCAATAACTTGTTAATATGCCTATATATATATATATACACCTGCAGCCAATCTTATATATATATATATAACGCTAGAAATAGTAAAAGTATATATATAAACATTAGAACTTTGACTGCCACCCTATTCTTGTCTACAAATCCAATCCCACAAAAATCATATAGCCGAAAGCAGCAAAAGAAAGAAAAAAAAAACAACAACAAACCTGATACAATAAGCGGCGGCGCTTCTCTTCTTCTTTTCCCTCAATATGTATTAGACGTATACAAGGAAGATTAGGTTTTAATATTTATTTATTAACATGTCTTATTAACTCTCCTAATTTTAATAAGAAAAAAAAATACTCAATTCTAAATTTGACCCACTTAATTTTAAAGCCCAATATTATCAATTTAATTTACCCATCACTTATTATTACATCAGCCCATAAAAATTAAATGATTATTTGACTCAATTAAATGATATCCAATAAATATATTTTAAAACAAGGTAATTTTTTTTATTATTATTATTTAACATTATTATTATTTTTCGGGTATTACATAGGCGCTTAAGTTAGAATAGAAAATCACACCAGAAACATAAGTTTTCTCTCTATATATTTGTTGATCGATTTCGCAATCAATGAATATGTGCAAGTATACACGGTCAACTAGTAATAAAGTGAAAGTAGAGTATCGTTCCCACGAGGAATTATTTAAAAAAAAATCACCAAGTACTAATTCTTAACCAAACTAATTTTATTTAAACAATCTCAAATCGTGATTTTCCTAATTAAGAAAACTAAATTAACTAATTAAACCGAATTGCTTTATAAATGAATTCAAATAAATAAAGATTAAGACTTCAATATCCCCAATTATGAACTATAGATCAATTATCTAATTATCCCAATTATTATGTCTACTGAATTGTTAACAGGAATTCTCAAATGCCAAAAGTCCTTTTCCAAGTGATCAATTGACTTCTATTTAATCCAAATTAATCTTGCTATATTCCTATGCAAAACAATTGAATTAAACTCCTTCAATTCCAATTCCTTATGTGTTACACGCGGTGAACATATATTTCCATTCAATTCATAAACCTAATTATTCACCATGTAAATAACTAAGTCACATGTTATCATGCCCAGTTCTAACCCTAGAATTACTCTTTCAATTCCTTCTAGAGTAACAAGGTAATTACTGATCAAATAATTAAGCAATAAGAACAAGACAAGATAAACAATTCACTTTGACACAAATAATTGGAATAAATCGAATAACTAATTTATAGACATAAAAGGTTCAATTAAAATCTTAGTAAAAGTGTTAGTTCATAATTAATGAATTAAAACCAAGAATCTACAACTGAATATACATTAAAAGATAAAAGTATGACAAGAGAAGAGAATAGAATCTGTTGTCAGTAAATCTGATGCTCCCCTCTTGCTCTTGCTCTTGATCTTCAGTGATCTCCAAGTTGCTTTAATCTCCAAAACTAATTAAGAACTAGGGTTTATATTCTAATCTAATGAAGTGCATCTCTAATCTAATCTATGTATTCTCCATTTATTTTAAGTCTTACATTATGTATTTATAGGTTACAAGTCCAATTTTTAGCTTAGGAACAAACCCAATCCAATTTGGAGTAAAAAAGGTATCAAAATTCGCCCTAAAACGCGTCCAAGCTTGACCACTGACTTCCCCAGCACCCCGGCGCTGGAACCCTGCCCCCTAGCGCCCCAGCGCTGCCACTTTTTCTGACATTTTTCTGCTCCAACGTCCTTTGGGAAAATGGCCATAACTTCTTCGTCCGAACTCCGATTTCAATGATTCAAGATGTTCCGGAAAGAGGAGACATAGATATACAACTTTTATTCTTTAAGTTTTTCGAAATAAAGTCCGGAGAAATACTCAAATTGGCTTTGAAGTGACTGTTGTGTAAATGGAAAGCCGAAAACGCGAATCTAGCCACCCCAAACGTCGATCTATGTAACTTTTGTCCCAATTCCTACAAAACAATGTAAAACATGCATGAATAGACACAAACACTTAAAAACATCCACAAGATTAAGCTCAAACGCACTCAATTCATGTGTATAAAACTTACTCATCAAATACCCCCAAACTTAAACCTTTGCTTGTCCTTAAGCAAAAACATGAAAGAACTAAAAATAAACAAACTAACTTAACTACTTGAATGCATATGCATAATCTACTTCCTAATATACCTACGAACCCAGTAATAAATTAATATGATATATAGCAACAGGCCTCAAAGATACCATTGATACTTAAACAATTTATCCGATCAAATCAAAGTCCATAACTCTAACCAGCTAGTCAATCCAAACATGTCATCACCTATGTTGTGCGTGTGTGCTTGTTAACCATTCTAACCAACCACAGTTCAAGATAATCACATAACAAACTTCTTAGAAGGAAAATTTCAGTTCCGATTCAATTAATTTTTCGAACATGACAACTCCAGTTAAAACTAAGCAATTACCAAGTCTAAGGGTAAATATAGGATTTATTTCTACCTTTATTCAATCACGAGGGCATTTTTTCTCTTTCTCGTGTTTTTTTTTCATTTTTTTTATTTTTCTCATGGCTGTGCAATGTCTTATTCCCTTAGGCTTTTCAGTGTTACCTTAATGAGCTTTCGACCAACGACTCCCAAACCATTAAGACCTTAGGGCGCTAGGTATAAAGACAATTCCCTCGGGCTTACTTACTCAAGTAACAAAGGCCACAAAACTAGACAAGCATGCCACGGTGTCTATTCTCTTTTTCTGGATTTTTTAATTTTTTTTTCTTTTCATCATTTCTTTTCTTTTTTTTTCATTTTCTTTTTTCTATATATATATATCCCATAGATTCCCCCAAACTCAAGCTTTTACGTCATTCCAACCTTTACCGCCAGTTCACTAATTTCCTTAAATTTTAACCAAGATTTTCCCTTAGAAACAAATTATGAAACACTTGAACCAAGTGGATTAAAACAGTTAAACTTTAAGTGCTAACCGATTACATAAGTTTCAGACTCTTTAAGTGCTAACCGATTACATAAGTTTGAGACTGACTCAAATTATCATCATGATTAAAATTAGAACTCATCATCAATTATCAACACTGTTCAAGTTAACATGCAAAACCAATCTTATCATAGGCCGAGCTAAGACCACACCAACCTATCACATAGATTCATGCAAAAAAATACAATTATACTATATGAACACATACTAATGCAACACATATATGAATATGCAAATAACTACCATGTATTATATGCAACCTAAAAAAAACACAATGCTAAGACAAAAAAAAATTGAACTACCATGCAGATAACTAACTATATGCAATACGACACTACAATGCCCCCAAACTTAAACTAGACATTGTCCTCAATGGCTAAAATAGAAAAAATTAAAGTAGATGACTTCCTTGAAAATATAGCAATCTTCCTCCTTGTCCACTAAGTTTGGAGAATACGCTAGGCACATGGAACAAATTGGACACCACACTTGAATTAGACTTGAATAACCTGTAAACCATGATAGAAACAATTTTATTAAATTTTAAATAAATGCCAATTCAAAACTACTAATATAAAACCTAATAAAAACTAAAAATAAAAATTAAACTTGGGTTGCCTCCCAATAAGCGCTTGTTTTATAGTCTCAGCCTGACTTCTTCAATTCGCTATCCAATTCCCCTACGAAAATTGAGGAACCCTCCATCCATCAGTAACAATGTCTCTTTTAGGAGGTTCCCAATTGTAATGGCCATTGAGTTTAAGTCACCTAGCATGATCTTTTTAGATAGGATCCCCATTAAGTACGGCAAACCACTAGGTGCTTTACCCATTGTGTTTGTGATCAAATTATGGCATGGAAGCTTGTCAAATATAATGGGCTCTTCCTCTATATTCTCCTTTTCAACCCACCATGACTCCACAGTTATACTAGCTCTTATGTCACAAAGAGCTTTGCCTACGACATGACTGCCAATTGGGCATGGTTTTGCAAAACTTCCCGGATTCTTGAACTTTGGTGGAGGAGGCACATGGGATACTAATGAAATCAGTTCATCTTCATTGAATCTTACAGTTAAATCTTCGTCGATCTCCTTTTCCTTGACTGTCTCTTGCAAATCCTTTCCACTACGTAGAGTCACAGCCTTGCAATGCTCATCTCTACCCGGATTTATCTCTGTATCACTAGGGAGTGTTCCAAGTGGGCGGTTATTCAATGCAAGTGCTATCTTCCCAAATTGATTTTCCAGATTCTTTATCGACGCACCTTGGCTTTTTCATAATCAGCTCTACTTGATTCAATATTTTGTCTTGTTCATCGTTCCCTTTTTAGTAGCTCTAATGAATTTTTCCAAGGCTTCTTCCAAACTTGATTTCCTTTCTAGTTGTTGTGGAGTCTGATTTTGAAATCCGAATGTGTTTTGCTGTCTAGGCGCTTGAGCTTGATTGTTACTCCAAGAAAATCCCGGATGATTTCTCCAACCCGAATTATACGTGTTTTGGTTCGGATTCGGTTGGGTAGACCGACTATAGCTCCCTACGAACTGAGCTTATTCAGTGTTTATGGCACACTGATCTGTAGCATGACTCCCAGAACATAACTCACAAACCATAGCTACTTGTTGCGTGGATGGTGGACTCCATGTTTCCATTTTCTTAGCTATTGCGGACACCTGTGCTGCCAATTTTGAAAGTGTCGCGAGTCCATCAATCCCTGTTTCCATTGGTTGAGTTATGTTTTCCATCCTTCACCTCCGTTGGGCTGCGATAACCTCCAACGTCTTCGAATTTACCTCAATTTGTATTGGCTCTAAAGAAAATGTATGAAGTCCATTAATCCCTGTTTCCCTTGGTTGAGTCATGTTTGTGTATGGCCATTGATACGCAAAGTCATCCATGGTACCTGAAAAGAAAGAAAGAAAAAAATTGAAAGGGAAGTATAGAAAAAAATGTTTAAATTAAAAATAATTTGATAAAAATTAATATTGGAAAAATTATTAAACTAATTCCCCGGCAGCGGCGCCAAAAATTGTTGATCGATTTCACAATCAATGAATATGTGCAAGTATACATGGTCAATTAGTAATAAAGTGAAAGTAGAGTATCGTTCCCACGAGAAATTATTTAATAAAAATCACCAAGTACTAATTCTTAACCAAACTAATTTAATTTAAACAATCTCAAATCGTGATTTTTCTAATTAAGAAAACTAAATTAACTAATTAAACTGAATTGATTTATAAATGAATTCAAATAAATAAAGATTAAGACTTCAATATCCCCAATTATGAACTATAGATCAATTATCTAATTATCTCAATTATTATGTCTACTGAATTGTTAACATGAATTCTCAAATGCCAAAAGTCATTTTCCAAGTAATCAATTGACTTCTATTTAATCCAGATTAATCTTGCTATATTCCTATACAAAACAATTGAATTAAACTCCTTCAATTCCAATTCCTTATGTGTTACATGCGGTGAACATATATTTCCATTCAATTCACAAACCTAATTATTCACCATGTAAATAACTAAGTCACATGTTATCATGCCCAGTTCTAACCCTAGAATTCCTCTTTCAATTCCTTCTAGAGTAACAAGGTAATTACTGATCAAATAATTAAGCAATAAGCACAAGATAAGATAAACAATTCACTTTGACACAAATTATTGGAATAAATCGAATAACTAATTTTTAGACATAAAAGGTTCAACTGAAATCTTATTAAAAGAGTTAGTTCATAATTAATGAATTAAAACCAAGAATCCACAATTAAATAGACATTAAAAGATAAAAGTATGATAAGAGAAGAGAATAGAATCTGTTGTCAGCAAATCTGATGCTCCCCTCTTGCTCTTGCTCTTGATCTTCAGTGATCTCCAAGTTGCTTCAATCTCCAAAACTAATTAAGAACTAGGGTTTATATTCTAATATAATGGAGTGCATCTCTAATCTAATCTATGTATTCTCCATTTATTTTATGTCTTACATCATGTATTTATAGGTTACAAGTCCAATTTTTAGCTTATGAACAAATCCAATATAATTTGGAGTCAAAAAGGTGTCAAAATTCACCCAAAAACGCGTCCAAGCCTGACCACTGACTTCCCCAGCGCCCCGGTGCTGGAACCTTGCCCCCTAGCACCCTGGCGCTGCCATTTTTTTTGACATTTTTTTCTCCGACGTCCTTTGGGAAAATGGCCATAACTTCTTCGTCCGAACTTCGATTTTGATGATTCAAGATATTCCGAAAGAGGAGAAGTAGATCTAAAACTTTCATTCTTTGAGTTTTTCTAAATAAAGTCCGGAGAAATAGTTAAATTGGCTCTGAAGTGACTGTTGTGTAAATGGCAAGCCGAAAACGTGAATCTAGCCACCCCAAACGTCAATCCATGTAACTTTTGTCCCAATTCATACAAAACAACATAAAACATGCTTGAATAGACACAAACACTTAAAAACATCCAAAAGATTAAGCTCAAACGCACTTAATTCATGTGTATAAAACTCACTCATCAATATTATCGAGAGTTTTTTGTGAGTATTTATGTAAAACCCCAACTTTTTGAATAAAGATGAATTTTCTATAAATATTATTTTTGAATATTACGGAGTGAAATTGATATAATGTTATAGTTGTAGGTAATATTTATAAATTTTGCAAAGTACGCAAATTGTTATATAATATTCGATTGGTCGGGAAATATTCGTTTTAACAGGGAATATTCGTACAACGGCATAATCATTGGTTGACCCCATGATGAGTGAGTTTTATACACATGAATTGGATACATTCAGGCTTAATTTATTGTTGTTCTCAAGTTTTTTAAGATATTTTTATGTGTTTGTGTCTATTCATGCATGTTTTATATTGTTTTGTAGGAATTGGGACAAAAGTTACATGGATCGACGTTTGGGGTGGCTAGATTCGCGTTTTCGGCTTGCCATTTACACAACAGTCACTTCAGAGACAATTTGATTATAGTTCCGGACCTTATTTCGAAACTCTTAAAGAATGAAAGTTGTAGATCTACTTTTCCTCTTTCCGGAACATCTTGAATTATCGAAATCGGAGTTCGGACGAAGACGTTATGGCCATTTTCCCAAAGGACGTCAGAGCATAAAATGTCAAAACTTGTAACAGTGCCGGGGCGCTATTCTTATTTCATTTTCCAGCGCCGGGGCGCTATAAGGCAGATTCTCAGAGCCGTGCCCAGTGCTGGGGCGCTGGGGAAGGGCCTGGTGATGGCCTGGACGCGTTTTTTGCAAATTTTGACACCTTTTTGACTCTAAATTGGATTGGGTTTGTTTCTAAACTAAAAATTAGACTTGTAACCTATAAATACATGATATAAGGCATAAAATAAAGGGAGATTACATAGTTTAGACTAGATTAAACACTCCTTTAGATTAGAACATAACCCTAGTTCTTATTAGTTTTGGAGATTTAAGCAACTTGGAGACCATTGAAGATTCAAAGCAAGAGCAAGAGGGGAGCATCAGATTTGCTGACAACAGATTATATTCTCTTCTCTTCTCATACTTTTATCTTTTAATGTCTATTCAGTTGTGGATTCTTGGTTTTAATTCATTAATTATGAACTAACTCTTTCATTAAGATTTCAATTGAACTTTTTATGATTATGAATTGATTATTTGATTTATTCTAATTATTTGTGTCAAAGTGAGTTGTTTATCTTGCCTTATGCTTATTGATTAATTATCTGATCAGTAATTACCTTGTTACTCTAGAAGGAATTGAGAAAGAAATTCTAGGGTTAGAATTGGGCATGGTGACATGTGACTTAGTTATTTGTACAGTGAATAATTAGGTTTGTGAATAGAATGAGAATATCTATTTACAACATGTAACACATAAGGAATTGGGATTGTAGCGAGTTTAATTCAATTATTTTGCATAGAGATATAGCAAAATTAATCTGGGTTAAATAGAAGACAATTGATCACTCGAGAGAGGGCTTTTGACATTTGAGAATTCCTGTTAACAATTCAGTAGACATAATAATTGGAATAGTTGAATAATTGATTTATAATTCATAATTGGGGATATTGAAGTCTTAATCCTTATTTATCTGAATTCATTCAAATTTTAGTTGTTTATTTGTTTTCTTTTAGAATAATCTCTTTTAATTGTTTTAATTTAGTTTTCTTAATTAGAAAAATCACAATTATTGGTTGTTTAAATAAAATTGATTTGGTTAAGAGTTAGTACTTGGTAATTTTTATTAAATAATTCCTCGTGGGAATGATACTCTACTTTCACTTTATTACTTGCTGACCGTGTATACTTGCACGTATTCATTGATTGCGAAATCGATCAACACCCCACAACGAAATTATTTTTGGATTGAGAAAACGAAAAAAATACTTTATGAAAATAACGGCGTAAGTTTTACCGTTAACTGTTGAAATACCCGGGGTTAAAAGTACAGTAATACGCGTGGTTGCATAGTAGCACACAATATTGATTATTGATGCTTAAGTGATAAGTCACTCAGTTCTGTTTTATTGGTATTATTAATGTACTAAAACAGAATACTTTTATAATGTTATTCTATAAATAGAATATATTATATTCTATTATGCATAGTGTTGCATAGTGTTTGCATAGTGTTTTGCATAGTAAAATCTTTTTATATAAAACAAAATACTTTTATAAAGTTATTCTATAAATAGAATATATTATATTTTATTTAAAAGATTTTGCTTTAAATATGGACCGTCAGATTAAAGTAAATCAATCAGGACCGTTCATGAGTTAGTTACTATGCAGTTCATTTTTCTATAAATAGAAGCTCATTCCTTCATTATTTTCTTACGAATTCACTGAAACTCTAGTGAGATAAACTATAGAGAGAAAGAAGAAAGTATTCTGCTACTTCACTATTTATATATCCAGTACTCTTCTTCTTAAGGTATGGAATATTATTTGTTGTACTCATAAGGAGTACTCTTTCTTTTGTTATTCCATTCTTTATTATACTCAGTTGGTTAAAGTTTTGACTTCTATACTCCATAAAATTAGTGGAATATCCTTGATAATTGCGCTTCATCCAGTATCTTTTCATGGAAATTTCTTCTGAGCATTCTTGAATTTTACTCGACAAAGCATTATCATGTTGACAATTTGGACGTTATTGGTTCTTGGACAAATTAATTCTTGAACTTGTTTTATTGAATTCTTATATCATTGTCATCATCCTCATATTTATATTTTTTGAAAGACATTTGTGGCATGTAGTGCATAGATGGACTTGGTATGATTATGACCAGGGATTATTCGGTGTAATCATGACCGTAATGTTACAAACGATGTGGTAAAAGTCCTCATTGGCCCGTAGTGCATTGATGGACAGTTGTTGGCATGATCATGACCATTAATGAATACACAAATATTCTTGGCCCGTAGTGCATAGATAATTGTGGTCGTGATACTAAAGAATATCCTTGGCCGTAGTGCAGGGGTGATTCGATGATGTGGATTATTTATTAAGCTGAGTTTCAGCGATAAAAGTGATGAAAAACTTTTTAAATCATAAAAGATAGTAGATTTTATTCTCTACTTGACTCTTTTAATAGATTGCTTGTTCCGTTGCAGTTAAACTTGATGTTTGTTATATTGTATCAGTTTAACACTGTTTAAGGCTAATGATAATTTATTCTGCATTATTTTAGTCATAATATTTCTTACTAGGCTAGTTGAGCTCACCCTTTCTTTCACTGTTCTCTTCAAGAAATGAGAATATAGCTGGAACGAGTCAGGGAACGGAGTGATGGTCCTAGATGGTGCATTAGTAGTCCTCACTATTCTGTGAAATAGTGTGATAATAATTGTAATGAGGACTCCTTTTGAGTTTGTATACTCTCTAGTAGACAATATTTGTTTTCAAACTCACAGTTTATGTTTTGTCGTATTGTACACGATATTTGTATTATTAAGTTGTATTTGAATTCTGTACCATGTATCTGGCGACTCAAGATGGGTGATGTATACCTAATTTTGGGGGCGTCATAGTTGGTATCAAAGCTTAGGGATATGATTCCTGGCTAAGATGTGAGACTAGAACTAGGAGGGGAGAGACAGGGAATTCCTTCGCTTGTATGACCTAATTAAATTTATTTTGTATTTAAATTGGTTGGTCAGAGTTTAGAGATAATATGTTACATGTCAACTAACCCTTGTTTTGTGGCAGTATCTGAAAATGACATCCGAGAATGTTGAGAATAGCAATGGAGCACAAAAGACCGTTGAGTCTCCACATATCAATAATCAGGAGAATGTGCATCAGGAAGGCGACAATCCTCATGCAAAAAACAACGCAGACCAAATGATGAATGATGGATTGTTCAGAGGCTTTATGCAATTCATGAAACATCAGGCGAGAGCGGCTCCTGTCCAAAATATAGGTGGAAACATTGGAAACTCTCGGACGATCACCGCTAAACAGTTCAAGGAGCTGGGACCACCGAAGTTTATTAGAGAGCCAAAACCACTTAAGGCGGAAGCATGGATAATGCAGATCACCAAGATATTTGATGTCTTGGGATGCTCCGAGGAGCAAAAGGTTCCTTTCGCCACCTTCATGTTCCGTGAAGATGCCGATTACTGGTGGGAATCTGTAAAATGTACCAAGCCTGACGCACTCAAGATGTCTTGGGAGAAGTTCCAAGAGCTATTCAACGACAAGTACTTTTCCGAGAGTATTCGTCACATGAAAGAAGTGGAGTTTATCAAATTGGAACAAAACAATATGACTGTGTCGCAATACAAGGCTAAATGTATGGAGTTATCTCGGTTTGCATCTCATTTGGTCGATAATGAGGAGCGAATGACGCGAATATTTTTAAGAGGTTTGAAACCAGAGATATGTTAATATCTTATTTCTCATAAACTGTGTTTGTACTCAGATGTTGTAAAAGGGCTCAGTTATTGGAGCGCGGTAACGATTCAATGCAACCAAGAGAATTCAGCCGGCAGCATAAAAATACCAGTGGTATTAGTCATCGAAACGGTGACAACAAACGTGGAGGGAATCAACATGCCAGAAATGGTAACCATTTCGGTGGTAATCATGGCCAAGACAGTAAAAATGGACATTTTAAGAAAAGGAGATTCAACAATGATGGAAGGACGTCAGCACCAGCACCCGTTGTTAAGGAAGGAGAACGACCACCTATCATATGCTTCAAATACGGAGGGGAGGGACACATCCGTCCAAACTGCGCGATGCCGTCCAAAGCATGTTATAATTTTGGAAGAGAAGGTCACTTAGCCCGATTTTGTCGTTCACCAAAGACAAGTTCAGCCAGGATGGAGGCACCAAAGGCCGTCCCAAAGACGTCAAAGCCGGTAGTACAAGGGAGAGCGTTTGTTGTGACCTCCTAGAAAGCAAGGAACCCGAATGAGGTCATCACGGGTAAGCTTATCATAAACTCTAGCGAAGTCTATACCTTATTTGATACCGGTTCTACCCATTCTTTTATTTCTCCTACTTGCGCTCAACGATTAAATTTGACTCCGGAGAAATTAGACTTTGACTTATCTGTAGAAACACCGTTGGGAGAAACCTTCATTACATCCACTGTTTATAAGTCTTGTTTGGTTCAAATCGGTACCCTCACATTACCTGTCGATCTTATTTCATTAAAAATACTTGCATTTGACGTAATTCTAGGGATTGATTGGTTAACTACTCATCATGTAAAAATTGATTATTTTCGTAAGATTGTTAGCTTTCATATTCCTAACCAATCTGTTATGCGAATTCAAGCAACCAAACCATTAAAATCAATCACTATCATCTCAATCCATAAAGCTATATGTTTATTAAAAAATGAATGTCAGCTTTCTTAGCTCATGTCACGGATCTAAACAAAAATACGTCAGTTTTGAATGATATTTCTATTGTTAATGAATTTCCTGACGTATTCCCTGAAGAACTTCCTGGCCTACCCCTAGAGCGTGAAATTGAATTTTGTATCGACCTTGAACCTGGTACAAAACCTATTTCTAAAGCCCCATATCGAATGGCTCCTATTGAACTTCAGGAGTTAAAGACCCAACTACAGGAATTGTTAGACATCGGTTTCATTCGTCCTAGTACGTCTCCTTGGGGTGCTCCTATTTTATTCGTGAAGAAGAAAGATGGGAGCATGCGACTTTTTATTGATTATCGGGAGGTGAATCATGTCACCATCAAAAATAGGTATCCATTACCACGTATTGATGACCTGTTTAACCAGTTGCAAGGAGCCAAATTCTTTTCAAAGATTGTTCTTCGTTCTGGATATCACCAATTGAAGATTAGAACCGATGACATTCTAAAGATGACTTTCAGAACTCGGTACGGGCATTATGAATTTCTAGTCATGTTCTTTGGATTGACTAATCCTGCTGCCTTCATGGATATGATGAACCGAGTATTCAAGGAATATTTGGATCACTTTGTGGTCGTCTTTATTAATGATATCCTCATATATTCCAAAACCCGTGAAGATCATGAGCAACACTTGAGGCTGATACTCCAAAAGCTTCAAGAATATAAGCTTTATGCCAAGTTGAAGAAATGCGAGTTCTGGCTTGATGAAGTAGCATTCCTTGGGCACGTGGTATCAAGTCATGGAATATCTGTTGACCCAACAAAGATTGAAGCTATTCAAAGCTGGGAGCAACCTAAATCAGTGACCGAAGTACGTAGCTTTCTCGGCTTAGCTGGTTATTATCGGAGATTCGTAGAAGGGTTTTCTTGAATCGCTACTCCACTAACTCAGCTGACTCGGAAAGATAAAAAGTTTGGTTGGATCGAGGAATATGAGAAGAGTTTTCAAGAACTCAAGAGGAGACTCATTTCAGCACCTGTTCTGACAATACTATCTGGTTCGGAGGGATTTGTCATCTACAGTGATGCTTCGGGCAAAGGGTTAGGATGTGTTCTCATGCAACATGGGAAAGTAATAGCCTATGCCTCACGAAAACTCAAAAAATATGAGAGGAATTATCCTACTCATGATCTAGAGTTGGCAGTTGTTGTCTTCGCACTAAAGATTTGGAGGCATTACTTGTATGGGGAGAAAGTGGAGATCTTTACGGATCATAAAAGCATCAAATATTTCTTCACTCAAAAGGAACTCAACATGCGACTACGACGTTGGCCTGAACGGTTGAAAGATTATGATCATACCATCCAATACCATCCTAGAAAAGCGAACGTGGTAGCTGAAACATTAAGTAGAAGATCATATGCAAGTGCGAATGCGATATTATCAACACAAAGGCCCATTTTGTGTGACTTGCAAAGGATGAAGATAGAGATAAAGACCCCAGGGACCCATGTTATGATGGCGAATATACGAGTAGAACCAACTTTAATTGATAAAGTTAAAGCTGCTCAAGCTATAGACCTAGAGCTGATGCGTATGAGGAAGAAAGTACAAGAAGGTGCTATGCCGGAAGCAAGAATCGATAAAGAAGGAATACTTCGAGTCAACTCCAGACTTTGTGTTCCTAACGACCCTTATTTAAAGTATAAAATCATGATGGAGGCGCAGAACACACCGTTTGCAATCCATCCTGGGAGTACCAAAATGTATCATGATATTTGTCATACATTTTGGTGGAGAAATATGAAGAGAGAGATAACACTGTTTATGTGTCTAACGTGTCAACGAGTCAAGGCGGAGCATCAAGTACCAAAAGGTCCATTGTAACCACTTGAAATTCCAGAATGGAAGTGGGAGCACATTACCATGGATTTCGTTACCGGTCTTCCCAAAGTTTCTCAAGGCATAGATGTGATTTGGATCATTGTTGATAGATTGACCAAGTCTGCTCATTTCTTACCGATACAAGAAACTTATACATTTGAACGTCTTCCTCGTATGTACATAAATGAGGTTGTAAGATTGCATGGTGTTCCAGTATCCATAGTTTCTGATCGAGACCCAAGATTCACTTCAAGATTTTGGGTTAGTTTGCAAAAAGCTATGGGCATGGATTTACGATTTAGCTCGGCATATCATCCTCAGAAGGATGGGCAGTCGGAGAGGACG
The DNA here is from genome assembly GCA_020205505.1 of Panax japonicus. Classification (NCBI taxonomy): domain Eukaryota; kingdom Viridiplantae; phylum Streptophyta; class Magnoliopsida; order Apiales; family Araliaceae; genus Panax; species Panax japonicus. Next base: position 55,122,036 of record CM035105.1, on the reverse strand, counting down.
ATTCAAACTCTTGAATATCTATTAAGACTCTGTGTCCTTGACTTCAAGGGAAGTTGGAACAAGTTCTTACCATTGGTGGAGTTTTCCTACAACAACATTTATCAAGCAAGTATGGGCATGACTCCATTCGAAGCGTTGTATGGAAGAAAGTGTCATTCTTCAGTATGCTGGGATGAGGTGGTTGAAGCAACGTTGTTGGGACCGAAGTTGGTACGTATGACTACGAAAAAGATTCAAACAATCCGAAAACGTATAAAAACCTCAAAAGATCAACAAAAGAGTTATGCTGATCTTCATCGAAAGGATGTGAAATTCGATATAGGAGATCACGGTTATTACGTGTTGCTCCATGGAAAGGTGTGACGCCCCTAAAATAGGTCCATTCCATCCAACCCATTCTGAGTCGCCAAATACATGGTACAGAAACAACTACAACTTTATTAATACAACATAAAAACTGTGAGTTTAAATACAAATATTATCATCTAGACAATATCCACACTCAAATAAGTCCTCATTTCAATTATTGATACATTATTTTATAGAATAATGAGGATTACTAGAACAACTTCTAGAACCATCATTCCACACCCCGACTAGTACTCGCTACATTCTCGCCTCCTGAGAAGAAAAATGGAACAGCAAGGAAAAGGGTGAGCTCAACTAGCCCAGTAAAGAACATTATGACTAAGATAATATAGAACAAATTATCGTTAGTCCTCAACAGGGAAAAATCTAATAGAATACAATAGACAACCAGTTTTAAATCAATCTTCGCAGCGGAAATAATAATTCATTAGAAGAGTTAAGTAGAGAATGCAAACTACTATCTTCTATATATGAATTTAAAAGTTCATCGTCGATATTTTATCCCTGTAACATCAATCAATATATATCTGGAATCAAATATTCATCTTTGCACTACAGGCCAAAGATATTCATCAGTTGGTCATGTTCATCTAAACACCTGTTCATCTTTGCACTACGGGCCAAAGATGTTAATCAGTCGGTCATGTTCATCTCAACACCTGTTCATCTTTGCACTACGGGCCAAAGATATTCATAAAGAAATCATTCATCTTTGCACTACAGGCCAAAGATATTCAGTAATATCATCATTTAGAACTGAGGATGATGAAAAATATTTTAAAGAAAACGAATCCAGTGAAGCAAAAGAACAAATATTAAGGATTCGTACTTTAAACAATTCCCATTCAAAAATACTTCATAAATAACCAGAGTGAGGTAAAATTCAAGAATGATCAAAACATGGATACAATCAAAGCTAGTATCCAGAATAGATATTTTGGACAAAAAAGAAGAAATTTTATTTTTCGGTGAATAGTGCCGTATATGTGAATAGTGCCGCCTACATGAATAGTAACTCCGACACCAAAAGATAGAAATTTCAAAAAAAACATCATCATGCTTCGTGAATAGTACTCGAGAATAGTAACTCGTGAATAGTAACTCATGAATAGTAACTCGTGAATATTAACTCATGAATAGTAATTCCGACATGAAAAAGTTTCAAATTTGATAAAAATTTCCAACCAATATTTCGGCATAATGATATTGAAGAAATAATATCATTTTCGAAGAAAATAATATCCCTTACCTCAGAAAGAATAGTACTTCTGACTGGAATACTGGATATAGCGCTGAAAGAACTTGCACCGTATAGCAATACTCAAATTACTAAAATACTCATAAGAATACGCTCAATATATCGAGAGAGAAAGAGAGAGAAATCTGTAGTTTCTGGTGTGATTTTTAATTCTAACCTAAGCATCCTATTTATAGGAAAATGCTTAGAACACCAAAGCAGAAAATTTAATATAATATAATATATATATATATATATATATATATATATATATATATATATATATATTAAAATCCTACGCACACCAAATCAGATCCAAATATCAGCCACCAATAGTCAACTAAATCAAAAAAACGTTTTTCTTAATTAAAATAATTAAAACTTCCAAAAATCAATTATTTCAGAATTTTGGAACTTCAATAATTCATAATAAATAGCCCTTTTATCAGAAAATTCAAATCTCGCGACTTTTTATAGGAAATTCAATTCTATACAACTTTACAGAAGAAATGTTTTCCAAATTCCAAATAGAAATTGACCGAAATCCATAAACGGACGATTTTACAGGCTATAATCAAATTTTAGTCAAGAAATGGGGTCCACCGTCACACAAAACATGTGTTAAACAACTTTTGCAACAAAAATACTCTTCCTCCTCATATACTCATATATCACACACTCATTGTAAAAATATCCCCATTATTATATTATAATAATTTAATAAAATATTATTTTATCAGAAAAGATAAAATATCAATTTTTAACAATTGTCACTTTAAAAATTTTCTCCATCTATATCCACATAAAATCAATATTTTCCTCATCATATAAATCAATAATTAATTATTCACAAATAATATTACAGAATCACAGTACTGGCAACCAGGCCGTTCCCAGAAAAGAGGGGGCTTTTCAATAAGAATTTCTCCTTACTGGCGCGAAATTAGGTGACCAAACCTCTCCTTAGACATAACTTTCTAGACATTGCCAATAATATTTTCTAATAATATTATTTAGATAATATGAATTATTTCTTCGATAATGGAAAATACTGTGTAGTGACAATTATTGAAACAACAGTAATATAAAATAGTAACGCAGCAATTATTGAATCAATAAAATAAAATATTGAACAGTAACTACTGTAACAATTATTAATTAGTGCCTTATTATGTAAGAATCAATAATTGGTGCAATACCGTGTGCTACTGTGTAACAATGCGTATTACTGTATTTTAACCACCGGGTGTTCCAACAGTATTAACGGTAACTACTGCGTCGTTATTTATAAACAACTTATACTTGTCATTTTCTTCATCCAATCGCATTCCGTTATGGGGCCCACAAAAGACTGCACCGTCATACGAATATTCCCCGACAGCAAGAATATTCCACGTCCAAACAAATATTCCCCGACAACAATGAATATTTTATAACCACCTGTTTATTTAAAATATTTGCGCATTTTACCTATAACTAACCACATTAATCAAATCAACCCTTACTATTTCAAAATAATAAATAGAGGAAATTAAATTTCATTTATTAATAATTTGGGGTCTTACAAAAGGAGTTACGAGATTTGAAAATAGAAGAAAGCTCAATCCTCGATTCATTAGCCCATTTTTAATCCTTGATCGAGTAGGAACTGTGGCCTATAGACTCGCTTTACAACCAAGTATGTCTCGTGTTCATAACGTTTTTCACATATCCATGTTACGTAAATATGTGGAAGACCCGAACCACATTATTGAGTTAGAAACAGACGAAGTAGCGGAAGATTTGACGTATGAAGAGGTTCCTGTTCAAACTTGGATAAGAAGGAACATATTCTACGCTCCAAGGTTGTACCTCAAGTCAAAGTTTTGTGGAGAAACCACGATGTTGAGGAAATGACTTGGGAGTTAGAATCTAAAATGAAATCAAGGTATCATTACCTCTTCAATATACCAGGTACGTACCCTAATTTTGAGGGCGAAATTTCATAAGAAGGGGAGATTGTAAAATCCCAACTTTTTGAATAAAGATGAATTTTCTATAAATATTATTTTTGAATATTATGGATTGAAATTGATATAATGTTATAGTTGTGGGTAATATTTATAAATTTTGTAAAGTACGCAAGTTGTTATATAATATTCAATTGGTCGGGGAATATTCATTTTAACAAGGAATATTCGTACAACGACACAATCATTGGTGGACCCCACAACAGAATTATTGTCAGATTGAGAAAATAACAAAAATACTTTATAAAAATAACGGTGAAAGTTTTACCGTTAACTGTTGAAACACCCGGTGTTAAAAGTACAGTAATACGCTGGTTGCATAGTAGCACACGATATTGATTATTGATGCTTACGTGATAAGTTACTCAGTTCTGTTTTATTGGTATTATTAATGTAATAAAACAGAATACTTTTATAAAGTTATTCTATAAATAGAATATATTATATTTTATTATGCATAGTGTTGTATAGTGTTTTGCATAGTAAAATCTTTTTATATAAAACATAATACTTTTATAAAGTTATTCTATAAATAGAATATATTATATTTTATTTAAAAGATTTTGCTTTAAATATGGACCGTCAGATTAAAGTAAATCAATCTGGACCGTTCATGAGTTAGTTACTATGCAGTCCATTTTTCTATAAATAGAAGTTCATTCCTTCATTATTTTCTTACGAATGCACTAAAACTCTAGAGAGATAAACTATAGAGAGAAAGAAGAAAGTATTCTGCTACTTCACTATTTATATATTCAGTACTCTTCTTCTTAAGGTAGGAAATATTATTTATTGTAATCGTAAGGAGTACTCTTTCTTTCTTATTTATGAAGAGAACTTCTGTTATTTCATTCTTTATTATTATGTTGGAATAACCTGTCTATGTAAAGTACTGCATACATGGTGAAAGTTTTCTAATATTCCATTCTTTATTATTCTGTTGGAATATCCTGTCTGTGAGTTTTACGCCGGACCTGGTTCCGTTATTTATTATTCTGTTAGAATAACCTGTCTATGTGAAGTACTGCATGCATGATGATTTCTGTTGTTATTTCATTCTTTATTATTCTGTTGGAACATCCTGTCGGTGCAAATTTCGCCTGACCTGATTCCGTTATTTAGTATTCTGTTGGAATAACCTGTCTATGCGAAGTACCGCATGCATGGTAATTTCTGTTATTATTCCATTCTTTATTATTCTATTGGAACATCCTGTCGGTGCGAATTTCGCCTGACCTGGTTCCGTTATTTAGTATTCTGTTGGAATAACCTGTCTATGCAAATTACCGCATGAATGGTGATTTCTTTTGTTATTCCATTCTTTATTATACTCAGTTGGTTAAAGTTTTGACTTCTATACTCCATGAAATTAGTGGAATATCCTTGATAATTGCGCTTCATCCAGTATCTTTTAATGGAAATTTCTTCTGAGCATTCTTGAATTTTACTCTACAAAGTAGTATCATGTTGACAATTTGGACATTATTGGTTCTTGGACAAATTAATTCTTAAACTTGCTTTATTGAATTCTTATATCATTGTCATCATCCTCATATTTATATTTTTTGAAAGACATCTGTGGCCTGTAGTGCATAGATGGACTTGGTATGATTATGACCAGGGATTATTCGTTGTAATCATGACCGTAATGTTACAAATAATGTAGTAAAAGTCCTCATTAGCTCGTAGTGCATTGATGGATAGTTGTTGACATGATCATGACCATTAATGAATACACAAATATTCTTGACCCGTAGTGCATGGATAATTATGGTCGTGATACTAAAGAATATCCTTGGCCGTAGTGCAGGGGTGATTCGATGGTGTGGATTATTTATTAAGCTGAGTCCCAGCGATAAAAGTTATGAAAAACTTTTTAAATCATAAAAGATAGTAGATTTTATTCTCTATTTGACTCTTTTAATGGATTGCTTGTTCCGCTGCAGTTAAACTTGATGTTTGTTATATTATATCAGTTTAACACTGTTTAAGGCTAATGATAATTTATTCTGTATTATCTTAGTCATAATATTTCTTACTGGGCTAGTTGAGCTCACCCTTTCTTTCACTATTTTCTTCAGGAAATGAGAATATAGCTGGAACGAGTCGGGGAACGGAGTGATGGTCCTAGATGGTGCATTAGTAGTCCTCACTATTCTATGAAATAGTGTGATAATAATTGTAATGATGACTCCTTTTGAGTTTTTATACTCTCTAGTAGACAATATTTGTATTCAAACTCACAGTTTATGTTTTGTCGTATTGTACACGATAGTTGTATTATTAAGTTGTATTTGAATTCTGTACCATGTATCTGGCGACTCAAGATGGGTGATGTATACCTAATTTTGGGGGCATCTCATATTAGATACTTTGAGAATCGCTATTTAGTGCAAGTTTTCTTCGGCATTACATCCGATGTTCCAGTCAGAAATACTACTCTTTTGAGGTAAGGGATTTTAAGGGTTATTATGTTTTTCAGTTTCGTAATTTTTCCTACCCTCAAAAATTCTGAAAAAATTTGAAATGATAATTTGATGAGTTTTCTTGATTGTGTCCGAAAATAGTGATTTTTGGATGTATAGATTAAGAGTTATGAATTTTATGAGAAAAAAATATTTTAAAAGTAAACCCTTATAACTCCTTGTGGTTAACTCCAAAATTGGTAAAATTTTTATTGGGAGTACATGTATATAACAGACGTATACTCTGTAAATTTCGAAATTATTGGACAAAAGTATAATTTATGATAAATGTCTAAATATTCGGCAGTTTTGGTCATATGAAAAATAGTAAATGAATTTTAAAAATTCTGAGAAAAATATACGTTTAATATGGGACTATATTCTACTAAATCCCAGAAAATAAAATTTGTTTGTACTGATTTAATATTTTTCATGAAAATGGACTAGTTATGAATAAATGAATTAAATATGTTATGTGAAGTAAGAAAATTAAAAAATAGGATTTTATGGCTTGAGAATCCTATATGAGGTATATGCAGATTTTTGACGAGGGTTTGGTTATTGGTGATGAAATCTTATGAGTTTGACATTTTAGGATGATTAAATGCATTATTTAGTAAAATATAAACAATGAAAATAAATTGTTTATAAGTTTAAGAAATGTTATTCTTTCAATATCATTATATCAAAATATTGGTATGAATTTTATTGTGGAATTTCTACTTTTTTCCTTTCGGAGTTACTATTCATGAATTACTACTCATGAGTTACTATTCACGAGTTACTATTCATGGGGTACTATTCATGACAAAATTGGTTTCTTTTCTTGACCAAATTATCGTTGGTTTATGAATCTTACTCTTGAGATTAAATTTATATGTTAATTATATTATTTTTATTATCATATATAACATTTTTATAACCCTAATGATGATATTTCTCTTTCACTTGAGTGTAAAGATGGGTAGATTATTGGTATGATGGTGACTATGTGTTCTCTTTGGCCAGTAGTGCAAAAATGAATTGTTAACTGGTATGATCACGACTATTGAATTTATAATTGAATATCTTTAGCTTAAGTGCAAAGGTGAATTGATCAACATGATTATAATTATTGTTTATATAAATTCTGAAATGATTATATATTTCTTTGAGATATTAATATCTTTGGCCTGTAGTGCAAAGATGAATTATTGATGTCTATCTTTGGCTCGTAGTGTAAAGATGACTTATTATTGAATATCTTTGGCCTGTAGTGCAAAGTTGAACTGTTGATGAATATCTTTGGTCTGTAGTGCAAAGATGACCTGTTGTTGAATATCTTTGGCCAGTAATGCAAAGATGAACTGTTGAAGAATATCTTTGGCATGCAAAGATGAATTTATTAGTATGATTATGAACAAGAACTGTGATTTGGTATAACCATGATCTTTGATGTTTCAGGTAAAGACAGGTGATGAAAATTATCTTCGTCTTGGGTGCGAAGAGGAATTTAGAATCATAATTATGATTATGAGTTACTCATATAATTGTGGAAAGGAACTGTTGATTGATGTTACAAGGATAAAACATTGTTGGTGGACTTTTAATGTGGAGAAGATAATAGACTTTATAGTCTATTTGACTCTTCTAATGGATTGCTCGTTCCGCTGCAACTATGGTTGAAAAGTTTTATCATCTACAATATGTTCTAAATCTCTGATTTATTATTGACGAAGACTACTGATAATTTATTTATCTTTAGTCGTGATATTTTTTACTGGGCTAGTTGTGCTCACCCTTTACTTCACAATTCCTTTCAGGTAATAAAAGTGTAGCTGAGTCGAGCGGGGATAACAGGGGAATAGAACGGTGGTCTCTCGCTGTGGAGATTCTCCCTAAACAGTATAGAAAAGTGTGTTGTATTTTATACATCATTTAGCAGTTATATTTGGTGAATCAAATAGGGTGAGGCAAACCCAACATTGGAAGGATGTTTTGCCACTATCATACAAGATGTCTAATGACATATAACCTCGTGTTATCATAAGACAGGATTGTGCATATTCACTTGCTGAGTATATCAACGAGCACTACCTATATGATCTTGGAGTTTATTTGAAATATAATTTTCAACTGGAGACAGTGGAGATAGTTATATGTCAAGAGAAGACTCACCATTGGAAAGAACATGATAGTAATCTTCTCGTTTTTCTTTGGGGTCTATTGGGTCAAGCAATGATAATTCTGTGGACATATGATATCTATCATAACCTAGACGCATGGCCTCCCATGTACGAAGGTTTCCTTGAGCACTTCCCAAAGATTTTAATTTCTAAAACAGTTTTTGACTGCACCTTTATGTAAGGTGTCATTGTGACATGCTACCCAAGTTGTTGTCAAGAATCACAGTTGGTATATATATTTGTATCAACGCATAACATATGTGTTGTTGTATTTTGCACGATAATTGTTGTAATAAAGTTGTAGTTGTTTTCTGTACCATGTATTTGACGACTCAGAATAGGTTGGATGGAATGGACCTATTTTGGGGCCGTCACATTAATGATAATCCAAGTGATATTTGTTTATAAAGATTTTTGTTCTTTATTCATTGCATCTATATATCCAGTTGTCAACTTTGAGCATATAGCTCTTTAATAGTTGACACATTGCTAAAATAAAATGCTTGTGAGTGGATGCCAAAGCTTATATATATATATATATATATATATATATATATATAGGGCTATATGTATATACACAGCTGTGTATTACACAGTAGGCCTAGGACGACAAATTTTTTGGGTTATAGCGACGGTAAACTGTCGCCATAGCCCAGAATAGCTATGACAACGGGTGAAACTGTCGCTATAGCCCAAAAAATTGTCACTATAGCCTACTGTGTAATACACAGCTGTGTACACACATTTATATATATATATATATATATATATATATATATATATATATATATATACGGTCAGGATCAAAAACATTCTCCTTAAATAGCATGCTTACTTAAATAACATTCTTGTATTAAAACTACGTCGTTTTGGAGGGACGCGATGACATTTTTATAAATACGCAGTGTCATTGTATTTACAAAAATGCCACCGCGTCCCTCGAAAACGACGTAGTTTTAATACAAGAATGCTATTTAAGGAGGAATGCTATTTAAGGAGAATGCTCTTGATTCTTACCGTATATATATATATATATATATATATATATATGGGAAGCTTCAAGAACATAATTCTTAAATAGCATAATGCCTTAAATAGCATAATTTTATCAAAACGACGTAGTTTTGTAAACACGCGGTGGCATTTTTGTAAATACCATGCCACCGCGTATTTACAAAAATGCTACCGCGTCCCTCCAAAACTACGTCATTTTGATAAAATTATGTTATTTAAGGCATTATACTATTTAAGAATTATGCTCTTGAAACTTTCCATATATATATATATATATATATATATATATATATATATATATATATATATATAGAGTCCGGATCCAGTCCGGGATCCCGGACTCTACTAAAATACGGACCTTTTTTTTTTTTTTTGCTTTTTTTTTTTGAAACAACTAAAAAAAAAATTATGGAATTGAAAATTTTCCATAATACAGTGTTTTAGGCGTGATTTGGATGCCTATAACGAAATATGTCTGTACAGTCTAGGCAGACTGTACATACATTGGTTGATGTGGGTATTAAAAACACGCCCAAAACACTGTATTATGGAAAAATTTCAGTTCCATAAATTTTTTTTTTTTTTTAGTTGTTCTACAAAAAAAAATAAAAATAAAAAATAAAGGGTCCGGATTTGATCAGGTCCGGGAGTCCGGACCTGATCAAATCTGTATATATATATATATATATATATATATATATATATATATATATAAGATGCTTAATTAGTAACTGTCAAAGATGATTCTGGTAAAGCTTGCTTGCTTGTTTGTTAACTGGTGGAATGACAATCTTAATTTACGCAATGATCGATGGTATTTCTAAATATGTTGTCCAAACAACCATTTTAAAATAATCGACAACACTTGCAAAGTATGTATAATTAACTAGTTCAATTATGTCTTAATTATAAGGACCCCAAAGATGACAATGGACAAGTTCAAACAAAATGATCATGATTACAAATTGAGCTAATTAATAGTCGAATTAAAAGACAAATTAAACTGGTTTGTTTAGCTGATGCGAAGATTATTGTACAACTTTTACAACTATCTCATTTTAGAAGAGTAGATATAACTGGAAATTTTATAGAAACAAAAGAATTAATTAAGGGATATGACCAATTAAGTGATATATATAGATCACTTTGCATTTCACCAGTTACTGTTGTTTGTAACTAGGGTGTAGGTCCGAATAATGCGTGAATTGGCATAAAAAAATTTAATTGAAAAGGGAGAAGAAGAAGAAGAAGTCAATTTGTAGATAGAAGTAGAATTACAAGCTCAGCTGAATGGTTCTTATAATTATGTAAATAAGCACACTTAGAGGGGGTGAATAGGTGTAACTAACCAAATCTAATTTTCAATGGTCAATTTTTCAAGTTTACAACTGTAGACTATAATCGGACATGTTAACCCTGTCTGTTTTAGTATATATTTTTCGTCTGTTATAATCGGACAGCTATACCTATATGTATTAGTATATGTTCTTCGTCTGTTATAATGGAACAACTAATATATGTCTGTTTTAGAATAATTTTGAGCACGAAATAAACCAGAATCTGCAGAATACTAAAACAGATAAAAGAAAATATAGAATAGTAAAGCACACCAATATTTTTACATGGTTAAGCCCCTATCCTCTAATCTAGTGGCCTAATACACGTCCAATACCAACCAATATTGGAGACTCTTTTTATTAAACTTAATATTCAATTAAATACAATAAAAGAACTCCCTGTTCAAAGAATTTTAATTCTGATTTGGACACCAATGCCCCTTTGCACCTCTGCAACTTTTGCACCTCTGCAACCTTTCTCACCACTACTGACCTTTGAAGCTTTCTTTGAATAAACTAACTATTACAAGTGAACCCAAACCAAACTAGACTTGTACTCAGATTACAAGAGTTGTGAAAGAGTACAATGTTCAGCTCAAAAAGATTTAAGAATGATATAATCAATAGTTGAAATAACACTAAATAAGCTCTCTGATGTATTATCAAATGGTTTGCAGCTTCAAGTGTCGTCCCTTCTTCAATAGTCAAGCATGAATATATATAGGATAGATATCAACGACTAGTTCAAAACTGTTAGCAAGAATGGCTCAATGAAGGATAGATATATCAACAATCTGTTATAGCCAACAACTATAATATATTTCTAACTCAGCATATTAAAGATACAAATATAAGATATGCTAATTTAAAAGAATCAATAAGATATTCAAAGATATAGCAGTTAGAGTCCTACCATTAATCAGTTAAGAGAGTTTTTATAAAAGAATCCTATTTAGCTTAAACTGATTCCTTAGCTAAACCAACTCATAAATAAACTCCAGTTCGAATTTTGATTTGGTCTTTCAGCTAAAATAGAGTCCTAATAATATTCTAATTCAACAACATATAAACATGAATAATAAGACTCCTGAACTAGATATATTTTATACGAATATCAATTTATATCAGATGGACATATATCAAATTGGGTCATTACAATATCATATTTTATTAACCAATATAAAATACATAATACTTGCAGTTCATTAATTATATAACCTTCATGTATAAACATATTGGATCATCATATATTAAATTGACTATATATTATTTTCAACAAACCATTACAAAGTCAATTCAGCCCATTTAATAACTTATAAATAATCTCTAGCATATTGTATCATTAAAATTACAAAGTATAAAAACTAACAGTTCTATTGCCTCCATTTCTATATTGTTGCTTGTAATCAATGTTGTAAATTTCCTTCCTATTGTATTGATCATTATACAGTCTTTGGTCCTTGATTTGTAAGTCTTTTAACTACCTGGTGGCATGGGTATCCATTAAGGTTGAAACACTCCACTCTTATGTCTTCTCACTCTTCTCTATTGCAATATGTACAACATCTTTTTCTTGACAGTTGAATGTATGAGCTCTGCTTGAAATTGTAACATAAGCATTTGGGGTTGCAAGTTATTTGTTCCTGGCTGTAGGACCTCCTTCAGTGCTAATATTTAAAGTCATCCTTTCTATTAGCAAGTCTACTATCACATACAACCACTCACATATCGCTTACATACACTCACATGTATATTTTGATGGTCCATGTACGTGAGCGGTTGTATGTGATAATAGACTTATTTATTTTCTATCCACAACTAATTCTTGTTAAAATTTTGAAGTAAACTTTTGGAAGTTATTTATTAATTTAATTACTTATTTTTATTTTTGAGAGACTTAGTGAGTTATTATGTTTTTGTTAGATCATTGTAAAACTTGCTTCCACTTGATATCCCTTGCGCTTCGACCAAAACTTCACTTTTCTATCATCCTTTTCATCTTTCCATACATCTTAATCACCAACTACCCATAAATGCTCTTCATTTACCTGAGCTATTTGAAACTTTCAACATCCATTTACTTTGAGCCTTTAGACCCTACTCTACTCAAATTATAAATACACCCTCCCCCCTCGGGTATCTCCAAACTTTTTAATTATTACCAAATCACCAACAACTATCATTGCAAGTTTGTTCTTATTTTTTCTTTTGTAAACTTAATTAAGCTTTAATTGAAATTTGTCCATAATACAAGGTTCAAATTTCCCTTCATTTTGGAGCTATACATATTTTCTTCGTTCTTCTTTAACTTTTTAGTTGTAAGAGTTAAAGCTAATAGAAAGCTAAGCTTATATTAACTTGTTTCATTTACAAAGAGAATTGTCCTATATATATATACATATAGGATAGCCACTTAAGTTAGAATCAAGTGATTTACAAAATCAACTACGCTAAAATCAAGGGAATACATAATCAAAGATTTCCAAGAGATAATTATGGTAATTCAAAAATAATATCCTAACTACTTGATAAATAAAAAACTATCCTAAATAAAAATATTGTGTTATTTCTCTAATACACCCCCAAGCGAAACGTAGGTAACCAGAGCTTAAGCTTGACCTTGGTGAAATACCCTCGGAGTTGTATAAGCAATAAAATAATAACCTTATGATCAACTGGGAATACCCACAATCGCCAATGTATGTTGAAATGAAGAATAATTTGCATGATAAGTATTGCATATAACCAAGAAGACTGGAACATGTTTGGCGTTGTTTGCACACTTACAACAATCTGTAGGAACTTTCTAATTGTACGTCTTGTATTAGATTTCCATGAACACTCTTAGAGAATTCCATTAATCCATCAAGATAGGAGATATGGGTTGTATCAAGAGAAAACATTCGCTCATTTGAGGGATGAGGTGGTAATGAGGAGAAAACTAAAAATGAATCCTTAAAGATGTCCAAGTGAGAATGAGAATAGTCATTCATTGCAGAGAAAAATGAGGATAATAACTGGGATTTTGGAATTTGACAATTTGTGCATGGGAACTGCCAAACAATAATTTTCAACGAGTAAAGGAAAAGAGGTGGATGGAGGTATAATGTGTGACGAAGAAATTAATTACGACAGAATGAGAAACACTAATACTAGAACTTGATGACGAGTTAATAGGAGTATCACCGTCAATGCTTTAATGTTCTTGTGGAAGTGTAGATGATGGACCGAGATGATGGTTAGGCAACATTGATGAGAGCGGCTCTTGCAATTTTTCATAGCTATGAAGAAAGCTAGAAAAAAATTCCAATGATAATAAGAGATTCAGTTCATATTAGTTTTGAATAAAGCCACTGAAAGAATCATATATCAAGACCATCAACAAGACAGTCAATGAGCTCTATTTTAGGAATGGGTTCTCCGGTTTGATTAAGGGCGTCTGCAAGAGATTTCGCCTCAAAGAGATAGTTGTTTATAGATTGAGTTGGAACTTTTCGGAGGGAATAGAGTTGGTCGAGAAGATCCTTGACATACCATTTAGATCTGAAAAATGAGTCAGAATCGGGAGTATCAGTGACGATATCATCAAAAATATTTTCCAGTCTGATCGACTCATTTGGGTTGCAAATTGCATCAACATTTTGTTGAGGATTTAGCCACCATTTTGGGTCATATGATGAGAGTAGAATTCTGGAAGAGGGTATGTAGTGGTATGAATCATGTTAAAGCAAATGGATGGAGAGTTGTTGTTTTTTTGAATTGGTGATGCATGGTACTTGATTTGATTAAAGAGAAGTAATGGATTAATTAATGAGTTGCTGATTTGATTTGAGGGATGCAGAGGATTATAGGAAGAAGAAGAAGAAATCAGGGACAATTGCTGGAATGCAGACAGGTGAACATGGTGTCTGGATTGGGACGTAGACTGTCTGGATAGAGAGTAATAACAGAAGAGAAGAAGAAGAAGGAAAACAAAAGGTGTGTAGCGGAAGATTAGATTATAAGTCGTTAGACATTGGGGCTCTGATACCAAGTTAAAGCTAATAGAAAGCTAAACTTATATTAACTTGTTTCATTTACAAAGAGAATTGTCCTATATATATACATATAGGATAACCACCTAAGTTAGAATCAAGTGATTTACAGAATCACATATGCTAAAATCAAGGTTATAATCAAAGATTTCTAAAAGATAATTATGATAATTCAAAAACAATATCCTAACTACTTATAAATAAAAAACTATCTTAAATAACAATATTATGTTATTTCTCTAATAGTAAGTCTTGGGCTAGTAAAAAATTATTTTTCACTATTCTAAGAAAGTAAAATTTGGTATTATAGAATTTGTGTTTCTTCACATTGTATTATTCAACATAACTACTCCATTGTTAGATCTAGGGTTAAATACATTTTTGCCCATTCTACTCGACCTTGGTTTACAAATGCATCACTGGACTGAATTTTTTTTACGGTCAACTCATTAAACTATAATTTTTTTTTTACAAAAATTGAAATTTTTGTCAAAAAGTGTTAAAAGTTAACAGAAAATCTACGTGGCAAAGCTTAAATAACTTTATATGTAAAATTATAATAAAATAACTTTCTCTTTCTAGATGTGCTGGAACAACTATGTACAATATTTATATATTAAATGCACCGTGGATTTTACATAAATTACATATAATAATAATAATAATTGTATATTAATTAGATATAAATTCATATTAAAGAGAGCTTAAATAACCCAACCTAAATTTTTTTAATGATAATAATAAAATAACTTTAGTTTATTTTTTTGATTTTCAAACTTGAATTCTCTATTTTTTAAATAACAAATAATTAAATTAATAACAAAATATATTAATTAATAAAAAATATATTAATATATAATTTTTACAAATATATTTATATAAAATTAATGAATACATATTATTTTTTTTAATTTTTAAATATTTGAAGTTAACTTTAAAGATACAAAATTATTTAATTTTATTCATCATCTTCTCCACTACAAATCCAAATCTGAAATCATCTTCTTCTTCGTCACAAATCCAAAGTCAAATCTAATTCATAATCTTCTTCACAACAAGTCCAAATATAATTCAACATAGAAATCAAAAGTCTGAACTAGCCGAAATATATATCAAAAATCAAATCAACCCAGATCCAAAATTTAAAATAATAATCAAAAATCTGAAACTACATCTTCTTCTTCTTCTTCACTGCAACCCAGATCTAAAATTTAAAATAATTCAAAATCAAATCAACCCAGATCCGTAGTTGGAATTGTTGGCAAAATCCAAATATACTTTATCATCTTCTTTACCACAACCCAAATCCGTCCATTGATGATCCCGATTGCTTGAACACCATTGACGAACCTGATTGCTTGAACACCATTGATGAACCCAATTGCTTTGAGAAATGAATTTTATAAGAATGATTTGAAGAAGAAATCAGAGGGAGATGCTTTTAGAAGAATGATTTGAAGAACTGAACAACCAAGATCTGAACTTTTGATTTCCACCGATTTCTCCACCAACAGATCTTGATCTCCTTTGTTCCTCTGTTTTGAAGAAACTTGCTCCAGTTGAATGTTTTGAAGAAACGTATTTCTTGCTCCTTTATTTAATTACTTTACTTATTTGTTAATATATTTTTAATTAATTTAATTATTTGTTAATTTATTTAATATTTAATATTTATTTAATGATGTCATAATATAAATAATAATTCTATTAGTTTTCAAAAATAAAAATAAAAATTATTTTCAAAATTTTAGTTATATTTATGAAGTTTGAATTTATTTATGAGTTATTTAAATTAAAAGAAAATTATATAATTATATGTAATTTATATATTCTATTTAAAATTGTACAAATATTAATGATTAAAATAAAATTTAAAAAATTATTTTTATTGTAATTTTTATTTTGAATGCATTATTTTAATTTATTTATTTAATTTTAATAATTATATTAGTTTTCAAAAATAAAAATAATAATTAATTTTCAAAATTTTAGTTATATTTATGAAGTTTGAATTTATTTATGAGTTATTTAAATTAAAAGAAAATAATATAATTATATGTAATTTATTTAAAATTGTTCAGATATTAATGATTAAAATAAAATTTTAAAAATTATTTTTATTGTTCTTTTATTTTGAATGCATTATTTTATTTTATTTATTTGATTTTAGATTATTTTAGATTAATTTAGCATTAAATTTATGAAGTTTCCATCTAAGCATGCTAGAAAGAAAAAGGTCTTACGTGTAAATTTTCTCTCTCTCACGTGGTAGCCTATGTACTTTTTCCGTCCAAAATCAAAAAATTTAACAGAATTTGTAACGGTTTGTAAAAAAATTGTAGTTCAATGAGTCGAATGAAAAAAAATTCAGTTCACTGATGCATTTGTAAACCGATCCTTAGTACAGTGAGAAAAGTGTATTTAACCCGTTAGATCTAGGCATGTATATATCCTTGCTTTATCATTTCGTCTTAATTCCTAATTAAAGCTAATGCTTGTGGCATGCACATTAGGTAAGGGATACAATATGGATTTGACCTCTAACAATGCTAATATTGTCATATCATCAATCTAAACCCCATGAGAAACTTTTTTGAGTTTCTTACTTTGATCTTCTTCCCTAATTAAAAATCTTTGATACTCAGATACCTCAAGTGCAAAAAGGAGGGAATTCAAATGCCAAGTATGATCATCCTAATTAAATCCCTTTCAAATGCCAAGTATGATCAAGAGACTGCAAATCTAGCTCTTAATTGTTAATATAATCTATGGCCATGATCATTTCTCTCTCCCATCATCATTATGATATCACATTCCAACACATTTGAACCATAAAATGGAGACTCCCAATTCATTTGAAATTTAGAGAATCCTAATTTGCTCAAAAGAGTATTAAGTGAGCATATCAAGATCGAGTTCTAGACAAGTCAACCTCATTTTATATTTAGGGTTGAGTCATGAATTAGTTAGGGTTTTCCCGAATAAGATATTAAGCATTTCCTATCAAATTTTGAGGTGAGACTTTAACGGTTGCCCTACCCACAACTGTTTCAACCCAATTATATGGATCAGATCGAATTCATAAGGAATATGTTATCTGTTGTGGGAAATTAAACAGTTGCACAAAATGCCGTATAGCCAGCCCATTACTTACATAGTTAAATACAATAAGTCTTGGGCGACAGGTTTGCACGGACCGACCAGAATTTTAATTATTTTTTTTGCTTTTTACTCCCAAATAATTAATATAATTTATTGAAATTAAAATTTTTACAAAATACAATGATTTATGTATCGTTTGAATACATATAAAAAACAGAGTTGTACATGCATAAATCACATTAATTATTTAAGAGTTAAAAGCAAAAAAAATAAATAAAATTCCGGCCGGTTGCCACCCCGGTCGGTGCAAACCTGTCGCCGTAGAAGGACTGAGTTAAATAATAGGTAATGTGCTGTCGCTCAAGACCCAAAAACTCATGCCGTACGTGACAAAAGGATACCATAATTTCATGGTTAGTTGCCAATTGCAGTTCGTAGTCACTTTTCAATGAAATACTCTATGGCTTTGGTACCATAAACGGTGATTAGTAGTATTAATGTGGTCAGTTCAAAGTATATATTGAGACATTCAGCATTGTTTTACTTAATTTCTACTTGAATATATTCCTCTGGAATGAAGAGAGTACAATTATTAATTATTAAAAAATATTAGTATAATTGTATCTTTTAAATTATAATTAACGCTACAAAACTGACCCAAAAATTTACTAACTTATATATTATTTTTTATTTTAGGAGTTGTTTGTTTAGGACTGAATATTGACTGAATTAGTCAGCTATTCAGTACGCTTGTTTTGGAAAAAAATAATCATCTAAATGGCTGAATCGATCAGCCATTCAGACGATTTGGGTTGAATGATTTAGTGTCATTTTTTTGACTGAATGAATTTTTTTTACAATATTGACTATTATATTAAGAAATATTAAATAAATTTATAACAATTTTGAATTTTTTTAGAGGGGTAAAATAATAAAAATCTGTTATTCAGATGTTCCAGACATGTCAATTATCAAATAAATTTTTTTATTTAGATTCAATTGATTCAGATTTAAATTTAAATTCATTCAATTTTTATTAAACACACCCTTAGTATTTTATATACTCTATAGAGTCTAAATTAACATTGTAAAGAGAGAATGAGAGATCATCAGAAATCTAGATCAGAGAGATTATTTTTAATATATATATATATTGTTCCCATAACTAGTAACTCGATCCATTCCATGAAGATAGTATTGGAGAAGTGGTCCCTAGAGAAATTGTAGAAACCTAGGTTGCATGTTTAAACCCTAACTCTGACAGAAATAGTACTAATTAATAAGCTCAAATTTTCAGTAAATTAATCCTATTTATGGGAGGATTCACACTAATTTGCACAATCTGTCCATAAACACATATTAAAATGTGTCCGTGTCTTAGATTAATTACAGAGATTTTTTGAGACATTGTAGATATCATGTTAAGTTAATCTAGCATGTTATTATTCAAGAAACCCTAACCCTTGTTCTTGACAATGTTTGTGATAATTAAACTGGTAGTAGGAAAAACTTTTTGAATAAGAGGATCAAAGAATAATTACATGTTTTAAGTACATTAAGTTTTTCTTTAAAATAATAGTAGTTTTTTTTTTGAATTATTATCTACTAATAAATATATATCCTTTATAGTTATATAATGTGATAAATATAATTAATAAACTTAAAAAATATTAATAAGAAGAAACTATTTATAATCATTTGGAAGAAATGAACACAAATGAATAATATATGAAAGAGAGTGTCCACATCTAACAATAATAGTATTTTATTTATCAAATAACTCAATTTTGTCTCTTTTAATTAATAATATAACGCAACTGACCTTAAAGAACGATCATCCTTTTTGACCAGTTGCGGATCGATTATCACTCGGTAATGAACCCGACATGGTCCCCACTAGCTCCAACTAATTAATTAACTAGTTCAAAATGTTCGAATAAAAGTAAAAGATTAACAATGAGTAACTATTGATCCAAAAGATTTAAGATTATTGCAAGTAGTTTACCTTGTAGAAGACAAATGCGAACTCAAAGGAATATCTTTGATATGATAAATATTATGGAAAATAATTTTCACGCATTCCAATATACAATTGAAATTCACATTCAAAATAATATTTCCAGAAAATTATAATTGGACTTCTTTCAATTTACTTTAGACAGCCAACATACAAATACAGAAAAATTATGTGACATTTCAATTTTCTTTCAACAAGTTTTTAGTAAATGCTTCTGAGGAGTTCATCAATTTGATGATTAGTTAGCATATCTACCCAGAAACTCACTTTTAGAAAAAGAAAATTCTATTCAAGGAAATGTCTGAATATGGTAGCAAGAAATTCATTTTCTTAGCCTTTAGAGTCTTGTCAAGGAGGACTTAAGAAGCATATATATATATATATATATATAACATTTTAGGGGCTCTAAAGGAGGGAATGTAAACTGGGGACAGAAGTTAATTTCCAGTAGAAATTAATTTATAAATTGAAAAGCTGAACTAATAAAAAATATATATGATATAATGAACATTAATCAGGCTGTATTTCTGAATTCAAACACCTTATATATTGCAGAATAAGATGGAACAATAAATTCAAGAAAACAGATATAACCACCTAGATTTTGAAGTTCATATTCAAATCCAGATCACAAGTACTTCCTATTCATCTCGTCCCACTAGCTGATCAAGCATGAAAAAAAGAAAGAAGAAGTAGAAAACAGATAACCACCTAGATTTTGAAACTCATATCGAAATCTTGGAGTTAAACTCATTAATTTTAAGGATATATATATATATATATATATATATATATATATATATATAGAGAGAGAGAGAGAGAGAGAGAGAGAGAGAGAGAGAGCACTCCATTTCCTTAATCTAATACATCTTCCAGATGTTACCAATTTAGATGACTAATTGTGAGGGAACTTTGCACTCTCCATGACTATATGTTAAGACATAAAACTTTCACAGAGAGAGAGAGAGAGAGCATATCAGAATTCATCAGGTTTTTCAGATTAGGGTTTGATGCACTGATATATAATATAATTAGCACTATATATATATGTACCCTCATGTACTTGGTCCTATTTTTAGAATGTCGACATAAATTCTTGAGAAAGTTAAAATAGGAACATATTATTAATTTCAGTTGTATAATAATGGAACTGGTATACCTATCAGGCTTCATTTTCAGACTTTTTACAACATTATTCTCACAATATATATAAGCTTATATATCTGTTCAAAATCTGCGGCTGGTCATCTCATCTCATCTCTCAAATGGGTTACATTGTTCCTATACAAGAGAAATCTGGGGAAATGAAGAAGAAGTAGATGAAGAAGAAGATCCAAGAACCAAAAGTACTAGATCATTTTAAAGATTGAAAAATAATTACGTACCTTTAAGTTGTCTCCCATAATTTGTTCATGAGTTTCTTCCCCAATATACAGGAATTTTTTGAGGAAATATATCCTTGAGAGTATTGATCAGTAGTTACCTTCAGCAGGCCATTAATTTGTCATAAAATCAACACTAGAATTAATGCATTCTTTACACTTGAAGTACACACATAAAGGCAGAAAATTAATATCCCATTATTCCAATGATCTTTGCATCATATTTATATCAACCATCACTTCATCAAAGTTCAGGGTAAGTTATATATTGCGCAAGATCTTGGCTTCATAAGAAACATTTAGCCTTTCGATATATCCATAACTCTAATCAATAGGGACTCCCCAGCCGGCAATCATATTAAGAGTAGGAGTTCGTTCATCAACCTCTGAACGGAAAGACCCAGAAAGTTGAGAATTTGGCTCGTTTAGTTGGCTACCTTCATGGTTTGATGTTTGATCACCATTCTCTTCTATGCTAATGGAGGGGATTTTCTTGTTGGCTTTCTCTTTTTCAAAGTCTCTAAATTTATATAAGTATCTCCCTGTAGCCTCCGCGTGGTAATCAAACCCTAGTGAAGTTAGAGCCCAACAGATGTCATCTCCATTCACTGTCTTGCGATTCTCCTTGCGACACTTGTCAGAAGCCTCACCAGCCACAAAACTTATAAACTCCGATGCACATTCTTGAATTGTTTCTTTGGCTTCTTTGGAAATCTTGGCACTTGGTGGTAGGATTTTTTTCATAATCCGACCCACATTGGCAATTGGAAGCAATTTATCATACTCATCAACCATGTTTGATCTTTTCAATTTGCATAAATGTTTCTCTTTAACCAAGGTTCAAAATCTATATACACACATCTACATATATAGATGTGTGTATGCATATGTGCAAGCATGTGAATAGGCAATAATGTAGATGCTACATGTCCTGGCAGCATAGGCATGATTTAATTAGGCAAAATGACCAAATCTTGAAGGTGCAATTTTAGCCTAAACTCAATGAACTTTGGAGGGCCGGATCCATTTTTTCTATTATTATCTTTTAATTTTCTCCTTCTATAATTAAGTAAATATCAAGACTAAAATGCAAAACTGTATCATGAGTTTGTAACTTTGTAAAGATAAAAATACTTGACTTTACAGTATAGCAAACTGCTACATCGTGTTACAATTACTAACGCGAAATTATACATTTTAAATCACTCTAGCACTGCTAATTTTTTGCACTAATAATTAATTGTGGATCCAGCTAGGGTTCATTGGGTGTAAAAATTGTAGCATTACTCATTGAAATAAAAAGCTATAGAAATGCAATTTTTTTATGGTTGAATGACTCTTTTGTCCCTTCAAGTTGTCACATACTTTTAAAGTCATTCCTAAAGTTTATTTTTTTTTATCAATTAAGTCCTTAAAGTGACATTTTATGTCAATTTCATTTTTCCCCAATTTCACTGAAACCCGTCCAAATATTGACCCGACCCAAACTCATTTTGACCCAACCCATTTTATGAAGGGCAGCCATGCCTTTATCATTATTATATGTATTCTTAATATTAGAAATTTAAAAACAAAAACTAAAAATAGAAATTAAAATACAAAACAGTAAAAGATATATAAAAAAACTAATTCAATTTTTTTTATAAAAAAAACTAATTATATTTAAATAATTATTATTTTTAGAAAAAAAATTAGAAAATTTTTATTTTTAAACAAATGAGTAAAGCTTCATAAAATATAGATTCAAAAAAAGTAAATTTAAAATTTAAAATTTTTAATTTTTTAAAATAAAATTTTAAAATTTTTATTTAATTTTGGAATCTATATTTTATGAAATTTTACTCACTTTTTTAAAAATAAAATTTTCTAATTTTTCTTTATGAAAATAAAGTTTGTTTTATTTACTTTTTTTGAATCTATATTTTAACAAACTCATTTTTAAAAGATAAAAAATTTCTATTTTTTTCTGTAAATAAAATTATTATTTTTTTAAAAAAATTAAATTTATATTTTATGAAATGTTACTCATTTCTAAAATAAATAAATTTTACTTTTTTCTTCTAAAAATAAATTTTTATTTAATTTTTTTGAATCTAAATTTTATTAAACTTTACTAATTTTTTTTTAAAAAATAAAAAAGTTGTAATTTTTATTTTTTGAAAATAATAATTAAT
Organism: Panax japonicus; assembly: GCA_020205505.1. Lineage (NCBI taxonomy): Eukaryota > Viridiplantae > Streptophyta > Magnoliopsida > Apiales > Araliaceae > Panax > Panax japonicus. The sequence goes on along the minus strand of CM035105.1, from coordinate 55,098,731 downwards.
TTTAAAACTAATTATTTAAAAAATTGAATTAGCAAAATTGGGGTTGGGTCGAGTCAAAATTTGGGCAGATTTATGTGAAATTATAAAAAGGAACGAAATTGACACAAAATGCCACTTTAAGAATTTAATTGATGAAAAATAAACTTTAAAGATACTTTAAAAGTGAATGACAACTTGGAAGTACAGAAGTCTCATTCAGCCTTTTTTCTATCAGAAAGTCTAGGGGGACCGGGATTTTCCGACTGGGGTAGTGAACGGTCGGATTTTTTTTTTGACTACAAAATAATTAATGTAATTTATTGGAACTGATTTTTTTTATAAAATGCAGTGATTTAGGTGTCTTTTGGATACACATAACAAACGGGGTTACGTGTATCCAAATGACACCTAAATCATTGCATTTTGTAAAAATTTCAATTCCAATAAATTACATTAATTATTTTGTAGTCAAAAGCAAAAAATAAAAACAAATTCGGCCGGTCACTACCCCGGTCGGAAAAGCCCAGTCCCCCTAGAAGTACTCTTTTTCTATATCCAATTCTATAGAACTTAATTACTAGGGTGAAGTTGGTGCTGTCAACTTCACCCTAACCGGGTCTAATAATTTTTTTTGAGAGAGAGATTTGTTAATTAAGCAAACTCAATTACGAGAACATCACACGCAGAAAACAAAGGGGAGAGTTTTGCATTAAAAACTAGTATCAAAATCCATCAAATTGTATGTTAAATTCAAAATGAAATTAAGGGAAATCTGCAAATATTATGATTTAGCAGATGAACATAAGGTCAACAAAACAAAACTTAATTTCTTGTAAAACAGATTAAACTCTGAACTGGATTGATTGCTTATGTCAAGATCCAAGCATGTCGATATACACAATAATTTCAGTGATAACTTGCATGTGTGAATCACATGGCGGCGCGGCGGGGCTGCGCGGGGGTTTGGAGAGCTTCCAAAAAACCCTAACCCTAACCCTATAAAAGGCTGGCCTAATTATCTAGTGCAAGACATGGTCCCCTCCACTTAATCTTCCACTATTTTTTTTCTCCCAAAGTGTAGATGAAGTTCTAGAATGTGCTTTTTCTAATATTTATAAATATTTAAAAATTCATAAAGAATGTGCTTTTTCTAATATTCATAAAAATTTAAAAATTAAATTCATTAATTTCCCGCCAGGTTTTGGATATTATTTAATTCTAGCTAGGTATATATATATATATATATATAAGATGCTACCTTTAATTAATCTTTAACATTTAAATAAAGAATATGATTATTTTTATTCTCGCACTGTGAAGAAAAATTAAAGAAAGTACACCATTTTCAACTTGAAATTACAAAGAAATTAGTAGGACTTTTTTTTTAAATTAGTATTTTTTAAATGGGGACAAAAGGGAGTAGGTTATTAATTGGTACTAGTTCTCCAGATTTATTTATTTATTTGTGGATTGGCTAGTTCTTCAGACTTATTTGAATGGTTTAAATAAATAAAAATAACTAACTAAATAAATAAATAAATCAACATATCTGTATATATAAGTTTCGATAAACTGCTGCTGGTTATGCTAGTAGTTAGTTTACCATGCATGCTTAATAGTTAATAAGATGCTTATAGAATCTAAGAATCATATTATAGAAATGCTATGATATTTAAGGGTTTCAATAAATTAAATTATCTGTGTGAGTAAGAGAGAGAAGAAGAAGAACTTGCAGAGCCATATTTTCGGTGGAACATGTCTCAAAGAACTCTGCTGACTTTATGGATGATCTCTAGGCTTTATACTTTATTTCCCACAAATTAAATACTCTTTTGGTACCCACTCTAGTTGTTCATATCAGAATATATGCCTAGTCTAATATAATTTTTAATTTTTTAATTTTTTTTGTTCTATATATAAAATGATATTCATATACTCCCACCATTCGAGAAAAAGAATCCTACTATTTTTCCCTTGCATATACTAAAGTTTTTATAAGACATACTAGCTTAGACATGATTTTCAATGATAATGTTTTCTAATATCAAAATTTAATCACTGAGATATATTATTAAGATTCTGTACCGGACCAAAAGAACGGACCAAGGAGCGGACTAAGGCAAAAACACGCGGATTTCAGGGTCAACCCGCGTGTTTTTCCGACCCAGGCCCTGAAACCCGCGTGTTTTTGCCTTGGTCCGTTCTTTTGGTCTGCTTTAGATCTTCCCCGGTATATATATATATATATATATATATAATATGGGGATGGTGACTCGTCTGAGAAGACGATCAACAGCACCACCGGCGACCAAAGGAGACGGACCAGTAAACCAAGAAGACGCCAAAGGCATCTTCAAGTCACCGATAGGTGATGGCCCACACCATCATCTCAGCTTTTGCTTTAATCAATAAAAGCAAAAGTCTTTTACTTTAGTAAATGTAAAAGTAAAAGTAAAAGAATAAAACTTTTGCTTTTACTTAAGTTAAATGTTTTTAACATTTACCAATGTAAAAGTAAATGTAAAATATTTCTTACGTTTTACTTTTACTTAAGTAAATTACTTTTACTTCAGTTAATGTAATAGTGAATCATGCGTGATTCAATAGTAATTTACTTTTCAGTTTTCTATTTAAACAACTCAAAGTGTTTAGAGTTGTTTAGGTTTTGAATAAACCTCATCAGAGCTTCTCTCTCTAGGAAGCTCTTCCGAGGTCCTCTCCCTTCTCTCTAGTTAGCCGGAGACGAAGCTTTCAGCTTCGATCTTCTTAGTTAGAAGATGAAGACGAAGTCCTTCAATACTTCGTTCTTCCCTCTCAAACATTTAGATCTAGGATATATTGTAATCCTTCCTCAAATGTTTATAAATAAAAGAAAGAGATTACGTTTACCGATTAACCGGTCATCTTCTTAATCTTTTCTTTTCTGTTAAAGTTTTTCTTATAAAAACTTATCTCGCTGTCATATGGTTTCAGAGCCACACGGTTGGTTCTTGATGCTATCGGCGTTCGATTATAAACAGTTTGATTCGTGGACTTAAATGTTTTTGCAAACTTTTATTTTTCTTGCTCTGCTTTTACAAGTCCCGACCTTCGCCGTAAAACACCCAAGATCGCCATAAGTCCCGATTAGTGCCTGTTTGTAAGTCTCCAGGGTGGGAGCAGTGAATGGCCAAAGGGAATCTTTAGATCTACGGGTATGAGTTTAAGGCAAGTAAGGCTTTCTAAGTAGACCTTCAAGAAAAAGAATTTTTGTTTAAACAGTTAACAAATTTGAGTCTTCTGTTTAGATCGATTTCACTGATAGATCAGGACCAATCGAGTGATCCTTTGTTTCAGATTTCAGTCTGATTTGTTTTTAAACAAAAAATTTTTTACAAAACTTAAAAAGTTTTGAAGATCTGACCAATTTTTCGGTGAAAATTTATCCTAGATCTAAATGTTTGAGAGGGAAGATCGAAGTATTGAAGGACTTCATCTTCATCTTCTAACTAAGAAGATCGAAGCTGAAAGCTTCGTCTCCGGCTAACTCTAGAGAGAAAGGAGAGGACCTCGGAAGAGCGTTCTCTAGAGAGAGAAGCTATGATGAGGTTTATTCAAAACCTAAACAACTCTAAACACTTTGAGTTGTTTAAATAGAAAACTGAAAAGTAAATTACTATTGAATCACGAAGGATTCACTATTACATTAACTGAAGTAAAAGTAATTTACTTAAGTAAAAGTAAAACGTAAGAAACATTTTACATTTACTTTTACATTGGTAAATGTTAAAAACATTTAACTTAAGTAAAAGCAAAAGTTTTATTCTTTTACTTTTACTTTTACATTTACTAAAGTAAAAGACTTTTGCTTTTATTGATTAAAGCAAAAGCTGAGATGATGGCGTGGGCCATCACCTGTCGGTGACTTGAAGAACATTTAACTTAAGTAAAAGCAAAAGTTTATTCTTTTACTTTTACTTTTACATTTACTAAAGTAAAAGACTTTTGCTTTTATTGATTAAAGCAAAAGCTGAGATGATGGCGTGGGCCATCACCTGTCGGTGACTTGAAGATGCCTCTGGCGTCTTCTTGGTTTACTGGTCCGTTTCCTTAAATGTTTATAAATAAAAGAAAGAGATTACTTTACCAATTCACCGGTCATCTTCTTAATCTTTTCTTTCTTCTATTAAAGTTTTTCTTTTAAAAACTTAATCCTCGTTGTCATATGGTATCAGAGCCACACGGTTGGTTCTTGATGCTATCGGCGATCGATTATAAACAGTTTGATTCGTGGACTTAAATGTTTTTGCAAACTTTTATTTTTCTTCCTCTGCTTTTACAAGTCCCGACCTTCGCCGTAAAACACCCAAGATCGCCTTAAGTCCCGATTAGTGCCTGTTTGTAAGTCTCCAGGGTGGGAACAGTGAATGGCCAAAGGGAATCCTTAGATTTATGGGTATGAGTTTAAGGCAAGTAAGGCTTTCTAAGCAGACCTTCAAGAAAATGAATTTTTGTTTAAACAGTTAACAAATTTGAGTCTTCTGTTTAGATCAATTTCACTGATAGATCAGGACCAATCGAGTGATCCTTTGTTTCAGATTTCAGTCTGATTTGTTTTTAAACAAAAAATCTTTTACAAAACTAAAGTAATCTCTTTGGTAAAGTAATCTCTTTCTTTTATTTATAAACATTTAAGGAAGGGATTACAGTATATCCTAGATCTAAATGTTTGAGAGGGAAGATCGAAGTATTGAAGGACTTCGTCTTCATCTTCTAACTAAGAAGATCGAAGCTGAAAGCTTCGTCTCCGGCTAACTCTAGAGAGAAGGGAGAGGACCTCGGAAGAGCTTTCTAGAGAGAGAAGCTCTGAGGCTAATCCTAATTTTTAGCCTAAAGAAACTCTAACACTTGTGTTTCTTTAAATAGAAAACTGAAAAGTAAATTACTATTTGATTCACGCAGGAATCACTATTACAATAACTGAAGTAAAAGTAATTTACTAAAGTAAAAGTAAAACGTAAGAAACATTTTACATTTACTTTTACATTGGTGAAAGTTAAAAACATTTAACTTAAGTAAAAACAAAAGTTATATTCTTTTACTTTTACTTTTACATTTACTAAAGTAAAAGAGATGATGGCGTGGGCCATCACCTATCGGTGACTGAAGATGCCTCTGGCGTCTTCTTCGTTGACTTGGTCCGTCTCCTGTGGATGCCGGTGGTGCTGTTGATCGTCTTCTCCGACGAGTCACCATCCCCATACTCTTCGGCCTCAAAAAAAATATCCAGGAAGTTAACCCCTTTCACCCCCAAAAAATTTGTTTACAAAAAGAAGGAGGAGAAAAAAATTTTCACCGAAAAATTGGTCAGATCTTCAAAACTTTTTACGTTTTGTAAAAGATTTTTGTATAAAAACAAATCAGACTGAAATCTGAAACAAAGGATCACTCGATTGGTCCTGATCTATCAGTGAAATCGATCTAAACAGAAGACTCAAATTTGTTAACTGTTTAAACAAAAATTCTTTTTCTTGAAGGTCTGCTTAGAAAGCCTTACTTGTCTTAAACTCATACCCGTAGATCTAAGGATTCCCTTTGGCCATTCACTGCTCCCACCCTGGAGACTTACAAACAGGCACTAATCGAGACTTAAGGCGATCTTGGGTGTTTTACGGCGAAGGTCGGGACTTGTAAAAGCAGAGCAAGAAAAATAAAAGTTTGAATAAACATTTAAGTTCACGAATCAAACTGTTTATAATCGATCGCCGATAGCATCAAGAACCAACCGTGTGGCTCTGATACCATATGACAGCGAGGATGAAGTTTTTAAAAGAAAAACTTTAACAGAAGAAAGAAAAGATTAAGAAGATGACCGGTGAATCGGTAAAGTAATCTCTTTCTTTTATTTATAAACATTTAAGGAAGGGATTACAGTATATCCTAGATCTAAATGTTTGAGAGGGAAGATCGAAGTATTGAAGGACTTCGTCTTACCTCGGAAGAGCTTTCTAGAGAGAGAAGCTCTGAGGCTAATCCTAATTTTTAGCCTAAAAAAACTCTAACACTTGAGTTTCTTTAAATAGAAAACTGAAAAGTAAATTACTATTTGATTCACGCAGGAATCACTATTACAATAACTAAAGTAAAAGTAATTTACTAAAGTAAAAGTAAAACGTAAGAAACATTTTACATTTACTTTTACATTGGTGAAAGTTAAAAATATTTAACTTATGTAAAAGCAAAAGCTATATTCTTTTACTTTTACTTTTACATTTACTAAAGTAAAAGAGATGATGGCGTGGGCCATCACCTGTCGGTGACTGAAGATGCCTCTGGCGTCTTCTTCGTTGACTTGGTCCGTCTTCTGTGGATGCCGGTGGTGCTGTTGATCGTCTTCTCCGACGAGTCACCATCCCCATACTCTTCGGCCTCAAAAAAAATATCCAGGAAGTTAACCCCTTTCACCCCCAAAAGATTTGTTTACAAAAAGAAGGAGGAGAAATTTTTTTTCAGACGAGTCTTCGATCTTCTAACTAAGAAGAACGAAGCTGAAAGCTTCGTCTCCGGCTAACTCTAGAGAGAAGGGAGAGGACCTCGAAAGAGCGTTCTCTAGAGAGAGAAGCTCTGATGAGGTTTATTCAAAACCTAAACAACTCTAAACACTTTGAGTTGTTTAAATAGAAAACTGAAAATTAAATTACTATTGAATCACGCAGGATTCACTATTACATTAACTGAAGTAAAAGTAATTTACTTAAGTAAAAGTAAAACGTAAGAAACATTTTACATTTACTTTTACATTGGTAAATGTTAAAAACATTTAACTAAAGTTAAAACCATTTAACTTAAGTAAAAGCAAAAGTTTTATTCTTTTACTTTTACTTTTACATTTACTAAAGTAAAAGACTTTTGCTTTTATTGATTAAAGCAAAAGCTGAGATGATGGCGTGGGCCATCACCTGTCGGTGACTTGAAGATGCCTCTGGCGTCTTCTTGGTTTACTGGTAAAGTAATCTTAGGCTAAAAATTATCATAAATAAAATTGTAAAAGATATATATATATATATATATATATATATATATATATATATATGGGATATGATTCATAGCAAATACTTGCTATGGAGGAAATTTGGGCAAATAGCATCATATCCGTTCATTCTATAAATCAAAGGTGCATATTAAAAAAAGAAAATGCCCTTACGCTAGACGATATCTGAAAATTTTAATCTCCCATACGCTACATCCATGGGCGGAGCCATGTATAGGCTAGGGTGGGCTTTAGCCCGGGTGGAATTTTTGGAAAATATTTAGTACTTATATATTTTCAATAGTCCAGCCCAATATTGTTTTCCTGTTTTCTTGTATTAAGAAATTGCTTGGACTTCTCATCTATCTTTAAAGATTTGTACAATAATTTTTAGTTTTGTTAATCCAAGTGTACAATAATTTTTAATAAGTGTTTATAATTTTATCCAAGTGTTTTTTCCCTTGTGTCATCATCTTTATTCTTAAGATATAGTTCTGTTTATTTAATCCAGTATCCTCAAAGACTGTGATGTCCTTGTTTTTTTTTGACATCCTGGAGGGAGTAGTTTTTAGTGCTATGTTGGCCTCTATCTTGTTTAATTTTGATGTTTACTTGTTCATGCGTCATTTGTTGCTAATTGTGGCACATTACTAAGATAGGAGTACTTGGTTGATATTATGCTTGTTGTATGCCATGCTTTGACTAATTACTTATCTAGGTTTTGAAATCTAATGATACTATTAGCATTCATTATGTTATTTTTTACTATAATTATTCAATATAATCTTTCAATTGAACCAATTTTTTTGTTAAAAATCCAGCTGTTAAGCAATCTTATAAGCCACAATGGAAAGTCAAGGAAGCAAGAGAAAAAAAACTTTGTTTTCTTTCTTTAAATCAAGAGAAAGTGCATCAACGACAACTAGTTTATACTTGTTAAATTCGTGAATTTGAGATAAATAACTAATTGAAATTACTTTGTTGATGTGATGAGAGGTTATATATATGCTAATTAGAGTAATAAGGATGAAATTTTTAGCTAAGCTCCTCTATTATATATGCTTATGAAATATGGGATTTTAGAGTACGCCTTCAAGGTGTTTGAAATTTTGCCTCTAAGAGGTTGTTATGCTAAAACTTGTGAATTAGCCAAGGTAACCTTTATATATATTTTGAATTTATGATCGATCTTGGTGGGACAAATTCTTGCGTATATAGTTGGTACTTGATAGCCCAGGGCGGCAAAAAATTCCTAGCTCCGCCCTTGGATACATCAACTAGCGTACTACAAAAAAATATGGAATAAAACTCGAATTTTTCTTCATCTCGTCCTGTGTGAATAGACGGGGATGACATAGGATTCATGGTCACATTTCCTACCCACCACCTCTTAGCCATTATTTCTACACCACCAAACCTTCTCTCCCTCAAGTTGACAAACACAAAATGTAGTAGTACAAATATATTTAATAAACACGTACACACCACCTCTCTCTATCTACCCAACTCATATTTGGGTAATAACTGGACTACAGTACCATTAATAGACCTTGAAAATATATATTTCTCAATCTCTGTGTTTAAAGATTTGTCGATTTCCTAAATTTAGACAGAGATCTGATCGACTCCCATATCCAACAAAAAAAACAATCCAAAGCCTCATCAACTTTCTTCACTTCCCAATCAGACTAAAATTACACTAAAATAAGAGAGATCTAGAAATTAAACCCATTTCTTTAACAGATCAGTTGAGACTAATTTTTGTTATAGGGGTATAGTCAAAGCGCGTGGATATGAGTGCCATGTATTCTTTTCTGGCGACTGAGGAGAGAAAGAGTAGCAGTACAAAGAAGAAAGAATTGGACAGAAGAAGCTTTCGTTACCTGTACGTATTTACTGATTCCTTCAGTTGCTATGAGAGTGGGGGCTTTTGCTTGACCAGTGTTCATTAGCAGAGTAAAATGAGGGCACTTTTGCCAACTCAACTAACTGGTAGGTGTATTTTTTTGTAGTACGCTAGTTGATGTACCGTATGGGAGATTCAAATTTTCAGCGTACGCCATGTCGTCTAGCGTAAGTATATTTTTCTTTTTTAATCTGCGCCCTTGATTTATAGAATGAACAGTTATGATGCTATTTGTCCAAATTTCCTCCATAACAAGTATTTGCTATGGATCATATCCATATATATATATATATATATATATATATATATATATATATATATATATATATATATATGGAATGATTCATATATAGCAAATGGTTGTTATGCATACTATTCCGGCAAATGCATCTCTCAACGTCCAATACGAGATTTAACGGGCGAGATTAACCCCTACCGCTAGCTACTAAGAGTAGTGGCATACAATTTTTTTTTGTTACCCGTCTCTACTCTTAGTAGAGGTATGGAGGAATGTCCTAAATACCATCACTTTAGTTAGATTTAAATAACTTCAATATATTTATTTGTATAAATAATTTTTAAAGTAATAAAACTTAACATTGTCAATTATATTTAATGTATTTATTTTTATAAATAATTTTGTAAGTAATAAAACTTTAAATTGTCAATTATATTCAATGTATTTATTTATACAAATAATTTATTAAGTAATAAAATTTAACATTTTCAATTACAATTGTAATGTATTTATTTGTATAAATAATTTCTTAAGTAATAAAATTTAACATTATCAATTATTGTGACTATTTGATTATTTAAAATTTAAAGTACTTCATATTGTATTATAATTTGATTTAATTAATATAAATTACATTACAAATAAATATATTGAAACTATTTAAAAATAACTAAAATGAGGGGTATTTAAGACATTCCTCCACACCTATACTCTTAATGGAGGCATGTAAAAAAATTGTACGCCACGACGTATTCTTAGTAGCGACGATGTTTAAATCTCCATTAATCCCGCCCGTTATCTAGCATTGGATGGTGAGAAATGTGTTTATCAGAATAATGTCCACAACAATCATTTTCTATGGATAACTACCATACACACACAAACATCTATATATGGGCTATATGTATATACACAACTTTTTAGTACACAGTCATGTTGTAGCGACGATGTTTTTTGAGTTATAGTGATGGTTCAACTGAACCGTCACCATAGACCAATATATATATATATATATATATATATATATATATATATATATATATATATATAGTCCGCTTCACCAGCGAAACGGAAGAAATGGACCAAAAACGAATCGGCTATAGTGAAAGTTTTTTCCTTCGCTATAGCATAGGAAAGCGTCGCTATAACCGGTTATATATAAGGCGGCGATTTGAACCGTCATTATATATCAGAAAATCGTCATTACAGTTCGATTCGTCTTTGATTCTTGTTATAAACTATCCGGAAGTATATCCTTAATACTACAACTTGCTATATAATATGAGTGGGTAAGAGTTAAAAGAGATAATAAGTCAGCAGTCACATTCGAATTTTCTAAACTACCTAATTCGCGTATCAATTGGGAAAATTTGTAACCGCCAAGTAAAAATATGAAAGTTGTTTGTTTTCTATGGGATGACATTCATATCATTTACTACTTTATGGAGTAAGTTTAGCCTAAACATGTAGGCATCCTGTTTTAGAAAGTACCCTTAATATTAAGTATGTGAAAAGGAAGCTAAACAAAGCTTCTCTTGTCGACACATCTAGGGTTTGGAACTTTATTACGATTCCCAACTCAATGCAGCATTAAAGAATTATGATTAAAAAAAATGGGTGTGGGGTGAACATCAATAAAGAGACCTTGAAAAAAGACCTAATTAGAGTCTTTTCTAAGTCTCACTAAAAGTATTCATACATTAATTGTAAACTCAAATTAATAATGAAATATTATCGATTTTGATATATTTCATTCTTCTAATTATATATCGATGTAAATTATAATAATTCGAGTCAAATCTGAATTCAGAATAAATTTTGGGTTAAACTTTAACGTCAAATTGAATCAAATCTATCTAAATAAGGTCTTAAAAACCACTCTTCAATAGTATATTATGTTACCACAAACTCACCCACAAGGTTGTTCACGGATTGTTGACTATTTAGCTATTATGGGATAATAGCGGTTAGTTTCGTATCCCCACTTTTGGATCTCTCTCAATTGTGTGATAATACTACCAGTCTTCGTGTCCCACCTCCGGCAACTCGATCGGATAACTTGACATAAGTTTTTGAGAGTAGACTTTGATACCTTATATAACAACCTGGGTCAAATTTCAAATTTGGAATAAATCTTGGGTCAAACCCCAAGTCTGAATCAAATCAAGTCCATTAAATAAGGCCTTAAACTACTAACCTAATAGTTAGTATGTTCTTGGATCATCTTAACACATCACAATCTCATCCAAAAAGTCATGACAGGAGATACTATTATTAATAACTTAATTCCTCATATGCATACAAAGTATTTCTACTTATTTCGATATGTGATTAGAGTATTACATAAATACACAATTTGCTTGTAGGGAGAGAAGAATGTTAGTATTTCAATTATTTGTATTGTATGTGCATGAGTGAGTCATATGAGCAAATAGTGAAATTCTGTAATTAAGCACACCTGGAGGGGGGGATGAATAGGTGTAAATACTTAGAAGTGATCTACATTGGCCAATTTTTTAAGTTTACTATAGTAGGCTATAATCGGACGGTCTAACCCTGTCCGTATTAGTTATGTTCTTAGACTGTTATAAACGGACAGCTAATGCCTGTCCATATTAGTATAAAACTTCTCCAACTAAAACCAAAATCTGTAGAATATAAAGCTTAAAAATAGAAACACGAAAAAAAATATCACACCGAGATTTTTTACGTGGTTCAGCCCCTATCCTCTAGTCTAGTAGCCTAATCCACGTCCAATCCCAACTAGGATTGGAGACTCACTTTATTAAAATAATATTCAGCAATTACAAAGTAAATAGAACTCCCTGTTACAACGACGATCGATTGGACACCTATGCCCCCTTTGCACCTCTGCAACACCTCTCACCTCTGAGACTTTGATAGCTTCATTGTACAGACTGAATATTACTAAAATAAAATCCCCAAGCCAACCTAGACTTGTACTATGTTTACAATAGATATGAATGAAGAAACTCAAGAACTATAGTGCAAATCGAGACTAAAAGAATGATATGATGATTTGTATCTCAGATAGCTTTCTTGAATAATTTCTGTTGTGCAGTCTCTTGTCACTAATAAGCCAAGCAAAGCTGTAAGACCCCAACTTTTTGAATAAAGATTAAATTTTCTCGAAATATATTTTTGAATATTATGGTGTGGATTTGATATAATGTTATAGTTGTGGGTAATATTTACAAATTTTGCAACGTACGCAAGTTGTTATATAATATTCGATTGGTCGGGGAATATTCAAACAGGGAATATTCGTACAACGGCACAATCATTGGTGGACCCCCACAACGGAATTATTATCGGATTGAGAAAACGACAAAAATACTTTATGAAAATAATGGCAAAAGTTTTACCGTTAACTGTTGAAACACCCGATGTTAAAAGTACAGTAATACGCGTGGTTGCATAGTAGCACACGGTATTGATTATTGATGCTTACGTGAGAAGTCACTCAGTTATACTCAATTATTGCTACAGTAATTGCTGCATCATATTTATCATATTATGGATTCAATTATGGTCAGTATTGTGACGCCCCCAAAATTAGGTATACATCACCCATCTTGAGTCGCCAGATACATGGTACAGAATTCAAATACAACTTACTAATACAACTGTCGTGTACAATACGACAAAACATAACTGTGAGTTTGAATACAATTATTGTCTACTAGAGATCATACAAACTCAAAAGGAGTCCTCAATACAAATATTGTCACACTATTTAACAGAATAATGAGGACTACTAATACTATTCTCTGGTCCATCACTCCGTTCCCCGACTCGTCCCAGCTATATTCTCATTTCCTGAAGAGAACAGTGAAAGAAAGGGTGAGCTCAACTAGCCCAGTAAGAAATATTATGACTAAGATAATGCAGAATAAATTATCATTAGCCTTCAACAGTGTTAAACTGATAAAATACAATAACCATCAAGTTTAACTGCAGCAGAACCAGCAATCCATTAAAAGAGTCAAGTAGAAAATAAAAACTATTATCTTTTATGATTTAAAAGGTTTTTCATCATCGTTATAGCTGAGACTCAGCTTAACAAATATTCCACATCATCGAATCACCCCCGCACTACGGCCAAGGATATTCTTTAGTATCACGACCACAATTATTCATGCACTACGGCCAAGAATATTTGTGTATTCATTAGTGGTCATGATCATGCCAACAAATGTCCATCAATGCACTACGGGCCAATGAGGATTTTTAATGTTTACATCACTTGTAATATTACGGTCATGATTACACCGAATAATCCCTGGTCATAATCATACCAAGTCCATCTATGCACTACAGGCCACAGATGACTTTCAACAAAATATAAACATGAGGATGATGACGATGATATAATCATTCAATAAAACAAGTTCAAGAATTATTTTATCCAGAAATTATTAACGTTCAAATTGTCAACACGATACTGTTTTATGGTGTAAAATTCAAGAATGATCAGAAGAATATTTTCATGAAAGGATACTGAATGAAGCGCAAATATCAAGGATATTCTACTAATTTCATGGAGTATAGAAGTTAAAGTTTTAACCAACTGAGTATAATAAAGAATGAAATAACAAAAGAAATCACCATGCATGCGATAGACCGCACAGGCAGGTTATTCCAACAGAATAATAAATAACGGAACCAGGTCAGGTGAAATTCATACCGAAAGGATGTTCCAACAGAATAATAAAGACGGAACCAGATCCGGTGTAAAACACACAGATAGGATATTCCAACAGAATAATAATAAAGACGGAACCAGATCCGGTGTAAAACACACAGATAGGATATTCCAACAGAATAATAAAGACGGAACCAGGTCCGGTGTAAAACACACAGACAGGATGTTCCAACAGAATAATAAAAGAATGTCACCAAGTATAGGGTAAACCGCGTATACAGGTTATTCCGACAGAATAATAAGAAATGGAATAACATAAGGATTTCACCAAGTATAGGGTACACCGCGTATACAGGTCATGTATAGGGTATGCCACTTTTACAGGTTATTCCAACAGAATAACAAAGAATGGAATAACATAAGTTCTCTTCAAGAAGAAAGAATAACACCGCTTACCGTATTAGGAGATTGAATACTGCAGTAGTGTAGTAACCGAATACTCTTCTTCTTTCTCTATTACTCTCTCTATACTTTCTCTCTCTATAGCTTGAACGAATTCGTGAAAAATAATGAAGCCCTAGGCCTCTATTTATAGAAGATTTATTACTATTTATGAAAGTATTTACTATTTACGAAGGTAATTACTATTGACGAAGGTAATTACTATTTACGAAGGTAATTACTATTTACGAAGGTAATTACTATTTACGAAGGTAATTACTATTTAGGAAAGTAATTACTATTTACGAAGGTAATTACTATTTATGAAAGAGACTCTTAGATGATGACATATGGCCCCCCATAAATAATTAAACTTACCACAAACGTCTAATAATAGACTCTTTATATACATCAAGGATTGAATAAAAATTACCAGAAATCATTTTATTTTATTTTAATCAACACATATTTAATCTTTCAACAATTATTAATCATTTATAACTTGTCGTCTCAATTATTGTTTAGATAATATAACATATTATACAGATGATACTGTGACAATAATTGAATCAATAATATAAGAGATATGATGCAGCAATTACTGTAGCAATAATTGAGTATAGCTGAGTGACTTCTCACGTAAGCATCAATAATCAATACCGTGTGCTACTATGTAACAACGCGTATTACTGTACTTTTACTACCGAGTAGTTCAACAGTTTTAACGGTAACACCTCCGCCGTTATTTTATAGAAAGATAATTTTGTCGTTTTCTAACTACAACAATACTTCCGTTGTGGGGTCCACCAATGATTGTGCCGTCGTACGAATATTTCCCGACAAAAAGAATATTCCCCGACCAAACGAATATTTTATAACAACTTGCGTACTTTGCAAAATTTATAAATATAACCCACAACTATATATTTTATCAAATTTATTCCATAATATTCAAAAATAATAGTTATGAAAATTAATCTTTATTTATAAAAACTGGGGTCTTACAACCTCCCCTTCTTATGAAATTTCGCCCTCGAAATTAGGGTACGTACCTGGTATGTCAAAGAGGTAAGGATACCTTGACTTCATTTCAGATTCTAACTCCCAAGTCATTTCCTCAACATCGTGGTTTCTCCACAAAATTTTGACTTGAGGTATAACCTTGAAGCGTAGAATATGTTCCTTCTTATCCAAGATTTGAACAGGAATCTCTTCATACGTCAAATCTTCCTCTATTTCGTCCGGTTCTAACTCAATAATGTGGTTTGGGTCTTTCACATATTTTCGTAACATGGATATGTGAAAAACGTTATGAACACGAGACATACTTGGTGGTAGAGCGAGTCTATAGGCCACAGTTCCTATTCGATCGAGGATTAAAAATGGACCGATGAATCGAGGATTGAGTTTTCCTCTCTTTCCAAATCTTGTAACTCCTTTCCATGGAGTAACACGTAACAACACATGATCTCCTATATTGAATTCCACGTCCTTTCGATGAAGATCAACATAACTCTTTTGTCGACTTTGTGAGGTTTTTATACGTTGTCGGATCGTTTGAATCTTTTCCGTAGTCATACGTACCAACTCCGGTCCCAACAACGTTGCTTCACCCACCTCATCCCAGCATACTGGAGAACGAAACTTTCTTCCATACAACGCTTCGAATGGAGCCATGCCAATACTTGCTTGATAACTGTTGTTGTAGGAAAACTCCACCAATGGTAAGAATTTGTCCCAACTTCCCTTGAAATCAAGGACACAGAGTCTTAATAGATCTTCAAGAGTTTGAATAGTTCTCTCCGACTGTCCGTCCGTCTGAGGATGATATGCCGAGCTAAATCGTAAGTCTGTGCCCATAGCTTTTTGCAAACTAACCCAAAATCGTGAAGTAAATCTTGGGTCTCGATCAGAAACTATGGATACCGGCATACCATGCAGTCTTACAATCTCGTTTATATACATACGAGCAAGACGTTCAAGTGTATAAGTTTCTCGTATCGGTAAGAAATGAGCAGACTTGGTCAATCTATCAACAATAACCCAAATCGCATCTATGCCTTGAGAAACCTTAGGAAGACCGGTAACGAAATCCATGGTAATGTGCTCCCACTTCCATTCTGGAATTTCAAGTGGTTGCAATGGACCTTTTGGTACTTGATGCTCCGCTTTAACTCGTTGACAAGTTAGACACCTTGATATAAACAACGCTATCTCTCTCTTCATGTTGCTCCACCAAAATGTATGACGAATATCATGATACATTTTGGTACTCCCAGGATGGATTGCAAACGGTGTATTGTGCACCTCCATCATGATTTTATACTTTAAATCAGGGTCGTTAGGAACACAAAGTCTGGAGTTGACTCGAAGTATTCCTTCTTCATCGATTCTTGCTTCCGGCATAGCACCCTCTTGCACTTTCTTCCTCATACGCATCAGCTCCAGGTCTGTAGCTTGAGCAGCTTTAACTTTATCGATTAAAGTCGGTTCTACTCGTATATTTGCCATTGTCACATGCATCCCTGGAGTCTTTAACTCTATCTCCATCCTTTGCAAGTCACACAAAATGGGTCCTTGCGTTGACAATATCGCACTCGTACTTGCATGTGATCTTCTACTCAATGCGTCAGCTACCACGTTTGCTTTTCCAGGATGGTATTGGATGGTATGATCATAATCTTTCAACAGTTCAAGCCAACGTCGTTGTCGTATGTTGAGTTCCTTTTGAGTGAAAAAATATTTGAGGCTTTTATGATCCGTAAAGATCTCCACTTTCTCCCCATACAAGTAATGCCTCCAAATTTTAAGTGCAAAAACAACAGCTGCTAACTCTAGATCATGAGTAGGATAATTCTTCTCATATTCTTTGAGTTGTCGCGAGGCATAGGCTATGACTTTTCCATGTTGCATGAGAACACATCCCAGCCCTTTGCCCGAAACATCACTGTAGATGACAAATCCCTCCGAGCCAGATGGTATTGTTAGAACAGGTGCTGAAATGAGTCTCCTCTTGAGTTCTTGAAAACTCTTCTCACATTCTTCGCTCCAACCGAACTTTGTATCTTTCCGAGTCAGCTGAGTCAATGGAGTAGCGATTCGAGAAAATCCTTCCACGAATCTCCGATAATAACCAGCTAAACCGAGAAAGCTACGTACTTCGGTCACTGATTTAGGTTGCTCCCAGCTTTGAATAGCTTCAATCTTTGCTGGGTCAACAGATATTCCATGACTTGATACCACGTGCCCAAGGAATGCTACTTCCTCAAGCCAGAACTCGCATTTCTTCAACTTGGCATAAAGCTTATATTCACGAAGCTTTTGGAGTGTCAGCCTCAAGTGTTGTTCATGATCTTCACGGCTTTTGGAATAAATAAGGATGTCATCAATAAAGACGACCACAAAGTGATCCAAATATTCCTTGAATACTCGGTTCATCATATCCATGAAGGCAGCAGGAGCATTAGTCAATCCAAAGGACATGACTAGGAATTCATAATGCCCGTACCGAGTTCTGAAAGCCGTCTTTGGAATGCCATCGGTTCTAATCTTCAATTGGTGATACCCGGAACGAAGATCGATCTTTGAAAAGAATTTGGCTCCTTGCAACTGGTCAAACAAGTCATCAATACGTGGCAATGGATACCTATTTTTGATGGTGACATGATTCAACTCCCGATAATCAATACAAAGTCGCATACTCCCATCTTTCTTCTTCACGAATAGAACAGGAGCACCCCAATGAGAAGTACTAGGACGAATAAAGCCAATGTCTAACAATTCCTGCAGTTGGGTTTTTAACTCCTGAAGTTCAATAGGAGCCATTCGATATGGGGCTTTAGAAATGGGTTTTGTACCGGGTTCAAGGTCGATACAAAATTCAATCTCACGCTCTGGGGGTAGGCCAGGAAGTTCTTCGGGGAATACGTCAGGAAATTCATTAACAATAGAAATATCGTTCAAAACTGACGTATTTTTGTTTAAATCTGTGACATGAGCTAAGAAAGCTTGACATCCATTTTTTAATAAACGAATAGCTTTATGGCTTGAGATGATCGTGATTGATTTTAATGGTTTGGTCACTTGAATTCGCATAATAGGTTGATTGGGAATATGAAAGCTAACAACCTTATGGAAACAATCAATTTTTGCATGATGAGTAGTTAACCAATCAATCCCTAGAATCACGTCAAATGCAAGTATTTTCAATGAAATAAGATCTACAGGTAATGTGAGGGTACCGATTTGAACCAAACAAGACTTATAAACAGTGGATGTAATGAAAGTTTCTCCCAACGGAGTTTCCACAGATAAGTCAAAGTCTAATTTCTCTGGAGTCAAATTTAATCGATGAGCGCAAGTAGGAGAAATAAAAGAATGGGTAGAACCGGTATCAAATAAAGTATAGACTTCGTTAGAGTTTATGATAATCTTACCCGTGATGACCTTATTCGGGTTCCTTGCTTTTGGGGAGGTCACAACAAACGCTCTCCCTTGCACTACCGGCTTTGACCTTTCTGGGACGGCCTTTGGTGCCTCCATCCTAGCTGAATTTGTCTTTGGTAAACTGACAAAATCGGGCTAAGTGACCTTCTCTTCCACAATTATAACATGCTTTGGACGGCATCGCGCAATTTGGACTGATGTGTCCCTCCCCTCCGCATTTGAAACATATGATAGGTGGTCTTTCTCCTTCCTTAACAACGGGTGCTGGTGCTGACGTCTTTCCATCATTGTTGAATCTCCTCTTCTTGAAATGTCCATTCTTATTGTTTTGGCCCTGATTACCACCGAAGTGGTTACCATTTCTGGCTTGCTGATTCCCTCCACGCTTGTTGTCACCGCTTCGATGACCATTCTCGCTAGTATTATAATTTTGTCGGCTGCTCTCTTTTAGTTGAGTTGACTCGTTATCGCGCTCCACTAACTGAGCCCTATTTACAACATCTGAATACAAACACAGTTTATGAGAAATAAGATGTTGACGTATCTCCGGCTTCAAACCTCTTAAAAACATTCGCGCCATTCTCTCTTTATTATCCACCAAGTGGGATGCAAACCGTGATAATTCTGCAAATTTTGCCTCGTATTGCGACACGGTCATATTATTTTGTTCCAACTTAATAAACTCCACCTCCTTCATGTGGCGAATACTTTCGGGAAAGTATTTGTCATTGAACAGCTCCTGGAACTTCTCCCAAGATATCTTCAGTACAGCAGGTTGAGTACGTTTTACCGATTCCCACCAATAATCTGCCTCTCCGCGCAACATAAAGGCGGCAAAGGGAACCTTTTGCTCCTCGGAGCATCCCAAGACATCAAATATCTTGGTCATCTGCTTTATCCATGTTTCCGCCATAAGTGGTTTTGGCTCTCCCTTAAACTCCGGTGGTCTCAGCTCCTTGAACTGTTTAGCGGTAACCGCCCGCGAGTTTCCCGTGTTTCCATCTACGTTTTGGACAGGAGTTGCTCTCGCCTGCTGTTGCATGAATTGCATAAAACCTCTGAACATTTGATCATTCGTCATTTGGTCAGTGTTGTTGTTTGCATGAGAATTTTCGCCTTCCTGATGCACATTATCCTGATTATTGACATGTGGTGAATCAACGATCGCCTGTGCTCCATTGCCATTCTCAACATTCTCAGATGTCATTTTCAGATACTGCCACAAAACAAAAGTTTAATTGACATGTAACATATTATCCCTATATTCTGACCGACCAATAAAATAGCACATAAACTTAGGTAGGTCATACTAGCGAAGGAATTCCCCGTCTCTCCCCTCCTAGTAATATTCTCACATCTTAGCCAGGGATCATATCCCTAAGCTCTAATACCAACTGTGACGCCCCCAAAATTAGGTATACATCACCCATTTTGAGTCGTCAGATACATGGTACAGAATTCAAATACAACTTACTAATACAATTGTCGTGTACAATACGACAAAACATAACTGTGAGTTTGAATACAATTATTGTCTACTAGAGATCATACAAACTCAAAAGGAGTCCTCAATACAATTATTGTCACACTATTTAACAGAATAATGAGGACTACTAATACTATTCTCTGGTCCATCACTCCGCTCCCCGACTCGTCCCAGCTATATTCTCATTTCCTGAAGAGAACAGTGAAAGAAAGGGTGAGCTCAACTAGCCCAGTAAGAAATATTATGACTAAGATAATGCAGAATAAATTATCATTAGCCTTAAACAGTGTTAAACTGATAAAATACAATAACCATCAAGTTTAACTGCAGCGGAACCAGCAATCCATTAAAAGAGTCAAGTAGAAAATAAAAACTACTATCTTTTATGATTTAAAAGGTTTTTCATCATCGTTATAACTGAGACTCAGCTTAACAAATATTCCACATCATCAAATCACCCCCGCACTACGGCCAAGGATATTCTTTAGTATCACGACCATAATTATTCATGCACTACGTCCAAGAATATTTGTGTATTCATTAGTGGTCATGATCATGCCAACAACTGTCCATCAATGCACTACGGGCCAATGAGGATTTTTAATTTTTACATCACTTGTAATATTACGGTCATGATTACACCGAATAATCCTTGGTCATAATCATACCAAGTCCATCTATGCACTACAGGCCACAGATGACTTTCAACAAAATATAAACATGAGGATGATGACGATGATATAATCATTCAATAAAACAAGTTCAAGAATTATTTTATCCAGAAATTATTAACGTCCAAATTGTCAACACGATACTGTTTTGTGGTGTAAAATTCAAGAATGATCAGAAGAATATTTTCATGAAAGGATACTGGATGAAGCGCAAATATCAAGGATATTCTACTAATTTCATGGAGTATAGAAGTTAAAGTTTTAACCAACTGAGTATAATAAAAAATGAAATAACAAAAGAAATCACCATGCATGCGATAGACCGCACAGGCAGGTTATTCCAACAGAATAATAAATAACGGAACCAGGTCAGGTGAAATTCACACCGACAGGATGTTCCAACAGAATAATAAAGACGGAATCAGATCCGGTGTAAAACACACAGATAGGATATTCCAACAGAATAATAATAAAGACGGAACCAGATCCGGTGTAAAACACACAGATAGGATATTCCAACAGAATAATAAAGACGGAACCAGGTCCGGTGTAAAACACACAGACAGGATGTTCCAACAGAATAATAAAAGAATGTCACCAAGTATAGGGTAAACCGCGTATACAGATTATTCCGACAGAATAATAAGAAATGGAATAACATAAGGATTTCACCAAGTATAGGGTACACCGCATATACAGGTCATGTATAGGGTATGCCACTTTTACAGGTTATTCCAACAGAATAACAAAGAATGGAATAACATAAGTTCTCTTCAAGAAGAAAGAATAACACCCCTTACCGTATTAGGAGATTGAATACTGCAGTAGTGTAGTAACCGAATACTCTTCTTCTTTCTCTATTACTCTCTCTATACTTTCTCTCTCTATAGCTTTAACGAATTCGTGAAAAATAATGAAGCCCTAGGCCTCTATTTATAGAAGATTTATTACTATTTACGAAAGTATTTACTATTTACGAAGGTAATTACTATTGACGAAGGTAATTACTATTTACGAAGGTAATTACTATTTACGAAGGTAATTACTATTTACGAAAGTAATTACTATTTACGAATGTAATTACTATTTATGAAAGAGACTCTTAGATGATGACATATGGCCCCCCATAAATAATTAAACTTACCACAAACGTCTAATAATAGACTCTTTATATACATCAAGGATTGAATAAAAATTACCAGAAATCATTTTATTTTATTTTAATCAACACATATTTAATCTTTCAACAATTATTAATCATTTATAACTTGTCGTCTCAATTATTGTTTAGATAATATAACATATTATACAGATGATACTGTGACAATAATTGAATCAATAATATAAGAGATATGATGCAGCAATTACTGTAGCAATAATTGAGTATAGCTGAGTGACTTCTCACGTAAGCATCAATAATCAATACCGTGTGCTACTATGCAACAACGCGTATTACTGTACTTTTACTACCGAGTAGTTCAACAGTTTTAACAGTAACACCTCCGCCGTTATTTTATAGAAAGATAATTTTGTCGTTTTCTAACTACAACAATACTTCCGTTGTGGGGTCCACCAATGATTGTGCCGTCGTACGAATATTCCCCGACAAAAAGAATATTCCCCGACCAAACGAATATTTTATAACAACTTGCGTACTTTGCAAAATTTATAAATATAACCCACAACTATATATTTTATCAAATTTATTCCATAATATTCAAAAATAATAATTATGAAAATTAATCTTTATTTATAAAAACTGGGGTCTTACAAGTATCATCTGCATAAAATGTTTTTTTATTAAATCAATACTTGAGACGACAAAGTTATTCATATTATAAATTGCAATATTTACAATGTCTAGAAGTTCTGTCGAGGAGAGGTTTGGTCACTTAATTGTGCACCAATAGGGAAAAATCCTTATTGGAAAGCCCCCTCTTTCCTGGGAATGACCTGGTTGATAAATAATGTGAGTTATAATATTAATGATGAATGTTGTTCAGAGTTGAATTTGGAGACGCGGACGTGATATTTGAGTCCGGAACGACGAAATTAGTAAAAATAGTCTATAAACACAAAATTTTTCGGGATTCACTATTTGGTCAAAAAGTCAACAGTTGACTTTTTCGGGAAAAGTCAAACTTCAAAATTTCAAAATTTATATTTTTGATAAAAATAGTTTCATTATGTTGGAATTGTTTGTGTTAGTGAAAATCGACATTTATTCCGATAATAATTGATGTCTAGGGGTTATATTGATAAATCGGGTAATTTATCGGATAAATGAGCAATTAATTGCTACTAATTCACATGCTTATATAACTATTTATTCACATATGTGTACTATTAAACCACATTATTTACTATTAGGGGAGTTGGTGCAAGATTGATACTACTTGCATGACTAAGTTAAAAATTGAGGTATAGATGGAGGTACTATATTGTAATTCGTATTTTTTTCACATGATTATACTATTGATTCACATGATTGAACTATTGATTCACATTATTTACTATTAGGGGAGTTGGTGCAAGATTGATAATACTTGCAGGACTAAATTAAAAATGAAAGAAAAGTTAGAAGTATTGTACTGTAATTTTCGAGCCCCAAAACGTGCAATTATCGAAACTATATTTTCCTATAAATTGAAGCTCATTCTTCCTTCATTTCTCACCAATTCACAAAAGTTTTAGAGCGATTATTATAGAGAGAAATTATAGAGAGAAAGAAGACGAGAAATCTGCTACTCACTATTCCAGTATCCAGTTTTTCCAAGGTAGGGAGTATTATTTCTTTCTTATCTATGAAGAGAACTTCTGTTATTCCATTCTTATTATTCTGTTAGAATAACCTGTATACGCGGGCTACCCTATACTTGGTGAAATTGTTTTGTTGTTCCATTCTTTATCATTCTATTGGAACATCTTGTATGTGCGTTCTACGCCGGACCTGGTTCCGTCTTTATTATTCTGTTGGAATATCCTGTCTGTGCGTTTTACGCCGGACCTGATTCCGTCTTTATTATTCTGTTGGAATATCATGTCTGTGCGTTTTACGCCGGACCTAATTCCGTTATTTATTATTCTGTTGGAATAACCTGCCTGTGCGGTCTATCGCATGCCTAATGATTTCTTTTGTTATTCCATTCCTTATTATACTCAGTTGGTTAAAGTTTTGACTTCTATACTCCATGAAATTAGTTGAATATCCTTGATATTTGCGCTTCATCCAGTATCTTTTCGTGGAAATATTCTTCTGAGCATTCTTGAATTTTACTCTACAAAGCAGTATCATGTTGACAATTTGGACATTATTAGTTCCTGGATAAAATAATTCTTGAACTTATTTTATTGAATTCTTATATCATTGTCATCATCCTAATGTTTATATTTTGTTGAAATTCATCTGTGGCCTATAGTGCATAGATGGACTTGGTATGATTATGACCAGAGATTATTCGGTGTAATCATGACCGTAATGTTACAAATGATGTGGTAAAAGTCCTCATTGGCCCGTAGTGCATTGATGGACAGTTATTGGCATGATCATGACCATTAATGAATACACAAATATTCTTGGCCCGTAATGCATGGATAATTATGGTCGTGATACTAAAGAATATCCTTGGCCGTAGTGCAAGGGTGATTCGATGATGTGGATTATTTATTAAGCTGAGTCCCAGCGATAAAAGTGATGAAAAACCTTCTAAATCATAAAAGATAGTAGATTTTATTCTCTACTTGACTCTTTTAATGGATTGTTTGTTCCGCTGCAGTTAAACTTAATGGTTGTTATATTGTATCAGTTTAACACCGTTGAAGGCTAACGATAATATATTCTGCATTATCTTAGTCATAATATTTCCTACTGGGCTAGTTGAGCTCACCCTTTTACTTTTATTGTTCTCTTCAAGAAATAAGAACGTAGCAGGGACTAGTCGGGGAACGGAGTGACGGACCAGATGATAGCATTAGTAGTCCTCACTATTCTGTGAAATAGTGTAATAATAATTGTAATAAGGACTCCTTTTGAGTTTGTATAATCTCTAGTATAAAATATTTGTATTCAAACTCACAGTTTATGTTTTGTCGTATTGTACACGACATTTGTATTATTAAGTTGTATTTGAATTTTGTACCATGTAAGTGGCGACCCAAGATGGATGACGTATACCTAATTTTGGGGGCGTCACAAAAGCAGTATATATAAAGGAGTAGAACAACGGCTATGTAACGTTCCAATTCTTCCAAGCAACGGCTAATTCTTTTGAATTGAAATAGGAGATAAACATTAACAATAACAACATAGAGATATATAAGAGATAAATTGCTATATATGAAGGAGTCAAATAATATCCAAAGACTAGCTAAAAGAATCCCACTAGCTGTTAGCTTGTATCCTTCACTGCTTTTGAATAAGAATCCTTGATTATCCCAATTCCTAAAAAATCTCTCAGCCAAATATGCCTTTTATAACCTCAAGATATCAATCTCCTAATTATACTCAAATACATATTAATAATCCATGCAAACTATTATATAATTAATTAATATGTAGTCCAAATAAATAAAATAAGACCATTATACAAACCTAAATATATTGTCATTATTAAAATCACAAAAGATATAAACCAACATTCTCCCCCTTTTTGATGATGACAATAGATTATCTTTTGAATTTATATACTCCCCCTATCTATAAAGCTCCCCCTAAATTTATGCATATTAAGGAGCAACAAAATGGCACAATAACCATCATTGCATATAGTAGCACAATATAGTATCTCCATCATTGCATATAGTAGCACAACATAGTATCTCACTACCAACATGAATAACAATTCAAATACCAATATTTCTCCCCCTTTGTCATTATCAAAAAAAATCATTAAGCACAAGTTAATTAAAACATAATCATCATTACCCAAATATCTCTCTCCCTTTGTTATCAACAAAAAATAATTCATATCAATTTAGCTAAATAGTTATCTCGCCCCATTTGTCAATATTAAAAGAATAAGTTCAAAGATAAAGAATATTATTGGAGCAAGTTTATAACAAAATCACATATAGCAAGTAAACAATACGATCATACCTTTGTGATTTGTTACCTATATATATCAACATTGTTGTTACCAATAACAAGCTCGCTAGATGTGCTTTGAAGTTTTCGATTTTGGATTTTCATAATCAAATCTCTTCAAAAACACTTCTTTTGAACATCCAATGTGTCGGGATCTCCTAAGATCAAGTTTATAGGAGGATGATTTCTCACAGTTTGAGATGATTTAGGAAGCTTGGCAGTGGTCATCTGTTCGTTGGATTCAAACCGTGGTACGTCAAATTCTGCATCAGAGTGTTCATCGAATTTTTCTTCTAGATCGGACAGGTTTGACTGTCTGTTTTTCGATGTCTGCATGTCTGAGTTTTCTACTGAAATGGCAGGGCAAGGTTGTCTGATTTCAGCTATTTTTCCTTCTAATTCGGACGGCTTAAGGTGTCTGATTTCAGTTATTTTTCCTTCTACGACTCAAATTATTATTTCTTGCAGAATCCTCATTCTCTTCCTTTGACAGATCATGGTTAAGGTCATAAAAAATACAAGTACAGATTCCTCATCATGATTGTCATGTGTATTAAATATGGAACATTTAGCACAATAAAAACTTTAAAATAAATAATATTATGAACCCTTGTGTTAGAAAATTCATATATCTAATTAAAACATTATTAAAAAACAATATGAGGAACTTACAGATTCCACCAAATAATTTATAGATAACTATTATTCGTCTCCTTTTTGACCTTGAGACATCTACAAAATGAACAAATAGTCTCTACCTTTTTGGTACCCAAATCTTATTAGGTCCTTTTGGGTTTGTAGCATATAAATCACATTTCTTTACCCAAATTTGTTTTATTCTAATTTTATTACAATTAGAATCAAAATGACCTTTAAAACCACATTTTTTGCAAGTAACAAAAGGTGAGTAATAAAGAGGCTTGTTCCTTGGTTTATTATTTATTACTCCAATTTTATTAGTAGTGCTTGTAATGTTCTTAACAGGATTGTACCCAATTCCTCGTTTATCTAGACTTGACCTTTGAGCACCTAACATTATATTTAAATTCTCTTCTCCTTGAACAAATTTAGCAAGATCATTTTTTAAAGATGCTATTTTTGCATTTGTTACATTATCATCATGTTGCATATACATCATTTTTCCATCATTAAAAGCATCTATTCATGCATCTCTCATTTTCAAATTTTCTTTTAACACTTCATTTTCATTTTTAAGATATTCATTTTCTTTCTCTCTTTAATAAGCGACTTGACTTCATTCATTAGCTCATTTACACAATTCTTAAAATAATCAGTTTTCTTTTTGAGCTATTGATTTTCATTTTGTAAAGCAATATAATCAGGCATAGATATTTCAAAAGCTTTAAGAAAATTTGTTACCTCAAGTTGATGATCATCTTCTAGTCCTATGAAACAGAGTTGGACAGTTTCTTCTTCTTGTTTCGTTTCGGACTTACTCACTGGAGTTGAGCTACCTTTTTGATTTTTCCTTTGTTTCTTCCTTTGAAGTAGTCTCTCGAGTTTTCTTGAGAGCATTTCAATTTCTTCATCAAAATCTTCGTAATCACTTTCATTGTTGCTCTCGACTTGAAATGCCAATGTTTTCTTTATCGGTGCTTCATCCTCTTCATCATACCTCTTGAGTTGATTTTCAAATTCTTCAAGCTCTCCAAATAAAGTGAGAGTTTCCATCATACTAATTGTTATTGAATCTTGAAGAGTTGTAACTTTTGGTATGAATCGTTTAGGCATGACTCTAAGTATCTTTCTGTTTATCTCTCTTTGATCAATTTTTCGTCCGAGCATACTTAAAGAGTTCATTAGAGTGAAAAATCTCCCCTGAGCTTCATTAATTGTTTCATCCTTTTCTAAATTGAATAGCTCATAGTCTTGCATAAGCATACTCGACTTAACCTCCTTGACTTTGGAAAAACCTTCGTGGCTTGTCAAGATAGTATCCCACATTTCTTTTCCTTTGTTGCACGATGATACTTTATCAATTTCAACTTAGACCATTCCGCTTAACAAGGTGTTCATGGCTCTTGAGTTGTAGCAAAACGTATAGCTTTCATTTGCATCCATCTCCATGAGAGCCTTTGGTTTGCCATCGTCATGTCTAGGAATGACAGGTCCATTTTTAACGACCCACCATTCCCATGGGTCTCTTTTAAGAAAAATCTTCATTCTGAACTTCCAAAAGTTGAAGTTTTCGCTTCCTATCAATAGAGGTGGTCGGCTTGTAGATTGACCTTCTTGAAAATTGAGGTGTGCCATAGGATCTTTCCCTACGACCTGCAAAGATCAATATTAGTAGAGCCTTGCTCTGATACTAAATGAAATTCTGTAATATAGCACACCTAGAGGGGGTGAATAGATGTAAATACTTAGAAGTGATCTACAGTGGCCAATTTTTTAAGTTTACTATAGTAGGCTATAATCGGACGGTCTAACCCTGTCCGTATTAGTTATGTTCTTAGACTATTATAAACGGATAGCTAATACTTGTCCGTATTAGTATAAAACTTCTCCAACTAAAACTAAAATCTGCAGAATAAAAGCTTAAAAACAGAAACACGAAAAAAAATCACACCGAGATTTTTTACGTGGTTCAACCCCTATCCTCTAGTCTAGTAGCATAATCCACGTCCAATCCCAACTAGGATTGGAGACTCACTTTATTAAAATAATTTTTAATATTCAGCAATTACAAAGTAAATAGAACTCCCTGTTACAACGATGATCGATTGGACACCTCTGTCCCCTTTGCACCTCTGCAACACCTCTCACCTCTGAGACTTTGATAGCTTCATTGTACAGACTGAATATTACTAAAATAAAATCCCCAAGCCAACCTAGACTTGTACTATGTTTACAATAGATATGAATGAAGAAACTCAAGAACTATAGTGCATATCGAGACTAAAAGAATGATATGATGATTTGTATCTCAGCTAGCTTTCTTGAATAATTTTTGTTGTGCAGTCTCTTGTCTCCAATAAGCCGAGCAAAGCAGTATATATAAAGGAGTAGAACAACGGCTATGTAACGTTCCAATTCTTCCAAGCAACGGCTAATTCTTTTGAATTGAAATAGGAGATAAACATTAGCAATAACAACGTAGAGATATATAAGAGACAAATTGCTATATATGAAGGAGTCAAATAATATCCAAAGACTAGCGAAAAGAATCCCACTATCTTTCAGCTTGTATCCTTCACTGCTTTTGAATAAGAATCCTTGATTATCCCAATTCTTAAAAAATCTCCCAGCCAAATATGTCTTTTATAACCTCAAGATATCAATCTCCTACTTATACTCCAATACATATTAATAATACATGCAAACTATTATATAATTAATTAATATGTAGTCCAAATAAATAAAATAAGACCATTACACAAACCTAAATATATTGTCATTATTAAAATCACAAAAGATATAAACCAACAAATAGATCGAATTTATAAAGATATTCTGGTTAATAGGTTGAAGAAAATAAGATTCGGTCATCTTGTTAAGTTACAATATATCTAAAAGCTTAAGTCGTTAAAGAGAAGCTACAACAATATATATATATATATATGGTAAAAATAGAGGTACACAGCCGTGTAACTTTTAAAGTTACACGGTCTACGATCGTAGAGTGATTTCACTCTACGATCGTAGAGTACTCACTCTACGATTTGTGAATTTACTCTACGATCGTGGACTACTTTACGATCATAGAGTTAATTCACTCTACTATCTGAGGACTACTCGACTACTCTATGATTGTAGACCGTGTAACTTTAAAAGTTACACGGCTGTGTACCCCCATATTCCCCTATATATATATATATATATATATATATATATATATATATATATATATATATATATATATATATATATATATATATATATATATAACACACTCCCCCTAATCTTAAGTAACGGGAAAAAAGTTTAATTAAAAGTTTAAATTGTTATAGAGAGTCCCGAAAACTGTATACTAAGTCTCTCTTGTTGTGGTGATCCACTCTGAATGTGAAAGTAAATTAATTTAATTTGTTTCTTGAGAAATATAACAGTTCGATTAACTATATTTTTGTATTTCAATTGTTGAAGAAGAATAACATACAATATTATATTAATCAAGGAGAAAGCATTTTAAAAAGAGTAAAGATATGTACATAACTTATACACAAATTTTTTTACACAAACAATATAAAAAAGAAAAAAATAGAGAACATGCATGACCTATCAAGGGATGTTTAATTTACACATTTTTAGTGGTAAACAATACATGAGTTCTACTATAGGGGCTGAATGAAACTTTGTCCATCCAAGTTGTCACTTACTTTTAAAATCGTATTTAAAATTTATTTTTCGTCAATTGAGTCTTTAAAATAGCATTTTGCATCAATTTTGTGCCTTTATTTTTCATCAATTGAGTCTTTAAAGTAGCATTTTGCATCAATTCCGTTATTTTTTCTCAATTTCACTGAAACTCGCTAAAATTTTGACATGGCCCCAATTTCACTAATTCAATTTTTTAAAAAAAAAATAAAAAGTTTTAAAATTAATTGTTATTTTCAAAAAATAAAACATTAGAAAATTTTATTTTTTAAAAAATGAGTAAATTTTCATAAAATATAGATTCAAAATTTAAATAAAAAATATATATTTTATGAAACTTTACTCATTTTTTTTAAAATAAAAATTTTCTAATTTTTTTAATTATATTAGTTTTTTTATATATCTTTTTGTTAGTACATAAATTTATGTGCATCCAAAGGCGAAAGGAGTGGGGTCCGGGGGGTCATATGACCCTGCCCCTAGTGAAATTCTGTAATAAGCACACTTAGAGGGGGTGAATAGGTGTAAATACTCAAAAGTGATCTACATTTGTTAATTTTTAAAGTTTACTACTGCAGGCGATAATCGGGTGATCTAACTCTGTCCGTATTAGTTATGTTCTTCGTCTGTTAAAAACGGACAGCTAATACCTGTCTGTTTTAGTATAAATTTTGGCCACGATTTTAAACCAAAAATTGCATAATATTAAAGCATAAAATAAAAATAGAAGAACAGTAAATCACACCAAGATTTTTACGTGATTCAGCCCTTATCCTCTAGTCTAGTAGCCTAATTCACGTCCAATATCAAAAGGTATTGAAGACTCTTTTTATTAAACTTTAATACACAATTAAGTACAAATAAAAAGAACTCCATGTTCAAATAAAGATTTCCACTACGATGGACACATCTGCCCCCTTTGCACCACTACAACCTTTCTCACCACTGAGACCTTTATATGACCTTTGCAAACTTGATAGCTTCCTTTAAACAAACTCTATCCACTATTGGACCAATCAAGCCTAATAGTGCTTGAATTCATAATACAGAGAATTTTTGAATACAATGTGTTGTGATTTTCCAACCACTAAAGAATAAACAATATAATACTAAAATAATCTAAACTAACACTATGGAAATATCTCTGTAAATAGCTTTAGAATTTTTTGAACTAATATATCCTTCAAGTGTAAGTGTTCTTATTTTTGCCTAGAGGAAGAAGATATATATATATATTAAATATATCAACGGCTATAAAGAGATATGTTAGTAAAAGTTCTAAACCAACATGTATATTATATTAGATTATTCAAGCAAATTGATTCTATTCAACAGAAAAGAGATATAATTCTTAACAGCAAATTGACATAGTCTTCAACAACTATATAGAATCATAATCAAACTAAATAATTTTAACATATATAATATATATCAGTTTTAAGAGATTTTGTAAAACCCCAACTTTTTGAATAAAGATGAATTTTCTATAAATATTATTTTTGAATATTATGGAGTGAAATTAATATAATAGTTGTGGGAAATATTAATAAATTTTGCAAAGTACGCAAGTTGTTATATAATATTCGATTGGTTGGGGAATATTCGTTTTAACAAAGAATATTCGTACAACGGCACAATCATTGGTGGACCCCACAACGGAATTATTGTCGTATTGAGAAAACGATAAAAATACTTTATAAAATAATGGCAGAAATTTTACCGTTAACTGTTTAAACTCCCGGTGTTAAAAGTACAGTAATACGTGTGGTTGCATAGTAGCACACGGTATTAATTATTGATGCTTAAGTGCTAAGTCACTCAGTTTTGTTGGTATTATTAATGTAATAATACAGAAAATCTTTTTATATAAAATAGAATACTTTTATAAAGTTATTCTATAAATAGAATATATTATATTCTATTATGCATAGTGTTGCATAGTGTCTGCATATTGTTTTGCATAGTAAAATCTTTTTATATAAAATAGAATACTTTTATAAAGTTATCTGTTTTA
This sequence comes from Panax japonicus, assembly GCA_020205505.1. NCBI lineage: Eukaryota > Viridiplantae > Streptophyta > Magnoliopsida > Apiales > Araliaceae > Panax > Panax japonicus. The sequence goes on along the minus strand of CM035105.1, from coordinate 55,066,454 downwards.
TTAGACAATAATTAGAATATATTATATTTTATTATGCATAGTGTTTGCATAGTAAAATCTTTTATAAAGTTATTCATTTTATTAGATTATAAATAGAATATATTATATTTTATTTAAAAGATTTTGCTTTAAATATGGACCGTGAGATTAAAGTAAATCAATCTCGACCGTTCATGAGTTAGTTACTATGCATTCCATTTCTCTATAAATAGAAGCTCATTCATTCATTATTTTCTTACGAATTCACTAAAACTCTAGAGAGATAAACTATAGAGAGAAAGAAGAAAGTATTCTGCTACTTCACTACTTATATATCCAGTACTCTTCTTCTTAAGGTAGGGAATATTATTTGTTGTACTCGTAAGGGGTGGTATTCATTCTTATTCATGAACATAATTGTTGTTATTCAATTTCTTATTATTCTGTTGGAATAACCTGTATACGCGGTCTACCCTATACTTGGTGACATTCTTCTATTATTCTGTTGGAACATCCTATCTGTGTGTTATACACCGGACCTGGTTCCATCTTTATTATTATTCCGTTGGAACATCCTGTCTGTGTGTTTTACACCGGACCTGATTTCGTCTTTATTATTATTTCGTTGGAACATCCTGTCTGTGTGTTTTACACCGGACCTGGTTCCGTCTTTATTATTCTGTTGGAACATCCTGTCGGTGCAAATTTTGTCTGACCTGGTTCCGTTATTATTATTCTGTTGGAATAACCTGTCTATGCGAAGTACCGCATGCATGGTGATTTCTTTTGTTATTCCATTCTTTATTATACTCAGTTGGTTAAAGTTTTGACTTCTATACTCCATGAAATTAGTAGAATATCCGTGATATTTGCACTTCATCCAGTATCTTTTTATGGAAATATTATTCTGATCATTCTTGAATTTTACTCTAAAAAACAGTATCATGTTGACAATTTTGACATTAATAATTCCTGGATAAAATAATTCTTGAACTTGTTTTATTAAATTCTTATATCATTGTAATCATCCTCATGTTTATGTTTTGTTGAAAGTCATCTGTGGCCTGTAGTGCATAGATGGACTTGGTATGATTATGACCAGGGATTATTCGGTATAATCATGACCATAATGTTACAAATGATGTGGTAAAAGTTCTCATTGGCCCGTAGTGCATTGATGGACAGTTGTTGGCATGATCATGACCATTAATGAATACACAAATATTCTTGACCCGTAGTGCATGGATAATTGTGGTCGTGATACTAATGAATATCTTTGGCCGTAGTGCAGGGGTGATTCGATGATGTAGAATATTTATTAAGCTGAGTCTCAGCGATAACAGTGATGAAAACCCTTTTTAATCATAAAAGATAGTAGATTTTATTTTCTACTTAACTCTTTTAATGGATTGCTTGTTCCGCTGCAGTTAAACTTGATGTCTATTATATTTTATCAGTTTAACATTGTTGGAGACTAATGATAATTTATTTTGCATTATCTTAGTCATAATATTTCTTACTGGGCTAGTTGAGCTCACCCTTCCTTTCACTGTTCTCTTCAGGAAATAAGAATAAAGCTGGGACGAGTCGGGGAACGGAGTGATGGTCCAGAGGATTAGTCCTCACTATTCTATGAAATAGTGTGATAATAATTGTAATGAGGACTCCTTTTGAGTTTATATAATCTCTAGTAGATAATATTTGTATTCAAACTCACAGTTTATGTTTTGTCGTATTGTACACGATAGTTGTTGTATTTGAATTCTGTACCATGTATCTGGCGACCCAAGATAGTTGATGTATACCTAATTTTGGGGGCGTCACAGATTTGATAACCAAGTCAAAATTCAAGAGCTAATATCAAGGAATAAGAGATAATATCAGATAATGTTTGACTCATTCCAAACAAGTTCATATCTACACCAATTTTCTTAAGACTCATTTTCAACTTGAATAACATATCTTTAATTTTAGACTGAATATATTAAAAAGTATGTTAGCAATAATAACACCAAATGGGATGATAATCAACTTTGGGCCATTCAAGAAATTAACATATAATAAATTAAATCAACCCAACAATAAAAACCATTACGCAAACTCAAATATATTGTCATTATTAAAATCACCAATAATAAAAACTAACACCTGGAATCTGTCTTCACTCTTCAATTGATCATAACAAGTTGGCACATAATGTTTTGAGGAACATATATATTACATAAAGCTTAAAATTCGTAAGTCCAGTTTTAAATGATATTTTAATTGTGGGGGTCAACAAATATTTGAATTACAGTAACAATGATGGTCAAATAAAAAGGAATTCAATAAAAGAGAGATGAAGGGAGTTCCTTTCATGCTTGGTCATTTTTATCTTTGTTTTCTTTTTTTTTCTACTTGTGGGCCCATGTGCAAAATTAGAGTTTGTATGACCTAATTAAATTAAATGCACAATTAGGGTTCCACGACTTCATTAAATATGAAAATTAGGGTTCGCATAACCTAATTAAATGAAGACGGATAAGTCAGAAATAAAGGGGCTAGACCCGGGAGAAGCCTCCACGGGTCCCGAGGCAGAAGGCTCGTGGAGGCAGTTCGTTTTGGGAATTAATTGAGGGATTGGATTGGTGGCTAGAAGGACATGGCGATATGGGCATTATTCTAATGACTAAAGGGTATTTATGGAATTTTCCTGACAGCATGTGCCTGACACATGACCATTTTTTAGGAAACCCTATAAATACCTCTTTCATTCCATTGGGAAGGGGACCTCTCTGGAGACTCAAGACTTGGACTCTTGGAAGATCAAAGACTCTTTTTGGTGGCTTAAGGCTTGGTGATTCCACCTAAAAGCACTAAAAAGATTTGAACACTCTCTAAACTCGAAGAACTGAAGAAGACTCTTGGAAACCCAATAACCCTAACACAATTTTCGGATTCTAGGGGTTCTGCCACGCGTCGTTGGAATAATCGTCCACCTGTCATTCTCCCCTCTTCAATCAATCAATCAATTATGTGCCCTTCGTGGATTTCTCTCCTCCTCGGCCAACACGAAACCCTAAATAAGCAAGACGCAATTTCTTTGCCCACATTTATTTGGCGACTCTGCTGGGGAGGTGTAGAATTCATGAAGGGTATGCCTATAACTCGAAGTGGGAGAACAACAGGAAGATCTTCATCAACAAATAGCATTACCTCACCGAGTCCAGTTCCAAGGCAAGCAAGTAAAGCTTTCCAAGGCGTGAATCTAAATCTCGATCAACCTATCCCTGAAGACGCATTGGAAGGAAGTTCAACATTACCATACATGGCTGATCAACAACCAGCGAATGTCAGGCAGACAGGTGCGGGAAGGCAAATCGAGGAAGAAAGAGGAGAGCATGCAAATGCTGTGCAACTGGAGATGCTCAAGGCGTTAAAGGAACCACGGGAAGAATAAGGGATGATGATGGCTATGATGTTGAAGATGCAGAGGAAGCAAGATGAAATGTGAAATTTCCACCAGCAGTTGATGCAGATTCTCCCTTTCAAGGTCATGTTCCCAAATAATTATCAAGGAGAACCGGCAGGAATGGAGGACAACAACAACGATAGCAACAATAAGGAGAATAAAATAGCACCTCTATTGATGGAGAATCAGTCCGTCCCAATCATCCACTTGGAACCTCAGAACAGTGGTGACGCGCCAAAAACCAGATTGGAAGTCAGTTAGCCTAAGACAAACATCATTCCGATCATTATTCCCATATTTTCACAAGTGCAGATGCCAACCATCCCAAGCCTCGTTCAACGAACCAGCTCATAAGCACAACCGATACAAACTTTGCATGATGTCAGTGTACATCAGCCAATTTCTGTACCACGGAGAGTCCATACCGTGAGCCAATATGTGACAAAGGATGATATGATCGATGTGATCAATCAACTTCACAGGCAAACATCTCGACCATCGGAGTTAGACTTTAATCCACCTTACCTGGGACATATTCGGAGACAATCCTACCCGGCAGGGTATATCGAGCATCCCCCGCAATTTCCAAAATATAATGGGGAGAAAGGAAATGCCAGGGAACACATTGCCAGGTTCGTGGAGTCAATGTCTCCATGGTTAGGATATGATGAAAGGAACAATCACAATTTGTTAATGAGAGAATTCAACAAGACTTTGACGGATAATGCCTTCAGGTGGTACTATAACTTGGGGAAGAGATTAGTCCATGATTGGGATGATCTAAAATTGCAATTTTTTAAGAAAGTTTTCTATGTGCAGAAACAAGTAACCATCGTAGAGCTCATGCGATTCAAGCAGAAGACAAACGAGGAGCTGCCAGATTACGTGGATAGGTTCAGGGCCCAAGCACAAAAGTGTGTAGAACCAATTGAAGAAAAGAACATGGTTAGCATATGCAACAATGGTGCTTTAGACGCCTTCAATCCCCACCTCATTACCAAGGCGTGTGATTCATTTGTGACCCTCTCATCTTTTACACAAGACTTGGGGGGAATCATGACATTTCCTACCAGTCATGCGATGGATACATGGAAGATCAAGAGGACAACAACGGTGGCTTTGGTGGATTCTCAGTCAAAACCACAAAGGGACAAGAGGGAGAAAAATGAGAAATTTGAACGAAGCAAAAAAAGCATGGGGACAAGTATACCAGAATGCCAGTTCCGGAGGCTATCACATGCAGCGAGAAGGCGTTCAGGAGCCTGTACGAACAATGGGTCGAGCACGGAGTGGTGAAACCTCCAAGGCCCCGGTTGGTTGTAACAGAAGAAATAAAAAGAAGACTAGACTTCTGTGTATACCACTAATATGCAGGACATTCCACTATAGACTGTTACAGTCTGCGGAGGATATACCATGAGAAACTAGCGGCCGGGGAGATTGAACTAGGAGAAGAAACGTGCAACACTAGCACCCATGGTGCAGTCCCAGAAGTCAAAAACTCAAATACTGGCTCTACGTACCATCGATAAAACTCTAAACTACAGACGAATTAAAAATCCACCCAAGATGGTGGTCCACCAAAAATGGAGGTTTAAGTCCTCGGGAATATCCCTTGCCAAGTAAATTGGATGACCAAGGGAGGAGGCACAAGAATTGACAAAAAAAAAACCACCCAAGATGGTGGTCCACTCTAAATGGTGGTCAAGTTCTCGTTGACTGCATTTGCCAAGAAATTGGACTACCCAAGTGACGAGGCATCCATTTTTAAATCCTCGTAGACTGCACTTGCCAAGAAATTGGATGATCCAAGTGACGAAGTACCCGATTTCAAGTCCTCGTAGACTACACTTGCCAAGAGATTGGACAACCCAAGTGACGAGGCACCCGAGTGTTACACTTTATCATCAAAAGTGAATGAGGCATGTGACACCCCCAAATCTGGGTACCTGACCCCCGAGTTTGGTGTTCACGATCCATAATATAATACTAACTATCTACCCATTCATATAGAAATAGTAATACATATCACATTAACATATGTTGTTAATACATTAGTCCCAGGTCCGCTAACCTTAACATTACAAACATACCCCTTAGATATACAAAAAGGGTTTACAAATACAACATAATAATAATGTTATTCATAACTAATTAATCACTAGGTCTTTACCTTTTTTCTTCATAGCACCTTCTGCCACTTCGTCCCTAGCTGAAAAGTTTTATTTAGCAAGGGTGAGCAACAAATTTGCCCCGCAAGTTAAGATATACAATAAATGTATAAGTATTAGAATAATAGACTATCTATTTTGATAAAATGAAACCAAAGTTCGGGGAACTTTGAATTAGCTGAACAATACGTTAATCAATAACAAGGCTTCTCCCTTTCTATGTAACACAATAATTTGATAATGAAATAGTACAACGCTTTCAAAGTTCTACGATATTCAAATGAATAAACAAGAATCAATTTTATGCAATAACAAAGTGGAATATTTTCCAGATTATGCTGAGTGATCTCACCAGATCTTTGAACTTATTTTCTTGGGTATCTATCAAAGATTTACTTTGATACATACGCAGGCATATCAGATAACCATAAAGATTAAATCATACCCCTCTGCAAGTATAACAAGTGATCAGCTTTATTATACCCGATATTATGCATAATACTTAACAGTGCGCAATGGCCGAATTTACGACCAAAAATGTTCCCTTTATATAAAAGGTTGTTCTTCTCAGTCTCAGAATCAAGATTTAGATTTAAAAATGAAATGCAAGGATTTCAATATCTAATCACTTCTCTTCTCTTCTCAAACCTATCAAGTCTTAACAAATGTTCGTCTAGCCAGAATAATTAGCTAAGATATTTCTCAATATAATTTGACAATAAACAGGAATTATCTGTACTGTCAATTCTACCTTCTACGAATATGAAAATCCAACAACAGTTATTCTACAAATGTATATTCTCCGAATCAGTAATTTAATCATGCACTAACTGCGAATAATCAACAATAAATTCCCTGGACATGGTATAATTAGCAATAATTAACCATTATAATATTTGAATGAATATAACTCAAGGTTGAGTTAAGAAACTTGCCTTCCGCGTTGATTACAGCTACACAATAAACTTATCTGCTTTTGAAAGACCTATAATCAATAATATCGGTCTTACATTTAGCACAATTATTCATAACACGTAACACTGTATTCTACAGTCAAACTTCTCCTAAGCACATTACCATATAGTCACATTAGTGTTTATAACCTATATAAACACTTCTCAACTCTAACTAGTTAGGTCTGGTTGGACTTTGGTCTCATCTCGGTGTTCTGATCACCCTATCCGACAATTAACACATCGATTGTCTAAAAATCTTGGTCTCTAAACTTCAATATTATTTTAGATAAGTCAAATATCGTTTATAATATTTTTCGGAAGCTTTAAATAATTTATAAACAATTATTATAATTTATAATAATTTTTCAAACACTTAAATCATTTTAAATGATTTAATTATCAAATAATCTTATTATTTTTAATATTTAATAATATAAAAACATTAATAACATACTTGTCAAAATATTAAAGTTATTATTAATAACTTAAAATATTTTTAAATCATAATATTCTACTTAAATAATTTTTAAAGAAATTAAAATCATTTTTAAATCATCACCATTAATATTTAAATATTAATAAAATTATCATCAAAATATTAAAAGTAATTAATTATCACTTAAAATATTTTTAATTCATTTCTCTCATTTTTAAATGATTTTTAGATTAATAAAATCATTTTTAATTCATTTATTTAATATAATAATTAAATAAATCTAATATCATTAATATTAATTTATTAATGAGAATTCTCCAAAAATATAGAAAATTATATTTTAAAATCCCAAATATTTTCTAACAATTTATTCTTATTTAAAATGATTTTTAAATTAATAAAATCATTTTTATCTTATTTATTTAATTTTCTAATTAAATAAATCTAATATCATTAATATTAATTTATTAATTAAAATTCTCCAAAAATATTAAAAGTCACATTTTATAACTCAAATATTTTTAAATACTTTATTCTTATTTAAAATAATTTTTCATAATATTAAATCATTTTCTTCTAATTTATTTAATATACTAAGTAAATAAATTAAATACCTTTAATATTTAAATAATTATAAATATTAAAGAAAAATATTTCAATTGGTCAAAAATTATTTTTTATAATTTAAAATAATTTTTAAAACTATTTTTAATAATTTTTATAATTTATTTTCTATTTTTAATTAATTACCAGAATATTCAGAAAATAAAATAAATAAAATCGTCGCTATAGCCTATAGCGACACTTGTCTGTCGCCTTAGGTGTTCTTGGCTCAAGAACACTGACAAAGTCAGTGTTCAAGGTGTTCGGTTTGACCGCTTGCAATTCTCACCTTAATCATGTTTTGGGTCTGTTTAAACACTGATCCGGTAGTAGGTTTGTGGTACTACATTTACCAAACATTATTGCAATCATACAACATCATATCTGCAAGATTCAGATCTTAGAAGTAGCTGTCAGACCTCATCTGGGTTTTCTGGGAAACCCATAAACCCAGACAGTGTCAAGTGGACACTTTCATGCTCAATTTAATCTATACTATGTTCATGATTTTGGTGGATTAATGGTTCAAAGTTGAATTCTGTATTTCATAGAACATTCACATAGCAAGACATCAACTAAACAACAACAGATCCATAAGATACACCTCGGTCAAACCCTTTCAGAGGGTTGTTCTTGCGTTTTCTGGAATTTCCAGAAATTTCACTTTGTGATCAACTGGACACGTTTGACCACACACCAAACTTAATATACTAACTGTTTAAGAGATCTAAAACCATGGATCGAGAGTCCACATACCCAGCTATAATATGTACCAAACAACAACATCAAAAAATCAAACTGACTAACAGATCCGGACCATATAAAAAGTTGTCAGAAGCTGTTTTAAATTTCTAGGCTGCCCATATTTTTTGAGCAGTCAACGTCAGTCAACGATGTTTGACCTTAAATAAAACAAACTCTAGACATCTAATGGCTTAAATACCACTTCCAAATTAAAGAAAACATAATAAACCATAGATCCAAACAATAAAACATCAAAAATCATAAACACACAAAGATCTAGAACGTCTGACATTAGCTTGTCAGACGACTTTTTGACTCAAGAATAGATTTTGAAAAACATGGTTTTTATCCATTTTGATGCTATGGATCCATCATGGATCAACATAGATCACTGAAAAACATTATCTAGCAAAAATCCAAACACATAAACACCAATTTTGTCATAGCATACAAGATCAAAAGGGCTTAGAGCTTTATACCTTTTTGATTCCAACCTTTGATCTAAGCTTGCCTTAACTTTTCTTAGTGTTCTAGAGGCTGATTATATGACTGAGGGACTAAAAGAATTCGAAGGTTTGAAGAGAGGAAGAGTTGTTGAGAGCTTTGAGAGAAAATAAGCCAAATGAGCACACTTTCTCTCTCTCAATTCTATATATTCTCTTGATGCAATGAATGATGTGTTGTAGCTATCACTTGGGGACTGATTTGCTGATAATTTAGTGCCTCCAAGTCAAAATAGTGGTTGAACAACTAAAGTTAAGCCAAAATTGCAAGTTAACTTACTAAAATAATCAAAAGGGCATTTTTGTCATTTCCAAAATACAATTAATGGTATTCTTGTCATTTGTATAAACTCTAGGGTTTAGGGTTTGGGTTAAGGTTTGGGGTTTGAACCCTTTAGGGTTTAGGGTTTAAACCCTTTAGGTTTGTAATTTAATTTCTAAGATTTTTTTAATTTCGATTTTAAAAATAGAAAATTAATATTCCAAAATTATAATTAGGATTCAATAATTATATTAATATTTCCTAATCATAAAATTCAATCTTGCTAATTAGGATTAATATTCCTAATTAAAATTGCCTAGTTTGGCAATTAGGGTCAAAATGGTCATTAGGGTTTATAACCCACGAATTAGGATTTTAATTAGAAAAATAAATTTTCTAAATTACAATTAGGGTTTGTAAAATAGAAATTAAAATAAGTAAAATATAATTAGGGTTTTCTAATCATATTAAAGTTTAATACACACAGTAGGCTTGCCAATTAGGATTAGGGTTTCCTAATTTAGGGTTTAAAAATCCCGAATATGAAATTAGGGTTTCTCGGCGTATAACTAGGATTTCTAACGGTGTGTTAGGGTTTCAAATCCTGAGATTAGGGTTTCTAATCTCTTATTAGGGTTTATTATTTTTAAACCTTATCCGGTCAATCATTGATCAAAATTTTTATACAGTACAAACACATTCTCATTAGTATAATTATTTTAATTATATTTTCTATTGAATCCCTATCCGGACTTAGGGTTAGGGTTTCTATTCTTTATTAAGCACAACTCTACTCTAATTTTATTAGTCAATACACAAATGGACCTTGTCGGGACTCGTATCACATATACTTGTCACAAAATTGATAATTAATATTAATATTAATTATTAAAAAAATTATTCGCAAATTTTGATTATTCGAAATCTCGGGTTATCACAAGGCACCTGACTATAAGCCCTCAGACCCAAAAAGTTATACTTTCAACTTTAATAAAAAGTAATTGAGGTGCCTGAGTATAAGCCCTCAACCCCGAAAAAGTTAAACTTTATCTCTAAAAGTGATGAACGTTATGCTTTCGCCGAAAAAAGCAAGATTTATTGTATGAAACATTATGCTTTTCGTTACAAGCAATTTGATTATCAATAAATTTGTCAAACTTTCACTTATACTTGATTAGTTCTTCTGATTTATAAAATATATATATATATATATATATATATATAAAGAGAAAAGTATAGATTCAAGTGTTAGTTTATATGAAATATATGCACATGATTTTCTGATATAGGAAATGAAAAAAACTACGAAAATTCATGATCTAAAGGTCATGGCCTGTCGAATTGAAGATAGGGGAATACCTAAAGTTTGGTCTTCGTTGTTATCAGGCCTTCGATGTAAGACCCCGAATTTTATGAAATAAAAGTATTCAATTTTTTTATAATTACTATTCATGAGTTACTATTCATGAGTTACTATTCATGAGTTACTATTCACGAGTTACTATTCACGAGTACTATTCATGAAGCATGATAATTTTTTCGTAAGAAGTCATTACTCAATAATTGTTACAGTAATTACTGTTTAATATTTTATTTTATTGATTCAATAATTGCTACGTTGATATTTTATATTATTGTTATTTCAGTAATTGTCATTGCACAGTATTTCCCATTATCGGATCAATAATTCATATTATTTTGATAATATTATTAGATAACATTATTAACAATGTCTAGAAAGTTCTGTCAAGGAGAGGTTTGGTCATCTAATTGTGCGCCAGTAAGGAGAAATCCTTATTAGAAAGCTCCGTCTTTCTTGGGAACGGCCTGGTTTCCAGTACTGTAATTCTGTAATATTATTTGTAAATAATTAATTATTGATTTATATGATAAGGAAAGTATTCATTTTATGTGGATATAGATGGAGAAAATTTTTTGAAGTGACAATTGTTGAAAATCGATATTTTATCTTTTCTGAAAAAATAATATTTTATTATATTATTATAATATAATAATATAATAATGGTGATATTTTTACAATGAATGTGGGATATATGAGTAAATGAGGAGGAGGAGTATTTTAGTTGCAATAAATACTAAAAACATGTTAAACATGTTTGTGGACCCCATTTCTTGACTGACATCTGATTATAGCCTGTAAAATCGCCCGTTTGTGGATTTCGGTTAATTTCTGTTTGTAATTTAGAAAAACTTAAACTTACAAAGTTGTAGAGAATGAAATTTCCTATGGAAAAGACATGTGGTTCGAATTTTTCTGATAAAAGGGCTATTTATTATGAATTATTGAAGTTCCGAAGTTCCGAAATAATTGATTTTTGAAAGTTTTAATTATTATTTTTAAGAAAATGTTTATTTTTCATTTGAGGGCATGTGTTAAATGGTTGAAATCAGCTGGTGGTGTGCTTAGGAATTTTTTTTATAAATTATATTATTATATTCAATTTTTTGCTTTGGTGTTCTAAGCAATTTCCTATAAATAGGTGCTTAGGTTAGAATTGAAAATCACACCAGAAACTGAAGTTTTCTCTCTACTTCTCTCTCTATATTATCGAGTGTATTCTTTTGAGTATTTTGATATCTTGAGTATTGTTATACGGTGCAAGTTCGTTCAGCGTTATTCAAGTCAGAAGTACTGCTCTTTTGAGGTAAGGGATATTGTCGTTAGTATGTAAGGGTTATTATGTTTTTCAATTTCGAAATTTTTCTGAACCTTTAAAAATTCTGGAAAAATTTAAAATGATATTTTGATGAGTTTTGTAGATTCTATCCATAAATGGCGATTTTTGGATGTATAGATTAGAAGTTATGGATTTTATGAGAAAAAACTATTTTAAAAGTTACCGCTTATAACTCCTTGTGATTAACTCCAAAATTGATGAACTTTTTATTTGGAGTACATCTATATAATATTAGTATACTCTATAAATTTCGGAATTTTTGGATAAAAGTACAATTTATGATAAATATCTGAATATTCGATGGTTTTGGCCATGTGAAAAATAGTAAATGAATTTTAAAAATTCTGAAAAAAAATATATGTTCAATATGGGACTATATTATGCTAAATCCCAGAAAAGAAATATTTTTAGAACTAATTTGGTATTTTTCATAAAAATATTCTAGTTATGAGTAAATGAATTAAATATGTTATGTGAAGAAAATTGGAAAATATGATTTTATGGCTTGAGAATCATATATGAGGTATATGCAAATATTTTATGAGGGTTTTGATTATTGGTGATGAAATCTTATGAGTTTGGCATTTTAGGATGATTAAATGCATTTATTAGTAAAGTGTAAACAATTAAAATAAATTGTTTATAAGCTTAAGAAATAATTAAAATATTGTGGTAGTATTAATAATATTATATTATAAGATTATTAAGTGGTTTATAACATTTTGATTAAGGTGTTATGAGATCATTGATTTATGAATCTTACTCTTGAGATTAAATCTATATGTTGATTATATTATTTTTATTATATATATAACATTCTTATAACCCTAATGATGATATTTCTCTTTGACTTGAGTGTAAAGATGGATAGATTATTGGTATGATCGTGACTATAGGTTCTCTTTGGCCAGTAGTGCAAAGTTGAATTGTTGACTGGTATGATCATGTCCATTGAATTTATAATTGAATATCTTTAGCTTAAGTGCAAAGGTGAATTGATCAACATATATGGTTATAATTATGGTTTATATAAATTCTGAAATGATTATATATTTCTTTGAGATATGAATATCTTTGGCCTGTAGTGCAAAGATCAATTATTGATGAATATCTTTGGTCCGTAGTGTAAAGATGACCCGTTGTTGAATATCATTGGCATGTAGTGCAAAGATGACTTGTTGTTGAATATCTTTGGCATGTAGTGCAAAGATGAACTGTTGATGAATATATTGGCCCATGGTGCAAAGATGAATTTATTAGTATGATTATGAACAGGAACTGGGATTTGGTATAACCATGATCTTTGATGTTTCAGGTAAAGACATGTGATGAAAATTATCTTCGTCTTGGATGCGAAGAGGAATTTAGAATCACAATTATGATTATGAATTATTCATATGATTGTGGAAAGGAACTGTTGATTGATGTTACAGGGATAAAACATTGTTGGTAGACTTTTTACGTGGAGAAGATAATAGACTTTATAATCTATTTGACTCTTCTAATGGATTGCTCGTTCCACTGCAACTATGGTTGAAAAGTTTTATTATCTACCATATGTTCTAAATCTCTGATTTATTAATGATGAAGTCTATTGATAATGTAATTATCTTTAGTCATAATATTTTTTACTGAGCTAGTTGTGCTCACCCTTTTTTTGCTTCACAATTCCTTTCAGGTAATAAGAGTGTAGCTGGGTCGAGCGAGAATAACAGGGGAATAGTGTGATGGTTCGGGTCTATCAAAGTTTCTCAACACATTATAAAACGACATGACATACAATATATAATTGTATTGAGGACCTAAGATGTGTGTGTCGTATATTATACGTCACTTAATAACTGATTTTGGTGAACAAAAATAGGGTGAGGCAAACCCAACTTTGGAAGGGTGTTTTATCACTATCATACAAGATGTCTAATGACATACAACCTCGCGTTATCATAAGACAGGGTTGTGCAAATCCACTCACTAAGTATATCTACGAGCACTACCTATATGATCTTGGAGTTTATTTGAAACATAATGTTCAATTGTAGACGGTGGAGATAGTTATATGTCAAGAGAAGACTCACCATTGGAAAAAAGATGATAGTAATCTTTTCATTTTTCTTTGGGGTCTATTGGGTCAACCAAGGATAATTTTGTGGGCATATGATATCTATCATAACTTAGACGCATGGCCTCCAATGTACGAAGGTTTCCTTGAGCACTTTCCAAAGATTTTAATTTCTAAAACAGTTCTAGATTGTACCTTTATGTAAGGTATCACTGTGAGGTGTTGTCCATAGTTGGGACATGAGTCATAGTTGGTATTAAAACTCACATTATATGTGTTGTTGTATTTTGCACGATAATTATTGTAATAAAGTTGTAGTTGTTTTCTGTACCATGTATTTGGCGACTCAGAATAGGTTGGGTGGATTGGACCTATTTTGGGGGCGTCACATTCGAGGCTATCAGCAGGTCTGCGAAGCTATCAGCAGGTCTTCGAGGCTATCTTCTGGTCTTCGATGCTATCAGGTCTTTAAGGCTATCAGGTCTTCGATGCTATCAGGCCTTCGAATGTTATCAGGTCTTCGAGGCTATCAGCAGGTCTTCGAGGCTATTATCAGGTCTTCAAGGATATCAGCAGGTCTTCAAGGCTATTAGGTCCTTTGATGCTATCAAGCCTTCGAAGCTATCAGCAGGTCTTCGAGGCTATCAGCAGGTCTTCGAGACTATCAGCAGGTCTTTGAGGCTTTCAGGACATCATGGACTTCTTGGTTCTCAATGACTTCTTGATTCTAAAGAAAAGAGAAATTCCAAGAGAGGGTAAGAAAGATTAGATCGAGGATTTTCAAAATATCCCAGGAGAGCTCCTCTAAGGTTCATCCTTCTAGGGTTTGCTCCCCTAGAGGTTCCCTCTCCTGGTACTTTCATTTTTTAGGCTTGCAAAATATCAAGCCCCGCGAAGTGTTCTAACACTGGAATCAAGACTTCAACACTTATAATTTTTTGCACGATCATCTCACCAAAGGCGTGACTCACGCGTAGGGGGGAAAATGCTTACTGATAGATGACATAGACATCCTCCAGAGTAAAGGTGCATTCCCCCTAAGAAGTGATGAATACGCATATAGAGGAGCACCATGGTCCTATTGGATACAAAGGTCCCTGCATAGCTGGATGCAACGAAGAATGTTAGCCTTCACCTTAGTATATCCACATAATCAGCATTTTTAAGCATTTTGCCGGTCCAATGTAACCATTCCTGAATGTGGTTAGATGAATAAGACAAGAAGTGAATGAGAATGTGATCAGAATCGGGAAAGTCACCCAACTTCCACAAGCCGTTGGATATAGAAACAAGCCTTCCTTCTATGGTGGAGAAAAAGTTGTACGGTTATAAGTTTGGACTTGCTTCCAAAAGACGACGAAAAGACCAAATGAGGGGAGCTATTTCCCAATCATTGAGAAACGGGGCCTCCTTGGTTGTTCCCAAGTCTGCAGAATGTTCAACGGGGAGGGCCTGTAAAGAAAAAGAATTTAACATAAGGGTTCTAAAGAGCAAGGAAATGAGACATTTGAACTTGAAGTGCTCACCATGGCAAAGAGGAAAGTCTGAGATTTAAGCCTAAAAACACTTGAAAAGAAGAAGAAACAATGTTAGGAGGAGTTAGGAATCATAATTATGCAAGAAAAAATTCTCGAAAAAACTTCGAACATCCAAAAGGCATCCTTCGGAGCCTTTTTTGGACTTATAACAACATATATCATGGCATAGTGATGACTTTGTAGGGCTCGTCGATACGATTGTTTTAATATATTACGGGCCCCAAAACTCCAGACGGATCAAAAGTTACGCTCCAAATAGTAACCGCTCGTCCCGAACTTCATTTTTTTTGCCCAAAACATAAATTTCCCCCTAGGGTTCGGCCCCCTAGGGTTCAGCCTCCTAGGGTTTTCCCCCTAAGGGTTTGGCCATCTGGAACGGTTTCACTACATGTAGAGTATTTTTTTCTTCCTTCGTGTTCTTCGTGGACGAAACGTCAAGTCTTTCTTTATTAACCGAGGGAAAAAACCAAGATCTAATCAAGGTAATGGAGCTCGAAAGACAATAGAAAGATTGTGGAGTCCTGGAAAAAAAATTGTGTAGGGTTCAGCCCCTTAGGGGCTGTTCCCTCTACTCATTCCTTTGAGGTCCTGTTGCTCCACAAATCAAACCGCTTGGAACAAGTGCACCTTCGCCGCGAAAATTATAGTCTTCTTTGATGAATTCTGAGGGAAAAAACCAATATATGATCAAGGTGATGGGGCTCAAAAACAAAGAAAGACTACAATTGCCTGAAACAGAAAAGAGAAATAGAGGAATCAAGTCGAGAAAAATTCAAAAAAAACATGCAAGTAAGCAAATTGAAAAGCGAAGACGAGAAGAATGAATGGAACCCCAAGGGTTCGGGTCCCCCATAGGGTTCGGCCCTATAGGGTTCAACCCCTAGGGTTTGGCCCTATAGGGAGGAATTCTCTTTGTTACCTCTCGCTCAGATTGATGAATGTCTTCTTGCTGCTCCCTTGAGGATCTTCTTGGCTCGTAGGAAGAAAGAAAATCCAAAATGAAGCCAGATAAGCAAGGAGGTGTGAATGGCTTGGGAGATTCATACATATGAATACATGTATAGCCCCAAAGTATGCTTGCAACGGAAAAGGAAGCAATCACTCTTTTTCCATTAAAGGAAGCATTCAAGCTGATTTCCAAAAAGATAAGTATCTTTGAATTTAATTCTAAATAGAAATATATAAAAATATTATTTCCTAAATATAGAACATATTTGATTTTTGATTTTATTCCCAACAAAGGGAAATTTCGAAATATATGTTTGATTTTCCTTCTTAATGATGATAAGGAATGATATTGTCTTCAAAATCAAATAAAGAAAAAATTTTATTTCAAAAATAAAATTAAGATTTGATTTGATTTGATAAAAAGGAAATATTTAGTTTACCAAAAGAAAGATTTTATTAGATTGAATTTTATTTGGTAAGATTTGATGATCTTCCTTGTCTTAATTTCCAGAAAAAAATAAGGAAGCAAATATTGGGCAAACTATGGAAAGATTTTCAGAAGATTTTTCAGTATGGAAGTATTCTTGCGCGATCGTCTATTTGGGAATGCAACTCTCGCGCAGGGGGCAAATGTGGGCCCATGTGCAAAATTAGGGTTCAAATGACCTAATTAAATTAAATGCACAATTAGGGTTCCACGACCTCATTAAATGTGCAAATTAGGGTTCGCATAACCTAATTAAATGAAGACGGATAAGTCAGAAATAAAGAGGCTAGACCCGGGAGAAGCCTCCACGGGTCCCGGGGCAGAAGGCTCGTGGAGGCGGCTCGTTTTGGGAATTGATTGAGGGATTGGATTGGTGGCTAGAAGGATAGGGCGATATGGGAATTATTCTAATGACTAAAGGGTATTTCTAGGAATTTTCCTGATAGCATGTGCCTGGCACATGACCATTTTTTAGGAAACCCTATAAATACCTCTTCCATTCCATTGGAAAGGGGACCTCTCTGGAGACTCAAGACTTAGACTCTTAGAAGATCAAAGACTCTTTTTGGTGGATTAAGGCTTGGAGATTCTACCTAAAAGCACTAAAAAGATTTGAACACTCTCTCAACTCGAAGAACTGAAGAAGACTCTTAGAATCCCAATAAGCCTAACACGGTTTCCGAATTCTAGGGGTTCTGCCACGCATCGTTGGAATAATCGCCCACCTGTCGTTCTCCCCT
This sequence comes from Panax japonicus, assembly GCA_020205505.1. Lineage (NCBI taxonomy): Eukaryota > Viridiplantae > Streptophyta > Magnoliopsida > Apiales > Araliaceae > Panax > Panax japonicus. The sequence continues at coordinate 55,048,878 of CM035105.1, read as the reverse complement.
CTTCAATCAATCAATCAATTCCGCGCTCTTCGTGGAATTCTCTCCTCCTCAGCCAACACAAAACCCTAAGCAAGCAAGGCACGATTTCATTGCCCACACTACTTAGAAAATTTGAAATTATTTTTATACAGGTATGATTTTGAACGCAATTAAAATATTTAAAATGATAGTATGTTATAACAGAACTATGCTACTCAAACTGATCGAGCTTACATGCCTTCTTGAAAAAGTATAATAAACACTCTATTCAAATCAACAACAATCTCAGTGGTCTTATACATAGCAAGGTATATATATATATATATATATATATATATATATATATATATATATATATATATATATATATATATATATATATATATATATATATATATTTGAAGCCATCAGACTTACAACTCAAAGGTTGACAAAAATTGGAATATGATGTTATAAATTACTATAATTGGGAAAAATGAATTTGAAAAAAGCACTCCAAGCGTCAATAAATAAATTTTTTTACTGATGTATTTTGACATCCCTCTAAAAATGTTCTAGTTTCGCCATTGTATGAATCTCATTTGATTTGATGATAAACTGAAAAGTAATGTATATTTGTATAGGTTGATCCATTTCGTAGAACTATAAGTTGTAATGTTTGAAATAAAGAATAAGGTTGATCGTAGAAAAAAAAAGTAGTTATCAAGTTCGTAGGATATAAAAGATAATCGTAGAACAAGTCTAAGGAACTTCAAGTTCATAGAGTACCTATCATCGTAGAGCATAGAATTCAAAAGCGTAGAAACAAGACAGCAAACAAGTTACTAATTTAATATATGGGAAAATAAATGTACGATCAGATAAAATCGTAGAGCACCTTAATTCTGATAGTCAATGTCAAATTATGACAAAGTTCTAAGTTTGATTATATCAAGTTTAATCCATCCAAAGGTTTTCACTAAAGTTAAGTAAACTTAAAGCTATTTATAGCAGCTATACCAGCAAAGACAAGAACATCTGTCTGCAACTGCATAATGATCAGTATTGTAGATAACGACTTGACGTCGGAACCGTCAGGGCCTCTTCGAATCGCCACTCAAGTAGCTACAAAACAATTAGAAATCTAGCCCAAAGAGACTGTTAGTAAATCTTTGGTTTTTACATATATATTATTCACGCTTTGTAAATCTTGAAGAAAAATTAAATGGGTTTCTGTTTTTCTTGTTTACATTTTACTTCACTTTAAACGGATTTACATATTGAAGATAATGGAGCCCTTTTTGTTTTCAACATGGTGATTTTATGTGACACCCCAAAATAGCTATACATCGCCCATCTTGAGTCGCCAGATACATGGTACACAACTTAAATACAACTATCATGTAAAATACGACAAAACATAGCTGAGAGTTTTAGCTCGAATATTGTCTTCTAAACAATATCCACACTCAAATTCAATCTTATTACAATTATTATCACACTATTTCACAGAATAGTGAGGACTACTAATGCAACCATCTGGATCGTCAATCCATTCCCCGACTAGTCCCAGCTATATTCTCATTTCCTGAAGAGAAGAGTGAAAGAAAGGGTGAGCTCAACTATCCCAGTAAAAAATATTATGACTAAGATAATGCAAAATAAATTATCCTTAGCCTTCAACAGTATAACAACTGATAGAATATAATAGACAACAAATTTTAGATCAACAACTGCAGCGAAATAAGCAATCCATTAGAAGAGTCAAGTAGAGCATGATATCTACCATCTTCTATGATTTAAAAGGTTTTTCATCAACTTTATCACTGAGACTCAGCTTAATAAATAATCCACATCATCGAATCATCCCTGCACTACAGGCCAAGGATATTCTTTAGTATCACAACCACGAATTATTCATACACTACGGGCCAAAGATAATCATGTTTTCATCAACGGTCATGATCATGCCATAAAACAATTCATCTTTGCACCCTTGGCCGAAGAGAATCCATGGCCATAATCATACCAAAAACTGTCCATCAATGCATTACGGGCCAATGCGGACTTTTACCACATCATTTGTAACATTACGGTCATGATTATACCGAATAATTCCTAGTCATAATCATACCAAGTCCATCTATGCACTACGGCCAAAGATGACTTTCAACATAATATAAGCATGAGGATGATGACAATGACATAATAATTCAATAAAACAAGTTCAAGGATAAATTTTAAAGATTTATAATTTAATTTATCCAGAATTCAATAACGTTCAAATTGTCAACATGATACTGCTTTGTGGAGTAAAATTCAAAAATAATATTATACCAAAAATAATTAGGACCGAAAACGAATTAATTTTTATCATGAATAGTACCCCAGGTGAATAGTAACCGAGTGAATAGTATCCCGTGAATAATAACTTCGTGAATAGTAACATGTGAATAGTACTCCAGCATTAAAAAGTTAAAACTTATCAAGAATGCTCAGAATAATATTTCTATGAAAAGATACTGGATGAAGCGCAAATATCAAGGATATTCTACTAATTTCATGGAGTATAGAAGTCAAAACTTTAACAAAACGAGTATAGAATTCGAAATCTGAAACGAAATAATATTATTTACATACCACAGAGTATGAAAGAAAATATTATTTTATACAAATACTGAACAAAAATAATATCTCTTACGAATATTAAACGAAAATAATATTCTTTTCGAATATTGAACGAATATAATATTCCTTACGAATATTAAATGAAAATAATATTTCTTGCGAATATTGAGCAAAATAATATTCATACGAATACGAAAAATAATATCTCTTCAGGATATGAAATAAATAATACCCCTTACGAGTATTGAAAGAAAATAATTCTCTTCATGAATACGAAAGAAATAATACCCCTTACCTCAAAAAGAAAGCAATTCCGACTGGTATAGGATATTCTTGAAGAAAATTTTCACTGTTTTCTACACTCAAAGCTTCCTAAAATTCTAAAGAAATACGCTCAATATTATAGAAGAAGAATTCTCTGATTCTTGTGTGATTTTCAATTCTAACTACGCATCTTATTTATAGGAGAATGGAAAGGATACTATTTGAATTTAGAAATCATGGACTACACAGTAAAGATTCGAACGAATTCACGGGCGAATTCGTTCGGCTGAAACGCTTGAAAATTTTGATTTTACTATGCAGCACTATGCAATACAATATTATAATAAAACAAAAACTTTAAATATAATATATATATATATATATAATTTATATATATATATATATAATATTAATACTCCCTCCAAATCACGTAACCTTCCCCCCACCTATTTCATTTTTCTTCCCCCTACCCCACACGTCACTTTCACACACATCTTTATCACACACATCCTTATCACACACATTTTATATATATATATATACTCTACCAATTATTTTTATAAAATGAGTAAGTGGAAATCCAAATAATAAGCAAAATTTACAACAAATACTTCATAAAAAAATCCCCTCAATATTTTTAACAACCTTTATTCATATTATTATAACTCGCAATATTAACAATCAGATCGTTCTCAAGAAAGAGGGGGCTTTCCTATAAGAATTTCTCCCTTTTAGCGCGCAATTAGGTAACCAAACTCTTTTTCTCAACAGAACTTTCTAGACATTGTTAATTATGTATATAATAATTAGAATAACTTGTCATCTCAATTATTGATTTAAAAATATATAAAATATCGATAATAATTGAATCAAATAACGTGAGATACTATGCAGCAATTATTGTAACAATAATTGAACAAAATTGAGTGACTTCTCATGTAAGCATTAATAATCAATACCATGTGTTACTATGAAACCACGCGTATTACTGTACTTTTATCACCGGATAATTCAACAGTTAACGATAAAACTTCTAACGTTATTTTTATAAAAAAATATTTCTGTCGTTTTCTTAGTCCGACAGTAATTCCGTTGTGGGGTCCACCAATGATTGTGTCGTCGTACGAATATTCTCCGACAAAAAGAATATTCCCCGACCAATCGAATATTTTATAACAACTTGCTTACTTTACAAAATTGTAAATATTACCCACAACTATAACATTATATCAAATTCACACAAAAAAAATATTTCAAGGAAATTAAATCTTTATTCGTAAAATTTGGGGTCTTACATTTTACCTCTAAAGCTCTTCTATTTTGCATAACTGAATAGTTGAAATTAAATGTACTCTCTCTTTTTATGTGTGAGTATATTAGTAAATTAGTTATACATATTGTTTTTCTTGATATTGAAATCTGTTCCTGTTTCAATTTCTGTTGAAACTTAGGCTCTGTTTCTCTTTTTTTGGTAATTTGAAGGATAGTGACAGTGAATCAGTGATGCTTAATCGGTACAAGAATAGGTATAAATTGGTATCGAATTGGTATCGAATCGGCTAACCGATTCGGGACACCGATTTAATCGATTCCGGTATCGATTTGTACATAAATTTGGACATTTTCGGTAACCGATTCAGTACGGTTCGGGCTGGTCCGGTACGGCTATTTATCGATGCACACCCCTACATATGACTAGTGGCGGAACCTAAACATTTTTAGAGGAGGGTCAAAATACATCAGTAAAAAAAATTATTTATTGACGCTTGGAGTGCTTCTTTCAAATTTATTTTGCCCAATTATAGTATTTCACAACATCTTATTCCAATCCTTGTCAATATTTGAGTTGTGAGTCTAATGGCTTTAAATACACACACACACACACATATATATATGGACAATAATCCATATCATCTATTTACTATGGATAAAAAATGAGTAAATACCATTTATACCATCCATAACAATTATCAACAGTCCAGATTTAAAAACTATTTTCGCCAACAGCTAGTATTTCTAGCGGATGGGTATAAAATTTGTATGGGTCGATTTTACCCCACTAAGGCCAAGTCAGCTGAGCTCCAAATCACAACAGTCATATTCTCTTCTTTTTGGTTCAAACTACAAAAGTTGAGGATAACCACAACCCCTTCTCTCTGTCTGTTACTTTGCATTCATCACTTCATCTCACTTAATTCATTGATTCTTTCATCAATTTATATGACTAAGGTTGGATCAATCAACAATTTGAAACTCTAAATCAAAGATCATATTCATAATAATGGTGTTCAAAAGCAAATTCGTCTCTTCGAAGAAATCCTCCTCTAACACTTTCAGTCCCAATGGATTCAATAACAGTCCTTGATCCTTCGATAATTTGGTTCTAACTCGAATTCGCCCATCAGATCTGATAAGAAGAAGGGCAAATTAAAAGACGATCAACAGCAATAAATCTCTCTTAGTAAGGTAATACATCAAAAAACATAAGGAACAACATCATAATTTGGTCGGCAGAGCACTACTAACTTTCTGAATAATAATTCGGACGACGCCACAAAGAGAAGCCTGCAAATATCCTTGTTTTTCCCTATCATCTGATGATCCAATTTAGAGCTCAGCTAATTTGGCCTTGGTGGGGGTAAAATCGACCCATATAAATTTTATACCCATCCGCTAAAAATACTAGCGGATGGCGAAATAGATTTTAAATTTGGACTGTTGAGAATTGTTATGGATGGTATAGATGATATTTGCTCATTTTTGATCCATAGAAAATAGATGATATAGTCATTGCCCTATATATATATATACTAGCTATAACCCGTGCCTGAAGGCACGACGTAACGAAAAATTAAATTCAAAATCGAAAAATATTACATTATCTAAAGACATACATACTCAATCATCAATACATATCCAACAATCAAAACATCGAGCTAGAAATTTCGACAGAGTTTCCTTTAAAAATAGATATCCAAAAAATTCTAAACCTGTCTATAAAATTTACAATCATCAATACATATCCAAACCACCAAAAAAACCATCATTCCATACCCAAAAATCATCATAACCATGTATAATTAATTAATTTTACAAAAGACGGAACACAAAAAATACAAATGGGCAAAAAATAGATAAACAACACGTTGCATAAGACCCATTACTTTACATCTTGCACCAAGTATCCTTCAATGTATACCTGAAAATATTTGAAATATAAAATTATCGAAATATGTGAATCAAAATAAAACAACTGTAAATTCGAAACATAAGAATCCTTACTTTACACTGAATTATAAATGGCATGTAAAATAAATAATAAATTATTCATGAAAATAAAGTACAAAACACAAATTTCTCAGATTTAACTTTATTAGAGGAGACTATTCAAAAGATTATGTCTGGTATTGGCAACGATGCCTTTGTCTCTTTCATTAAGGAATAAGAGTTCTATGCGTGTGGGTTCGAAATTTGAATAAGGAGGACAAGAGAGAGAGCTGCTGACGTGTATTTTGATGTGACATTTATGTATTTTCTCTCTCCGCTCTGTTTTATATTATAGATATATATATATATATATATATATATATATATATATTAATTTTCCCCGAACTATGGAACTATTAATCAGATTTTGAAATTTTTAGTCAACTGATTAGCTACTTTTATAAATAAATTATAAATTATAATATTATATATTCAAAATCTTATATTGTGGTTCTGGTCATCTTCGTTGGAGACAACTAAGAGGAGCCACTCAAAGTAAGAAAATGAATTAAGATATTCTCATTTACAAAAAAAATTGATACCAAAGTATGATTAAGTTAGTAAGATAATTGAGTGCAATATTAATTAATTAACCATCAAACTTATTTAACATCATATTATCTTATAGTAATACTATCACCGTCCCATAATAAATGTTTTTTAGCTTAAATCACACATACCAATACACAAGCTAAAATGACAAAAATACCCTTAATATATTTTCTTTGAAGTTGAAGAGTTAATGAGTGTCATTTAATTATAGTGATTGCAAGATGCAGTAAATACCCTTGGATGCATAAGGGCATATATGAGAAAATATTATAAAAATTGTATTGGAGTTCTAACACATTACTTATTTTGAGAAAAAATATTAAGCCTAAAAAAACACTTATTGTGGGACGGGGGTAGTATTGTTAATTTATTATAGGTGAAAGGACATGACTAAGCTCCCCATGTGTTTGAAAATGAGAAGGAAAAGTTGGCAAGTAGTTCATTGACATAATATTAATTGTTACTTTTCTTTTTTACTTTCAATTCTTATTGTTAAACGATTGTTGAAGTAAATATTTAAACAATCATTTCTTTATTAATTATTCTTAAGTATAAAAATTTAAATAACAATAGATAAAGATAAACATTAATAGAAAGAATATAGTAAATTATACTCATCCCAATATTCATAGGTCTTAAGCACACCTATAATACACATCCCAAATTAATAAGATTTCTTAAATTATACCGATCCCAATATTCATATGCTTCAGATTCCTGGGTTGGGGTCATATGACCCCCCCCCCCCCCGGTTCCACCTCTGCATATGACAATCATTTGCTACAGATGCGTGTGTATATATATATATATAACGAATCTAAAACACTCCTATTAAATAGCACTCTCTTAAATAACACTCATTTTATTTAAATTACGTCATTTTAAAAATTCTTTTAAAATACAAAATAATATTAAAATAGAGTGATCCCACTTGCTTTCATTTTATTTATAAAAATACCACTCGTGATCTCACTTATTTTTTAAAAAAATCTTCAAAACGACGTAGTTTTAATAAAATTGTGATATTTAAGATAAAATGTTATTTAAGAGAAGTGATTTAAATCCGTACTATATATATATACACACACAAGTGTTACATTATTTAAGTTTTACAATCATTTTATTCATTGTTAACCGTTACACAAAAAGGAATTTGACATCCCTAGCCTTATTTAAGGTTAAGGGACAAAGAAGTCATAATTCAGAACTAAATCAAATTGTGAATGCAACTGAACTATAGATTAAATCAATAGTGTCTTAGACATGGCTGCTTGCATCAAATACTAATTGACATCCCTAGCCTTATTCATGGTTAAGTGGCAAAGAAGTCATAATTTAGAACTAAGGCTATGTTTGATAAACCTGAGAATTAAGATCTGAATGATTATAATGTCTTAATAAATTAGATCATCTGAATGACTATGAGATCTGAATCTAAAAAATTGTTTGATAACTAAAAAGTAAGTTGTCTCTTAATGACACTATTTTACTATTTTAAAGGGTAAAATTTTATTTAATAATTTTAAATATTCAATTTAATAAAAATGAGTGCATAATATTGTTGAATATATTTATATAAAAAAAATTATCAAAAAAATTCATTAAGAGGTACCTCTTAATTATTAAGATTTTACCGATTAAGAGACATTTAGAGGTAACAAAAAAAACAGCATCATACCTCTTAGCGAATAAGAGGCAATCCATTAAGAGTCAATTAAATCAGATGTAAACAAACAGCAACTAAATCAAATTGTGAATGCAACTGAACTATAGATTAAATCAATAGTGTCTTAGACATGGCTGCTTGCATCAAATTCTCAAGTCTAACATTCAATAATTTTGTGCATAAAATATCACCCCTACTTCAGAACATCCTTTACTCGATGTCTCGTGCATATCCGAAAACTAAAAAGATTGACACAGTACGGATTGCTGATCAGAAATAAGCCCTTTCCCATATAAAAATTTACAAGTAACAGATTATTAGCCCATTTCGCCTCTAGTTCTTAATAGCATAATGTATTCAAGATTCTGATCATTAGAGAGGTTCCATCCAGTGTTTATTAGAGTTTTTTTTTGTTTCTCTTTATTTAGTTAATCTTTACTAGTCCTCATGCAATCAAAAGATACCAATCTAAGCATCAAATTTAATCAATCCAACCAGAACAAAGCACAAGAATTCAATCAAAATATCTGATTAACAAGAGCTTCTATAAAACCCCAGCCATCTTCAATATCTGGTCCCACCCAGAAACCCGATTTTACCGTAGAAGTACTAGAACTTACATTAAAGTGACAAAGAAATGGTTCTGAAAAATGTGTGCTCGCAGCAGCATTTATATGTCGATGGAAGCTAATATCTTCAGGAAATATGCCTCTGTCAGAGCATTTGTAACCCGGAAATTTGAATACTGCAAATAACATTCAAAATGTCAGCTCATGAAGACAGCCACTTGTGAGATTCTTTTTGAATGCCCTAGTCATTTGCTTTGCATCCACATAAAATTGACATGAATCCACTTCAATGTTTACGTTATCTAAATCAAATCTTTTCCTACCTTAAGTGAGATTACTCATTAGCATATTCAATAACTTTCTGATGAATGTTCAACAACTTTTTGATAAAGGAAAATTTTAAATCCTTTCTTTTTCGTTGTTTTACTAACAAGTCCCGGATTTAAAGAATAAAGTCGGTAGAAGTGACTAGTGAATATTGTGATAATTTATCTAGGAATAGGTAATCGTACCAATACTCTACAAAGATAATGATAATTGTGGCTACCCCTACCCACACATAATTTACTTCACACCCTGTCTTGGAGTTATAATCTGAAGAGAGAAAATAAAGTGAAGGAAAACAAAAGGAGGTGTGTCTTGGAGTTTTTTAGTAGAAGAGAAAAAAAGAGACAGTTAAATGAATGGGTGTCTTGGAGTTTAAGTTGGAAGAGAAAAGAAAGTTAAGTGAAGGGCCTTTTAAGCCCAGTATTTTCTTCTGACTTTTGAGGAGAAAGTTAGAGAAAAGAAAGTGGATCTTTCTCTTCTCTAACAGTAGATCCAGGTTCCACTGTCATCACAATAAACAAAAAAAAATGAAGGTAGTACCATACAACTCAAATATAAGCTTGTGCTGCAAAAAATATAAAGAGGAGCATAATGATATCATTACACAGATTCTTCAGACTGATATTTGGTCATACTTTAATTGGATTTAAATATATCTAAAATCTAATAAAATGTAAGTTCATTATAACTTCGTCCTTTAACTTACTAAGAAATTGCCAGAGAATATGAAATAGGAAAAAGTTTTTTTCTCTCCTTTTTCCATAGTAGCAAAGTAAAATCTTGCTCATCAATCAAATTCATATATTCAAAGGAAACTTTGACACAGTTTCAATCTCATTTGGTCGGGACTTTAGTTAATCTTTGCAACCAAAAATAGTATTAATGTTACAAGAACTTGGGAGGAAAATGTAATACTTATGAAAGAAGGACCTTTATTTATATCCCTTGTAAAATGTAGCTTTAGGATACAGACTGAAACATCTGCAGTCAATTTCAAGTTCTGATTGTGAAGTTTCTATTAAATTCTAAAAAATGATTGAAAGTTTGACCGAATTCAATTCTTTAAATAAATTACACATATCATGAAAATATAAATTAATAAATAAACCACAAACTTAGGTCCTGCTCAAGGGTTAACAATAAAGGATTAGTACAAGAATGAAGAATAACCTGTTCTACAGGTGGCTGAACTGAAAAGTCTTCTGCTGACTGATCTCCTCGGGTATGTATCCTGAAAGTAAGCCCATTAAAATTGAGCTAAGAAATCAACCCCCCCATCGCACATAATCCATTCTTTCCAGTAGTAGTCTGTGATGATGCTTTCATCCAAATAAAAATGAATTTGATATGGTCATTGTCATGGATAGACATATTTTGTATGAGAAATTGTCACAAACAAGCCTAGTTTGCCTCTTGGAAAGTCACTGAGCAACAAAGCAATTGTAAGCACGTGATACCCAGTAGGGCCAGCACAAGTAATTTCCACTGAGATCATTCATATTAAACTGATAAAATCAAGATACGGAAAAACTGACTACGACTGTATTCAGACACCACCTCTGCAAAGGCATCCAAATACCAACATTTTTCTTCCCTCAAACGCTACATTTTCCAAGCCATGAGTAATATAAAATTGTATTACGACGGACTTAGGAAACGTGGAAGGCAAAGCTAACACAGAGTTCAAAGTTAGGTGTAAATTGTGTTGGAAAAATATGAACAAAATATAGGATTCAACTATCAAATAAAATAAGGGCAGAAATAAACTTATCGATTTAGAACGAATAATTTTGAGCAGAGGCGTGCAGTGCACTGTCCTTAAGTAGAAATTTCGCCCCTCGAAGAACTTTTCTCGGTGCTAAGGTCACTGACGAAATCCTACTCTAGGATTCAACGGCTCTTCACCCAACTAACCAGCACTTGAAATAGTTGAATGATCCAGGAACAACTTCTAATTTTTCCTTACTCAAACTCAAAATTAAAATTAAAATAAAACCATGTATATATAATAAAAAATGTTTATACGACACCCAGTATCATATATATATATATACACACGCTGAAAAAACGAAACTGATGACTTATATAATATATATAGATATAAGAGGCAACTTTATTGAAAGTGTGAGAGAGGTACAGAAGCTTTAGAGTTAACCTACTTCCTGGGATTACCATTCATATAGGTTGGGTTACCATCACTGTTGATTTCTGTAATAGACAGTAGTCTCATCCCCCTCGATGTATTGCTCACTAGCCTCTTGCTTAGTGGCTTTGTCAGAGGATCCGCAAGATTTAACTCTGACCTAACAAAATTAAGGGATATAATCCCATCACACAACAGTTGTCTCACAATATTATGTCTTAGGCGTATATGTCTACTCTTGCCATTATAGCTCTTATTCTTAGCTCTACCTATAGCAGCTTGGCAATCACAATGTAGATACACAGATGGAACCGGTCTCGTCCACAAAGGAATATTTCCCAAAAGATTTCTGAGCCACTCTGCTTCAGAACCTGCCTTTTCTAAGGCAATAAACTCAGACTCCATAGTAGAGCGAGCTATACAAGTCTGTTTAGAAGACTTCCAAGAAACTGCTCCTCCTCCTAAGGTAAATATGTAGCCACTCGTGGATTTGATTTCATCTGAATCAAAGATCCAGTTGGCATCACTATAGCCCTCAAGCACTGCAGGATTACCGCAGTAATACAAGCCAAATCCAATAGTACCTCGCAGATACTTGAGTATTCTACATAAAGCAGTCCAATGATCCTTATTAGGATTATGAGTGTATCTGCCGAGTCTATTAACTGCATAAGATATATCAGGTCTTGTGCAATTAGTAAGATACATTAAGCAACCTATGATTTGGGCATACTCAGATTGAGATACACTAGGTCCCTCATGTTTTTTTAAATGTAAACAAGAATCATACGGAGTACTGACAGGATTAACATTATAATGTCCAAATCTCTTAAGCATTTTTTCCACATAATGATCTTGAGAAATCATATACCCATTACACATTTTTCTCAAATTAATTCCGAGAATAACATTTGCTTCTCCCAAGTCTTTCATATCAAATTTAGTGGATAACATATTTTTAGTCTCATATATAACATCAATATTGGTTCCAAAAATAAGCAAGTCATCCACATAAAGACATACAATAACACCACAATTCTCATTATTAAATTTGGTATATATACATCTATCTCCATCATTTATTATATATCCATTAGAAGTCATCACACTATCAAATTTATCATTCCATTGTTTAGGAGCTTGTTTAAGACCATATAAAGATTTGACTAATTTACAAACTTTATGCTCATTGCCTAAGGAAATAAATCCCTCAGGTGGGTTTTCTAGTACACTTACTCCTCCTTGGTTCAATTTCAGATTCCTCAATTGGAACTATATAAGAGCTCGTATAAAGCTCTGCTACTGGTCGATCCACTTTAGATTTCAAAGGAAAAATATTTTCAAAGAAATCAGCATTTTTTGACTCAATGATTGTATTCTGATCTAATACATCACTTTTTAAAACAAGAAATCTATAAGCAACACTATGTTCAACATAACCAATAAACAAACAATCAGCAGTTTTAGAACCAATTTTCCTTTTCTTAGGGTCAGGTAACATTACCTTAGCAAGACACCCCCACACTTTAAGGTATTTCAAGTTAGGTAAATGATTTTCCCAAAGCTCATAAGGTGTTTTTTCAGTTTTCTTATAAATAATTCTATTTTGCAAGTGACAAGCAAAAAGAAGAGCTTCCCCCCACAAATTCGGTGGAGCCCCAGAACTTACTACCATAGCATTCATCATTTCTTTTAGTGTTCTATTCTTTCTTTCAGCAACCCCATTAGATTCTGGAGAATAGGGAGGTGTTACCTCATGTATAATTCCTTGTTCTTCACAATATTTACTAAGGGGTCCATAGTCATATTCTCCACCTCTATCGGACCTGAGTCTTTTAATCTTCTTTTCTAATTTATTTTCAACTTCGGCCTTATAAACTAGAAATTTATCTTCAGTTTCATTTTTATTTCTAAGAAGGTAAACTTTAGTATATCTAGAATAATCATCTATAAAGGTCACATAATAATTTTTCCCACCTCTAGAAGTATATCTAGACATATCACCCAAGTCTGAATGAATTAAACAGAGAGGTTCAGATTCTCTAACTAGTATTGGTTTACATGTTTTTTAGTAGTTTTGGCCTCTACACACACTTGACATTTATTGGTATTTGAAATTTTAACATCTTTTAAAATTCCCAAATTTTTCATTATTTTTATATAAGAATAATTCACATGGCCTAATCTAGCATGCCAAATATCATCACACTCAACCAAGTAAGCAAAAGAAGTACTAGCATTATTATTAATGAGTTCAAGTACATTCAAATGAAATAAGCCAGAATTAAGATACCCTTTTCCCACAAACACCCCATTTTTTGTTAAAACTACCTTATCAGATTCAAACATAACCTTAACCCCAACTTTTTCAAGTATTCCAACAGATACGAGATTGTAGCGAATCTCAGGAATATGAAGCACATCGGTAAGAGAAAGGATCTTCCCAGAAGTCAATTTTAAATTTACTTTCCCTTTACCCAACACTGGTGCAGGCCTCGAATCGCCCATGTATACATGTTCATCTTTTCCCTCAAGGGGAGTGTAAGAGATGAGTGCACCACGATTAGCACAAATGTGTTTGGTAGCACCAGAATCCACTACCCATGCCTCTTTGTCAGTCACCATGTTCACCTCGGAGACAACCGCCACAATAGTATTGTCTGCCTCAGCTAAGTTAGCTCTCGGAGGAACAGACTGGTTGTTTCCCTTTTTGAACTTGCATTGAGCAGCATAATGACCTGGCCTTCCACACACGAAACAATCACCTTTAGGTTTTGAGGTTTTGGGTTTGAACTGATTCGGTTTTGCCTTCGGACCGGGGTTATACTTATGCCCATGTTTAGGATGTTTGTTGAATGGGTGACGAGGTTTGCGATCATCAACCAAATTTGCTTTGGAAGACATCTCTTTGGCTTTGGCAGTTTTATCTAAATTTCTGTTCTTTTCCTCAATACGAATATGAACAATTAACTCCTCTAAGGTCATGTCTTTCCTTTTATGTTTCATAGTATTCTTGTAATCTTTCCAAGAATCGGGCAATTTCTCTATAAAGGAGCCAACAATAAAAGGAGCGGGTAAGTTCATGCCTTCATTATTAAGTTCGGCTACGACAAGATGAAAGCCATGAATTTGAGAAGAGACATCTTTTTCATCGGTCATGTAAAAATTAAGAAAATTCCCAATTGCATACTTTTTGACACCAGCATCTTCTACAACATATTTCAAAACTAAAGCATCCCAAATTTCAGTAGCATGTTTATGTAGACAATAGATATCAAAAAGTTCATTTGACAAAGAGTTGAGAATGATAGCCTTGCAAATTTTATCAGCAGAAGACCAAGTACTAACAGAAGATTCATAATCTTTCTTTTGTTCATCGGTAGCATCAGAAGGGGGTTCAACTGGTTTTGGTTTGGTTAAGACATGGTCAACTTTAGCAATGTCAATAATCAAAAGTAATTTGGTTTGCCAACGTTTAAAATTTGTTCCATTAAAAGGCTCAACTTTGGTCAAATCAGGGACATATTTAGTGGTGGTAAGCATAGCAGAATCTATAGAATTTCTACTTAAGATTGTTGGAAAAATATGAACAAAATATAGGATTCAACTATTATATAAAAGAAGGGCAGAAATAAACTTATCGATTTAGAACGAATAATTTTGAGCAGAGGCGTGCAGTGCACTATACTTAAGTAGAAATTTAGCCCCTCGAAGAACTTTTCTCGGTGCTAAGGTTACTGACGAAATCCTACTCCAAGATTCAACGGCTCTTCACCCAACTAACCAGCACTTGAAATAGTTGAATGATCCAGGAACAACTTCTAATTTTTCCTTACTCAAACTCAAAATTAAAATTAAAATAAAACCATGTATTTATAATAAAAAATGTTTATACGACACCCAGTATCATATATATATATATATACACTCTGAAAGAACGAAACTGATGACTTATATAATATATATAGATATAAGAGGCAACTTTATTGAAAGTGTGAGAGAGGTACAGGAGCTTTAGAGTTAACAGCAAATTTTTCCTTCTTTTGTTTTTTTTTTGTGCCCATAACAAAGAGACTCAGCTTTATTTATATAGATAATTGAAAACGGTAATTTTACTGCTGAAAATTAAAACATATAAAACGTTAAAAGAATTAATCTCTCTCAAATATCATAACAGTCACTTTAGCAACGGGAACTTACTAAAAAGACAACGGTAATATATTCCAAGCAACAACTGTAATATATTAATAATAGATATTAATATATATTCAGTTACAAATCTCTATTATTATATATATTTTATTTAACTTTGTAATATTTTATTTTGTATAAAATACAACAAATTGTTGCCTACTTCAAACAGAGAAATGATGCACTAAAATGTCAGTGAAAACTTTCAATACCCAGAAACTAAGAAACCATGTTTGGCTCTGCAAGTTTCAATAAGCAGTTCGCTAGGTCAATAAGTCTTTGGTAACTCTTAGAAGGAATATATCCAAGTAAATGATTTTTAAGGACACCTAACTTTACTTTCTAATTTGAAACAAGTTGAGAAAGTACAAAGTTGGTTATGTAAAAATGTGTACTCCCTCCGTTCCTTAATATAAGTCGTTTTAAAGTTGTGCACAGTATTAAGAAAATGATTGTATAGCATTAAATATAATATCAATTGTCTATATTGCCCTTGTATTGGAAAAAGAGTGTTATTTATTGGGAAAAAAATAGTGAGATAACCAAAGTTATATTTATTACTTGGGGTAATATTGGAAACTAAAAAATTAATGCTTACTTGAAATTCTCAAACGACTTATATTAAGGAACAAAAACAATTCTCTAAAATGACTTATATTAAGGAACAGATAAAGTAATTAAGAGTAAAAAATGTAGTATGTTTCATTTTAGGTGAAGGTTCAGTTGATCATAAAAGCTTCAACTTATTTTACCTATTGTAAAATATGTACTCAAATTCACTATATGCAGCGACAGAAAACAAATGTATACACAACCCTGAACATTAATTTTTAGTTTAACCAAGCCAAAATCCTAATGTCTATAAAAATTTGATTACTTAATGGTCTAAAGTAAACCTGAACCAAATTCAAACTTAATAAACTATTACAATTAATTGTTTATTATCCCTAGCAGACCATAAATTTCTTATCCCAGCCTGAATCTCTAAATGTACCAGTTGTCACCAACATAATACAGATCTAAACTTCTATATTTAAAATCATTGCGTTAAAGGTTGAAATTACAAAAAAAAATCCTTAATATCTTTTTTTTATCATCATATAGTATGAAAGAGGCCAGATTTTCCACACTTCAATAACATTCTCGAAATACAAGCCAGCTCATTTTTATGTAGCTAATTGTAAGCATAAATAAATTTACCCAATGTTTTAATATTTTTTTGATTAAAAATTGCTTAACTGCAAAGGAAATACAGAACTATAAAAATTTATTCAATGTTAACTCTTCATTAGTGGGGATAATAAAAGCAACCTAATAGCTCAGCTTAATATTTACATTTGACCAAGCAGAGCCCCAAACAATAACCACAGAAATCAATGTTACACTTTGTTTTCATATATTTTCAGCTTTTATCTCCTAGCAATCAAAGAAATAAATGGTCAAATGAAACCAAAAAAAAATTTACTTGAATTTCGCATTGGGCTTGTGAGGAATGAAGGAAAAGAAGTGAAACCGAATTTTTTTTTAAGTCAGAAAATTAGTTTCAGCAGCTTATTATACACAATCTTAACGACTTAACATCAATTCCATTTTTTATCAATCAAACGGAGCGACCAATTTTGAAAAGAAAGAAAAATTCGAGAAAGGGTTTCTACTGGGTTACCTGAATCAGGGTTTGAGGTGAAGAAAGAGGCGTCGAGAAGCTGAAGGAGACTAACCACGCCATGGACTCCCTACTGTCAGTCGGTGCGTCTATGGTTTTTGTAAGAAGCGGTAAACTGATATTCGCACGCGGAATTAACATATAAAATAACGTTACTATCGCATTAAAAAGAAATCACATAATAAAATTTCAATTTTATAGTTTAAAATATAAAAATTAATTTTTTTTAAAATAAAAATAAAGCTAATTTTTAAAGTAATTTATCTTTTTCACCATTTTTGAAAATCTTAATATTTTCACCATTTAATATGTTATCATACAAATCGATATATTTTTGTGATTTTTCAATAATAATTAATATTAATTGATTATGGTTACTACTCCATCATCCTCAAAAAAATAAGCAAAATAAAATTTTCGCGTAAAATCTTAAAAAATATAATAAAAAAAATTAAATTTTATCTCTAGTGACCCATAAAACATAAAGTTTAAAATTTATTAAATGACATACTTAAGTAGAGGTGCACAAAAGGCCTGAGGCCCGCGGCCTGGCCTAGGTCCGGCCTGGGCCCGGTCTGGTCAAGGCCTGGCCCGGTCAGGCCTGGCCCGGAAGGCTTGAAAAGGCCACTTTTTTTTTATAAAAATCTGGCCTGGCCTGGCCTGCAAAAAAGTCTGGCCTGGCCTGGCCTTGGGCCTGGCCTGGGGTCTGGCCTGGCCTGGCAAGGCCTGGCCTGGCCTGGCCTGGCCTGGCATGAGGCCTGGCCTGGCCTGGCCTGGCCTGACATGAGGCCTGGCCTGGCCTGAGACCTTACAAGATTTTTTATCTAATTATTTGTAATTTTTGAACTTTAAATTTATAATTATTCATCAATAAAGTATAAATTTTTACTTATTCATTGTTGTAATTTATAAGTATAATACATTAGTTTTAATTAATACATCAATAAAATTTAAAATTTTAATTATTTATTCTTGATTTCTTGTTGATACATAACTAGTTAGTATATTTAATATTAATAATAAGTTAGTTACTTAGTTGATTACTATACATATTTAATTACTATACATATTCAATGAATATAACTAGTTAGTATATTTAATATTAATAATAAGTTAGTTACTTAGTTGATTAAATATTAATAATAAGTTAATTTATTGTAAATACTAAAGTACTAATATTTAACAATAAAATTTTAGTAATATTCTTTGTTACTTTAATGTTAAATATTAACATTAATTAATACATCAATAAACTAATTTTTAATATTAAATATTAATAATAAGGTTGTTTCTTGTAAATACTCAAGTTCTTCATTAATTTGGATATGCTAAATTCTTGGGGGAATTTATGATTTTGGTTATGTTTTAGGTATTCTGTTGTACTAATTTAAATAAAAATTTCATAAAGTAATTTGAAAACTAACTGGAATTAATTCTTGAGATATAACCATGTAAGAGTTTAATGATCATAAATGAAAAGATGTATGTGTGTTTAAACTTTACAAAATATATGTCCAACCGATCCTAGTACGGACTATAAGAAAATAAAATCAAAACTAACTTTATATTCAAAAAATAAAAGTGTAATCTACAGTATTTAAGTAATCTACAATATTTTCTACGAAATGCATAGTAGACAATTAGACATATATTTAAGAAATCAATTTGTTTTATATTCAAGTTACATCTAAATTACATTTTTTTTGTAATTTAAGATGAATATATTTATTTTTGTTCTAATCATTCAATTTATATTGGTGTAGTAGAATGTTAAAATAAAATAAATCTCAAAAATCTTGCATCATTTTTACAAAATTTATTAATTTATATTTTATTATTTATATTTTTAATATTAAATATGTAACATTAAAAAAAAGGACCAGACCAGCCAAGGCTTTGGGCCTGGTCTGGCCTGGCCTGGTCTGGGCCTGGCCTGGCCTGGCCTGCAGGCCTAGCCAGGCCACAGCCCAGAGACCAAGGCCTGGCCTGGCCTGGCCTGAAGGCCAAAAGTCAACGGCCTGGCCTGGCCTGGTCAAAGCCCAAGGCCTGGCAGGCCCAGGCCAGGCCAGGCCAGGCCGGCCTGTTGTGCACCTCTATACTTAAGTTTTATTTTATGTACAAAAAAAATTGAATTTTTTTCATCCTTTTAAGGACGTGAGATTTTGCAACTATAGAAGTCGAGTATTCTTTCAGGCGTGATATAATGAATCTACCGTATAATCTATCTAATAAAATACAAATGATTTTGAATTTCCCGCTCACTCAATAAATCATCTGGGCCGTCCAAAGTTTGGGATAAATCCCACCCCGTTCATACATCTATCTAATAAAATACATCTATCTATCTAATAATCTAATCTATCTATCTATCTAATAAAATACAAATAATTTTGAATTTCCCGCTCATTCAATAAATCATCTGGGCCGTCCAAAGTTTGGGATAAATCTCACCGTTCATACATCTATCTAATAAAATACATCTATCTATCTAATAATCTAATCTATCTATCTATCTAATAAAATACAAATAATTTTGAATTTCTCGCTTACTCAATAAATCATCTGGCACGTCCAAAATTTGGGATAAATCTCACCGTTCATACATCTATCTAATAAAATACATCTATCTATCTAATAATCTAATAATAATTTAATAAAATACAAATGACTTTAAATTTCCCGCTCACTCAATAAATTATTTTGGTCGTTCAAAATTTGAGATAAATCATATTGTCCATACAGTGCAGGAGGCACGGGACCCAGCTAGTATTAAATATAGCAAGGCAATATCTGGATTTTGTCTTTTCATTTTGATTTCAACTTACGCTTTATTTTATACTCCCTCCATTCTTAAATACGCGACGTATAATGTTTTTGCACAAAGATTAAGGAAGTTAAAACTCTTAAAATTACTCCATTCAAATTATTATGTATTACCAAAAAAAATTAAATTGTAGGCGATAAAGATGAGAGAAAAAATATATGAATTAAATAGAGTATACTAGTAATATATTAAAAGAGAGAAAAAATTGTTTTGGAAAAATAGGAGAGAATTAAAGAGAGTATTAAATGTTTAGGGGTAATTAAGAAAATAATACCTAGAACGTCATATATTTATTTAGGAAGAAAAGAATTATCCTAAGACGTCAATTATTAAGGAATGGAGGGAGTATATCTTGACGCATTCTTTTGAGTACAAAAAAAATTATATTTTTGTTAAAGAACTTTTTATGTCTCTCATAAACATAAAAAATAAAATTATTAAATACAAGAGACTAAATCTGTCAATAAGAATATGAGTTTTGACTTTTGCTTCTATTTTTTAGAAATAAGTTCTAGTAATAATTTTGTGTTATAATAATGATTCCCTAAAGATAAGGGAACCACTTATCTCTCTCTTCTATTTTCTTGTTCCCCACTCCGTGATCTCCCTCCTTTTCCCTCATTCTCCTACTCTCTCTACTCATCCTCCTGTCCTTCATTCTCTATATAAAGGAAATACATAAGGAAAGACACACAGAATTCTCTGAAGAATTTTCTCTCTTTTCTCTTGCTTATTCTCTCTAAATTTATGCAGCAATTATAAGAGTATATTTCTATATACTTTGCTAAAGTCTTATAACACGTTATCAGCACGAAGCTCTAACCAACTGAGACAGTAAAGTTAAATTCTTGCAATTTATTATTATACTACCGGTTGGGTTGTGCCACCAATAATATAATTTTATTCTTATAATTGTCATTAAATTCTGTTATTTACAATGGTACCATCTATCCTTGTTAATCTTACAAGACTTGGTGAGAACCTTTTTATTTATTATTCCGCAATTAATAATCTGTCGGAATATCTCGTCGGTGTGAATTTCATCTGACCTAGTTCCATTATTTATTATTCTGTTAGAATATCTTGTCTGTGTGTTTTACACCGGACCTGGTTCCGTCGTTATTATTTTGTTGAAATGATCTGTCTAAGTAGACTACCGCATGGCGGGTGAAGATCCATTTATAGTTTTGTATATATATATATATATATATTGTAATAGTATATATACATTAACGATTGCATATTCTTTTTACTAAGATAATATGCTAATAACATATATATAAGAATATTTATATTTGCACTTTATTACCACATGAAGTCGTGATTTAGTTTATTTTTATATATATCATACATGTAATTATTTATTATTTTAATAAATAATAAAATTATGTTTTAACCCAGAATAAATGGCAAACTTGGCAAAAATAGATTTTTCTATTTTGAAAATATCTAGAGACAACTATTTGGCTTGGGCACTTGATGCAGAATTGCACCTTAGTGCAAATAAGTTAGAAAATGTAAGACCCCAGTTTTTATAAATAAAGATGAATTTTCATAATTATTATTTTTGAATATTATGGAATAAATTTGATATAATGTTATAGTTGTGGGTAATATTTATAAATTGTGCAAAGTACGCAAGTTGTTGTAAAATATTCGTTTGGTCGGGGAATATTCTTTTTGTCGGGGAATATTCGTACGACGGCACAATCATTGGTGGACCCCACAACGTTAGAAAACGACAAAATTATCTTTTTATAAAATAACGGCGGAGGTGTTACCGTTAAAACTGTTGAACTACTCGGTAGTAAAAGTACAGTAATACGCGTTGTTACATAGTAACACACGGTATTGATTATTGATGCTTACGTGAGAAGTCACTCAGCTATACTCAATTATTGCTACAGTAATTACTGCATCATATCTCTGATATTATTGATTCAATTATTGTCACAGTATCATCTGTATAATATGTTATATTATTTAAATAATAATTGAGACGACAAGTTATAAATGATTAATAATTGTTGAAAGATTAAATATGTGTTAAAATGATTTTTGGTAATTTTTATTCAATCCTTGATGTATATAAAGAGTCTATTATTAGACGTTTGTGGTAAGTTGAATTATTTATGGGGGGGGCCATATGTCATCATCTAAGAGTCTCTTTCATAAATAGTAATTACCTTCGTAAATAGTAATTATTTTCGTAAATAGTAATTACCTTCGTAAATAGTAATTATTTTCGTAAATAGTAATTACCTTCGTAAATAGTAATTACCTTCGTCAATAGTAATTACCTTCGTAAATAGTAAATACTTTCGTAAATAGTAATAAATCTTCTATAAATAGAGGCCTAGGGCTTCATTATTTTTCACGAATTCGTTCAAGCTATAGAGAGAGAAAGTATAGAGAGAGTAATAGAGAAAGAAAAAGAGTATTCGGTTACTACACTACTGCAGTATTCAATCTCTTAATACGGTAAGGGGTGTTATTCTTTCTTCTTGAAGAGAACTTATGTTATTCCATTCTTTGTTATTCTGTTGGAATAACCTGTAAAAGTGGCATACCCTATACATGACCTGTATACGCGGTACACCCTATACTTGGTGAAATCCTTATGTTATTCCATTCATTATTATTCTATTGAAATAACCGGTATACGCGGAATACCCTATACTTGGTGACATCCATTTACTATTCTGTCTTTATATTTCTGTCGGAATATCCTGTCTGTGTGTTTTACACCGGACCTGGTTCCATCCTTTATTATTCTGTCGGAATATCCTGTCTGTGTGTTTTACACCGGACCTGGTTCCATCCTTTATTATTCTGTTGGAATATCCTGTCTGTGTGTTTTACACCGGACCTGGTTCCATCCTTTATTATTCTGTCGGAATATCCTGTCTGTGTGTTTTACACCGGACCTGGTTCCATCCTTTATTATTCTGTTGGAATATCCTGTCTGTGTGTTTTACACCGGACGTGGTTCCATCCTTTATTATTCTGTTGGAATATCCTGTCTGTGTGTTTTACACCGGACCTGGTTCCATTATTTATTATTCTGTTGGAATATCCTGTCTGTGTGTTTTACACCGGACCTGGTTCCATTCTTTATTATTCTGTTGGAACATCCTGTCGGTGTGAATTTCACCTGACCTGGTTCCGTTATTTATTATTCTGTTGGAATAACCTGCTTGTGCGGTCTATCGCATGCATGGTGATTTCTTTTGTTATCTCATTCTTTATTATACTCAGTTGGTTAAAACTTTGACTTCTATACTTCATGAAATTAGTGGAATATCCTTAATATTTGCGCTTCATCCAGTATCCTTTCATGAAAATCTTCTTCTGATCATTCTTGAATTTTACACCACAAAACAGTATCGTGTTGACAAATTTGGACGTTAATAATTCCTGGATAAAATAATTCTTGAACTTGTTTTATTGAATTTTTTTATATCATTGTCATCATCCTCATGTTTATATTTTGTTGAAAGTCATCTGTGGCCTGTAGTGCATAGATGGACTTGGTATGATTATGACCAGGGATTATTCGGTGTAATCATGACCGTAATATTACAAATGATGTAAAAATAAAAAGTTCTCATTGGCCGTAGTGCATTGATGGACAGTTGTTGGCATGATCATGACCATTAATGAATACACAAATATTCTTGGTCGTAGTGCATGAATAATTGTGGTCGTGATACTAAAGAATATCCTTGGCCGTAGTGCGGGGGTGATTCGATGATGTGGAATATTTATTAAGCTGAGTCTCAGCTATAACGATGATGAAAAACCTTTTAAATCATAAAAGATAGTAGATTTTATTTTCTACTTGACTCTTTTAATGGATTGCTGGTTTCACTGTAGTTAAACTTGATGTTTATTGTATTTTATCAGTTTAACACTGTTGAAGGCTAATGATAATTTATTCTGCATTATCTTAGTCATAATATTTCTTACTGGGCTAGTTGAGCTCACCCTTTCTTTCACTGTTCTCTTCAGGAAATGAGAATATAGCTGGGACGAGTCGGGGAACGGAGTGATGAACCAGAGAATAGTATTAGTAGTCCTCACTATTCTGTTAAATAGTGTGACAATAATTGTATTGAGGACACCTTTTGAGTTTGTATGATCTCTAGTAAACAATAATTGTATTCAAACTCACAGTTATGTTTTGTCGTATTGTACACGACAGTTGTATTAGGAAGTTGTATTTGAATTCTGTACCATGTATCTGGCGACTCAAGATGGGTGATGTATACCTAATTTTGGGGGCGTCACAGTTGGTATCAAAGCTTAGGGATATGATCCCTGGCTAAGATGTGAGAATAGTACTAGGAGGGGAGAGACGGGAAATTCCTTCGCTAGTATGACCTACCTAAGTTTATGTGCTATTTTATTGGTCGGTCAGAATATAGGGATGATATGTTACATGTCAATTAACCTTTTGTTTTGTGGCAGTATCTGAAAATGACATCTGAGAATGTTGAGATTGGCAATGGAGCACAGGCGATCGTTGATTCACCACATATCAATAATCAGGATAATGTGCACCAGGAAGGCGAAAATCCTCATGCAAACAACAACACTGACCAAATGACGAATGATCAAATGTTCAGAGGTTTTATGCAATTCATGCAGCAGCAGGCGAAAGCAACTCCTGTCCAAAACGTAGATGGAAACGCGGGAAACTCTCGGGCGGTCACCGCTAAACAGTTCAAGGAGCTGGGACCACCGGAGTTTAAGGGAGAGCCAAAACCACTTATGGCAGAAACATGGATAAAGCAGATGACCAAGATATTTGATGTCTTGGGATGCTCCGAGGAGCAAAAGGTTCCTTTTGCCGCCTTTATGTTGCGCGGAGAGGCAGATTACTGGTGGGAATCGGTAAAACGTACTCAACCTGCTGTACTGAAGATATCTTGGGAGAAGTTCCAGGAGCTGTTCAACGACAAATACTTTCCCGAAAGTATTCGCCACATGAAGGAGGTGGAATTTATCAAGTTGGAACAAAACAATATGACTGTGTCGCAATACGAGGCAAAATTTGCGGAGTTATCCCGGTTTGCGTCCCACTTGGTGGATAATGAAGAGAGAATGGCGCGAATATTTTTAAGAGGTTTGAGGCCGGAGATACGTCAACATCTTATTTCTCATAAACTGTGTTTATATTCAGATGTTGTAAATAGGGCTCAGTTAGTGGAGCGCGATAACGAGTCAACTCAACTAAAAGAGAGCAGCCGGCAAAATTATAATACCAGCGGGAGTGGTCATCGAAGCGGTGACAACAAGCATGGAGGGAATCAGCAGGCCAGAAATGGTTACCACTTCGGTGGTAATCAGGGCCAAAACAATAAGAATGGACATTTCAAAAAGAGGAGATTCAACAATGATGGAAAGACGTCAGCACCAGCACCCGTTGTTAAGGAAGGAGAAAGACCACCTATCATATGCTTCAAATGCGGAGGGGAGGGACACATTAGTCCAAATTGCGCGATGCCGTCCAAAGCATGTTATAATTGTGGAAGAGAAGGTCACTTGGCCCGATTTTGTCGTTTACCAAAGACAAATTCAGCTAGGGTGGAGGCACCAAAGGCCATCCCAGAAAGGTCAAAGCCGGTAGTGCAAGGGAGAGCGTTTGTTGTGACCTCCCAGAAAGCAAGGAACCCGAATGAGGTCATCACGGGTAAGCTTATCATAAACTCTAACGAAGTCTATACTTTATTTGATACCGGTTCTACCCATTCTTTTATTTCTCCTACTTGCGCTCATCGATTAAATTTGACTCCGGAGAAATTAGATTTTGACTTATCTGTGGAAACTCCGTTGGGAGAAACCTTCCTTACATCCACTGTTTATAAGTCTTGTTTGGTTCAAATCGATACCCTCACATTACCTGTAGATCTTATTTCATTGAAAACACTTGCATTTGACGTGATTCTAGGGATTGATTGGTTAACTACTTATCATGCAAAAATTGATTGTTTCCATAAGGTTGTTAGCTTTCATATTCCTAATCAACCTATTATGCGAATTCAAGCGACCAAACCATTAAAATCAATCACGGTCATCTCAAGCCATAAAGCTATTCGTTTATTGAAAAACGGATGTCAAGCTTTCTTAGCTCATGTCACAGATTTAAACAAAAATACGTCAGTTTTGAACGATATTTCTATTGTTAATGAATTTCCTGACGTATTCCCCGAAGAACTTCCTGGCCTACCCCCAGAGCGTGAGATTGAATTTTGTATCGACCTTGAACCCGGTACAAAATCCATTTCTAAAGCCCCATATCGAATGGCTCCTATTGAACTTCAGGAGTTAAAAACCCAACTGCAGGAATTATTAGACATTGACTTTATTCGTCCTAGTACTTCTCCTTGGGGTGCTCCTGTTCTATTCGTGAAGAAGAAAGATGGGAATATGCGACTTTGTATTGATTATCGGGAGTTAAATCATGTCACCATCAAAAATAGGTATCCATTGCCACGAATTGATGATCTATTTGACCAGTTGCAAGGAGCCAAATTCTTTTCAAAGATCGATCTCCGTTCCGGGTATCACCAATTGAAGATTAGAACCGATGACATTCCAAAGACGGCTTTCAGAACTCGGTACGGGCATTATGAATTCCTAGTCATGTCCTTTGGATTGACTAATGCTCCTGCTGCCTTCATGGATATGATGAACCGAGTATTCAAGGAATATTTGGATCATTTTGTGGTCGTCTTTATTGATGACATCCTTATTTATTCCAAAAGCCGTGAAGATCATGAGCAACACTTGAGGGTGACACTCCAAAAGCTTCGTGAATATAAGCTTTATGCCAAGTTGAAGAAATGCGAGTTCTGGCTTGAGGAAGTAGCATTCCTCGGGCACGTGGTATCAAGTCGTGGAATATCTGTTGACCCAGCAAAGATTGAAGCTATTCAAAGCTGGGAGCAACCTAAATCAGTGACCGAAGTACGTAGCTTTCTCGGTTTAGCTGGTTATTATCGAAGATTCGTGGAAGGATTTTCTCGAATCGCTACTCCATTGACTCAGCTGACTCGGAAAGATACAAAGTTCAGTTGGAGCGAAGAATGTGAGAAGAGTTTTTAAGAACTCAAGAGGAGACTCATTTCAGCACCTGTTCTGACAATACCATCTGGCTCGGAGGGATTTGTCATCTACAGTGATGCTTCGAGCAAAGGGTTGGGATGTGTTCTCATGCAACATGGAAAAGTCATAGCCTATGCCTCGCGACAACTCAAAGAATATGAGAGGAATTATCCTACTCATGATCTAGAGTTGGCAGCTATTGTCTTTGCACTTAAAATTTGGAGGCATTACTTGTATGGGGAGAAAGTGGAGATCTTTACGGATCATAAAAGCCTCAAATATTTCTTCACTCAAAAGGAACTCAACATGCGACAACGACGTTGGCTTGAACTGTTGAAAGATTATGATCATACCATCCAATACCATCCTGGAAAAGTGAACGTAGTAGCTGACGCATTGAGTAGAAGATCACATGCAAGTACGAGTGCGATATTGTCAACGCAAGGGCCCATTTTGTGTGACTTGCAAAGGATGGAGATAGAGTTGAAGACTCCAGGGACACATGTGACAATGGCGAATATACGAGTAGAACCGACTTTAATCGATAAAGTTAAAGCTGCTCAAGCTACAGACCTGGAGCTGATGCGTATGAGGAAGAAAGTGCAAGAAGGTGCTATGCCGGAAGCAAAAATCGATGAAGAAGGAATACTTCGAGTCAACTCCAGACTTTGTGTTCCTAACGACCCTGATTTAAAGTATAAAATCATGATGGAGGCGCACAATACACCGTTTGCAATCCATCCTAGGAGTACCAAAATGTATCATGATATTCGTCATACATTTTGGTGGAGTAATATGAAGAGAGAGATAGCGTTGTTTATCTCAAGGTGTCTAACTTGTCAACGAGTTAAAGCGGAGCATCAAGTACCAAAAGGTCCATTGCAACCACTTGAAATTCCAGAATGGAAGTGGGAGCACATTACCATGGATTTCGTTACCGGTCTTCCTAAGGTTTCTCAAGGTATAGATGCGATTTGGGTTATTGTTGATAGATTGACCAAGTCTGCTCATTTCTTACCGATACGAGAAACTTATACATTTGAACGTCTTGCTCGTATGTACATAAACGAGATTGTAAGACTGCATGGTATGCCGGTATCCATAGTTTCTGATCGAGACCCAAGATTTACTTCACGATTTTGGGTTAGTTTGCAAAAAGCTACGGGCACAGACTTACGATTTAGCTCGGCATATCATCCTCAGACGGACGGACAGTCGGAAAGGACTATTCAAACTCTTGAAGATCTATTAAGACTCTGTGTCCTTGATTTCAAGGGAAGTTGGGACAAGTTCTTACCATTGGTGGAGTTTTCCTATAACAACAGTTATCAAGCAAGTATTGGCATGGCTCCATTCGAAGCGTTATATGGAAGAAAGTGTCGCTCTCCGGTATGCTGGGATGAGGTGGGTGAAGCAACGTTGTTGGGACCGGAGTTGGTACGTATGACTACGGAAAAGATTCAAATGATCCGACAACGTATAAAAACCTCACAAAGTTGACAAAAGAGTTATGTTGATCTTCATCGAAAGGACGTGGAATTCAATATAGGAGATCATGTGTTGTTACGTGTTACTCCACGGAAAGGAGTTACAAGATTTGGAAAGAGAGGAAAACTCAATCCTCGATTCATCGGTCCATTTTTAATCCTCGATCGAATAGGAACTGTGGCCTATAGACTCGCTCTACCACCAAGTATGTCTCGTGTTCATAACGTTTTTCACATATCCATGTTACGAAAATATGTGAAAGACCCGAACCACATTATTGAGTTAGAACCGGACGAAATAGCGGAAGATTTGACGTATGAAGAGATTTATGTTCAAATCTTGGATAAGAAGGAACATATTCTACGCTCCAAGGTTATACCTCAAGTCAAAGTTTTGTGGAGAAACCACGATGTTGAGGAAATGACTTGGGAGTTAGAATCTGAAATGAAATCAAGGTATCCTTACCTCTTTGATATACCAGGTACGTACCCTAATTTCGAGGGCGAAATTTCATAAGAAGGGGAGGTTGTAAGACCCCAGTTTTTATAAATAAAGATGAATTTTCATAATTATTATTTTTGAATATTATGGAATAAATTTGATATAATGTTATAGTTGTGGGTAATATTTATAAATTGTGCAAAGTACACAAGTTGTTATAAAATATTCGTTTGGTCGGGGAATATTCTTTTTGTCGGGGAATATTCGTACGACGGCACAATCATTGGTGGACCCCACAACGTTAGAAAACGACAAAATTATCTTTTTATAAAATAACGGCGGAGGTGTTACCGTTAAAACTGTTGAACTACTCGGTAGTAAAAGTACAGTAATACGCGTTGTTACATAGTAACACACGGTATTGATTATTGATGCTTACGTGAGAAGTCACTCAGCTATACTCAATTATTGCTACAGTAATTACTGCATCATATCTCTGATATTATTGATTCAATTATTGTCACAGTATCATCTGTATAATATGTTATATTATTTAAATAATAATTGAGACGACAAGTTATAAATGATTAATAATTGTTGAAAGATTAAATATGTGTTAAAATGATTTTTGGTAATTTTTATTCAATCCTTGATGTATATAAAGAGTCTATTATTAGACGTTTGTGGTAAGTTGAATTATTTATGGGGGGGCCATATGTCATCATCTAAGAGTCTCTTTCATAAATAGTAATTACCTTCGTAAATAGTAATTATTTTCGTAAATAGTAATTACCTTCGTAAATAGTAATTATTTTCGTAAATAGTAATTACCTTCGTAAATAGTAATTACCTTCGTCAATAGTAATTACCTTCGTAAATAGTAAATACTTTCGTAAATAGTAATAAATCTTCTATAAATAGAGGCCTAGGGCTTCATTATTTTTCACGAATTCGTTCAAGCTATAGAGAGAGAAAGTATAGAGAGAGTAATAGAGAAAGAAAAAGAGTATTCGGTTACTACACTACTGCAGTATTCAATCTCTTAATACGGTAAGGGGTGTTATTCTTTCTTCTTGAAGAGAACTTATGTTATTCCATTCTTTGTTATTCTGTTGGAATAACCTGTAAAAGTGGCATACCCTATACATGACCTGTATACGCGGTACACCCTATACTTGGTGAAATCCTTATGCTATTCCATTCATTATTATTCT
The DNA here is from genome assembly GCA_020205505.1 of Panax japonicus. NCBI lineage: Eukaryota > Viridiplantae > Streptophyta > Magnoliopsida > Apiales > Araliaceae > Panax > Panax japonicus. Next base: position 55,018,573 of record CM035105.1, on the reverse strand, counting down.
ATTGGAATAACCGGTATACGCGGAATACCCTATACTTGGTGACATCCATTTACTATTCTGTCTTTATATTTCTGTCGGAATATCCTGTCTGTGTGTTTTACACCGGACCTGGTTCCATCCTTTATTATTCTGTCGGAATATCCTGTCTGTGTGTTTTACACCGGACCTGGTTCCATCCTTTATTATTCTGTCGGAATATCCTGTCTGTGTGTTTTACACCGGACCTGGTTCCATCCTTTATTATTCTGTCGGAATATCCTGTCTGTGTGTTTTACACCGGACCTGGTTCCATCCTTTATTATTCTGTCGGAATATCCTGTCTGTGTGTTTTACACCGGACCTGGTTCCATCCTTTATTATTCTGTTGGAATATCCTGTCTGTGTGTTTTACACCGGACGTGGTTCCATTATTTATTATTCTGTTGGAATATCCTGTCTGTGTGTTTTACACCGGACCTGGTTCCATTATTTATTATTCTGTTGGAATATCCTGTCTGTGTGTTTTACACCGGACCTGGTTCCATTCTTTATTATTCTGTTGGAACATCCTGTCGGTGTGAATTTCACCTGACCTGGTTCCGTTATTTATTATTCTGTTGGAATAACCTGCTTGTGCGGTCTATCGCATGCATGGTGATTTCTTTTGTTATCTCATTCTTTATTATACTCAGTTGGTTAAAACTTTGACTTCTATACTTCATGAAATTAGTGGAATATCCTTAATATTTGCGCTTCATCCAGTATCCTTTCATGAAAATCTTCTTCTGATCATTCTTGAATTTTACACCACAAAACAGTATCGTGTTGACAAATTTGGACGTTAATAATTCCTGGATAAAATAATTCTTGAACTTGTTTTATTGAATTTTTTTATATCATTGTCATCATCCTCATGTTTATATTTTGTTGAAAGTCATCTGTGGCCTGTAGTGCATAGATGGACTTGGTATGATTATGACCAGGGATTATTCGGTGTAATCATGACCGTAATATTACAAATGATGTAAAAATAAAAAGTTCTCATTGGCCGTAGTGCATTGATGGACAGTTGTTGGCATGATCATGACCATTAATGAATACACAAATATTCTTGGCCGTAGTGCATGAATAATTGTGGTCGTGATACTAAAGAATATCCTTGGCCGTAGTGCGGGGGTGATTCGATGATGTGGAATATTTATTAAGCTGAGTCTCAGCTATAACGATGATGAAAAACCTTTTAAATCATAAAAGATAGTAGATTTTATTTTCTACTTGACTCTTTTAATGGATTGCTGGTTTCACTGTAGTTAAACTTGTTGTTTATTGTATTTTATCAGTTTAACACTGTTGAAGGCTAATGATAATTTATTCTGCATTATCTTAGTCATAATATTTCTTACTGGGCTAGTTGAGCTCACCCTTTCTTTCACTGTTCTCTTCAGGAAATGAGAATATAGCTGGGACGAGTCGGGGAACGGAGTGATGAACCAGAGAATAGTATTAGTAGTCCTCACTATTCTGTTAAATAGTGTGACAATAATTGTATTGAGGACACCTTTTGAGTTTGTATGATCTCTAGTAGACAATAATTGTAATCAAACTCACAGTTATGTTTTGTCGTATTGTACACGACAGTTGTATTAGGAAGTTGTATTTGAATTCTGTACCATGTATCTGGCGACTCAAGATGGGTGATGTATACCTAATTTTGGGGGCGTCACAGAAAAGACCATTGAATTAGGAAATACAGCTACTTCGGCACAAAATGCAAAAGCTATAATTTTTCTTCGTCGCCATATTGATGAAGGATTAAAGACTGAGTATTTAACAGTCAAAGATCTTTTGTCTTTATGAACGCAATTAAAGGAAAGATTTGATCACCAAAAATTGGTTGTTCTCCCTAATGCCAAATTTGAGTGGCTTAATTTAAGGCTACAAGATTACAAATCAATTACGAAATATAGTTCCAATGTTTATAGAATAACCTCTACTTTGGCTTTGTGCAGAGATCCAGTTTCTGAATCCCAAATGTTAGAGAAAACGCTCTCAATTTTTCATCCCACCAACATGATTCTGTCACAACAATATAGGCAGAGTAAGTTCTCAAAATTCAATGAATTGTTGTCTATCCTCCTTGTTGCAGAAAAGAATAATGAATTGTTGTTGAAAAACCATCAATTACGGCCAACGGGTGCTACCCCATTGCCGGATATTAACAGCACGTCATTCCAGCAAAATAAACGTGACAATATATGGTCATATAAAAAGAAGCCTTGGGGACAAAAGAATAAATGAGGCTATCGTAACAACAAATTTCAGAACCGCGACAATTCAGGCCACCAGAAGTGGCAAGTGTTTGAGTCGGATAAAAATAAAGAAAATGCAACACAGAAAAAGAACAAACCAGATGTTTTTTTTAGGTGTGGGATGAATGGGCATTGGTCGCGTACCTGTCGTACGCCGAGGCATCTGGCTAATTTATTCCAGGAGTCTCAAAAGAACAAAGTAATGGAGGCAGAAACAAACTTTGTTAATCATCAATTGAATATTGTTGATGATTCACCAATAACCAACAATGAGGAAAAGGTTGATGATATTACTGAACCTTCTGAGAGTATCTTTTGGGACATCGTTTAATTTTTTGTTTTAATTAAACACCTTGCATGTATAATATTATTAGTTTTCATTCTATATGTGGTATGTATTTCTCATGAATAAAATTATATTTGAAATGTAACTTTTCTTATTTATGTTTTTATATGTGTCAGACCATTTTTTTTAATGGATATGGAGGATATATGTTTAGCAGACAGTGCAACAACTCATACAATCCTTCAAAGTGTGAAATATTTTTCACAACTGATCAAAGCTAAGGGAAATATAGGAACTATCTCTGGAAATCAAATTTAATCGAGGGATTTGGAAAAGCTAGTTTCTTGCTACCAAATGAGACACAAGTTTTTATCAAAAATGCTCTATATTCTAGTAAATCAAGAAGAAATTTGCTTAGTTTTAAAGATATTCGACTAAATGGTTTTCACATTGAAACAACCAATGAGAATGATAATGAATATCTTCTCATTACTTCTACTATTTCTGGAAAAAAGAATATCTTAGAAAAACTTTATTCAATTTCTTCTGGATTATATACTATGAAAATTAGAGCAATTGAATCTCATACTGTTATGATTCCAAAAATCATAGATCCCAAATCACTTATGCTTTTGCATGAAAGACTCGGTCATTCAGGTACTTCTATGATGCGTCGTATTATTGAAAATTCTACTAGTCATCCTCTCAAAGATAAAAGGGTTTTTCCTAGTAGTGAATTTCCTTGTGCTGCGTGTTCTCGAGGAAAATTAATTGTTCGACCATCACCAGTAAAAGTTTATAAAGAAGCTCCAAAATTCCTAGAGAGAATTCAAGGAGACATTTGTGGACCTATTCACCCATTGTCTGACCCATTTCGATATTTCATGGTTTTAATAGATGTTTCAACAAGATGGTCTCATGTTTGTCTTCTCTCTTCTCGAAATTTTGCCTTCTCAAAACTTCTTGCTCAAATGATCAAGTTACGGGCTCAGTTCCCGGATAATCCAATCAAGTCAATTCGACTTGATAACACAGCTGAATTTTCATCAATGATTTTTAATGATTTTTGTATGACTATTGGAATTTCCATTAAGCATTCCGTTCCTCATATTCATACACAAAAATGGCTTAGCTAAATCTTTAATAAAAAGACTTCAACTAATTGCACGACCATTAATGTTAAGGGCTAACTTACCTACCTCAGTTTGGGGTCATGCAATTCTTCATGTTGCAGCCATCATTCGAGTAAGACCAACGGCTCTTCATAAATTTTCTCCTCTATAGTTAGTTCTTGGACAGATACCCAACATATCACACTTTCGAGTTTTTGGAAGTGCAGTATATGTTCCAATCTCCACAAAGAACTAAGATGGGAGCCCAACGAATAATAGGTATTTATGTTGGTTTTGATTCTCCTTCTATTATCAGATCTCTTGAACCTTTAACTGGAGATGTTTTTATTGCACGTTATGTAGATTTTCATTTTGATGAATCTGTATTTCCAACTTTAAGAGGAGGGAAAGTTTTAAATAAAAAACCCTCTGAAATATCATGGAATGCATCAGATTTAAATTCACTTGATCCTCGTACAGGACAATGTGAAATTGAAGTTCAAAGAATTATTCATTTATAAATATTGTAAATCAAACAGATGCATTTAATGATGCTAGAAAAGTGATAAAGTCACATACACCTGCAGTGAATACTCCAGCAAGGATAGAAATACCTATTGAAAAATCAATTCCTAGAGAATTGACGAATAAGGTAATAAAAGAATCTAAACCACGCCAGAAGCGTGGAAGACCGGTTGGTGCAAAAGACACTGTACCACGAAAATCAAAAACAAATAAGGGAATCCCAGAAGGAATACCCGCTCCAGAAGTAGCACTTATTCCAAGAGTGGGAATAGCTCCAGAAGAGGTAAAAACCGCTCCAGAAGTAGCACATATTCCAAGAGTGGGAATAGCCCCAGAAGAGGTTCAAAATCTTAGTGAAGGGATAAGAGATGAACACCAAGAGATCTCAATAAATTATGTGCATGATGAGAAAATATGGGATCGAAGCAAAGTCATGATTGACGATATATTTGCTTTCTCTATAGCATCAGATATTACTTTGATTCCTGACACGGATCCTGAACCACAAAACGTGGAAGAATGTCGAAAAAGAAAAGATTGGCCAAAATGGAAAGAGGCTATTCAAACTGAGCTACAATCTCTATTGAAAAGAGAAGTATTTGGACCAATAGTCCAAACACCGCTGGGTGTAATCCCGGTTGGAAACAAATGGGTATTTGTATGAAAGCGAAATGAGAAAAATAAAATTGTGAGATACAAAGCCCGACTTGTAGCTCAAGGGTTTTCACAAAAACCTAGTATTGATTATCAGGAGACATACTCTCCAGTAATGGATGGAGTCACTTTTTGCTTTCTGATAGGTATGACAATCATGGAAGGTTTGGAAACATGTCTGATGGATGTTGTAACAACATACCTATATGGCTCACTTGACAGTGAGATTTACATGAGAATCCCTGAAGGATTAAAAATGGCTGAATCACAAAGGCCACATCACATATATTCAACCAAGTTACAACGCTCATTGTATGGGTTGAAACAGTCTGGTCGTATGTGGAATAATAGACTTAGTGATTATTTAATAGAAGATGGATATATTAATGATTAATTATGTCCATGTGTTTTTATTAAGAAATCACAAAGTGGATTTTCCATTATTGTTGTATATGTGGATGATTTGAATCTTGTAGGTACTCCTGAAGAACTCACAAGAACTGCTACTTATTTAAAAGATGAATTTGAAATGAAAGATCTTGAAAAGACAAAATTCTGTTTGGGAATACAAGTGGAGCATTTAGCGTCTGAAATTTTTGTTTATCAATCCACATATGCTGAAAAGATTCTCAGTCGTTTTCATATGGATAAAGCTCATCCTTTGACTACCCGATGGTTGTTCGATCTTTAGAAGTTGATATAAATCCATTTTGGCCTCTAGAAAGTGGGGAAGAAGTTCTTGGACCAGAAGTTCCATACCTAAGTGCAATAGGTGCTCTTATGTATCTTGCAAACTGTACACGGCCTGATATTACTTTTGCTGTCAACTTGTTATCAAGATACAGTTCTTCTCCGACTAAGAGACATTGGGATGGGATCAAACACATTTTGAGATACCTCCGTGGAAGTATAGATCTTGGGTTGTTTTATCCAAGAAATTCAACGTCGCGATTGGTTGGATATGTCGATACAGGATATTTATCAGATCCACACAATGGAAGATCACAAACAGGTTATGTATTTACATATTGTGACACGGCTATATCCTGGAAATCCACAAAGCAAACCATGATAGCTACATCTTCAAATCACTCAGAGATACTCGCTATACATGAAGCAAGCAGAGAGTGTGTTTGGTTGAGATCAATTATTCAGCATATTCAACAATCATGTGGATTACCATCAATCAAAGACATTCCTACAATTCTGTATGAGGATAAAGCTGCATGCATTGCTCAACTTAGAGAATGATACATCAATGGAGATAGAACAAAGAACATTTCACCTAAATTCTTCTTCACACATGAGCTACAAAAGAAGGGTGATATAGATGTGCATCAAATTCGATCATGTGATAATCTAGCCGACATATTCACAAAATCGCTACCAAATGCAACGTTTGAAAAACTTCGGAAAAGGATCGAAATGTGTCGACTGAAAGACTTATGACAACATTTCATCAAGGAATAATAAATTCCTTTTGAGGGGAATACTGTACTCTTTTTCCTTAGTCACGGTTTTTATCCCAATGGGTTTTTCCTGACAAGATTTTAACGAGACAGTCAATTAAGATATTTATGTAAAAGATATGTACTCTTTTTTCCCTTCGTTAAGTTTTTCTCACTGAGTTTTCTTAAAAAGATTTTTAATGAGACATAATCTTCTATCATAGGGAATCAGGTGAAGTGTTATAATTATGATTCCCTCAAGATAAGGGAACCACTTATCTCTCTCTTCTGCTTTCTTGTTCCCCACTCCGTGATCTCCCTCCTTTTTCCCTCATTCTCCTACTCTCTCTCCTCATCCTCATCTCCTTCATTCTCTATATAAAGGAAGGAAATACAGAAGGAAAGACACACAGAATTCTCTGAAGAATTTTCTCTCTTTTCTCTTGCTTATTCTCTCTAAATTTATGCAGCAATTATAAGAGTTTATTTCTATATTTTACTAAAGTTTTATAAAATTTTGTATGTTAAAACTAGTGTGTTCGATAGCTTATTCGGGTATTTTCTCTATTGCTAAAAAAAGAAACAAGAATAGATCGGGTGGGTTTGTGGATCAGATCCAAAATGTGTCATCCATGGGCTTTTGGAGGGAGCCTACTATTTACAAAGGATATAAAAAATATCGGGCACTAGAGTATTAAGTATAAGAAACTGATATTTCTATATAATTTTTTAATATTTTTAAAACAAAAGTGTCGTTATAAATATATTTAATATTTTTATAATAAAAATGTCGCTATATAATGATTGTGAAAATAGTATATCAGTTTTTTAAGGGCAAAACTAATGATTTAGCCACTGAAGTTGGCACGATTTATTGAATACATGATTGAACTTTTAATTTTTCAAATTAACTTATTGATCTAATTTTTATTTTCAAATTAGGTCATTCCGTTAAAAAAAGTTGACAGACGTTAATTTTTTACCTATGTGGCGCTGACGGGGACGTAAAAAAAAGAAAATGACATGGAAAATAAAAGGCAGCATAAAAAAATAAAAATATAAAAAAATATTACTTAGGTGGCAAAAAAAACTTGAAAATAAAAACAAAAAAATCAAAACATTTTTTTGCAAAACAGATCTAACCATCTTCTTTATTTGATTCTTTTTATTCTTCATCAAAACAGATCTAACCAAAACAGATGAACATACAACCCAGATATAAATACACAAAATCAAAATCAAAATTTTCTATCTTCCACAAATCTTCCCTTTTATCAAAATCTTTATCTTCCCCAAAATTTTCATCAAATTACACAGATTAAAATGGTTTAACGAGCAACCTTATCATCAAGTACAAAATTGTTTAACGATTAAAAACTGCAGAAGTCAGAACGTCTACAAAAGTAAAATTAACATTTGAAGAAGAATAAAGGGACTGGGCAGAAAATTCTTGTCAGCGAGAGTAGTGATTTTTCAGAGTCTTCTGGATATGATTCAGTAAGCTTTGTTACAAACTTGTACACTACCCTTACTTAATGATGAACATGTTGGGCTCTCGAAACACACCCAACAAAACCAAACAAACTGAAATTCGGAAAACATAGATTGAAATTCAGGGATCAAATCTCTTAGAGCTTCAAAAACATCTAATACCTTGTACAGTCGCGGCGACAAGCTCGTCGATGACGTCGAGGAAGGAGGAGTCGTCTGCAGAATCGGACCAAATAGGATGGTCGGATAGGTAGCGAAAGATCTGACGGTTTAGGGATCGAGTCCGGCGGAAGCTCTCGGATCTTCATCGTCAGTCGACTTTTCAGAGAGCTTTTCGCGTAATCTGTCGTCGAAATTGGAGAAGATCTGGAGGATATCATCGGCCGCGTTGTCAGTGTGGCCGAAAGTCGGAAGAAAGAGGGAAGCAGAGAAGGAACCATCTGAATCAACAAGAAGATGAAGATGTTAGAATATTTTATTTCCGCCTTTACTATTTATGTAATTATTGGGCTTACATATTGTATTAATTTAATCACTTTATTTATGGGTTTGGTAATTAATTATGTGGCCTATAAATAATATTCCTAATAGTATTTGGCATAATGGGGCCTAGGATTTCATAATCTTGATGGACGATTTTGACCCTTAACTATTATATAAATAAAATAGTTAGGGTTTGGTTCCAGTTGTCGTCTCAAGAATTTTAAATACACACCATACATCCATCCTAAGATTGAGAGAGACTATTGAAGACATTCACCCTTAAGTGCAGCGGAAGCGTGATACATACGAGATGACTTCTCTCAATTCATGTAAGTACCTATTATTATGATTAAATGATTCTATTTATTCTATGCAATAACACGTTCCTGTATAATTTTTTCAGCATCTGGTATCAGAGCTACGGTTACGTTATTGTATAGAATAAATTATTTATGTTATTATGTTATAAATTTTAATATCGTAAAGTGCTTTGCCGATTATTAATTCAATTTATTTCAATGTCAATTCATGCATAATTTTACGTTATGGTTACATTAAGGAATTTCAGACCGGAAAAACCTTTTCGAAAATCTTGTTGATTCCTCACGTACTATGTTATGTATCCTGATTTTTATTTATTTATTTATTACTACTAGTATTATTGTTTTTTAATACTTGTGTAATGGTCTGCAATTACATAATGCAATATGTTAACGCATATATATGCTGTGTACATTCTCCATCCTTGGGAAAAGCACAATAATTACGAATTCTGATTATCATATATATGGCAAATAGTATGTGAACCAAATTAATAAAATACAACTTTATAATGGAAAGGAATTGATTACCTTCAGTATTCCAGATCAAAGTTGTATTTAAGCTTAATAGACAGAGATTGCATATGCGCAGATGAACGTCATGGTCATGAATATTAAAATAATATATATTAAATTTATTATTTATTATTTATTATGTTTAGATAAAATTATGATACTCTTATGCCCTCATATTAAAATTAATGTGATTATTTTATAATCAATTCATGCTCATAATTATATATTTTAATTTAAAATTTTGAACATGATGTGAGATATTATTAGAGCTTTTAAGTTGTTACATGTAAATTTTAAATAATGTTAATTTTCAAACTTGATTAATATGTTTAAAGAAAAAATAAGTTTGATCATAATAATTTACATGTATGTGCGACTTTTTATTGTTAAAATTAATAATCAACCCAACGGAGGGTTATTAATTGAAACAATTAAAGATAAAGAAAAGTCACATAATGTTACATTTAATAAATAATTATTTTAATTTTATCCAACGGGAAATTAGAATTAAAATTTATTAAATAGAATAAATAAAATTTTATTGCATGAGTAACATGTTTATTTCGTTTTCTGCCCAACGGTGATGCGTGGATAAATGTGTTGTGCATTATTTTATGGGGATGTTATTAGTATATTATTAATTGGACCAACAAAAGATTGATAATTATGCACCAACATCTTATTAAAATCTATTTTGGGTGTTGTAAATAGATTTTATGTAACTAACTGTTTGACCTACAGTTGGTTTTATTATGATTAATTATTAATTATTGTTGTACATTGTGGATTTCTTTTAGTTTTTTTGTAAGCATGTTTATGAGCTTGATTATGTTTCGACATTGACTCCAACTAGTATTTCTGGGTATCTCTCTGGAATTGAAATCTTTAATGAAACTAATTTTACTGCTTGAAAAGTGTAAGTGAAAATTGTTCTCGACACTAAAGTTTTGGACTATGCACTACGAGTGGATCATTTTGGTCCACTTATAACTACTAGCTCAATTGAGCAAAAGGTTATTTATGAAGGTGGGAGAAATCCAGCTGCATGTCCCTTATGATTATGAAAAACTATCACGACAGCCATTCGAGGAGTCATTCCTGACTTTGAGAATGTTAAAAGTACTTAACTTCAGTCGAGTAACAATTTAAGGGTTCTTCTAAAACTCATGCAAGTACCCTTATTTTGAAAATGCTTATTAGCAGGTATGATGGGGTTAGTGGGGTCTGCGAGTACATTATGATAATGAACGACATGGCTTTTAAATTAAAGATGAAGAAAGGCTTAAGGTTGAAAAACCTAATGTTGCTCATTTGACTAACACTACATCCTATAAGAAGAAGGCTTATAAAAAATGGCAAAATTTTTAAGAATAAGGATAAACTAATTTCTACTAAAATAAATAAGGCAAATTATTCAGGTAACAACTCTGAGACATGTCCTAAATGTCACTTCTGTAAGAAACAATGAAACAATGACATATTCAGAAAGAATGCTCTAAATTAAGAGAATGACTTGAAAAGAAAGGTATATCGTCCTTCAATTATGCAACTTATGAATCCTTTCTGATTGATGTTCCTTCTAATACATGGTGGCTTGACACTGGTGTTATGGTTCACATTACTAATTCATTGCAGGAATTCCTTTCAAAGAAGACACTCCGAAAGGGGGAAAGAACCATTAAAATTGGCAATGGAGAGTCTATACAAGTTGAAGATGTAGGAACTCTTCCTTTAGTTTTGGAGAGTAGTTTCACCTTGTATTTATATGATACTCTTTATGTTCCCAGTATGACACGGAATTTAATTTATGTATCTAAACTTGACGTTGATGGATTTTCGTTTAAGTTTGGGAATAATAAAATAATTATTTATCATTACTCTCATGTTATTGGTTCTGGCTCTTTAGAGGGAAACCTCTATAAGATAAATTTGGATAATGCATTTGCTGAATCTTTGTTAACAATGAATGTGACAGAAAATACCTCTAAAAGTGGAAATAAGAGAAAACTAGATAATGAGAATTCTTCAAAAATTGTGGCATCAACGCTTAGGCCATATTTTAAAAGACAGAATGCAACGTCTTATAAAGGATGAAATTCTTCATTCACTAGATTTTTTTGATCTTGACCATTGTATTGAATGTATAAAAGGAAAATTTGTGAAAGGTAATAAGAAAGGAGCAACAAGAAGTAGTGCACTTCTTGAGGTGATTATGATATATTTGGACTATTTTCTCCAGGAATTGGTGGACACAAATCTTTCATTACGTTCATTGATGACTATTCTCGTTATACTTATGTCTACCTGATTAATGAAAAATCTGAATCACTAAATATGTTTAAAATTTTAAAGGCTGAAGTTGAAAATCAACTTGACCGAAAAATTAAAGTAGTGAGATCAGATAGAGGCGGAGAGTATTATGGTAAACACTCCGATACATGTCATAGTCATGGCCCATTTGCCTTATTTTGTCAAGAAAATAGAATCGTCACTCAGTATACAATGCCTGGTACACCGCAGCAGAATGGTGTAGGTGAGAGGCGAAATCGTACCCTTATGGATATGGTACGTAGTATGTTATGCAATTCTAGCTTACCTGTGTTTTTATGGACTGAGGCATTAAAGACAACTGTTTATATTTTAAACCAGGTTCCTAGCAAATCTGTCCCTAACACTCCTTATGAAATTTAGACAGGTAGGAAACTTAGTTTAAAATACTTACGGGTGTGGGGCTGTCCAACCAAGGCTAAGATTTTTAATCCACAAATAAAGAAACTTGACTCTAAAACCATTAGTTGTCATTTCATTGGATATCCTGAGAGATTTAAGGGTTTTTGATTTTATTGTCCCTCACATACCATTAGAATTGTTGAGACTAGGCATGCAGAGTTTTTAGAGAATGGTGATTTAAGTGGGAGTGGTGAGCCTAGAAAAATTGATCTTGAAGAAAACAGGTTTATGTTTCTAATCCTGTAATTCAAGGTGAGACACAACAACCTCCTATTGAGGAGAATGATGCCCCTGAGATAGCTGAGCCACCACCTAATGTTGAACCTCACATTATTGAAAATCATATTCCTAAAATTGTGCAGCCTTTATGTAGGTCCGAAAGACCTAGAAAGCCTATTAATTTTGATGATTTTATAACATATCTTAATGAGATTGACTATGATTCAAGTAAGATTAATGATCCTATCTCCTATAAAGAGGCCATTACGAGTGCTCAATCAACTCAATGGCTCGAAGCCATGAATGATGAGTTGAAATCAATGGAGCTTAATAACGTTTGGGATCTTGAAGAATTACCAAAAGGTTTTAAACCTGTTGGTTGCAAGTGGGTCTATAAGACCAAATTAGATCCTAAAGGGAACGTTGAAAGGTATAAAGCTCGATTGGTTGCTAAGGGTTTCACTCAAAAGGAAGGTGTGGATTATAATGAAACTTTCTCTCCAGTATCTAGGAAAGATTCATTTAGAATAGTCATGGCTTTAGTAGCTCATTATGATTTAGAGTTACATCAGATGGATGTTAAAACTGCATTCCTTAATGGTAACTTGCATGAGAATGTTTATATGACACAACCAGAAGGTTTTTTTGGCTAAAGGCAAGGAACATATGGTATGTAGACTTAAGAAGTCCATATGTGGGTTAAAACAGGCTTCTCGACAATGGTACCTTAAGTTTCATGAGGTGATGAGTAATTTTGATTTTTTAAAGAAAATATAGTGGATCAATGTATATACTTGAAGGTCAGTGGGAATAAATTTGTTATTCTTGTTTTGTATGTTGATGATATACTACTTTCAAGTAATAACTTAGACATGTTGCATGAGACCAAACGTTTTCTTTCTGGAAATTTTGATATGAACGATCTCGGTGAAGCCTCTTATGTTATAGGTATTGAAATTCATCGAGATAAGTCTCGTGGGATATTAGAATTGTCCCAAAGAGCTTATATTGACAAAGTTCTTAACAAATACAACATGCAAAATTGCTCCCCTACTGTCGCCCCTGTTGTTAAGGGTGACAAATTTGGCTCATATCAATGTCCTAATAACCACCTTGAACGTGATCAAATGAATCTTATTTCATATACTTCTGTGGTTGGAAGTCTTATGTATGCTCAAGTTCGTACACGTCCAGATATATCGTATGTAACTGGTATGCTTTGACGTTACCTAGTCAAATCCAGGTTTGGATCACTAGAAAGCAGCCAAAAGGTTTTACGCTACTTACAGGGTGCTAAGAATATTATACTTACATTTAGAAAAACAGATAACCTTGAAGTTGTTGGTTATTCTGATTCTGATTTTGCTAAGTGTAAAGATGAAAAAAAATATACATCAAGGTACATCTTTATGCTTTCAGGAGGCCTTATTTCGTGGAGAATGCATAAGCAGGAGTTAACTACCACTTCCACGATGATGGCAGAATATGTGGCTTGTTATCATGCTACTTGCCACGCCATATTATTAAGGAATCTTATTTCAGGACTTAAGGTTGTAGATTCCATTTCAAAGACATTGAAAGTATTTTGTGATAATAATTCTAATGTTAGTTTGTCCAACAACACCATTTCGAGTGGTGCTGGACTATACCTCGACACTAAGTACTTATTTGTCAGGGAAAGAGTTGAAGATCAAAACGTTGTTATTAAGTATATTAGTACGCATGATATGTGTAATACCCGGAAAATAAATAAATATTGAATAAGTGATATTAATTATTTTAAAATATTTTAAGTGGACTTTGTCTTTCTTTTGGGTCAAACTAGTCATTTATTTTGGGCCTTCAAATTTGTTGGGTTTAATTTATATGTGGTTAATATCTAACCCTATTAAAATTTGGAAAAAAAAAAAAAAAAAAACAAACAAACAAACAAACTTAAAACCCTATACATTGTGCGCTACTTATTTGTCTGATAAAAGAAGAAGAGGGAGGAGGCTGCCGCTCAGGGAGAGAAGGAAAAAGAGTGATTTTCATACCATTGATCTAGAAAAAAAAACAGGTATCTTTCTTTCTTTCTTTTTGGTTTTATATATGTCATGACTTTTGTGTATTGAATTTTATCATGTAATGATCGGTAAAAAAAAAAAAAAAAAATCGTTAACAATGATCTGTACGAATTGATGTGTACTGTATATAAAGAGAGAGAATTAGAAAGGGTTAACTTTGAGCAGTATTATATTACCGTATATTATATATATATATATATATATATATATATAAATTTGGATCATGATTTAAAACCTAAAGACTGCGTATATGTATATTGTGTCAGTATCGCCATTATGGAATAAATGATATTTATTATATATATAAAATCTTAAGTTTTTTTATTTGTTAAAGTAATACAAAAAAAAACGATTAGAATTTAAATTATAATTTAATTAGGGTTATTTTATAAAATTAATTTAATTGGAGAATTAATTTCATATTAGTATAAATTATAATTATTAGGTAACTTATAATTGTATTATTATTATTTTATTAGATCGGATGGAGGGAAATTAACGAGTTAAATTTGGAATATAATTTGGGTATTGCATTATCGATTCCAGGTACGGATTCGTACTTTTTTCAGCGAGACTCTTTTATTTTTAATTTGAATTTGTTCGTTTCGTTATTCGTTCGAAATTCAGTATTGCCTCTCAAAATTATTTCTTGTCAATTTATTATGATAGTTTGTTTTGGCATTTATATTAGAACTCCTATTTGTACTCTTTAGACTAGTGTATCATGACTATAAATTTATTTTGATATTGTAGTGATGTACATGTTAGTATATTTTGGAGACTTTGTGTTGAATTCGTTTCAGTTTAACATGTACACGTTAGAACCCCTTTGTGTTGATATTGTGTCGCATGTGTTGTGACATTGTATCTTTATTAGAATACCGTAGGGTATACCTGAGCTATAACCACCTGTGGGGGTACCACAGGCATGTCCTCTTGGCACCGAGACATGACACCTTCCGTGGCGGTGTGATCAGTCCACGGCGTCTCCGTTTTGTGCTCCGGTAGGAGTTGGCCATTTGGTGTTTTGTTGTGGGAGGCGTATGGGTCAACCCTAGTTTCTGTTCTGTTCTGTTCTGCGGATTGGTGATGTTTGTGCCAAACACGCCTTCCGATTTTGCACGCATTTGGATTGCGCAGTCCGATGTGTGATTGCCTGTGTGGCATTATTTTGATTGCCTGTGTGGCATTATTTGACTTGCCTGTGTGGCAAGATATATTACTATTTATTTTGAGCTCGGTATGAAATAACACCCAGCCATTTGATTCAGCCTACCATTTTATTGTGTTAGCTTTATTCGTTTCGTTTCAGTTCGTTTTGTTCAATTTATTTAATTGAGTTAGTTATTTCGGTTTATTTCTTTTATTCTATATCCGTACTGGGCATTTGGCTCATGCTGTGTTTTTCTTCCGGCAGGTAATCAGGGGGATCAAGGGCAAGTGTGATGAGAGCTCCATTCATTCCAATGATTTAGAAATATTATGTTTAGACTTGATGAGTCAGTTACTTGGAATTGTAATAATTATTTAGACTGTAGTTTGAGCCAGTGTGGCATTTATTATGGTTTGTCTTATGATATTGAATTATTATGAGATTACTCTTTTGTGGTTTAGAACCTTGTGATCTTCCTTAGTTCTGTTGTGTTTTGAGTAACCTCTCTTTCTATTTTGGAAAGGGGGTGTTACAGAGTTGGTATCAAAGCTTAGGTTCTTTCTTGTAGAAAACCTATTTAGGTTTCACCTGTGAGTTATGGGTAGACTTCTGGGTTAGATTTTTGTTCTGTTTGATTTTCTGTTCAGCTATTATATCAGCCATATTCGAATTTGTCTCTAATCTGCTTTGTTTATATTCGTGATCTCTTTCTTAGATGGCTCGAAGATCAGCTAGAGTTGCTGGGAGGCGAGGTAACAACAGGGGAAGAGGTGAAGGTCGGTCCAATGAGCAACCTAATGATCAGATTAATGCTCAGTTGGCTACCTTGGTGAATCAGGCTGTGAATCAGGCGTTACCTCAGTTAGTGGCGCAGGTTGTACAGGCAATGCAGCAGCCACCACCAGAAATTCCTGAACAGGAGAACTCGGGAAATAATGGTCCACAAACAAACGAAGAGGAAGGAAATGTGGATGGCCTTGATCAGCAGGTGGTCCCAATGTATGTGTGGTTGGAGAGGTTTCAGAAGCAGAAGCCACAATCATTCAGTTCAGCTCCAACTCCAATTGATGCAGAGAATTGGATTGCCCACTTAGAGAAGATTTTCGATGTGTTGGGGTGCTCGGATAATCAGAAAGTGTTGCTAGCTGCTTACAAGCTGGAAGAGGATGCGCAGAGGTGGTGGAAAGCGTTGAAAACAACAAAGGGTAATGGTTATGTTGAGGCACTTAGCTGGGTAGAGTTTTGTGAGGTCTTTTATCAGCAGTATTTCCCAGCTGCTGATAAAGAGGCTTATGCCAGAGAGTATCTGTCTATTCGGCAGAAAGATGACGAGTCCATCACAGATTTCATGACGAGGTTCACCAGGTTGGCAGGATTTGCGGGAACTTCTGCAGGGACTGCAGCGGAACAGGCGGAGAAGTTCAAGTGGCGGATTCATTATAGGTATCGCCAACATCTCATTAACACCAAGTTTGCGGATGTATCGGCGGTGGCTAATGCGGCCAAGAACATTGAGATGGAGCGGCAGGACTTTCGGACTTCCAAACCGGAAGGGAGTCGAAAGAGGGACAGAGATGACCAGCAGGGTCAAGCTTCGGGTCAGCATGGGAGAAATCAAGGTGGTCAGTGGAACAGAAATCATGGTGTTCAGCAGAGGCAGTGGCGTGGCCAGAATCAGAACAGGGGCTATCAGCAGATGCCTCAACAGGGGCAAAATCGTCAACTTCAGCTACCTTGGTATGGACAGAATCGTCAGCAGGGGAATAATCATCCGCAGGGGCAAAATCAGGGTCGTTATCCGGGACCAGCTGGTGGGGGTAACCCGAATCTTATTCCGATAGCTCCTTGTGCTATTTGTGGGGCTATTCATCCGAGGAGGCAGTGTCACAGACTCACCGGTGCATGCTTCTTGTGTGGACAGATGGGTCACATTGCTAGGGATTGTACCGGTCCACGCGGAAATGGTGGAGGTGGTAATAATGGTGGCAATGGAGGTCAGCGTCAGGGTGGCCGAGTGTTTGCTTTGACGTATAACCAGGCGGCAGGTGCACCAGGTACTGTTTCTGGTACTCTTTTAGTTGGCAATCGCGAGGCTTCTATTTTATTTGATACGGGTTCTACTCATTCTGTGGTTGCTCAGTCTTTTGTTCGGCACCTGGGTGTGCCATCTCAGTCTTTAGATTCTGTTATGTCTATTGCTACCCCGATGGGGACTTCTGTTGTTATTTCTGATTTGTATCGAGGGTGTTCGATTAGATTTGGGGATAAGATCCATAGCGTAAATCTTCTTCCAATTTGTATGCACGATTTTGATGTCATTCTTGGGATGGACTGGTTGGATAAGCACCAAGCCACTATCGATTGTCAGGCGAAGAAAGTTATATTCGGAGATGTGAAGTCTCCTGAATTCGTATTTCAGGGTTCACAGCCGAGTAGAGTGGTGAAGTTGATTTCAGCTTTGAAGGCTGGGAAGTTAGTAGCAAAGGGCTGTGAGGGATATTTGGCGTTTGTAAAGGATACCTCTAAGGGTGAGTCTCGTATTGAGGATGTTCCAATTGTTCGTGACTTTTCAGATGTGTTTCCTGAGGAGTTGTCAGGGTTGCCACCGCAGCGAGAAGTGGAGTTTGCTATTGAGCTTGTTCCTGGTGCAGAGCCTATCTCTAAGGCATCGTATCGGATGGCACCGTTGGAGTTGCAAGAGTTAAAGGAACAATTGCAGGAATTGTTAGATCGTGGTGTGATTCGCCCGAGTGTTTCGCCATGGGGTGCTCCGGTCTTGTTTGTTAAGAAGAAGGATGGGTCTATGAGGCTGTGTATAGACTACAGGGAGTTGAACAAGATTACCATCAGGAATCGGTATCCATTGCCGAGGATTGATGACTTGTTTGACCAACTTCAGGGGGCGAAGTATTTTTCGAAGATAGACTTGAGGTCGGGATATCATCAGTTGAGGGTGAGGGATGAGGATATCTCTAAGACGGCTTTTCGTACTCGGTATGGGCATTACGAGTTTCTGGTGATGCCATTCGGTGTGACTAACGCTCCGGCGGTGTTTATGGATTTAATGAATCGGGTGTTCAGGGAGTACCTGGACCAATTTGTCATTGTCTTTATTGATGACATTTTGGTTTACTCTAAGTCTAAGGAAGATCATGAGGAGCATCTTCGCACAGTGTTAGGAATTTTGCAGAAAGAGAAGTTGTATGCTAAATTCTCTAAATGTGAGTTTTGGTTGGAGCAGGTTGCATTTTTGGGCCACGTTGTTTCTGCTGAAGGCATTAAGGTGGATCCTGCGAAGGTTGAGGCTATCACTAAGTGGCCGAGACCTACTACGGTGACAGAGATTAGAAGTTTCTTGGGTTTGGCAGTGTATTATAGGCGGTTTGTGGAAGGGTTTTCCTTGCTTGCCTTACCATTGACTCAGTTGATGAGAAAGGGTACAAAGTTTGTGTGGAATGAGGAGCGTGAGAAGAGTTTTGAGGAGTTGAAGAAACGACTCGTGTCAGCTCCTATACTTGCATTGCCGTCGGGGACAGGAGGCTATCAAATTTATAGCGATGCTTCTAAGAAGGGCTTGGGGTGTGTTTTGATGCAACACGGTAAGGTGATTGCTTATGCTTCTAGGCAGCTTAAACCTTACGAGTTGAATTACCCCACACATGATTTGGAGTTGGCAGCGGTGATCTTTGCCTTAAAGATTTGGAGGCATTATTTGTATGGAGAGACTTGTGATATCTTCACCGATCACAAAAGTCTTAAATACATTTTCACTCAGAAGGAGCTCAATATGAGGCAAAGGCGTTGGTTGGAACTTCTAAAGGATTATGATGCGAGGATTCAGTATCACCCGGAGAAGGCAAATGTGGTTGCAGATGCTCTTAGCCGAAAGAGTTCAGGGAGTGTAGCTGCCCTTATTACACAACCTCAGCTTATTTCAGATATGGAGCGGATCGAGTTGGAGTTGTATGTACGAGGTTCAGATGGGCATTTGGCGGGTATGAGATTGGAGCCCTCTCTTATCTCGCGGGTCAAAGAAGCTCAAAAGGAAGATGGGGAGTTGTGGGGTTTGACGCAGAATTTAGAGGAGGGCAAGCAGCCCGAGTTTCGTAGTGATGACCATGGTGTGATTTGGTTGGGTGAGCGGTTGTGTGTACCGTCGGATCCAGTCATTCGAGAGGCTGTGTTGGCTGAGGCTCATAGTTCACCATTTTCTATTCATCCAGGTTCTACAAAGATGTATAGGGATTTGAAGAAGAATTTTTGGTGGAATGGGATGAAACGAGACGTGGCTGAATATGTCGGGAAGTGCCTCACTTGTCAACAAGTGAAGATAGAACATCAACGGGCTAGTGGTTTATTGCAACAGTTAGACATTCCAGTGTGGAAGTGGGAGGATATCACGATGGATTTTGTGGCTGGGTTGCCGAAGACTTTCAGGAAGAATGATGCCATATGGGTAGTGGTGGACCGGTTGACCAAATCGGCACACTTTTTGGCTATCCATGAGGGTTACTCGGTGGATAGGTTAGCACATATCTTTCAGCATGAGATTGTTAGACTTCATGGTACTCCGGTGTCTATTGTTTCAGATCGGGACCCACGGTTCACTTCACGGTTCTGGAAAGGGTTTCAACGAGCTTGGGGCACTCGGCTCAACTTCAGTACTTCTTTCCATCCGCAAACTGATGGGCAATCCGAACGGACTATTCAAACGTTGGAGGACATGTTGAGGTCTTGTGCACTTGAGTGGTCGGGTAATTGGGATGATTACTTGAGCCTAGTTGAATTTGCTTACAACAATAGTTGGCACGCAAGTATTGGGATGGCTCCTTTTGAGGCATTGTATGGTAGGAAATGTCGGGCACCAACTTGTTGGGATGAGGTTGGCGAAAGGGCCATAGAAGGGCCTGATTTGGTTCAAATCACTACGGAGAAGGTAACGGTGGCTAAGGAGAAATTGAAGTCGGCTCGATCACGGCAGAAGTGTTATGCTGATAAGCATAGGAGGACTTTAGAGTTTGAACCCGGCGAGCATGTGTTTCTAAAAGTTTCTCCTTGGAAGGGCATTCGACGATTTGGCGTGAAAGGGAAACTTAGTCCGCGTTATATTGGACCATTTGAGATTCTGGAGAGGATTGGTGAGGTTGCATATCGGTTAGCTTTGCCTCCACAGCTAGCTCACGTGCATAATGTGTTCCATGTGTCGGTGTTGAGGAGTTATCATTATCATCCGTTGCACGTGGTGAAATATCCATTCGATAAGATTCGGGAGGATCTTACTTGTGAGGAACAAGCTGAGGCGATTTTGGATCGTCAAGAGCGGATTATGAGGAGGAAGACAATTCTATTTGTTAAGGTTTTGTGGAGAAATCATTCAGAGCGGGAGGCTACATGGGAGATAGAGGAGTCTATTCGAGCGGAGTATCCGCATCTCTTTGAAAATTAGGTGCGTTCCATTCTTTTGATTCCGGGGACGGAATTCTTTTAAGGGGTAGGTGATGTAATACCCGGAAAATAAATAAATATTGAATAAGTGATATTAATTGTTTTAAAATATTTTAAGTGGACTTTGTCTTTCTTTTGGGTCAAACTAGTCATTTATTTTGGGCCTTCAAATTTGTTGGGTTTAATTTATATGTGGTTAATATCTAACCCTATTAAAATTTGGAAAATAAAAAAAAAAAAAACAAACAAACAAACAAACAAACTTAAAACCCTATACATTGTAAGCTACTTATTTGTCTGATAAAAGAAGAAGAGGGAGGAGGCTGCCGCTCAGGGAGAGAAGGAAAAAGAGTGATTTTCATACCATTGATCTAGAAAAAAAAAACAGGTATCTTTCTTTCTTTCTTTTTGGTTTTATATATGTCATTACTTTTGGGTATTGAATTTTATCATGTAATGATCGGTAAAAAAAAAAAAAAAAAAAAATCGTTAACAATGATCTGTACGAATTGATGTGTACTGTATATAAAGAGAGAGAATTAGAAAGGGTTAACTTTGAGCAGTATTATATTACCGTATATTATATATATATATATAAAATTTGGATCATGATTTAAAACCTAAAGACTGCGTATATGTATATTGTGTCAGTATCGCCATTATGGAATAAATGATATTTATTATATATATAAAATCTTAAGTTTTTTTATTTGTTAAAGTAATACAAAAAAAACGATTAGAATTTAAATTATAATTTAATTAGGGTTATTTTGTAAAATTAATTTAATTGGAGAATTAATTTCATATTAGTATAAATTATAATTATTAGGTAACTTATAATTGTATTATTATTATTTTATTAGATCGGACGGAGGGAAATTAACGAGTTAAATTTGGAATATAATTTGGGTATTGCATTATCGATTCCAGGTACGGATTCCGTACTTTTTTCAGCGAGACTCTTTTATTTTTAATTTGAATATGTTCGTTTCGTTATTCGTTCGAAATTCAGTATTGCCTCTCAAAATTATTTCTTGTCAATTTATTATGATAGTTTGTTTTGGCATTTATATTAGAACTCCTATTTGTACTCTTTAGACTAGTGTATCATGACTATAAATTTATTTTGATATTGTAGTGATGTACATGTTAGTATATTTTGGAGACTTTGTGTTGAATTCGTTTCAGTTTAACATGTACACGTTAGAACCCCTTTGTGTTGATATTGTGTCGCATGTGTTGTGACATTGTATCTTTATTAGAATACCGTAGGGTATACCTGAGCTATAACCACATGTGGGGGTACCACAGGCATGTCCTCTTGGCACCGAGACATGACACCTTCCGTGGCTGTGTGATCAGTCCACGGCGTCTCCGTTTTGTGCTCCGGTAGGAGTTGGCCATTTGGTGTTTTGTTGTGGGAGGCGTATGGGTCGACCCTAGTTTCTGTTCTGTTCTGTTCTGTTCTGCGGATTGGTGATGTTTGTGCCAAACACGACTTCCGATTTTGCACGCATCTGGATTGCGCAGTCCGATGTGTGATTGCCTGTGTGGCATTATTTTGATTGCCTGTGTGGCATTATTTGACTTGTCTGTGTGGCAAGATATATTACTATTTATTTTGAGCTCGGTATGAAATAACACCCAGCCATTTGATTCAGCCTACCATTTTATTGTGTTAGCTTTATTCGTTTCGTTTCAGTTCGTTTTGTTCAATTCATTTAATTGAGTTAGTTATTTCGGTTTATTTCTTTTATTCTTTATCCGTACTGGGCATTTGGCTCATGCTGTGTTTTACTTCCGGCAGGTAATCAGGGGGATCAAGGGCAAGTGTGATGAGAGCTCCATTCATTCCAATGATTTAGAAATATTCTGTTTAGACTTGATGAGTCAGTTACTTGGAATTGTAATAATTATTTAGACTGTAGTTTGAGCCAGTGTGGCATTTATTATGGTTTGTCTTATGATATTGAATTATTATGAGATTACTCTTTTGTGGTTTAGAACCTTGTGATCTTCCTTAGTTCTGTTGTGTTTTGAGTAACCTCTCTTTCTATTTTGGAAAGGGGGTGTTACAATATGTTAGCGGATCCACTTACGAAAGGCTTACCGCCCAAGCTCTTTTTAGAGCATATTGCCGACATGGGTTTAACTGGAAGTCTTAATTAGTGAGTTATTTTATGTAAGACAACAATTTTGAGCTCGTTGTTTTGAACTTCATCTTATGTTTATGGTTTGCTATTCTCGTTATTGTGCACACTTGAAAACTTGTGAGCAAACGGTATGGTTATGTTTTAGACCATATGAATGAGTTTAATCTATTACCACTTATGTAAACTCTATTCATACTTGTTATGTTTAATGTTAATCTTTGTTTTAATAAAAATACTAATTGTGTAACTAATGGGGATCTTGTGTTAATAGTGACACAAATATTGTATTAATTCGCATTAATATTTTTATTTAAACAAGATGTAGACATTAAATTAATACTTGGCCAAATTAATGATTGTAAGCGTTATGTTTTGTATATAAATAGTATTTCGGCCATGTGGGAGAATGTTAGAATATTTTATTTCCTTATGTGGGCTTTACTATTTATATAATTATTGGGCTTACATATTGTATTAATTTAATCACTTTATTTATGGATTTGGTAATTAATTATGTGGCCTATAAATAATATTCCTAATAGTATTTGGCATAATGGGCCCTAGGGTTTCATAATCTTGATGGACGATTTTGACCCTTAGCTATTATATAAATAAAACAGTTAGGGTTTGGTCCCAGTTGTCGTCTCAAGAATTTTAAATACACACCTATACATCCATCATAAGATTGAGAGAGACAATTGAAGACCTTCACCCTTAAGTGCAGAGGAAGCGTGATACATACGAGATGACTTCTCTCAATTCATGTAAGTACATATTATTATGATTAATTGATTCTATTTATTCTATGCAATAACACGTTCCTGTATAATTTATTCAACAGAAGATAACAACATCAATCATTTTTTGAGTGTTTAAATTTAAGCAATCAGATAATGCTACTGCTTTTGATTTTCAAAGAAGCTCTGAAAATATGTTTCGGAGAAGATCTGATTTTAGATTTGATTTTCTTTCATTAAAATAATCAAATATGTTTTGATTTTTTTATTTGTATTTTCCATGTCATTTTTTTTACGTTTACGTAAGCGCCACGTAGATAAAAAATGAACGTTTGTCAAATTTTTTTTAACGAAATGACCTAATTTAAAAATAAAAATTAGTTTAATAAGTTAATTTAAAAAATTATAAATTTAATAAACGTGCCAACTTCGGTTGTTTTTTTAAGTATATAGCGTCTAAGTATATAGCGTCTACGACTATACGCTCTACTCTCTTTCAAAACTATGCGTTTCATTCATAAAAGAACAGGTATATAAACTCCAACTCGGCTACTCCAGCCACCAGAGTGCACTTTACTCTTTCTTCTTTCGATTATAGAAAAGAAGATACAATTCTGCAACTCCCGATATACCTGAGAAAGTAAAACCCTAAACCCTCAAATTAATTTTGTTTATTTCATCATATTTCTGCATATTTAGTGAATCAAAATTAGGCCCATATGTGGCACATGCATATATGTATCTATATGTGTATTTATATTTTGTGCATAGGAATTTATAATATATTTGGTTACCGTGTCTAGGAACGTAATGGGTATGTGGAATTGAGATTGATTTATGATTTTGTTCTGTGTGTTCCTTTTATGGTGTTAAAATTGAATGATTGTGTATGATTTTAGTTATTCCATTATTTTTCTTTTTAATTTGAGTTAAATTATGTTTGGAATTATCCTGGTTTTTAGATTGATTTATGCTTTTGTTGTGTGTGTTCCTTTTATGGTGTTAAAATTGAATTATTATGTATGATTTAGATATTTTACTATTATTTTATTTTAATTTTGGTTACATTGTGTTGGGAATTGTTCAGGTATTTGCAAAATTGAGGTAGAAAGAGTTGGAAGATGGGGAAAATCATAAAGTTGGAAGAAGGGTTGAATATTTTGAAAGAGGGTGTTGAGAAAGCCAAGATGATCTTGGATGGATACCCACCTAGTGCACTGTTCACCCCTGAAGAATATATGAAGTATTATGAGTATCCTTTGTGTTTTAAAATTATTTAGATTGATATTTTGTTGGTTCTTTATGTGTGCACTATATCAGATCTTTTTATTCTATTTTATTTTGTTTTGTTTCTTTTTTGGCCTTTCATTTCTCCTTGCAGTGCCTTCAGTCTTGATTTCAACTCATACTTCCCATTTCAGTTTTTGTTTCTATGTTCTCAATCATATAACACGATGCATGATGAAAAATATTTCACTTCCTTTTGCACTATAATATTGTGGATAGTGGGTTGTGTAGTTTTCCTTGTTTTATTGGATGATAATATCTGTATATGCTAAATAAAGAGGGAGGTAGGCCGTAGACTTTATTTTTCTGTAGATATTGTTTCAAGAGTACAAGTTTTTATTGGAGATTGTTAATTCTAAGCCAACTGTTATCCTCGTTCATCCTAGTATTTCTAAATCCACCTAATTTGACCTCTGTCATCTAAGGAAATGCTCGAAAGTGTAATTCATATAATTCAAAAAAGCAAATGACAACAATAAAATATGAAAAATAAATATTTTTTATATTGCTAAGATTAAAGAAAAGGATTCGCAGATAAAAGTGATAATGCTACAACCAGACCATAAATTGTTAAAGCTTCCATAAAGCTAGACTAAGCAATAACTTTATTGTATTTTTCCCTCTGCTTTGGACTATCTCGCGATACCTTCTAAAGCTTGGCCCGCAACAACACCTTGACCAACTCCAGGTCCAATAATAACAAATTCTACAGCCAATTCAACAACAATAATGGAAGCGGCGTATATCAGTGGATTCATGATAGATTTCTCATACCAAAGAACACTTGAAAACTTATAATTGATAAAAGTAATTACAGAAATAAAGTAATAAATTGAGATATAGAAAGGCATTGGCCTCGGGCAATTTGGTGACGAAAAACGACTCGAATAAAGGGCAATTTGGTTGTAAGACCTAAATGAACATAGATATAGAGAAACTATTTGCAATTGTTTATAGAATGTCATGTTATTATTTTTAAATAAGTAAAAGAAGTACAAGTGGAAATGTTTGAAGAAACCACAAAGTTCTCTAATGATTTTGGAATGCTGCTCAATCAAGATTAAAATGTTCTTCATGTTAGTTCAATGGTTTCATTTCAGCCCGAGTTAATATAGGGAAATATTATTTTCACATGTATTTTTGATATTTCTACATGATCCCCCCTCACGTTAGGGTGGAGTGAGTCCCACCTTCATGTGACAACGTGTGGAAATACCAAAAATATATGTGGAAATATCATTTCCCTTGATATATTTAACATTTCCTGTATTAGGACCAGATATGGTAATTTGGATCCTTCCGACGCATATGCTTCAACAGTTCTGATATGCTGTAGTGTTTATTATCTCTAGAATAATATGGCCATTCGTATAGGTAATATATGTAAAATCTTATTATACTAAAGTTACCTTTATGTTCCCTTTTGTTATTTTTTCGGATGGTATATTATTCTTTGGAGGATATTATCGAATGCGTCTAACTGAAGTATGATAATACATCTAATAAAAATTCAAACTACCACAATTCTACTTTGGATCCACATATAGGTTATTTGCCAATCCTTTATATCTTCACATGGAAAGGAAAGGGGAGGGGAGGGGAGGGGAGGGGAGGGGAATTCTGAATGAGTAATATAGGTGTTCCTTCAATAAACATAGGTCACTTGAAAAGGTTTTTGGAGACGCCCAAAGTACTTTTGTTTTCTTGACCATATGGGAGCATACATAACTATATTTCAGGATTTGTCTTTCACTACTATTATTACAAGGAAGTTAGGTATTCGGAAAATTGTGTCGAGCTTGTGGTGTAATTTTCTTCACCATCACTTGTGAACTTAAATCCAGTTGGTTAAAATTATTGTGCTTCAATCCATCGATAATATTCTAGCTTTCTTTGGCCTTTGTTTTACTTCTACTTAGTTGATTATTAGTAATTTAGTATATCATTTTGACTGATAGAGTGGTAGTTACTTGCAATTATTCATTTGGTCAATCCAAACTTGCAAAATATTTTTTACTTCCTATACGTCTATTCTAGTAGAATGCTTATCCTTCACCCTTGATAGCTGTATCTATTACATGTGTGTTCAGCCCCAGCCTTATGACTTTTCAGTGCAGCTTTACCAAAGCTTTAAGAGAGTTCTAGATGAAGGAATTTCTTCAAGGGTGAGTCTTTACAGATTCAGCAACTTTTTTTTTGGTTGTGTTTATATTTACAAGAGTCCACAATAGATCTTGGAACAAAATATATTTGAGTTTATAAATTTATGTTACTCCTTCAAGTTCAGTTTTGAAGCTGGAAAAAAAGTACAATTGATATAATATAGACATTTTTGTTCCTTTCACTTTTAACAACTTTAGATTTCTCTTATGAGCATTGCTTTGTGCTAGTGGTCCTGGATCATGGATTCGATAGGATTGATATTAATGGTTCAACTGAATTCTTCCTTTATCAAAATATAAAGTATGTAATTGAACTATGTAATCGAGATGTGGATGTTACCATGTAACATTTGTTGGTTTGGTTTCTTGGTTTTAGCTCATAATTGAATTGTTATTTCTGATTTACATGTTTTGTAAGCAAAAAGTTAACGTGAATATGTAGTGATGGTTCCTCCCTGTTTACAGACATAGTTTTGTCCTTAATTTTAGAAGCTCCAGCAAATTGGAAATAAACAAAAACTTAAAAATGTAAAATTAAATCAACACCTGAAGCGTGAGGAAAACATAGTCAAGGACTCAAGTTTAACTAAGCTCTATATATGCAAATGGTGCTTTTCTATGTATGCGATAGATGGCGTATTTTTACTTGTTTTGCCTCTCTATCTTTGATTGTATTTGTGCCACATTAGAGTTGCAAACCAGTTTTGGAATAAAGGCTGAAGTTCAATTCAAGGCATGTATGCTTTGGAGTGTTGTATTAAGACTTGAAGTTGTGAAGAAAAATAGATGATATTCTCATAAAATCAATTATTAGTACAGTTCAACTGTCTTTTTATTAGGATTAATACGATATACCTATCAAAAAAGAAAACGAACAGAAGAAATAATAGGATCTACAATATAAAATGTGATTCTTTAGCTGCGTAAAATTGGAGGTTTTAGAGTTGAGCATCTTAATTTTTAGAAATTATCACGTTGTACTGTCTAAAATGACAAATCTATAATCTGTAGGTTTAGAATTTTGCTGATCCCAAGTCTCAGAGCCGTCCTTTTATTTCAGGATCTGAATTGTTAAATTTTTTCTTTTGGTAAGTAATAGATTGTTAAGGGTCAGAGTGCCCAATTGTCATAACCAGGGTTGGTTCAGTCACCCATATCACATATTTAGGTGCAAGTTTTGACCACTCATCAAACCATCATAGTTATAGCTTATAAGCTTTTAGGGAACCTGGTGGATGAGTTACCAATGTCATGTTTAGTTGAACATTAAGATGATTCATTGTCCATCCATTACAAATCTGATGTTTTGTTTTCTTAGCTCGAGCTTCTGCAAGAGGATATAGAGAAACATGATATCTGCATTGTGCTTCAGTGAGCTTGCTGGCTAACATGGTATTCTTGGCACTCCAATTATAGGGTATCCATATTCCATCCTATCTTTAATTTGGATGCAACTAGATTATGTAACCGCTACAAAACTTTGTATATGCACTTGGTAGGGGAGCTTGTGTAATTATAGGGTTTTACTGGGATGCTACCGGTTCATGGGGGTGAGATTCTGGTAATTTGGATTCAATTTTACTTCCTCTTCAAAAGGTCTGATTGGTTCATTCCAATATCTGTGGAATTTGGCTTCAGATATGTAGTAAGTTTGTGGTATAGTGCTGCCATGCCTAAATGTAGATGTGTTATGGTATTTATCAGTATATCTGTTGCATGGTGGATATCTTTATGTTGACGGAGGCTGAGTGTTTCCATGGTCACTAGAAGCAGGATAAGTTCAATGCATAATCAACAAAGCCAATTGAGTGGTCCTTGTAGAAATATGTCTTACATGTGGTCTAATCTCCACATGTGAGAAGCGTACAACATGTTATTAGATGTCTTTTCCAAATGACTGAGCGAAATCTGCTCCTGTCATACAAGGTACTGCAACAAACTTCCTCCAATCATTATCCTATCACATATTCAAGTTGGAGATTATGCTAGCTCTACTTCCTTTCAGTTTGAATTTTTTTAGCTCCCTCATTCATGTCAAGCTATATATTTGGTGATAAATTATTCAGTAATTGAAAGGACTTGTACGCTTGGAGATTGTATAGCAAGCATGATCTATACGATATGAAAAGTTCTTGGTCCTGCCACTTGATTTGAAGTTTTCATTAGATCTTCATATAAGAATCAGCACACAACTTTTAAATTGGCAATCACCAAGACTTGTAACCATATAACAATATCTTGAATTTGTACGTCTTCCTTGACTCTAGTTTTCTCTTACACCTTTGATCTCACAACAATGTCCCTCTTTATAATAACTATTCACTTATTCGTAGTTTCAATTAAGTTCTTTCTAGTTCAGTTATATGAGAATACTGTACTTTCTGCTGATAGAGAATAATAGTTCAATTAAATTAGAACTTATTCTTTTTGTTATTGAAGAGTCCTGTATGGTACCTTAGAACTTACAAGGAAACACAATTAACCCCTAAAATACATTTTTTTAGATAAAAGATGTACCCTAAAATAAATTGATAGGCCAAAGTTAATAGTTTTAATTGTATCAACTGTGTGCATGTTTCAGTTTTCAGTTGTCTGCAATTTCTATTTATTGCAGTGGTCATTGTCTCAAATCTCAATACTCTACAAAAGCAATGATCTCCTTTAGGGCAACCCAATCATAGTTTACCATGAACTTACTTATTGTGTGTGGCTTGTGGGTGTGTGCGTTTTGGTGGTTGACCCATCCAGTGTACAGTCGAAGGGTGATGATTACATTTCCACCGTCATAAAAAAAGTGTAAAGATTTTTTCAGATTCAAAGATGCATTCATCTTTTCTAAAGTCATATTACTCTTTCATAATAATCACCCCATTTTGGATAAGAAAGTGTTGCATTCAATCAACATAAGTCGTATGTAATTGTTCTATCGAATCTATTTCTATTTCTACCTCTATCGCGATCTATTATTTTTTGGTGTTCTTAATTTTAATGCATGATTTACTATTGCCAATAATGAAGTATCTTTAATAACTGAAAGAAAATGCTGTTAAATGTTTTTTAAAGATAATTATTAGGAATTCTTTATATTGCCTAGTGAAATTGGAAGAATTTAACATCTTCAAGTGAAATGTCATGAAATACTTCTTCAAATATATGTGATATGTCATGAAGAATTACTTTATTTTCCAACTCATTAAGATTGTTTCCTGCACTTCTCAAAAAAAGAAAGAAAAAAGGATTGTTGCATGCAGAAAATGATAGCACAAGGAGTCAAGGACTAGAACAAGAAGTAAAAGAATCATGTCTTTACCACCACTATTGACGAACAAGAACTGTAACGTTCCCAAATCCGGGTCTGACTTTCAGGGTTCGCCACGGTACTATCCATTCAGCATAATCTTAAGACATGAATGTAATTATTATATTATTACAACATATCACTTCTAATTTCACATTTTAAGACTTTTACATCTTCAATTTGTAATACTAATGAATATTACATTATTACAAATATTACAATTATAACATATTATTACATTACACCTTGTAATTCTGTACATTTAAGTCCTCTTCTTTAACAAAACCCTTTCGCTTAACACCATTTGACTATTCAAGTCCGTTTGCTCTAGCCGTAAAAGTTTTAGAATTTTGCAAGAGTGGGCATTTAATTGCTCAGCAAGTTATAGTAGTTGAATACACAACAAAATCAAGAATCAATTCAACATTCTTTGAAAATTTCATCAACCGAACAATAGTTGAGAAGCAGTTTGAATAAAGAGAAACAATTCCAATTCCTATTCCTTTTATTCTTAATCATCACCCTTATATCCATTAAGTGATTCTAAAGACCTTCACCTTTCTCTTCCTTACATCATACATTTTGACACCAACTGTGTCTACATCATTCTTATGACGCAACATGTGTCTGTTTCCCTTTAACACCTTATCATGTGTCCAACTGAAAAAATTAGTAGTATGGACTTGCTCATAACGTAGTTCATGAGTCAACAAAACTTTAACAACTTGAACAGTTCAACAATTATATAGTTCATTTCAAAAGTACATAAGTGCATATAATTGGCACATAACACAATTCATAAGCGTACATCTTGTACAAATACAACACATTTGCATAAAAATAGGAAACTTTCACATAATGATTATTTGATTAAGTTTAGAAAACTTGCCTTGAACATTCTTTAATGCTTACGCTATACTGCTCCTCGAATGTCCTATATATATATATATAGCAAATAAGGACAACATACCAATTAGCTATATAATTGACTTTTAAATTGATTTATATTAACTTTAGTTCATCTTATTTCATATTTCACGATGTTCGGCTTTTATAACTCAAACCTACATACTTAACTTCATACCATCCAATATATGCCTCTCTTAGCCTCGTTCATAATCAAGACTTCAATTTCAAAGTCCCGGGATGCCCGTGTATTATCACTCGACTTCTCTTAATTTTATATTTCATAATGTTTCTTTTTTATTAGAAACAAAAAATTAACAATGTCAAAAATACTTGACACAGCGTCACGACGTTCGTCCGTCGCACGCCCGACTTTGCCCACTCAAACGACTAAGCGACACGCTCTTGCGTACGCTTCGCGCGCTCAAATTATCTACCTTACTATACAATACCTTAAATTATATTTTCAAAGTTCACATTTAGAACTTGAAAACACTTTGACAAACATAACTTGGCGTCACGGTGTTCCGAAAGAATCATCACGTCTTGTGCCCGATTGCACAACATCCCTAAAGAGGCTCAATTTCAACCCTGTTCCCGACCTTGAAACTTTCAATTCTCAACAAATGAAAGTTGTAGGTCTGCTTCTTAGCTTTCCGGAACATCTTGCTCTGTCCTAAAAATCTGCCTAGGCGGGGGCCTGGCGCCGCGCCTAAGGCCAAATCGGTGAAAAAAGCGGGGAATGCGGGCTAGGCGGGAAAGGCGGGGGGCCTAGGCGGATTTTTCTATATATTTTAAATTACTACCAAAACCAAATCTTGATATATTTATTTTTCTAATGATTTACCATATTCTTAATGCAAGTTGTAGCATATCAAATGAAACAACCCGGGTCAAACCCCGAGTCCAGAACAAATCTCGGGTCAAATTCCAAGTCCGAATCTAATCAAATCTATCAAAATAAGGCCTCAAACTACCGGCCTAATAGTATCTTCTTGGGTCATCTTAGCCCACCACAGGCTCCCAAAAGGTTGACTTGAAGATACTATTGGTATTAACTTATTTCCTTATATGCTGACAATTTTTTCCCATATCTTTCGATGTGGGACTGGGGTGTTACAAACTCCCCCACTTAAATTTCTGACATCCCCGTCAGAACCGATTACACATACGACCCAAAGATCTTTGCCTCTCTAGCCATTGTGGGATAATAATGGCTGGCTTCGTGTTCCCTTCTTCGGACCTCCATCACTCCATTGTGGGATAATACCACCAACCTTCGTGTCCCCACCTCCGGCAACCCGATCGGATGACCCGACCCGAGCTTTTGAGAGTCGGCTTTGATACCATATTATACAATCCGGGTCAAATCCCGAGTCCGGAACAAATATCGGGTCAAATCCCAAGTCCGAATCGAATCAAATCCATCAAAATAAGGCCTCAAACTACTGGCCCAATAGGGGTTAAATACAAAGTCGACCACTGAACTTTTCTGATATTTAGGTATTGAGCCCCTTTATTCTGATCAACGCAAATTGAGCCCCTTTCTATTCAAAGATTTGGACTTTGAACCCCCAGACGCCACATGTGCGTTGACCTGCTGACGTGGCACACGTGGCGCCTGCATGACAGATCTGACATGGTATTTTATATTTTAATTTTACATATGAGCATTGCTGACGTGGCTTCTTTTGAATTTTTTCCAAAAAATTGCCTTTGCCAAGAATTGAACTCGCAACCTCACATTTAAAACTATAGTCATATGACTGCTAGAGCAATACATGACAATTGTTAATATTTTACAAGAAATAATATTTATATCAAAATATGAGATTTTCCCCATATACTCCTTTCTTTTCCTTCACTACATACCATTAATAATAACTGTTAATATTTATATTTGTAGTACTAACAATAATAATAATAATAATAATAATAACAGTTATAATAATAATAAAAATAACAATAATAATAATAGTACTAATAATAATAATATTATTATTATTATTACTAGTGCAAATATTACTACACGTTGGATCCGGGTCGTCCGTGTCCTTGTTTGGTGGTACCCAGGTGCCATGCCGGAGCAGTTGCGGATTTGAATCACTAAAAATATATAAATAGAGAGAAAACAGAAATTAAAATAATAAACACGCAAAAAAATAATTCTAAGCCAGTTGCGGAAAATACAAACTAGTCATTATGCTACACTTAATAATAATAATAATAATAATATAGTTCTTACAATAGAAATTGTCATCACATATAATAATAATAATAATAATAATAATAATAATAATAATATAGTTCTTACAATAGAAATTGTCATCACATATAATACACATTTACATCACACGACTCGTTCTTCAAATAATACACGACTAATTCTTCTACTAATATAGCAACGCGAGAGTCCAAATGAGATCTCAAATTTGGGAACCTTCTCTTTGCTCCCTTCATGTAATATTTGCACTAGTTTAACAGCTTGCCAAAAACAGACGAATCACATAAAAATAGTATTATTATTATTATTACTATTATTATTATTATTGTTATTATTATTATTATGATTGTTATTATTATTATTATTATTATTATTATTATTATTGTTATTATTATTATTATTATTATGACTTTTATTATTATTATTATTATTATTATTGTTGTTGTTGTTGTTGTTATTGTTGTTATTATTATTATTATTATTATTATTATTAGTACTATTTTTTTTATTATTATTGTTATTGTTATTATTATTATTAGTACTACAAATATAAATATTAACACTTATTATTAATGGTATGTAGTGAAGGAGAAGAAATGAATACATAGGGGAAATCTCATGTTTTGATATAAATATTAATTATTGCAAGATATTAAAAATTAACATGTGTTGCTCTAACGGTCATATGAATAAAGTTTCAAGTGTGAGGTTGCGAGTTCAATTCTTGGCAAAGACAATTTTTTTGGAAAAAATTATAAAGAAAGCCTCTGCAATGCTCACATGTAAAATTAAAATATAAAATACAACGTTAGATCTGCTATGTAGGCGCCACGTGTGCCACGTCAGTAGGTCAATGCACATGTGGTGCCTAGGGGTTCAAAGTCCAAATTTTTGAATAGAAAGGGGCTTAGTTTGCGTTGACCGAAAGAAAGGGGCTCAATACCCAAATATCAAAAAAGTTCAGTGGTCGACTTTGCATTTAACCCGGCCCAATAGTATCTTATTGGGTCATCTTAGCCCACCACATGCTCCCAAAAAGTCATGACTTGAAGGTACTATTGGTAGTAACTTATTTCCTTGTATGCAGACAAATTTTTTCCCTATCTTTCGATGTGGGACTGGGGTGTTGGATCAAATCACAACAAGAAGTGAACAAGATCAAGTCAAAATGGATAATTTTATTATGGTTGTAATTTTTTGTACTTGTACCAACTTGAAATTTTATAAATGATGATACATTTGTAATATTTAGTTTAATTCAATATAATTCTTAAATTTATGTTTAGTTTTTTAAGTTTTAATATTTAATTGAATTCTTAAAATTTTAAATTTTATTAATACCAATTTTGTTTATGAATAAAACTAATATGTCAAAGATATATTAGTCATACTTAGTATATTGTATTTGTCATTTTCTTTAAGTCCTCAATTTTGAAAATTACACAAATTAAAATAATTTCATAATTAATAATATCAAATGTCTCATTCAATAAATTTCACACTAATTTTTAAAAATAACATTTATTTAATTTTTTGAGAGAAGAAATACGTATATAATTATATATATCAAGATACTTCTTACTAGTTACTACTTACTAGTAACACTAATTATATAAT
Organism: Panax japonicus; assembly: GCA_020205505.1. NCBI lineage: Eukaryota > Viridiplantae > Streptophyta > Magnoliopsida > Apiales > Araliaceae > Panax > Panax japonicus. Next base: position 54,983,453 of record CM035105.1, on the reverse strand, counting down.
TTAATTATTTCAAGCAATGAATATATATCTTACTACTTAAGTGCAATTACTACTAATTCTATAATTTAATTATTATTTTTATTATAGATTATTTTGTTTTATATTATTGTTTTGTTAGAATAATGTAAGATAAAATATTAAAATTGTCTTAAAATAAAAAATTTCACCTAGGCCCCCCTGGCCGCCCGCCTCACACCTAGCGCCTTTTAGAACATTAACATCTTGAATCATTTCAATCGGAGTCGTACGAAAGAGATATGCCCAGATTACTAAAGGACGTCCCGAACTTTCTTGCACGGACTGTTGGTGAGCGTCCCGACGCCTAACTAAGGCTATTTCCAACTCCCCGGCGCTCTAAGGCAGATTGCTTGGCTAGGCCAAAAACCTTACCTCCTGAAAATTTTCGGCCCGTCGCCGCTACTTGACCTGAGCCATTTTCTTACACGCAACACTTTCTACACATTCCCCGAATGAAATATTTTTCCTCGTTTATGCGATGTCCGATTAAGCTCGTTCTTGATCCTACGACTCTTTTACTACAAACTACAAAACCCCCAAAAAGACGAAACTTTCCGGAAGCGTTAACTGCCCATAAACTCGGCCCGGAAATGGTACCAAGCTAGGGTTTTTCGTGTTTTATGTTTTTTACTGAAAATTTCACCATAACTTCGTTATAACGTATTTTTCACCCGTTCCACTTGGAACATCTTCGTAACTCTCTTATCAACGATTCCTTATCGGAGTCCAAATATACCACACAAACATTTATATTAGTCCGTTTACAGTCCTCTACGAAATTCTTTTCCATCCTCATGCTCAGGCTTACGGTTTTAGTTTTTCGTTTACTTGACATGCATACTTATGGTACTTTTCAAGAGTTTTTACTCCTTCAACAACCACCTTATATCTTTAAGATCCTTCATGATCTTTCATTAATCAACAACCACCAACAACTAATCAACTCAAAGAAAGAAAATCAAAGAGATGAAGAGTTAGGGTTTTAGGCTTACCTTTTTGTTTTCTTCTCTTGATGATCAAAACTTGATCTCTTCTCCCTTTCTTCTTGCTATCCGTCCACTCTTTTATGTCTCTCTCTATTTCTCTTGCTTTCTCAACACTAATAATGAAAAGTGAGGAGATGAATACTTTCTTTTGCTTATATAAAAGCTACTTTCCATTCCTTACAAGTTGGTCATCCAACTTAAGTCTTCTCTAGTCTTGCTCCTCATATTAAACCGTACTAACTCTCCCCTAAGTTAACTTAATTAAACCACAATTAGGCCAACCAAAGGGAGACAAAAAGCTAGCTATCAACCTCTTATTGGCTAATATGTCTTAATGGGGGGACAAACACTTCATGTTTTGTCTACTTTATCACATAACTTAGCTATTAAGCAAAACGACTCATCACTTTGGTCCCCACCACCACATGGCCGGTTCCTCCCCTCTTTCCCCTTCATTTGGGTTTCATTTCTTTCACATTTCATCCTCATTTCTCTTCATTTCAACCCTAGTTGACTATTCCAACTTTGGTCACAAGAAATTAGGGTTTAACCCTAGCTTATTCCTTGGCTCAACCCTACCACTCTAGGCTCAACCATTGTCTCAAATCTAGCTTAGTTAGGTTAAACCCTACGCTCGGTTAGGTTAAACCCTACGCTCGGTTAGGTTAAACCAATTCGGTTACTCATTTTCTTCTTAGTTAGGTTTTCTAATTTTTTCGATTACGTTTTTGTAACACGCTTGGTTAGTCGAAAAATCGACTTTCGATTTTCGAAAATCCAATTTCGCTTTCCGTCCCCATTTCTCGAACAAACGGTATATCGTTGTTCGAAAAGTCAAAAAAAAAAATGAAAGTGTATTTTGTGTGAATAGTGTTTTTACGTTTTTTCTCCGAATTTTTATTTATTAGAGATTTCATTTCTTTCTCAATTAAACGCTATTACCTAATTCGAAATTTCAAAAATAGACGTTTATTAGTGTTTTGAATAGTATTTTAGCGTTTTTCTCGAAAAAATTTATTTTCTTCCAAAAACTCCCAATACTCATACATAATCACGTAACATGTAAGTTAGGTCATTAATCGACCTTAAATCACATAACACATAATAATATCAATAAAATTTTATTTTATTAGATATTCACATTGAAAACCTATTTACAAGGCTATCTGATTTCTCGGGTCGTCACAGGAAATATTAAAGTAGTTGCTATGATTTGAACGAAGTCGTGGATATGTTTCGATGTAAACTGAGAGATTAGGGAGGTGCTTAAATACTTGAGAAATATACATATTTGTTAAGGGTATATAAGGAAATAACAAAAACAACTGTTTTAGAGTGTTAAATATAGGTTGATGAACCATTGGGCCAACAAACACATAACTGGATGGGCTGGGCTCCAAGAAAGAAGCAATAGAGGTGGTAGAAAAGGGGCAATCTAATAAAAGGCTATTGCAAACCAATTCTCTATCAAAGATTTTGGGGCTTCAAATTCTTTCTTAGGGGTTGTGGTAGAAACCCCTTTTTTTGAGAAATTTACAGCCCTGAAAGCTGTTTCTTGGTTACTTCCTAATGTACCCTTTCTGCAGGCAACAAACTTAATCCCTTAGAAAATAAGGTAGTTTTCCATGATATATATATATATATATATATATATATATATATATATATATATATATATATTAGGTTGTATTTCATGACATTTCAATAATAATATTCTCAATTTTCGAAGGTATTGAAAAATCTCTTATATGAATTCCTTTTGTATCAAGCTAGTTATTGTCCTTCAATTCTTTTATTTTTCTAATAATGTCCTCAGGTTTTGCCATCTTTAGTGGATAAAAATGGCGCTCCTCTGTTGATAGAACTTCTACACATGTGGGCAAAATACAAAAAGATGGCGAAGTGCCTTGGAGGATTTTTTCTGTATCTGGACCGTCATGGTCTTGATGGGAAAAATGTTGCTTCGCTTAATGACATCTCAGTTCGTTGTTTCCATGATTTGGTGAGCATCTTTATGGTGCCTATAAACGCTAAAGTAGTTTTCTCACGTGTAGAACAGTAATTTTATCTAGTTTATGCTATTTTTTAAATATTTTTTTCCTTTCTGTTTCTATTTAACCATGCTTTTTCTGTGATGTGGGGTTATAATAAGAAATTGGCATTCTATGATGTGGGGTTATAATAAGAAATGGCGTGTTCTATTGCAGGTCTGCAGTGAATATTATCAAAAAATTCAAAGTGCAGCAAGTTCATTGGTATGTTTATTCTTAAGCTAACTTGTTCAGTTTAAAAGTCCATTCTGTATTTCTTAATCTGTAATGGATGCATACAGATCTGTAAGGACCGTGATGAAAAAACACTTGATAAGGACTTGCTAAATAATGTCTCGACCTTTTTCCTCGAAATTGGACTGGGAAACACATTCTATTATGACAACTTTGAGAAGGCGATACTAGCAGATGCTGCCAGCTACTACTCACAGTTAGCTTCAGAATGGCTATCGTGTTATTCATCTGCAGAATACGTCCATAAGGTTATTGCTCAAACTTCTGAAGTTAACAAATTAAAGATGCTAAATTTGCATTTCATTCACTGTTCTTTATTTATGCACTATGATTGTGTTTATTCATTTCATGTGCTAGGTTGATTGGTGCTTGAATGAGGAAAAAGGAAGAGCTAGTCAATATCTGTATCAGAAGTCAGTAGAGAAATTGCTCCAGGTATATTGTTGTTTATTTATCAGTTTGCCACCATTGGTTTTTTGGTCCCACCTTGTATTATCTTCCTCCTTTTTTATGTGCTAGTGCTGTCACTATTGACATTGTAAATGAACTCAAAGGTCAAAAACCACTCTGTCTGTAATGCTTCATAAAACCATGGTATTTATTTGATAAATTGGTCCGTACATGGATGTTCTTCTGTACACTAACTACATCATATTCTCTTCTCATTTAAATTATTTCATTGCAACAAACTGATCAATCTTGATCCTATGCCTCTTTCAGGTTGTGCAGTGGCAGTTGGTGGGTCAGACTGCTAGCAAACTAATTGATAAGCAAAAAGTGGAGAGCAACCATGGTTCAGCAGCAATTCAGGTGCACTTCAGTTTGTTATTAATATCCTTCCATTTTTGGTTAGTTGATCAGTGTTGCCATTTATACCGCGTATTTGTTAAAAGCACAGAATAACATTGTACTTTGTGCCTATGAACCTCCAATGAAGATGTCATGGTCTGGCGAAGTTCCATATGATGATTGCCAACATTATCTGACATTTTTGGTTCACCTAACAATGTATTATTGTGTTGTGCTATTGGGCTTATCCTACCACCTATCTGTGAACTATCTAAATTTATTCTGCATACATCCTTATAGTGTATCTGCTCTGGTAATGTCAAGTAAATTTTTTGTAAAGGCTAGTTTAGTATCTCTCTTATTTATCAGGCTACATCTGAAGAAGATTTGATTCCTCAGAATTCGAATGCAACAAAAAATATTTTAATTGGACTATTTTCTTATGGTTGTCATGTTTTAACATGTTCTAGTGAAATAGTTTACTCCCTCTGTCCCACAAAAGACGTCGTAAGTACATTTTTCACACAAATTAAGAAAATAAAATAGAGGAGTGAGAATAAATAAGTTTCCATTTTACCCAAATGGACCTTACTTAAGTAGTTAAGTACACTAAAGATTCTTTCTTCTACCTAAAAGTAGTGGATCATATTCAAGTACTTTTTGAGGGTAAAGTAGACTATACAATATTTTGAATTTGAATTGTGTATTTTAGACCGTAGACATCTTTTATGAGACTATTTTTTGTACTTCTGTCTTCTTGTGTGAGACGGGGAGTACTCCCTCCGTCCCATGATAAAAGTCCTTATTACTATTTTGAGTAGTCTCATGTTAAATGTCCATTTTCCTTTAATAACCAAACTTTTACACATATTTTCCTATTATACCCGTAGCATTAAATATCTCATACTTTTCTTATTCTAATTATCTCTCCATATTTAATAACATTATTATGGGCAATTTTGTCATTTTATTTATCTTCTTAATACGCGTGAAAAGTCCACCAGGACTTTTATCCTGGGACGGAGGGAGTATTATATAGGTGAAAAGACATTAAATGCTGCCACTATTGTTTCCGAGCATTGCTGGTTCTGTAATTGTTGATATTCCCATTTCCCATGTCTGTTTTGTTCTTTTTCTTCTTCATCCTTAGGTGGCATTTTCAACAAAATAAGCCTACTAAAATTTCATTATTCCAAGTATATATTTGTCATCTCTCTCTTCCTCTCTTTCATCAAGAGCCTAGGAGAATTTTGTAATTGGGATGCTTGCTTTACTAGGTTTTTCTTAGTATGATGCATAAATGCCTGAGTACAAGTCCAATAAGTTATTTTTCCTGAAGTGATCTTTTTTCTTTGAGTTTATACCTAATATTGACATCTATTGCAGGAGTTACTCTTCCAATGTGCCAACTTGACTATTGGAGATGGAAGCACTGCGCCATGATTTCAAGATTAGTTTGTACTTTCATGTTTTCCAGGAAATCTCACATTCCTTAATTGAAAAGGTCAACACAACTAGATGATCAACGACGAGGCCAATTTAATTTCCGTGAATAACGTAAAAAATTTTGTAATTAGGGCTTTGTAATTATAATTGTAATTTGAATGGAGTACAATTTATAATTGAATTTAGCAACAAAAAAAAAATTATAATTGAAAATGTTGTTTAAATGCAAGTTAATGTGTGTAAATATATATGGATATATAGATAGACTTGCAAATGAACTGAACCGTTTGAGAATATGTTCGGTTCGAGTTCGGTTCAATTTGATTAGCTTGTCGAGTTCTGTTGTTCGAATTAGATATTGACAATTAAACGAAAGTATACGTGATCAACAAATAATATAGTAGAAAATAGAGTGTTGATTTCATGAGGAATATGTTAATAATAGAAAGAATTATTAATTTTGTATCAATTTAATTTTATTTAAACAAATGAAATTAAATTAATTAATCTAAAACAAATAAATTATTAAGCATAGATTACTTTCAGATTTAAAAAACCAATATTACAATTTCTCTCAATACCTAATCTTACTCTCTTTTTGATTAATTAATCATAAAAATTAGGATCAATTACATATTCTATTATATTTTTTAAAATAATTATAACAATAGTGCACTTATAAAATATTTACACAATTAATACATTTTTCATATTTATTTACAATATTAAGGCAATTAAGATTCCTTAATTTAGGAAATTAGTATGCAATTAGAATTTCTTAATTTACGGGATTAGTATTAATTTACTTATTAAACTAAGTAATTAATAAGTAAACCATATAACACCTCCATCCCCTAAGCCTCCACCCCTACCTACACTTACTCCAACACCTCCACTAAATCCTCCACCTTTCACACCTCCAAGTCCGCCGCCACGACGCCACCCCCTAAGCCTCCACCGCCTCTTGCTCCACCACCTAAGCTTCCACCCCACCTACACCTCCTCCAGCACCTCCACCAAATTCTCCACCTCTCCCACCTCCAAGTCCGCCGCCACCCCCACCACCACCACCAAGACCTCCACCATGCCCACCTCCAAATCCACCATGTCCAATTTCTATAGGCCAAATTAGGCCTTGGGCCGTTTCAGGCTTCGGGCGGGACAAGTCTGAAGGCCAGGCCGAGCCAGGCTTTTTGAAAGGCCAGGCGGGGCGGGGTTGGGCATTAGCCAAAAATTTATGGTCTGTTTATAGCCTTGCAGGCCAGGCCGGATGTTACGCCCCCAAAACAGGTATACATCACCCATCTTGGGTCGCCAGATACAAGGTACTGAATACAAATACAACAGTCGTGTAAAATACGACTAAACATATGTTGTGAGTTTTAATACAAATATTGTCATCTAGACAATATACAAACTCAACGGGGTCCTCATTATATTTATTATCACACTATTTCGCAGAATAGTGAGGACTACTAATGCACCATTTAGGACCATCACTCTGTTTCCCGACTAGTCCCTGCTACGTTCTCATTTCCTTAAGAAGAAGAGTACTTGATATAGGAGTAGTGAAGTAGCAGAATACTTTTCTTCTTTCTCTATATAGTTTCTCTCTCTAGAATTTCAGTGAATTCGTAAGAAATAATGAAGGAATGAGCTTCTATTTATAGAAGAATGTACTGAATAGTAACTAATTCATGAACGGTCCAGATTGATTTACTTTTAAACGGACAGTCCATATTGGTTTACTATTAAAACTTAAAGCAACGGTCCATACTGATTTACTATTAAAACTTTAAACCAGCGATCCATATTGATTTACTATTATAACTTTTCACCAGCGGTCCATATTGATTTACTATTATATCTTCAACCAACGGTCTGAAAAATTAGCACATCTCCTCATGGAATAATATTGTACCCAAAAATAATTTGGACCGAAAAGAAATAAATTTTACGGGTGAATAGTACCCCGTGAATAGTAACTCGTGAATAGTACTCTGACACAAAAAATGTCCCGAATACCCGATTGAACAATATAACCTCCAAACATCAATTATTATCGAAACAAATGTCGATTTTCACTAACACAAATAATTCCAACACAATGGAACTATAAAATTCATCTTTAATCAACACGAACTTATTCATCATTAATATTATAATTCACAATATTTAACAACTAGGTCGTTCCCAGGAAAGAGGGGGCTTTTCGATAATGATTTCTCCTTATTGGCGCGCAATTAGGTGACCAAAACCTCTCATTGACAGAACTTCTAGACATTGTCAATATTGAAAATAATAATATGAATAACTTTGCCATCTCAATTATTGATTTAATAATATATCATATTATGCAGATGATACTGTAACAATAATTGAATCAATAATATCAGAGATATGATGCAGCAATTATTGTAGCAATAATTGAGTATAACTGAGTAACTTCTCACGTAAGCATCAATAATCAATACCATGTGCTATTATGCAACCACACATATTATTGTGCTTTTACTACCGGGTAGTTCAACAGTTTTAACGGTAACACCTTCGCCGTTATTTTTTATAGAAAGATAATTTTGTCGTTTTCTAACAACGACAATACTTCCGTTGTGGGGTCCACCAATGATTGTGCCTTCGTACAATATTTCCTGTTAAAACGAATATTATATAACCACTTGCTTACATTGCAAAATTTGTAAATATTACCCACAACTATAACATTATATCAAATCCACACCATAATATTCAAAAAAATATTTCGAAAAAATTATTCTTTATTCATAAAAGTTGGGGTCTTACACTGGACCTTTCCAGGCCTTGACCAGGCTGGGCTCAGCCCGGACCAAGGCCAGATCGTAGACCATTTGTGCACCACTACTTAGGGTGCCCCTTCGTTGCCCCGCTTCCTCAACTGTGATGTTTTTTAGTCCCTTAAAATGAATTGAACAAACAACTTAATAAAGTTAGAACAATTAAAATTCTGACGTTAAAAATAAAGTGTATACCATATACCAACATTCGGAACATTCAACCTTGCTCCCCTTTTTTCATTCGATAAGTCTACTATCACATAAAAATTGCTCACATACACTCACATGCATATTAGTATGGTTCACGTGCATAGCAAGTCATGCGGACCATACCAATACGTATGTGAGCGGTTTTATGTAATAGTAACATTACTCTTTTTCATTCGATAAATGCATTATAAAATGAAATCACATATAACGCCCAATTGTCATTAGATGCACCAATTATTGGCAAGTTAAACACATCTATATGGACTTGAGCAAGTAGCACAACGATTAAAACCCAGCATGCATGAGAGGTAATATAAATTTCAAAAACCAAGGAATGGTCACAACAATTTTTTTTTATAAAATATCTATGAATGCATCATATAGCTATGAGTCAAATATAAGTCGACCTATATTTCAAATTTCAAGATTAACATTACTATGATTCAATTAAATAAATTATTTATTATATTTAATTTCTATATTCATTCATCTTTTATCGATCTCTAATATTTTATACATTCTTTCTCTCTCTAAAAATTTTTACACTCTAAATTTTTAGATTTTCTCTCTCTAACTTTTTTTATATATATTCTACTTCTAATGATTTATCTCTAATGTTCTTTAAACTTTCACTCTTTAAAATCTGATTACACTTTCTCTCTCTAAAATATGATTACACTTTCTCTCTCTAAAATCTGATTACACTTTCACTCTCTAAAATCTGATTTCACTCTCTCTCTAAAATCTAATTACACGTTCTGTCTCTAAAATGTGATTACATTTTCTCCCCCTAAAATTAGAATGAACATGAAAATGGATTAAAATATGGTTATTCAGTTTGGTCCTATTTTTCATTTTTAAAATGTAGTTTCAAACTTTAACAAACTAATCTCCTATAAAATAGTTAACAAACTTAGTAGTTCTAATAAATCCCTCTATATATTTGTATTAGTTCAATCAATTTCTCTTTTAGGGTATAAAATGCACCATCTGAAATTTGAAGGGATCAAAATGCATTTTAAAAGTTCTTTTTAACTCGACAAAATATAACTCAAATGTTATTCGGATTGGATTATTGAAGGTGAGAATAAAATAACTTATTCCTATCGAATAAAAAAAATTGTGTTTGATTACGACTAAAATTGTTCTTATTCTTCCTAAATTTTTGAATTTCATTGATCGAAAAAAAAAGTATGAAATAACTCATTCTATCTAAACGTAGTAACGCTCTGTTTCTGAGTTTTAAAATGGACGGAAATTTAAGTTTTCTTTTCGATTCTTATGTTTCTGAGTTTTTTAATAAATGGAAAAGAAAAGAAATGTATAGAAAATTTGGCCATTTTTTGTGTCAAAGTTTTTCGTCCAAAATTGGTCTGATTTAGACAGAAAAGAAATTGGAATAAGTAATATTTTTATAATTCCAATATTATCCTCAACTTTTAATATAATAAATTTTAAATTACAACTCATGTCCTCAATTTTAAATTTTATATTATTTTTTATTAAAAATTCAGAAACAACACAAAAGAAAACTTTAAGTTTTATATTCTTTTCTATTTTGTTCTAATTTAAGTTTTTTTTTATTTTATTTTTCAAAACTCAGAAACAGCATAAAAGTTTATTGCCTTAAACAAAATACACCCACAAATTTAACCGAATTTAAAACATCAAGAAGAATTTTAGAATTTTGAACGGTTAAATCTCAACGACTCTACAAACATTAAAGCTAAAACTGATTTTAGTCACAGGAATTTATTCTGGCTAGCGCCGATAATATTATTTTCTTTTTTGGGTATCTTGTCACCAATTTCCTATTGATCTCACACACTTGCAAAAATTGAAAGGCCTTGCCGGATCCAATGTCGACTTTACAAAATTAGGGATTTCCTTATCTTCTCTTTGTTTTTGCTTCATTCGTATTATTGTTTTATTTTTCGCTGAAATCGGTTCGATTCCGTCTAGTTTGTCAAATATATACTCAAAATTTAAGGTTTTGTCGGATTCGATTTGGCTGAGATTTTAGAGTTCGGCTCGGATCAGAGCTCGAATTCTTAAAATTAGTGATTTAGGGTTTTCTTGACAACATTTTATTTGGCTGATGTTCGGAGTCGAATTGGGGACTAAAAGGAGCTGAAGTTTGATAATTTATAGCTTTGGAGGTCGATTTAGTGTTTTTTTATTCGTTATTGATTGTTGATTGTGGGTGGAAAGAGAATTCTGTAAAAGAATCTTCTGGCTTTGCTGTGTGGTTTAATTGGTTGTTTTCCATGTCAAATTCTTGAGGGGTCCTCTGCTATTTCGTGGAGGATCCAAAAAATTTGCAGTTTTTAGCTCTGAGTATCTGCTGGGGCAAGTGAAATTTTGATGTAAATTAAGTTGAAGTGGAGGGGTGATTAATTTGTTTAGTGTGATAAAGTTTGTGCTGGGGGATTTCCGAATAATTAGTTTTGTGGAAATGTTTGGTGCTAGTGTGGATAATACTGGGCATGATAGGAGTGGGGGCTCAGGAGATGAGTTGATACCGGCTAGGTTTGTGTGGCCTTATGGGGGTACAAGAGTGTTTCTAAGTGGCTCTTTCAGCAGGTGAGAGACTTGAAAAGTTTGGATTTTGATGTATATGTTAGTACTAGTGTTGTTTTTAACATTTGGTTCTATTTATGTATTGTTGGATGTTCACACATTTTATAGCTCCATCCAAGAAAAGTTTGAAATGTGGATATATGACATGGGTTTTGAATGGATTTTTGAAATCCGCAGGTGGTCAGATCACGTACCAATGTCTCCTATGGAGGGTTGCCCCACGGTATATCAGGTTATCTGCAGCCTAACGCCAGGATATCACCAGGTCAATATGCTATCTTGATTTTTTATTATAGCAATCAAGTTAAAAGTAATGATTTGTGAAATAAGTTACTTTTGTCCATGCTGAAGAAGATACCATTAAATAACATACACCCTTAATCAATAAGAAGTGTGTTCAAGTAGTGTAATGGGAATACTGAATCTGAAGGCTTAATTTGCATATGGCTGTATTATGTTGGACAATATCCTCTCAAGTGTCGTGTTACTGACTCAATCACTTGGACAAATTATATGAAAAGGAATAAAGCATGAGTTATTACTATGCCATACACGAGGATGAGACTATATGATCTGGCAACATCTTTTTATATTTTTTTTGGTAAGGATGTTGTAAGGGGTTCCCCATATTAACTGGATCCAACTTGGTGGAGTTGCTCCCAAGTTGCAACTTTTAAATACTAAAAGCAAGTTTAGTATGAAAAGCTATAGCAATAAGGATTAACTTTTCCAGTATGAAAAATGCATATGCTTAACAATCACTCAAACCCAATAAATTGAAACTTTCATTCAATTTCTGATCTATCCTCAACTCTTCTACACTTTTCCCTTTTCTTTATTTTACTCTGTCTCCATGTGTTTTTTGTTCTTCTCAAAACTCTTACCTGCCCCCATTAACAGCTTATCCTTCTCCCAGTTCTTTGCTTCAGTCTCTATATCCATGCAGTATACTATATATACTGTTGGAACTTGTAGACAAGTTAATCTGGGTTTAGGAAGAAGCACAATTTTCTCATGAATTAGGGTCTTTTTTTTGGGTGTGTGTGTCTTTTAAATAGTTAAATCATTTTCCATCGTCTCCTTGGTCCTAGTGTATGATTTGAGGGTGTACCTTGAAGAGGGGATTATCTTTCGTTACCAAGCATTTAGTATTATTTTCCAATGTCATTTGGAGCTTTATGTTGGCTTATTTGCTACAATTGTCTGATGAATCTACAAGTTTACTGTATTATATATTATGATATTTGCCTCATTTCACAACAAATAAACCAGCACCTGCGATTTTTTTTTATTAATCTCCATTCCCAAGACCTATTTCCTTCTATTCCATTTTCTTTTACCTTACTCAATGTTGTCCATTTCAATATTTTATTTTTGGTCTGCTGAGATAACTGATCCTTTGATCACCAATCCAGCATTTTCTTTAAGTTGTTACTTTTTCCTCAGTTGTTGTTTTTGATTAAATAATGACCATAATGCCATTATACTTACTGATAGACTTGACTATTTATTGAACTAAACACTTTTATTGGGCTATTTTGTTTGTTCAAATGAACTATGCCGTATCGTGTTTTCCGAACATAGGAGAGTCCTCTTGTACAATGTTGATTAATAGATAATCACATTGAACCCTTTTTTTCTTCATAAGTAATTACATAGGAAGGTACATATTAAAGGTCATTTAATTAAGAAAAGATTCACATTCCTTTTCATAAGTTTGATCTTTTCTTTAATTGTATTTTGGCAACTACCTCTGTTTCTCTGTTTGTGGCACCAAATAAATTGGGTCTCAAGAGTTGCATGCTTATAAGAATTATAACCTTCTCCATCTTGACGCTGTGTTTGTGGGTTTTGAGGGAGGGAAAGTATAAGTAGGGAAGCTAGGAAGGGGTGGGAAGAAATGAGAGAGGATTTTAACTTTCCTCATATAAATGAGTTTAAGAAGGGTAGGAAAAGGAAGGAAAGGGAAGTTATTAAGAGGGTGTTTTGGGATCGCTTATAAGTAGTCAAATCTAAAAAGTGTTTGGTAACCTGATTTTAAAACTACTTGTAATTACTTTTTATGAAAATATTCAGAAGCTCTAAATTGGAGCTTCTGGTTATTTGTCAAATCTAATAATCAGGCCTATTTTTTTGATAATTTCATCCCTTAACCATCTTTACTTCTCAAAGCATTTCTTTTGAGTAATTTACACTTGAAATAAATGATTAGCAAAAAAATTTATACCAAACACTTGTCATTTTTATATTAGTTTAAGTGTTTTTTATTTATCAAACACAAACTACTTTTTTAAAACTGATTATAAGCAAAAGCATTAATCATAATAAATAATCACATTTTTAAGCAATCTCAAACATACTCTAATTGTACTCTCCCTTGTTTGTGAATTAGAAGAAGGGAGGGTATGGTATTTTAATGAGTTAAATGCACTTTGATCCCTCAAGTTTATCTTATTTTGCACATTGCATTATATACTTCAAAACATGACACTTTGTATCCCGCTCTTTTAACGAACCGGCACATAACACCCTACGACCCAAAACTCATCACTTTTAAACACTAACCCATCACTTTTAGCGACGGATTTTGGGTTGTAGTGTGTTATGTGCCGGTTTACTAAAAGTTTGGGATGCAAAGTGTCACGTTTTGAAGTATATGATACAATTTGCAAAATGGGGTAAACTTGAGGGGTGTAAAATGCATTTAACTCTATTTTAATTATTAAAATGCACTATTACTATATTATCCTTAATATAAAAATAATGAAACAAGGGGATGCATTTAACTCTAACTTTCCCATCCCTCTTCTTCCCCTCTCGTGAACATGGGATTTGGAGGGGTGAACTTTACCTCCAAATCACTCCCCTTCCCCTCTTAAAAAAACTCACAAACATGAAATTTGGAGGGATTTTAATTACCTTCCCTTCCTCTATAATAAAATGTAAAACCTATTATCTGTTGTCCAGCTATTGCAAGATTAAGTTTTGATTGTTCAACACAACTTTAGTTTAAAAGCACGTCTACACTTCAAATTTATGCAATTTACCCAAAGCTTTTAAATATTGGTTTTATGTGTTTCTTTTTTTATTGGCAGTACAAGTTTTTTGTTGATGGAGAATGGCAGCATGATGAGCATCAACCCTTTGTAAGGGGAAATTATGGCATAGTAAACACTATCTTCTTAACTAGAGATCCTGACAATCATCCTGCTTCTCTTGGCCCAGAGACACTGGGTAGATCTAATATGGACGTGGATACTGATCCTTTTCTTCGTCTGGTATGCGACTTCTTCTAATAGTTAAAACTATAATTTTTTTGGTAGCTAGTGTTTAAGCTCCCTCTCTCTCTCTGCCCCCTCCTGTCTCTCTATATCTATCTATCTATCCATATATATTTTTATTTTTTCTGTAATATATATGTATCTTTTTCTTTCTTAAGTCGTTTTTGGTTACTTTATAAGTGCCTTTTGTATCCATCTTTGTTTAAGGGGCTTACAGACACTTGTAGACAGTACTCAGAATTTCAATAAAAAAATATACACCTTCCGTTTCACAAAAAAGTCTCATCTCACTTTGATCCTAGTTAATTTGTTAATCCTCTAAAATTTAAATTGAGATGTGAATTTATTTTAGTTTTTGAAATAATAATTTTGTACGTCTAGTACTTTTTTTTTCAAGTAGTTTACAATATTAATTATTGTATTAATCAAAATCAAATAAATTCACATTAACTATGAATTTGAGGATTTCGCAAATTGATCAAGTAAAAAAATTAAATGTGACTCTTTTTGTGGAACATAGAGAGTATTTGACAACCCCAAATTATGGATATGCAATTAAAAAACCTATGTACTGATAATATTAGCGTACTTGCGCAGTATATGCACGCACGCACACATGCACGCACACATACACGCACACGTACACACACATATTGCTGCTGTATTTACTGGAGATTCATACTCTGATGGAAATGCATTCATTTATAATTTCTCCACTCTAATGTGAAAACACATGATAATGTGCACAACTAAAACTAGTAGACCAGTTACAGTATGAACACTGAATTTTAATACATTTCATGCCAGTTTTCTTTACAAATAAGTCATACATGTTGGATGGTACTTTCCAGGAATCAGTTCCAAGGATATCTCAGGCTGATATAGAGTTATCTCGTCATCGCTTATCTGTATTCTTGTCCGCACATTCAGCTTATGAGTTGCTACCAGAGTCTGGCAAGGTTTCAATGCTTGACACATCTCAGTGAGCCCATTGTCGAGTACTACTTTGGATTGAGTTACTTCAGTATTACTGAATTATGTCGTTTTGATCTGTAGATCATTACCTTAGATGTGAATTTACCAGTGAAGCAAGCATTCCATATCCTATATGAACAGGTAATTTTTTTTAGGGTTGCAAGGATGTAATTTTAGTATTTTAATGGGGAATAGGATGAAGGATCTAATTACACAGCTACTATGGATGGGGCTGCCCACTGCCATTGGACTTTGTATTAGTTTTGCTTGCATCTTGTAGCCCAAACTTACATTGAGTTTTAAAATATCCTTTCCTTAGTTATTGCACTCATCAAAGCATATTACTATCCTTACTAAGGTCCTGCATCCACTCCCACTCCCACTCCCACTCCCACTCTCCATCCCCGGGCCTGTGTCCTCTGTCACATGGTATCTGTTGATAGCGTAGAGTCGATCGTTTGTAGTTATAGCATGCGTATTGTCTCATTTAATAGAAGCTGTTTCCAGGGAATTCCTGTGGCGCCTCTGTGGGATTTTTGCAAGGGTCAGTTTGTTGGAGTTCTGAGTGCATTAGACTTTATCTTAATTCTTCAAGAGGTATGACTACTTTCCACGGAAGCCTCCTCTTATTACTTTACAACCTAACTGTATATTGGCTGGTAGTGGTTATTCCATCAAGTCATAACTCATTGCTTATGAAGTAATAGGTTTTGCTTTCTTGACTAGATTCAATATTGACAGAGTCACCTGAATTCTCCTTCACCTGTGTTCTATTATACTTTCTTTTCCTGTTATAATTTGTCTAAGACTACTATATTCATGTTTTTAAGTTCCTATATAGGGATTATGGAGTGTGGCTAAGAATATTTTTGTTATTGTTATAGTTACCCAATTTTACTTTTTTTGACGCACAAAGTTGTAAGAAATAAAACTATTAGACTAATTCACTCCAAATCTTACATCAACTTAATTTTATCTTAGAGGAAAACACCTATCCAAAAAGGGGAAAAATATTAGAGGATAAACATATAAGCCCTTTCATGTTGTGTTATTCACACTAAAGCTAAAGTTGGATACCACTTTTACATGAAAACTCCTTTCTTCGAGTGTCCTTGAAAAGCTTCAATTGACTACTTCTTGCTGCTCCTCATTACCCTACAGACGCAAATGATGCACCCCATTTCCCCATCTCAAGTGCCACTCGCACCGATGAGAACACATGTAAAGCAAAACCCCAACAAGAAACTGGGTAGAGAAGAATAAATTTTAAGATAGGTGAAAGTTCTTGATTTGCAGAGGTTTCTTTTTAGCCTTTTAGAATCCGCATCAAATAACCTTCGGCTGTTCGGCACTGAGTGCAGTACTGTAGTAGTTTTTGTTGGGCCGTTTAGTGTCATTTATAATTGCAACCCTTTTCAAAAACTTGTATGATGACAGTTTTAATTGTGTATTACCGTTTTAGAATGTTTCTGCACATTTATTTTGGTTGGAGTTTTGAAGTCTCTATTCCTTTTTATGTTTGATTTCCCACCAGAGTAGTACATTATCTTAGAGTTGCAGAATTGTTTATTTCTTGTGGGTGGAACGCAATAATGAAGAAAGGAACGAGCAGTGTTCTAAAAATTCCAGCCTAGGAGCTAGGCCCCCCTTGGTGGCCCGCCTAGGCCCTAGGCGGCAAAAAAAACCTTTAGGAAATTAGGCGGGGTCTAGGCGGAGAGGTTGTTTATTTATTTTAATAACTACCCAAATCAGATCTTGATATATTTATTTTTCTAATGATTTACCATATTCATAATACAGGTTGTAGCATATCAAATCACAACAAGAAGTGAATAATATCAAGTCAAAATGGATAATTTTATTATAGTTGTAATTTTTTAAATTTGTACCAACTTCAAATTATATAAATGATGACACATTTGTAATATTTAGTTTAATTCAATATAATTCTTAAATTTATGTTTAGTTTCTTAAGTTTTAATATTGAATTGAATTCTTGAAATTTTAAATTTTATTATTTAATAGAAATAAACAAGAATAAAACTAATACGTTAAAAATATGTTTGAACTTTAAAAATTGCATGTTTGTGTTTGAACTTTGACATTAGTAATATTGATGTGTTTGAACTTTAAGCAAAAACTTTTATTATCTTTATTATAGATTGTTTTGCTTTATTTTATTGTTTTGTTTGGATAAATGTAAGATAAAATATTAAAATTAGCTTAAAATAAAAAATTCCGCCTAGGCACCCTAGGCACTAGGCCCCCCGCCCGTCCGCCTAGCGCCTTTTAAAACATTGGGAATGAACAATGTGACTAAAATTTCAATTGGAAAACTCATGCTATTTCATTTTTTTTACAAATTGATAAATATTTGTTGTGTCATAGAGCTTTTGCAGCCTTCTCTTTCCTTAATTCCTTGAAATTGATTTATTCTTTTAGTGAGTTATGAAGAATGCCATTTTACTCTTTCAATGCAGCTGGGGAAAAATGGATCAAATTTGACAGAGGAAGTGCTTGAGACGCATACTATATTTGCGTGGAAAGAGGGAAAATTACAACTCAGCGGGCAGATTGATGGCAATGGGACATCTTATCCACGACATTTTATACATGTAAGGGTTTTATATGTTTTATACATCGTAGCTGTGTTAGAGATAAAATAGATTTATTGAATATTGTTGTTATGTCATAACAAAGAGTACTAAAGGCTTTTAGTTCAGTAGGGGCCAAGTATGTGTAGGCACCAGCCATACATGGTTACCAAATTCTAATAATAATATAATCTAATAAACTCATGATTCTAGAATAATCTTCTAACACTCCCCCTCAAGTTGGAAGCATAGTTGTCACGGCGCCACGACGAGGCACAACGGTAGCTAACCGTCAAGATGCCTAGCGATAAGGCACCATGTCACGGCGTTCATATGGCGACAAGTCGTTCATAGTGTGTAAATTTTACATTATTTATTTTACTTCAAAAGTACATTGGAGTTCCATGAGTTTTATGATTTATGTTGTCAAAATTATAACTTTATGATTTATGTGTTCAAAATTATAACTTTTAAGGGTTATTGTACATGCAATAAAACTAAGTTGCAATTATCCATGTGACATAGGACCCAAATATGTCAAACCAATTTGTGGACTACAAGCAGCCACATTATCCCACATACCCATGTGGGTCAGCATCAAGTTAACTATTTTGTCTTCATAAGCTTTGCAAGAAAGTACAACAACCCACTGTATAGCAGATTTTTAAGGCTGGCCTACACAGATTCTTTCATTTTTCCATAGCAGTTGCTGCTTGTGCATCCCATGCATCGTCGCATGTTGCTGCATGTGAGTCGGCAAGTTGAATTGGATAAAAAAAATTTAGTTTTAGGGTTCTCTTTCAATTCGATCAAGATGCCATGACGCTCACCTTGGCAGCTAGGCTTTCAAGGCGTCGCCTAGGCGACGACTTGTGGACGTCTAGTTGCCAAGGCGAGCGCCTTGGCAGCTTCCCCCAAGGCGAGTGTCAACTTGTTACTTGCTCTTGCGCTTGGACGCTAATGCGTTGCCGTGACAACTATGGTTGGAAGTCTTATATCACGACTTACAACTTGTTACATAACATAATTTTAAAAATAAAAGACTCAAACCAACCATATCATATAATTGTTTTACTTCAACACCTCCCCCTCAAATTGAGGTCCTCTTCAATTTGCACGATTTTTTTTACGTCCAAAGTTAGATTTTCACTCTCAATACATAACTTCACACTTTCCGAGGATATCTTGTGCCAACAATAACGGAGAACAATCGGTCTCTTACAACAAATCTATCCGTCGGAAACAACTACGAAGGACTTCTTGTCTTCTTTAACAACGGAGGACTCTCTAGCTTCTCAAAAAAAATCGAAGGACACATGCCTTCCTGAAATCCCGACCTCATGCAATCCTTACTTTTCAATCAACGATTTACATATTTCAATCCGAGAAATTAACCGCTCAGGACATATCACCCTTGTTAAGAAAAAAAATGCAACAAGGAACCTGCATCTTCAAAAAGAAACCTCAAATCTGAGCAACGGAGTACTAGACACCAACTTTAGCAACACATGACAAAACTCAAACTACAACTCTAATACTGAACTCTAACCACTTAATATTTTGTTCTTTAAGATGACGTTAAATAATAAAAATAAACGATGGCCGTTGCCAACGGCGGAAGCAAGACTTTTTGATTTATTGTCAGGATCAACTTAGCTCTGATGTCATGTTAGAGATAAAATATATGTATTGAATATTGTTGTATTATTATCATAGTTGTCATGGCGTCACCTAGGCGATGCCTTGGCGTCCAGACGGAAGAGCAAGAAACAGGTCGACACTCGCCTTGGGGGAAGCCAATGCGAGCCTTGACAGCTAGGCGTCCACAAGTTGTCGCCTAGGCAATGCCTTGGAAGCCTAGCTGCCAAGGCGAGCTCCATGACAACTTGGTTGAATTGAAAGAGAACCCTAAAACTAAAAAAATTTATCCACTTCAACTTGTCGACTCACACGCAACATGCGACGATGCTTGGTTCCCATAAACTAATATTCATGATTTTAGAATAATCTTCTAACAAGTTGAATTTAAAAAAATTAGTTTTTTTTCTTTACTAAATCTTATGCCTATAGTAGGATGGGTGTACATTTGTTTCTATGTGATGATTAAGCGAGATATAGCTCTTCAGCTATAAATTCCCCATATAATTTTGTGGTGTGCTACATATTTTTTCTAAAGATAAAAAATAAGATTTTTCATGAATCTCAATTATTTTCACCGATATTTACTGTCGAGAGAAAATCTAAACGTGAAAGAAGATCAACACTTGAATTGGAGGAATCTTGTTCCAAAGAACGTATACATGTCCTTTATTTATATGTATATAAGGATCATTAATTTTTAATCTTTGTAAAATCAAAAACCACACAAAGAATCAAGGAAACGTAATAGAAACAATAGTGAGTCAAAATAAACGAAAAGTATTACAAGAAAAGGTACCAATTGGATCCACAATCTAGAAGAGCTTATCAAAGGAGGAGCATAATTGGACAGAATCAAGCAAGAGAAGTAGAGATGCCATTTCATTAGACTCCAAATACATGGATTCCCGAAGAAATGAAAATTTCTAAAAGCTTTTATCGTACTTTATGAAACAAGAAATGGTAGCATGATGCAATGAGGAAATAAAATATATGCTAGTTGAATTTTAAATTTTTTAAAAAAATATATATTCTCCTTCCTCCTTCATAAGTTTTGAGCAAGTAGAATAACATAAGTAACACATCATCAAATAAAAACAGGGTAAAATGCAAAGTCGACCACTGAACTTTAGGGGTTTTTGGGTATTGAACCATTTTCTTTTGGTCAATGCAAATTGAGCCCCTTTCTATTAAAAAATTTGGACTTCGTGCCTCAAGCACCACATTTGCGTTGACCTACGTATGTGGCACCTACGTGGCAGATCTGACGTGAGCATTTTTTATTTTATTTTACACGTGGACGGGCTGACGTGGCGAATATTGAACTTTATCCCAAAAAATGTTGCTGCAAATATTTGAACTCAAGACCTCCAGTTTGAAACTTTGGTCCAATGACCACCCGAGCACCACAGGCCTAGCTGCTATTATTTCGCAAGGATTAATATTTATAATTGAACAAATCATTTCCCCCAAATTAAAACAGATCCCCTCTCCTTAGATTTGTTATGTACATAGATAACTGTACATAACTAATTGCGTGATAATAATAATAATAATATTAATAATAATAATAACAATCATAATAATAATAGTACTAATAATAATAATAATATTAATAATAATAATAACAGTCATAATAATAAGAGTAATAATAATAATAATAATAATAATAATAATAACAATAACAGTAATAATAATAATAATAATCAGTGTTCTAAAAGTCGGCTTAGTCGGCCAACTAGTCGACGACTAGGTCGGGGTTGGAGGCTCGCCGAGTTGACCAGGCCCTAGTCCTTTGATTTAGTTGCTGGCCGACTTAGTATGGCTCAAGTCGGCGACTAGTCGGTAAAGTCGAGGCAAATCGTAACATATCAGGAACAGAACATGTGAAATGTTTGGGGCCATAGTGTAATTTATGGATTGTGTTTATAACTTTAAAATTTAAACCCTACCTCTGTCGACTGCTGCTGCTTCTTCGAAAAAAAAATTGTTCGACCGACGAGGCGAAGACTGCTGCTACTACTTCTTCTAGCGCCGACTGCTACTGCGGCTGCTTCTCCTTCTTCGACTGTTGCTGCCAACGACGACTGCTACCGACTGGACTGCTTCGACGACTGTTGCCGACGACTGCCGACTGACGACTGCGTAGCAGACGACTACGAAGACTACCGACTATCGACGACGACTGGTGCTACCGACTGCTGCTTGCTTGCTCTTCATCTTCGACTGCTGGTCTTTATCTTCATCATCTTCGGCGATCAGGTAGTTCTTCTCCGGCTCGTCTCTCTCTCTCCCAGTTTCTCTATTTTTTTGTAAATAGTTTACAATTAACTGAATACTGATATAAGGCTTATAAGGCATAAACAGTTTGTCGGCAGTTTGTCAAATGAATACTGATACAAGGCTTATAAGGCATATAAGGCTTATAAGGCTTAATTAGTTCCTTAGTGGGCATTAAAGAAAAGGTTGGATAAATTAATTTAGTTAATTTTTAGTTAATTTTTTTAGTTAATTGTTATATTTCATTTTAAATTTTAAATTTTTTCAACTTCAGTTATAAATTAAATTATTAAAATCTGACTGTGGGGTTTGGAGAAATGATTGATTTTATATTTTTATGCATAGGTATAGCCGTATAGTATAGTATCACTATCAATGGCTCAATCACTATCTTTGTCTTCGGCAGCCTCTAATACTTCTGAGTGTTCAGTATTAAAAAGAGCTTCAAATGACGTTGAATGGGAATATGGTTTCCTTGTAAATCCTAACAAAAAGGATCGTTGGAGATGCAAATTGTGTGACAAAGAGTATGGTGGGGGAGTTTATAGATTGAAACAACACATAGCAAATATCAAGGGAAATGTAGCATCATGTCCCAAGTCAAACAAGGAAGATAAAGAAAAGTGTAAGATGACACTTGACAAGGCAGCAACTAAAAAGAGAGACAAGAGGATAGATGACATGAATGTTAGAGCGGAAGTGGAAGTGGAGGCAATTCTAGAAGGAAATGAAGATGAAGAAGTTGAAGTTTTAGGGTCAAGGAAGAGGCCCCATTATCTTGGTTCCATGGATAGATATGCAAGGGGCATCAATCCAGATTTGAGTGCAAGTTAGAAGATGCGACAACAAAACATGAATGATGCACTTTGGAAAGAGAGAAATCATGATGTGAATAGGTACTTGGCTTGATGGATGTACGAAGCCGGTATTCCATTTCATGCTATTGACAATGATAGCTTTAAACGCTTTGTTGAGGCAGTGGGTATATTTGGCCAAGGCTTCCAACCCCCAAGCCAATACCAATTAAGGGAGCCGTTGTTGAAGGAGGAGGTGGAGAGAACCAAACAATCACTCAAGAACAAGAAAAAGAGTGGGCTTCAACGGGATGCTCTATTATGACCGATGCTTGGACTGACCGAAAAAGAAGAAGCATCATGAATTTATGTGTTAATTGTAGGACTGAGACTTGTTTTCTTTCTTCTAAGGAAGATTCGGAGGTGTCACACACGGCTGGATATGTATTTGGCTATGTTGACAAGTGCATTGATGAAGTTGGGGCCCAAAATGTAATCCAAGTAGTCACGGACAATGCCTCTAATAATATGGCAGCGACGACATTGTTGAAGGCCAAAAGACCACGCATGTTTTGAACCTCATGTGCAACCCACACAATAAACCTCATGCTTGAAGGGATTGGAAAGCAACAAAAGTTCAAAGACTATTGAAAGGGTAAAGAAGTTCACTATATTTATTTATGGTCATCATAGAACATTGGCATTGATGAGAAAACATACAAAAAAGAGAGACATAGTGAGGCCGGGTGTTACTAGATTTGCAACTGCTTTCTTGACAATGCAAAGTATGATGGAGAAGAAACAAGAGTTGAAGATGATGTGTACTACCAATGAATGGGGAGCTCTTCCATGGGTGAAGACTGCAAAGGGGAAAGCCGCATTTGCTACGGTGATGAGTAGGACGTTTTGGAAAGTGCAACTCTTTGCTTGAAAGTTTTTGCTCCATTAGTGATGTTTCTTCGTCTTGTTGATAGGGATTGGAAGCCCTCAATGGGCTTTGTGTATGGAGAGCTCAAGAAAGCGAAAGATGATATTAAAGAGGCATACAAAAAAATGAGGGTAACTACCGGCCAATACTACCAAGTCACTGACACAAAAAGCTTAGGTCGGCTTGATAGTCCATTGCATTTGACGGCTTACTTTTTGAATCCATTTTACCTCTTCAAGGATCCTACCATGAAAGATGATCCAATTATCATGGATAGTGTTTTTACTTGTGTTGAATCTTTCTTCCTCGATGATTTTGAAGTTCAAAATGAGGTTATCAATAAAGAGTTGTTGAAGTACAAGAACAAAGAGGGTGGATTTGGTAGACCATTGGCCGCAAAGGGATATGAGGAGAACAATGACACTTATGATCCGCGTAACTTAGTAATTACTTTTCTAGTTTTCTTAGTTAGTAACTTAGTTTTTTTTTCCCAATCAAGTAACTTATAGTTAGTACTAAATTACTCGTTGAATTGTGCTTCTTTCACGATTAGTTGGATGGTGGTCTAACTATGGCAATCATACACCCAACTTGAAAAAAATGGCCATTAGAATTCTCTCTTTGACTTCGAGTTCATCCGGGTGTGAGAGAAACTGGAACACTTTTGAGGGAGTAAGTACATATTCCCTCTCTTTATTATATGTTGTAATTTTTTAATAAGGGTATTAGAATTATTAACTTGAGAATTTTCTTTAATGTATAGATACATACGAAGAAAAGGAATAGACTTGATGCAACAAGGTTGAACAACCTAGTGTATGTCCAATTCAATGCCGAACTTGTCAACAAGAAAAGATGGGTATGGGAGAAGGATGTCTTAATTACCAATGAAGCAACAAATGCACAAGGATGAATTGTTGAAGGTGGTGACGATGAAGTTAAGCCGGGTTCGGGACTTACATGAGATATGGTTGGGGAATCTATGAGAGCAGATGAGGTCCTTCTACCTAGAAGAAGTGGTAGAAATGTGCGAGAACTAGATGAAGACGAGTTTGTGTCAGAAAATGATGACAACGAAGAGGAAGATGAGAATTATGAGTTTGAGTCTGATGGAGAGTAAGTCTTGGAGGAATATGGAGAAGAGGAGAAGAGGAGAAGAGGAGTGATTTACTATTGATTTTGTGCTACTTAGTTTCATTTGGTTAATTTGTTTTCATGTTTTGAACATCGAACTATTTGGTTTTATTTAGTTTCCATGTTTTTATTTGATGATTTGTGTTACATATGTTATTCTACTTGCTCAAAACTTATGGAGGAAGGAGAAAGGAGAATATATTTTTTTAAAAACAATTGAAAATCCGACTAGCCGATTAATCCCTGATTAATCCCTTAGTCGCTAGTTGGTAGCCAACCGACATGGGACCGATTAACGACTTTTAGAAAACTGATAATAATAATAATAACAATAACAGTAATAATAATAATAATAGTAATAATAATAACAGTCATAATAATAATAGTACTACTAATAATAATAACAATAACTAATAATAATAATAATAAAAGTACTAATAATAATAACAATAATAATAATAATAGTACTAATAATAACAGTAATTATTAGCACTATTATTATTATTATTATTATCACGCAATTAGTTATGTACATTTATGTATGTACATAACAAATCTAAGGAAAGGGGATCTGTTTTAATTTGGGGGAAATGATTTGTTCAGTTATAAATATTAATCCTTGCGAAATATTAGCAGTTAGGCCCGTGGTGCTCGGGTGGTCATTGGACCAAAGTTTCAAACTGAAGGTCTTGAGTTCGAATCTGTGCAGCAACCTATTTTTTGGAATAAAGTTCAATATTCGCCACGTCAGCCCGTCCACGTGTAAAATAAAATAAAAAATGCTCACGTCAGATCTGCCACGTGTCACGTAGGCGCCACATACGCAGGTCAACGCACATGTGGCGTCTGGGGCTCAAAGTCCAAATTTTTTAATAGAAGGAGCTCAATTTGCGTTGACCAAAAGAAATTGGCTCAATACCCAAAAATAGGGTGTTAGCCAAGCAAAGTAGCTCGATACTCGACTCGAGATTGGTTCGAAAATATGATCCAAAGCTCGAATTCGAAGTTGATTCGAGTCGAATATGATCCATACTCGTTTTCTGTTTAATGATACACGAGTCGAATTCGAGTATACCAGTATTCGCTCAGATTAGTTTACGAGTATTTTATTTTTTCTCGAACCATACTCGATACCTACTCGATGGATCATATTCGAATACTTGTCTGATCCATAATAATAAGCTAAATATGTGATATTTGTATCAATCTTTATAATTTATAAACTGTAGTATTAAATTGTGTAAGCTTGTACTTGAATAAATCAGTGAATTGATTGTCAATTCGTATTACATTCTTTGTAACTTCTTTACATAAATAAAAGTAAAAGACTTGTATATAAATATTAGTTCAATAATCATTTTAGTATGTAATGGTTCAGTATTAAGCGAAATGGTTCATATTCGATACTCGATTTGAAGGCTCGTGAGTAACTCGTTTTGTAAACGAGTCGAGTACTTACGAGCCAAGTAGGTCCGAGTAATGATCCGAGTTGAATCTGGTTCAAAATTAAAAATTTCTTATCGAATTCGAGTCAAATTCGAGTTCAATTTTTTCGAGTTGAGCCGAATCTGAGCATTAGAGTGTTCGCTTTGATTCAACTCGTTTTCTCCCTACCTAAAAATTCTTAAAGTTCAGTGGTCGACTTTGCATTTTACCCAATAAAAACGTGGATACTAAGTAAAACCAAATGGTTCGATGCTTTATGTTCAAAACCAAATAAAAATTAAGTAGCACAAAATCAATATTCAATCACTCCTCTTCTTCTCCATATCCCTCCAAGACTTGCTCTCTATCGGACTCAAACTTATAATCCTCATCTTCCTCTTCGTTGTCATCATCTTCTGACACAAACTCGTCTTCATCTAATTCTCGCACATTTTTACCACTTCTTCTAGGTATAAGGACCTCATTCGCTCCCATAGCTTCCCCAACAATATCCCATGTAAGTCCCGAATCCAGCTCAACTTCATCGTCACCACCTTCAACAATCCATCCTTGTGCATTTGTTGCTTCACTAGTAATTAGGACATCCTTCTCCTTTACCCTTCTTTTCTTGTTGACAAGTTTGGCATTGAATTGGACATACACTAGGTTGTTCAACCTTGTTGCATCAAGTCTATTCCTTTTCTTCGTATGTATCTATACATTAAAGAAAATTTTCAAGTTAGTAATTCTAATACCCTTGTTAAAAAATTACAACATATAATAAAGAGAGGGAATATGTACTTACTCCCTCAAAAGTGTTCCAGTTCCCCGACTTGTTCCGATTTTTTGATTTACTCCGACTGAGCGGTTTTCCTGACTAGTCGCCTACTGGAGCCCGACTAAGTCGGCCAGCGAATAAATCAAAAGACTAGGTCCTAGTCGACTCGTTGGGGCTCCGACCCCGACCTTGTCGCCGAGTCTGCCGACTTTTCGAACACTGGTTTTTGGGAAACCATAACTGTTGCAAACTTGGTTTAATAACCTTATCCTTGTGACTAATCTAATTTTTCTTGTATGATCTTTTTTAAGAATGAGGTTTTTGGGAAATCATAACTGCTGCTAAGAAATAATTTAGAACGGTTTATTGTATTATTTGATGCGGTCAATGTATGGTTCTTTATGTTTATATCAGTTTCTTTCTCAAGATATATCCATGTTCAAAGTTGAGCTAGCGGCCTATGTTTTGGAAGGTCATTTTTTTGACTCGGTTTCTGTATCACTTTCGGGCGATACACACCATTATGCTAGTTAGAAGCTTTCAAAAAATTAAGAAAAATTCTAAATCATATCAACAAGATGGATCAACTAAGTTCACAAAACACACAATCTAATACACATAGCACTGTCCAAATGATAAAACAGACATCTCACAAACCTATCTAATGCATACAAATTCAACAGTAAATTCTAAAGTTATTTTCAAGTTATACATAACTAGGTACTATATATAGTATAAATTGGTACAAGTTTTGTAATAATGTACATATATATATAAGTAAAATGGCTACACTTTTTTTTATGCTCTAGTTAACTTGGGTACTATATGGTATGTATAATTATTTTTTTGTTAAATAGTTTAAGTATTATTTTATGAGTTGTAGTTAATTTGCGTGCTAGTTTTATTTTATTTTATTCTATTTTTTAATACCAATTTAGGTACTAGTTAAAATATATTAAATACATTTATTTATTTTGGTGTGTGTGGTGCTTCTCCCATTTACACCGAAATTTCCCCGCTATTTGGTCCGAAAACGTTGCCATGCAGATGGGCCGAAGTTTCACCGAAATACACCCTTCTTTACATGAATAATCGCTGATTTTCTGACTCGTATCAAGGTTTCGGCAGGGGCTGAAACCGCTTCGATATGTTGAAATTTTGGCCGATACACCGAAACTTTGAACTATGGATATATCTCTTGTGCAGGTTGGGCATTTTCATAATTTGATATATAGTTCTTTGGTTTCTTTGAAGTTTGAGAACCTTTGTGTTACATGTGTTGGATATACTTTTATAGTAGCTTCTGTAATTTATGTCATGTGCAGACTGGACCATATGATTCTTTGAAGGATGTTGCTTTGAAACTTGTGCAAAACAGGATTTCCACAGTTCCTGTTATTCTCTCTTCTACACAGGATGGATCATTTCCACAGCTGCTACATCTGGCTTCCCTAGCTGGAATTCTAAAATGTAAGCTTATAACTGAACTACTGAAGTACTAGGAGAGTGTAGGTTACCTATTACTAACTTGTAGAAGTCTTCAGGTATATGCAGGCATTTTAGACATTCTTCTAGCTCATTACCCATTCTTCAGCAACCAGTTTGTTCAATTCCCTTGGGTACATGGGTGCCGAAGATTGGGGAGTCAAGCAGACAGCCACTGGCTATATTGAGACCAAATGCCACTCTTAGTGCTGCCCTTTCTTTATTAATACAAGGTGACTACTCCCTCTTCCATACGACATCTCTGTCACTTGGTCTTCTTACTTTTTATTTTTTTCCCGTGAGGGATTCTCTGAGTTCCCTGTCGTCCACAAAATTCTTAGCCAAATTTTTGTTCTCATGATTTTTGTCTTGCCTCCCTGATAGATTCTTTAAGTAAGTTAGGATCTAATGTGATGCGGCTATGTTTGTTGTTGATGGATAGAAATTAGTTATATTTATGGACCTATATTATTTGTTTTGGTCTTTCCATTTTTCTTGTATTTCTTTAAAAGTATGAACTGGTATTTATTGTTATGTTGGGAGGTATCTTCCTCGGCTTGTCCATGAGAAAGCTTGTTGTACTGATGAGATGGTGCATTATTATGAAGCATACTTCGTCCAATCTGGGTTACTTCATGACATCAATTGCTTCCATATATTTTTAAATACAATAAATAGATATTGATTAACTATATTCTTAAAAGCAACTAGTAGATTTGGATTAAATATACAACTCTCCTGGTTTTTGTTATGCCTGACGCAATATCAATTCCTACTGCAGCTGAAGTGAGTTCAGTACCAATAGTGGATGAGCATGACTCATTACTGGATATTTATTGTCGAAGGTTGTTTTTTCTCGACTGCATTCTAGAATTCTATGATTTGTTGAGAGCAATGTTCATTAGAATCCAAGGATGTTCCTTAATTAAAAGTTATATCCATTTTGTATTTCCTTGACAGTGATATCACTGCTTTGGCAAAAGACAGAGCATATACGCAGATCCGCCTCGATGAAATGAGTATTCATCAGGTAAGTCCTAGAAATTGTAAATATAAATGTATTAAAAAAATAAATAAACATTCTCTGTTAGTTTCAACTGTGTTTCATGTACGTGGGAAAAGTTTTAAAGATTGTACTTGGAAGTAACTTAACTCAACTCAACAATTTTAAGCTTAAACCTAGTTTAAGCTTTAAGCTTGAGAGAATCAATGGAGGTCAGGTGGTGCTTAAAGTAGTCTGGATTCTGGAACAAGCTGTGAGCTAGATTTGTCCCCAAATGAATGCCACAAATGAGTGACAGTCTGATTAAAGAACTGATTAGCAAAGCACTAGAAGCAAGAATTCAAGAAAGAAATAGAGATGGAAATAGTTTGGGAATTACGGTTTAAAGAGAAGTTTGGGGAAGAAGACTGATCGATATAGAAAGAGAATATAGAGGAATGTTTAGAGACTATAGAGAGAGGGATAAGAGAATGGCCAAGCCAATTGTCCAATTCATAATAATCATCTTCATACATTCAATACATGCCTTACTTTTTATTTATTTATACCACTAACCTACACTAGCTACCAAACTTGGGGACCAAGAAAATAGTATTAGCCATGTGATAACTAATTCTAGAATACTCCTAATGAACTGATAAGATCATATACTTGTTTTATTTCTCCTATGGACCTTGGCCTTACAAACGTCGTCTTTTATCGCAAAATAGTTAGGTTAGGTTGAAAATGACACTATTCCAACAACCATTAATAAAAGGTTCAGATTAAAAGTAATTTAATCACTGCCGCTACAGCTTGTAGCAGCAGTAATATTCTTTCTTAAAATTACCAAAAAAACTTTGGATCGCTACAATGTATAGCGGCCGTGCAAGTCATCCAATCACTTTTGTCTTGTCCCATAGCACTAGTTACTTGCGTAAGATTGATTCTATTTGATTATTTATTTTATAATAAAATATTTTTATTTAATTATAAACTAAATAATCAAATAGAATCTTCTATCAAATAAAAATAAAAATATTTTATTTGATATAAAATAAATATCAAATAGAATTTTTTCCCCTTTTCTCTTTCTAAAAAATTGAAGAGATGAAAATAGAATAAAATATTTGATTATAAAATAAATAATCAAATGGAATCTTCTATAAAAATAAAATTATTTTATTTTATTATAATTCTATTTGATTTGATTTTTTAATTATAAAAATTATTATTTTTATAATTCTATTTGATTTGATAAAAATAGAATTATAAAATAGAAATAATTTTATTTGATTGAAGATTCTATTTGATTATTTATTATGTTTGCAATTTCTCTATTTTTTGCTGACATTGAGTTTTTACGGCAACGCAATAAAAATGGAAGAGATGAAAAATAGAATAAAATAGACTACTAATTTTAACATTAAATAGTCTTAATAAAATGATTTTATTTTATTATAATTCTATTTGATTTTATTTTATAATTATAAAAATTATTATTTTGATAATTCTATTTAATTTGATAAAAATAGAATTATAAAATAGAAATAATTTTATTTGATTGAAGATTCTATTTGATTATTTATTTTATAATCAAATATTTTATTCTATTTTCACCTTTTCAAATTTATTAGAACGAGAAAAGGAGAAAAGAATTAAAAAAAAATAAAAGATTCTATTTGATATTTATTTTATATCAAATAAAATATTTTTACTTTATAATTTTATTTGATAGAAGATTAATTTGATTATTTAGTTTATAATTAAATAAAAATATTTGATTATAAAATAAATAATCAAATAGACTCAATCTTACAGAAGTGACTAGTGTTATGGGACAAGACAAAAGTGATTGCATGATTTGCACTGCCACTATGTAGCGGTAAGTTAGTTGGATTGAAAGAATTTTTTTGGTAATTTTAAGAAAGAATATTATTGCCGTTACAAGTTGTAGCGGCAGGGATTAAATTGCTTTTAATATGAACATTTTATTATGGCGATCAAAAGTTAATATCATGGTTGTTGGAATAGTGTCCATGACATTCGGTTGTTACGAATGGGGACTCATATATATATATATATATGTATATATATATGTATATATATGCATATGCGCACACACACATACATACATACATATACATGCATATATTTTTGTTTGTCTAGGTTGGATTTAGGGTCAAATTGATTTTGTGAGTTACTATTTTTTTCTTCTTCTTTGATACGTGCTTTAAGAGACCATATTCAGAAGAGTTCGTAGATTCGATTCAAGAAAAACCTTCAGCCTGATGATATTCATTGAAATTGGTAAACCGTTGAACATGTAACTAACTTCTGAAATTGTATATAGAAAACATATATGTATATCCACATCAATGTTTTTTCTTAGGAAATATTGTATCGTTTTAGATTCCGGTTGAAATACTACAAAATTTATTTAGAGGCTACACAATGATGAAGCAGATGAGATCCACTGTTTCAGCGGTTCGATTTGTCCTTATTTATTTATTAATTACTTTCCTGTGATGGGAGTTATTATTGTTCCTCATTTCAATAAAAGAATCAGCATCCAGCCATCCAGTGAAGCTCATAGACAAGTTATTTGAAAATGTAAAAGATTTGGAAATCAATGTGTTTAATTGTCACTACCATCTCTAACATGTAGGCCTTGCAACTGGAACAAGATGCAAGTTCTCCTTATGGATTTTTCAATGGCCAAAGATGTCAAATGTGTTTGCGGTCCGATCCTCTGCAGAAAGTGATGGAGAGGCTGGCAATTCCCGGTAATTGAATTTCTCTTTTCAGTAAAGTTATGTTTGGCAACTCAATATACCAAGTTTCTGAATTAGAATTGAATGTGTGCAATTCTATAGAATTTAAATTTTGTCAAAATTTGGCGCTCAATTTCAATTTCAATTTCAATTCAAAGGCTTATAATTAAGTTGCCAAACCTAGCTTAACAGTTTATTTACAACTCAGATGAATCTCTTCCAGAATGTTCTTCAAAAAAAAAATTGTCAGCCGATATTCTTTCATGTTTACTTTCCCCAACTTGAAACATTCATGGCATATATTCAGGGGTTAGGAGACTTGTTGTGGTGGAGGCTGGAAGCAAGCGTGTGGAAGGCGTTATTTCATTAAGTGATGTATTTAGGTTCTTGCTTGGTTGATCATGAACAGCTGGCCAGAATTATGCAGGAAGACGTATGGAGGTGGGTTTCTTGAAGAGCCATCTGTTCTATCATTACACACTAATTGTTCTCTCTGCTGAGCGCTCCAATCTGACATGCCTAAATAGTTTCAGTATGTTCCGAGTCTTTAATTGGACGGGCCCCACCCATTTTTTAGGATACAAATTCTAATAGGAAACAGAGAAATGTCTGTATATTGAGAGGATTTAAATCTTTCCCCAGTCAAAAATGCAACCTAATCTATGAGTAAATCAACATGCTATCTTTACACCCCCATACTTGTCTCCTGCTGTTTAACATTCAAGCAGCAAGGAGTTGGGAACTGTGTATAAACCACATGCTGTTTTTGGTTGTAGCATTGCTCTGGTTTTTATCTGGCCGTGGTTTATAAATTCCATAATTTAGGTAATGTGATTTCAATTACCGTGTTCAAACCCATGTTTTCCTTTCATTTCAGAGTGTTGAGATGTATTTTTAGTTGCCAATTTAGTGAAGTGGCTGGATGAATTTATGGAAAACAATATTTGCTTTCAAAGGCAGAGTTTATTCAACCCAAAAATTCATCTTGAAGGTACATGTCCATTCCATTCCGGTTTAAGTCTAGTTTAGAGTTGAATGAAAGCACCAATTTTTAGGTGGTCTTTCCAGTTATACCTACCAGGAGGGAATCATTTTCTCTTGTTATATAGGAAAGTGTGCATAGGATTAATTCCAATACAATCATGCTTCTACAACTGAGGAATATATCAATCAAGGATGAGAGCGTTTTCAGTTTCTGATTCTACGGAACAGAATTTGATGGCAGAGTAATCAAACTGAAAAAATTAACAGAGCAAGCATGAAAAATATAAATTAACACACCTACGCGATTGAGCACAAACTTCATTCAAAAGACTACATGATTATAAAGGATGAATTAGGTATTGCTCAATTAATACAAGTTAATTGGCAATTATATAAACTGGAGTAGCGAAAAGCATCAGGTACGGCCATACTCCTAATAAGCTTGATCACTAGTTTCAATGGAACAGTACAAACTGGACAATGATGGGGAACCATATCCAACACGTTACACGCCAAATTACACTGCAGATGATCTTGGCACAAGCTCAATCTAGACTTTCCATCTGTTAGAATCAACATAAAAAGATAATAGTTCCAGAGTTGCTACTCAGCTCAACACGATGGTGTAACCCAATCGGTTAAAGGCTAAAACAAAAAACACATGTAATCAGAAGTATTAATCCGTCTATGAAACCATGACATATATAGACACTTGTAAATAGATGAACACATAATACTTATACACCCCGAAAGTTGAATCGGTAGTAAAATTAAAATAAAAAATTGACTAATGTTACAAAACGCATACTCTTTGAAGAACAAGATGAGCAAGGAAAGTAAACGATGTTTTAGCTTGATGGTTATTGTAACCATAATAACGTCACAGGTTTGATTCTTGTTTTTGGGAATTTCTTCCCCTTTATCCTCTTTATTTGTGAGGTTTGTATTCGCACCCATTGTGTAAGAGGTTTATTGAATATTGTTACGAGGGAAATTGTTGAGACTGATTATGTGATTCGTTGTACTTGTAATAATAACCCTCCAAAGTGGGGGCGTTCAAAAAAAAGAAAAAATAGAAGAGTAATGAAAGGATTATATAAGAAATAAAGTTTAGTAATATCTCTAGTTGTTTGGAATGGTTGAGAAGGAAGGAAGGAAGGAAAAAGAAGTCCCTTATTTGGAAAAGGTGAAGAAAGGCAAGAAAGGAATTGCTCCATAATATTATACTTTACTTGGGACATTTAATTCTTCTTTTTTTCCTCCATAAATGAAAAGGGTATCATAGGTATTTTAAAAGGTGCATTCTCAAATGTATTTTTAAGAGTTGATTAAAGCCTTCACCTTTCCTTCCTACTCTCCTCCTTGAAAGGAAAGAGAAGTAAATTTAAATAGTAGATTCAAATTCCTTTATTCCCTATACAAAAAGCCAATTCAAAGTTTTAAGAACTATTCCTTTCATTTCCTTTCTCAATCAATGCCTGTCAGGTACTTGTACACGGGACTTCAACATAGAGCTTCAATGACAATTATTCTAACAGAGAACATTCAAATTGACTAGCTTGATAGCAACAATAGAAACACAATTAACTAAGCAAATACCTTCCAAAGGCCGTCATTAAGATAATGCATATTATCCACACCGATTCCCTTATTGATTGCCCTTCTGCAGTTACCCATAAGAAAAAGTAACTAATTGTTCACGTAATAGGGAAACGAGTAATCAGCATTTTACACAAGTGATGAAGTGAATACAATAGAGGGTAATAATGTCATACAGATGTATGATACTGCTAGAAACTTTAACTTATTTGGGATGGTATCTTGCTTCTTAAGTTTCTTGTTTTCCCAAGGCAACAAAGCAACTTCGAAAAATATTAGTTGGAGCCCCAAAGGACATGGAATGAGGCTACATTATCCTCCTATTAGTTAAATATAATAAGTATGAAAACAATTTATTTTACATGATGATTTACTTTCTCCTCAATACCAGAGAGTTCAAAAGCTCTCTAAGCTATAATTTCCAAGTACCCAAGAAACTATATCCTTCAGGGAAATGCATACACATAGTATTCTAATCATCGGGAGGAGGACCTAGGCAGCGGAAGGGGCGTTTAAGGTCTTTCTTAGGCAGTGAGGGGGCACTTAGGGTCTTTCCTAGGAGCGCCTAGGCGTTTTTCTAGACTATCCTGTGTATTTATTTATATTATATAAAAATATATAATATATAAAGCATAATAAATGTAAATATGCTAAATTGTATATGAAAATTTGAAAAGTAATAAAAAATAATAATATTACAAGCCATAACAAATTTTTTTTTTAGCATTGTAGAGCTTCAAAGCCTCATTAAATGCCATTAATAGTCATTATTTAAAATCTATATTTGTAATAATTTATAAGACAATTCTTTTGACTTTAATTTCACATCTATTATTTTTGATAAAGTTCATTTATAACTTAAAAACTAACTAAATGGTCTAGATTTTAGAGTTGTAAATCAGAATTTGTGATTACAGAAATTAAAGAAAAATTAGGATGAATTATATAAATTTTAAAACATAAACTTGAAAAAGTCAGGGCCATGACTGAATAAAAGTAATCAAATTTCAGGGTTAGCGATTGCGGCCAAATCAAAGTAATAGAGGACTGACTCCTTGGCAGGGGCCTAGGCGGGCACCTAGAAGGATTTTTAGAACAGTTTGCATACATATATACAATTTAATTCTGATTAATTATATAAAGATCTTTTGCTAACTAACCAAAAATTAGTACATACATTGAATAAGGACTACGAGAAGTGATTGTATCATTTATGCACGATAGTAATCACATGCTACCAGTAAAGTACATAACACAGGCTTAAAGGGGAGGTCGAAAACGCGAAGGAGATTTGTTGGTGCCAAAAATCACGAGCTTTATAGTTACAAGAGGGGGATGGTAACACTTAAATTCTTGCCCATTTTATTTTTTTGGTTGAATGAGATTTTTTATAAGTTATTATACCATTTGTTGATGTTTTAAGCAAGTTTCAATGGGAGCTAGATGTGGATATTTTTCAGAGTTTCTAGAGCATTTGGTTTGTCTAGGGTTTAGGGGTTTTTTCTTTTGAAGCACAGTGGAGGTCTTTTGTTTTACTATTTGCGCCTAATCTACTGTATACTCCCTGAATACATATGATCCGCAACCTTTTGGCGGTTGCTTTAAAATATTACTCCACCTGGTCCACAAAGAGTTCCATCAGCAAAATATTAAATATCAAGGATTTTTTGTTCCATATCCACCCCTAAGAAAATAAATAAGATGTTAGTTTAGCAGAGTGACATGATAATGAAATTATGATGGCGAACTTGAAGACATTATGTCATTTTATATTACTATGAACAGAAATAGGACTCTTTGTGGAACCAAAAAAACAACAACGAATGGGGCGCTTCTTGTGGAACAAAAAGAGTAATACTTATCAAAGAGAAAGTGCATATCATATTTGGTTCGATCAGTTTCACATCACAACCATTTGATCGCCTATGGAAGTATACATTTGATTCCGATGGTAACCTGATTATAAAGTGTCCTTAACATGTTCATACAATATATTCCACCATAAAGAGAATTAGAAATGAAAAATCAGAAAACAAAATATAGTCAGACACAACGACAATAACTTACATGTCTTTCGCCGACATTTTTGTAAAGCCAATAGCAAGAGCATGTTGCTTTCCTTCAGCCATTATGGCCTGAAATAGTTGTAGTCTGAGCATTAGAATATTATTTGCCAGATTATATCTAAATATTTTTCTTATGTATAATTAAAGAAAATAGCAAGACCAATCAATAATAACATGACATAAATTGCTTCCAAAAAAAATATATTAGGACATTAAAGAACTGACCCATAAGAATAATAATTCATTGGAAAAGATTTGGTAGAATGAAGCATATTATTGCAGTATTAGTTGTAATGCGTACCACAGGAGTTTCTTCAGCCACTTCATCATCCAAAAAACCCCCAGGTGATGTAAGCCCAGGACACATTATGTTAGCACCTGCAAGAACAAATTTTATCGCTCCCCTGTCTACTTGTAGTTTTTTCATTATCTCTGGATCTGCAAAAGTGAGTAATACAGGACATAATTACCAAAGAAGCATAGACACTAAGAGACTGGGTGTCTAAATTAGACCCTTAACAATTACCTTTAAGCCCAAAAAACTCCTAAAATATCTGCAGAACGATCAAAACATTCTTAAAGCCCTAAATGCCCTCGAAAAGGAAGAGAATAGTATCACAAACAAATTAAAGGTGGGAACTCTAATTTCTT
This sequence comes from Panax japonicus, assembly GCA_020205505.1. Classification (NCBI taxonomy): domain Eukaryota; kingdom Viridiplantae; phylum Streptophyta; class Magnoliopsida; order Apiales; family Araliaceae; genus Panax; species Panax japonicus. The sequence goes on along the minus strand of CM035105.1, from coordinate 54,945,958 downwards.
CACTACTGACAGCACAATTGTGATAACATCCAGCTAAGAACATGCACGACCAGAGTTAAAGAAAGGGAGTCACTGAGTAACCTTGTGTTAAATACATTAATGCCTCAAACCAAGATTTAGGTTCCCCATTCAGAATCACTGAAAAGAAAGAACAATGAAAACAACCACAAACCGACCTCCTTCATCTAACTCCGTAGTTTTTTCTCACCATCCCCTGATCTAAAAAGGACCAACAAAGCCTATAATAGGCTTTTTCAATCAATCTTAAGAACCAAAGCCTAACATTCATGACTCTTAACATCCTCCACAATCTCGTTGGCAACCTAAGCAGCATCCAAAATCTGCCTTCCTCAAACAAAAGTTAGAATCTTGTAAATACTAGTGGTCGAACTAATGGGTCTAAAATCCTTAGAAGAAATCTTGTAACCAATTTCATACCACGTGCACATATATACAGATGCACAAGGTCATGTTAAAACTGACCCACAAAACTATCATGTTTTAAGAGAAAATTTGTAAAATATACTGTAAGATATAGTACTTTACATTGATGAAGGAGTCGTAATGTAGGCATATAAGGTCCATCACGCAGGTTGAAAAATAGTGGCACATTGTTCACCACGACTAGGTTCAGATGATTTTGACTTCATATGTAGAAAACCAAGAAGATATGTCAGAAACAAGTGGTGCAAATTGGTTAAGAAATCACTAGCAAAAACAAGATAACATGTACAGAAAACAACTTAACAACTAAATAGCAAGTACTACCATTTAGCAACAATCAGGGGGGATTTTTTGGGAAGCAAATCATCCATTACTGGTTCAAGCCCCGGATACTGCAACAGAAATCAGTATCAAATATTTGCCCATCAATTCTTAGAAGAACCATTCATACATACTGTATCTATATGCAATTTGAAGAGAGAAAGAGACCATGATTAACCTCTTCTGTAATACTTTGCCGAATTCTTCTTTGCACAGATGCCTTGACTTGATTCTGCCCAGATACATCTTCAGACGAAAATCTGAAAAACATTACAGTAATTAAAACATAAAAAATAAAATACCATCCAAATATCATACTGCAAAAGTATAGTTTCTTTCCCCCAACAAAACCCATTAAAATACAAGATTACACACCCCCATTATTAATTTCATCTTAAACTAAATATTAAATTGTAAAATAAATCATAGCAATGTGGAGGGAAAAAATTCAATAAGAAAAATGAACTTACCAAGAAAATACATCAAAATCAAGAAATGGGTTAACCAAATAAACAAAAAGAAAATCAAAATTACTTAGCAAAAATAAAAGTGAATCAAAATTTATTCATAAGCTGAAATCTAGCAAGAATATAATACATTTTTGATGACAAATTCAAAAGAGATAGATAGAAAGGAAGCAAACTCACTTCTTGAACATTTTGGAGAGTGAAACAAGCCGAATGTCTTTACTAATTTGAACCAAAAACCTTGCGTTTCTGTTCGTCGGGGCGAAGCTATATAATGGGATCCGTGTATATCTGACCCGTTACCATGATCCTACCCGATATAATTTAGTCGGACTCCACATAAGTAAGGCCCAAGGGCATGTTTGAAGTTTTGATGGAACAACATTTTTTCTTCTTGTCGATAATATTTTGTAGAGTTAAATACACTTTGATTCCTCAAGCTTATCCTATTTTGAACATTGCATCATGTATTTCAAAATATGACACTTTACATCCCATACTTTTAATAAATTAGCACATAACACCCTTCGACCCAAAATTTGTTGCTAAAAATAAAAATTTCAACATTCCTCATCACTTTTAGATCAAGAATATGAGAGAAATTTGTACATTGTATTTTGATCAAAAGTGTTTCTACGAAGAACTTAATTTTATGTTTCTGCACAAAAACTCTATTTCCTAAAGCATTTTAAAGAACCACCCAACACCGAAGTGTTTCCATATTTAATTTAAAAATGATTTTACTCTTCCACACTGCTAAAGCCAAACGAGATATTTAATCAAATCAAATGAGATTTAGAGTTCTTCCATGTAAAATTTAAACTATTCTGCTAAACTATAATAATTATAATTACTTAAAACATGTTTATTTATAATTCAATTTATCATATTTCGACGTTCAACATGCATGTGCTTATACATTATCTTGAATGAAAACTTTAATCTCAATTTTATGATAATTTTTATGAAAGTCTTTTATTTGCTTCTCTTCGATGTAAATTTTGATTTTCCTAAAATGTATCCAATTTTTTGGCCTAACGATTCAACCTCTAATAAAAAAGATATACTAAATTAGATTTCATCTCTTCAACTTAGTAACGAGCATAACAACCCTCTTGTTCTAATGGAGAGAAGGAGAGTGGTTAGCATGAGGTTAACTTTAGTCAATTGATCAATACAGTGTCGACACGCAGACATGAAGTGATCTCTCTCTACGTATTAACACTGTACTAGTCAATTGACCAATTTACCATCAAATTAACTTTATGATAACCAGATCCGAAGAGAGAACTTTTTTGAAAAATTTCCAAGCACAATCTTCCCATGCTTGAGATGGGCCAAGGCAAGTGTATTCCATCACTCCTTTTTCCTGAAATTCTAGTAGTCACTACTTGAGCCACATAAGATACTTTTGACCAATTGCTACATAAACACATATTACATTTTGGCTGGATTCTTCGTAACTGCATATTTACAATACAGACGCGGCGATCAGTTGGACCTTTGATTAATTAACATATCTTTTTTATTTACTTCCTCCTTTCTTGAATCCGCAGGAGGTAAAATTGAGGTTGCTGTTCAAGTTAGTGAAGTTCTTTCATTGTAATTAGACCTAAACAAAACATAACAAAACAAAACAAGAACACATGATTTGCAGAACATACTTATATTTGATCATGTAGGATAACCAAGTGTACCTTTGAACAAAAAACAAACCAAGACAGAAGACACCAGTTACAAGTAGAAACATACTAACAAAAACTAGAGGTTACATTTCAACAAGAAGATGATCAGATAGATATATAACAGCAGCAGTCCCCATTTTCAATATTCCAGTAAAACAATGGAATATGCAAATTCAAAACCACTCCACCATGCATCTTGGATAGAAGTTGGCTTCTGTGGCTACAGCAGAAAGAGACAACAATTCTTTTTGAAGTTTCTTCCTCTCGTAGAAGATGGAGCAAGCAAGCGACGTACATTTCACTCCACTTTCTATAATCCAGTCCCCGCCTCCACAATGTCGGCAAATCTACACAAGAAGTATTACCATTAATCATAACCTGGCAAATTATAAAGTCAGATAAGCATTGCCCGCAATGTAACAAGTCAAGGATGTTAGAGACAAACATTAAATGAAAAAAAGTGGGGATGCAAGTATCTTGATATGGGAATTCAGTAACCAAGGGAAAAAGGAAACAAACTAGGCAAAAGAAAACAAAACCTAAAAAAACTTCTATGGCAAACAACTGAATTTGTTTAAGTAGCTAGATGCATGTTAATTTCAGTAAAACACAATACCTTGTGAATATGATCCATACTACTAATGACATGATTAAGTTCATAATAACATGTCTAATATTGTTCGTCTTAAATAATTTAGAGAATTTGTAATATAGAGAGAAGTACGAAGATAGAATTCAAAAGAGACTAACTGAGTAATATAAGTCACTGATCGGTGTATAGGTCAAAAGAAAAAACTAATAACCGACCTCATTAAGAGTACAAATAACCAAGAAAATAAATACATTTGTGAATCTGAATTCACGTAATACTTACATCAGCTAGGTGCTGGATCTCCCTTTCAAGTTTCGAGGTTCTTCCTACCACAGCAGTTGCAACAATAGCTTCATTTTCAGAACATTTACTACATAAATAAGCGGATGCCTGGACCAACTCTCCACACAGGATACAGTGCTTTGAGAGATAGTAATAATCAATTCTGGTGCGGTGAGGATTCAAAGCATTATATTGGCGTTTATTAAAAACTTTCTGTCCCGGGCGAGGCATGTCCTGAAACCATCGGTTCAGGTCTGCTCCAACAAGTCCAAATACTCGTTGTAAAGCTGGGATTATTTGCTTATTAATGTAATACAAGTCATTTAACCTAAAAGGGGAATCAATTTCAAGGAGATCCAGCGGATCTACTACCATATCAACTAAACGAGCCCCAGGTTCACCATGGACTACAACATAAGGTATTCTCTCTGCATAACGTGGTTCTGCCCTGGGATCAGTTCTCATTGCTTTGATGGCCACAATTGCAGCTGGAGGGAGAGAAGAAGGCCGTGTGCTATAGGTACCCAAACGTACCTCCTTCGCAAACACAAAATCCTGAAGAGAGACCCTGCCAGATAATATCCGTTTCCATTGACGCAGCAAGTATAATTTAACCTGTGTACAACAGAAGAAAACCAGTGTATAAGATTCAAAGGCTTATAGAAGCAACAGTAAGGATAATCTAGGGTATATAACTTTCAATTATAGCAAGATATAAACAGGAAACAAAAATATTCCTCTATTTCTCTCTCAGCATGCAATTCCTAGAAAGTTCAGAGCTGATTTTCTGATACACAAGTATCAAAGCTATACTAATAGAAATCCAAATCAATTAGCTCTCAAAATAATTAGAAATTTCTCAAGAAAGAGTAGCAAGCTTGAGAATCTAGATATACTTTTTTAACTATACAAATTAAATTCCAGGACATATAGCAACAAGGAAAAAGGACTAGGAGAGAACTTTCTTAAAGCTTTTCTTCTTGCAGTGTATAAAAGCTCATGACTATCCACAGTAAGAGAATCACAACCCTAAAACCATTCCACATTAATTCATCACTATGGGCTCTTAAACCCATGCACAGATAAAATACAAAGGAGTGTAGTGTACCTTATTAATATCTTCATGTTCAAAATATAGTCTCAACGATTGCTCCATTGTCTTGGACAAAGCCGCACATGTATCTCTGCGTACTGTCTCAATACCTTTAGCATCAAATATCGGGTCAACTTGGTTGGGGCTCTCATAACTGTAACCGACATATCGCTTCTTAGTAAGGAGGAAGCACGGATGGTAAACCTTCTCCAATTTTAATGTGACTGGACTTGGATTCATTGCAGTCACTGTAGATGCTATGTCTTGTCCAATTTTGAGGGCTTCTTTTACTGAGCGTCCTCTAAGGAGGACAAACATGCTGCAGAACAAGAAGCAATTAGCCTGGGGATACTCCAAAGCATGCAAGCGACAGCAAGGGGAAAAAACACAAGGCAATAATCAAAACCCAACCCCTTCATGAAATTCAAGTCAAATCACAACATAATCTACATACCTATCTGTATCACCATATAGAACCTTGGCTTTCCATTTATCATGTGCATTAACAAATGAAATAGCAGTTTCCAGTGTTCTGCGGCCACATTGAACAATACTATCAGCAAGCTCTGCACAAGGCATGCGACCACTAAATCCAGCAGCTGTATAGCCATAAGTTACGTTTGCTATTAACTTCAGAGCAAGCTGTCTAGCATTAAATATCTGAAGGAAAAAAGAAAAAGAAATTTAAATAAAAGTAATCACTTGAGCAAACTTTTTCAAAGAGTACACACTATATATGCTTACACAAAGTTGATTGCTTATTTATTTTTTTGATGAAGACAGGCGACATAATGGAATATGAAACAAGAAGTATGACACTGCAACAAGTTATATCTAATATTAATTTAGAAGATTTTAACCCACAAATTTAGAGTAAAAGTCAATACAGTTCTCTCGTCCAACCACTACAAAAGTTTTGAGTCCCCTCAAAGCTATAGACTTCATGGGTGTCATTGGATTGTCAGAAGTCAAATGCCACAATTATGGGGACTCCAAGTAAAAAACAAAGAGAGTTTTTATATTTATTAGTTGGAGTTTTTATTATGTTTAATATAAAGTAATTGATGTGATTTATGTATTTTATTTTTTTAGTGGAAATTTAGGACATTAATTAGTGATTAGGAATTATTAATAAGGGTATTTTAGTCGTTTAGTATGTTATTATTCCCCAAGTAATATTAGGGTTTGAGTCTCTTTAAATAGTGATGTAATCCTCACAAGTCTTTTAGACTACATACTATTGATATTGAAGTGAATTATTTTATTCATACCGTAGAGGTATTTTTCTATCTTGGTGTTGATACGTGGAGTTGATACACTTGAGAGATCCTAATAGTTTAACGTGGAATTTAAATCCTAGTTTATTGTCCATTAATCCTTCACCCTAAATATGTCCTGCATCACAAAAATAAAAAGAGAGGAAAATATATACCATCCTTCATATGTGTTTCCTTTGAAACAATATATGTTGTTTTTTATTTTTTTGGGTAAATTGAAAATGAAAAGCATACACACACACATAGATACAAATATATGTGCACTTATAAATATGTGGACCATGAATTCACTTATAAATGCACGCGATATTTAACTTTTGAAACAATATACGTGGATCATGGATTCACTTCTAAATGCACACGATACTTCACTTTTGCGAGTGGTTGTTCCAAAGAGTTCCTGAAGGCATTGGAAGACTCTTAAATAAGGATTGATACTGATGGCTGCTATATAGCCAATGAAGGTCAAGTTGGTATTGGTGGAAATTTGGAGTTTGGAAACCCATCAAAGGAGCTCATTACTAGCTTTCAACACATGTTGGGAAAATAAAATCAACCTCAAGGTAGATTTTTTGGTTCCTATCAGAGGTCTTCAGCGGGAGGTTGTTGTAAAAGGATATACTTTAATGGTCTAACTATCTTACTGAAGCTCGATATATTTACTAAGATCATTTAATGAGGGAACTATGGATGCCAATTACTAGCTAAAGAAAAGCTTCAAATTTTAAATAAATATTTTAGATGGAATTTTAACAAAATAACTGATCTTTTCTACTAAATGTTTTGGACAAATTATGTTTGCTAGCTTGGTCATGGGCTTTGTCTTTGTTTGCATCCTTCTTTTCTGTTTCAGATAAATTATGTTTTTTATTGAACCCCTAAACAGATTTATGAAGGTATTAATAATTCAGCTGACTGAGTAGTTCTCTTAGCTTGAATCGCTCTCGCATACTCAGAAACATAGTATACAAATAAAAGGAAAACTAGAAATAATGAAAACAGTTAAAACAGAAAGAACATAACTAACTAAAAGTTGCTCTTTATTATTTGAAAATTAAGCACATTACATTTTATGTTCAGACTGAAACTCCAAGAATCATCAGATTTGTAAGAAAAAAGAAATAGTTTCCTTCACTTATCAAATATATAATATATATATATAGACATATATACGTGTATATATATATATATATATATATATATATATAAATATATATATATAGCACGGTTCAAGAGCATTACTCTTAAAGAGCATTACTTTGTTAAATAACATACCTATTTAAATGCCCTTACTTTTAATTTCTCTCTCCTCACTCACTTGCTCGAGCTCTGAGACTCACAACTCCAAAAACTCCTCCCAAATTCAATACAATCCCTCCTTGCCCGATTCCACCGCTCTGAAACTCTCTCCTCCAAACTCTCCTCCCAAACTCATCATCCCGTTCACCGTACGACGACACTACTCGTATCCCACCTCCGATCTGACACTCCCTCCAAATTCTCCACCGACCCATCTTTCCTGCTAGCAAACACGGCCAAATCTTGAAACATCTCGGTAAACCCTTAACTAAATTTCAATTTCATTAAGAATTAACTAGAATTCAATTTTATTTTGTGATTCGATTTGGGAATTTTCGCATATGGGAATTAGCCCTAATTTCTTAGTTTATTTATTTATTTAATTTTTTGTTTTGTGGTGGATTGTGAACTACATTACTATGATGCTTGTTTGTGGGTTGATTTTTTGGTTTATCTAGTCATTTGGTCACCTTTTTTTTAGAATTAGAATTTCTGGAGTAATTGGGAAACAATTCTCACAATGAATTAGAATGATTAAAGTTGTTGTTTTATGTCCTAATAATTAGGACTGAGAAAAAAACGAGTATAACCGAAAAATCCAACACAACCGAAATTTCCTAATAATTTGGGTATTTTTTATAATTCGGGTATATCCGAATTTTTTTTCGGTTTACGGTTATTAGTTCGGATTTCAGTTTTGGATAATTCGGTCTACCCGAATAACCGAATAAGATGTTGAAAAAATTAAGTCTGACCCTTATCTATGTTAACCGAACCGAAGTAAGTCTTTATGAAGAACTCTTCTCTATTCTCTCTCTTATCTCAAGACTCAAGCTGCTACACAGCCTACACTCTCCGCCTCTCATCTAAAGAGTTCTTTCTCTTGTATGCTCAGATCTGATCTCAGGAAGGTTTGAGCATATGAATCCGTCTGCATGTTGCTGGAAGCTCTCAAATTTCTTGTGTCCTTCCCAAAATAACTACATGAATTTGGGGGATCAGAAAACACTAGTTTATTATTTTCAGATTTGACCATCAATTTGAGAGGGAAGAAGTATCAATCAACTACCAATCGACTCGATCTCGTCTCCTGTTCTTCAAGTCGTCTTCTGTTCTTCAAGTCGAAGAGTGCCCCACAAACTACCGAACCCCTTTCTTCAGCCCTAAGCCCCTAACAGCTTTATCGATCTCTTCTTTGGCAAAATCGAAGTATCCTTTCCGTTGTCCCGTTCATTCGATACGACGCGTCGACGCCATCCATTTGTGTACTATCGAAAAAACTGTGGTATCGTTTGGAAGATGAAGGAGGATCGGAAAGAATGGAGTCTACTGTGGTATTTCGCCGGATTCCTCTATTGGAATCGGTGCATGGTCTGTTGTTTTGGATTCTTGTTTTCAGTCATTCACCGCCTCACCGGTGCTTCAATTTGAAATTGGACTAATTTGTTTGGTGCAGGGAGTTGGTCTGATTTGATTCCGGCAACCATGGTGGTCTGGTTTGCCGGAGATGGTTACAGTTGTTTGCCCGTTGCCGGAGATGATTCAAATGCTGTTATTTCAAGTTGGGCAGAGATGTTTGGTTTTTAACTTTTTATTAATTTATTGCTATTGTTTTGTTGGGCTTTCATGTGTGCTACTGCTGGGTTTTATTTGGCTTTTTGTTGGGCTTTCATGTGTGCTACTGCTGGGTTTATTTGGCTGATGTAGTTCGGTTATTACCCGAATACCCGAATGTACAATTCGGTAATTCGGTATTCGGTAATTCAGTTAGTTCCAAATTTCGGTTAGTATTTCGGATAGTAAAATCATAGATAATTCGGTGTTCTGTTATAACCGAATAGCCTATTCGGTTCGGTTATAACCGAATAATCACTCCTACTAATAATGCATATTGTGTGTGAGATGGGTCAATAATTTTGCTAGTTACAGTGTCTGTGTTAATTATGTTTATGTTCTTGTATTTATTAAATTATCCTTTTTCAAAGGACAAAGTTGTAACTTCCTCATACGGCTCAGTAGGTTGAAGAGTGGTTACTTACTAGGGGATAAAATATAATACATTGTGCAATCATCTTTGTTTGTTATACAAACGTTGCATGATGTTTCTTGTTTTTTCAAACTAAATAAAAAAATTAAAGATTTTGTAATAATTGTTCTGCAAAGCTAAATTTCTTTGTGACTGACTTGCTAAAGTAAGTTGCAGCTATTATGTTCTTTTATAATTGCTGCTTGTAAGCTGTTCTCATTTGGGGATTGAGGGGATACTGAGATTTTTTGACTACTAGAGTTAGGGTCATTTTAGCTGCAAGTTTAACTAAAAAATGAACCAAGCTACTTGACTCGACTTCGGATTTGGCTTATAAGATTAACTAGTAGCATTGCTTCAGTACATGATTTGGTTCCTTAACTCAACAAGCTTGTCTCATACTCGGCTAGTACGACCCATTAAAAATCTTGAAACAAGTTTAAACCTCAACTTAACTCATCTTTCTGTACGAGTTTGAGCTTTAGCAACCCAAAACTAGACTTAGCTCGACTCATTTAAACCCCGTGCTTGTTAAGCACCCAACAGTAGCTTAACAAGAATTTCTTTCCTGCAATATCACTGCCAGATGATCAAGTGTAGATATATTTGTTTCAAAACTTTCTTGCATCTCAATAGTATGCTTATTAACATGGTCTAATGTTCTGTATATGTACTAAATCTGATGTCCTGTATAGCAGGTAAGATGATGAGCATATATTGTACCAAATTATAATTTATGAAGTGATTATAAAGCTTGTATAAATGTTGTCATTCGTGTTCATCTGCATGTGTTTCCTGATTAATATCACTGTTTTCTGCATCTACAACATATTAAGATCAAGTACTTGTTTATGTTGATTTATCGAGCACGTCTGTGTTATTTTTGAGCTCTTTTATTAAAAGATATAGTTAGACTTCAAATATCTCATCCGTGTTACTGATGTTTGAATGTACCTGTGTGACTGTGTTCTTTTCCAGTAGCAGTATAAGAGTGGCAGCTGATGTTCTTACTTTGCTTGAAACTGAGAGGGAGGCACGAAGGTTGAAAACAAGGTTGAAAAATAAAAATGATGGAGTAATTCCCTGGGATGAATATACCTACGGAAAATTAGCTTCAGAAGTTATTGCTGAAGGTGCGGATCTGTGTAATATTTTGAAGATCCAGAAACAAATTGCAGAAGAAAGAGCTAGAGGAAAGAGTATTCTGGGAGATTTCTGTGAGCAGTATGGTCTTGCTGAAATTCCCAAGGATAAGCGTAAAAGAAAGATTGCAAAAGAATCTTCTAGTTATAAGGAAAACAAGAGATCTAAGAGGAGAGATCATCGGAAGAGATCTAAACATCAGACCAAGGAAGATCAACCTAAAAAGCGCAAGTCATCTAAAAGAAAGGTGACTAGTTCAAAACCTCCAACTTGCTATAAATGTGGCAAGATAGGTCATAAAAGTCCTGACTGCACTACTAAAAAGAAGATTAACCAACTGGTTAAGGATGAAGGGCTAAAGAAGCAACTTCTAGCAGTTTTTATAAACTCTTATTCTTCTTCCATTTCGAGTCCTAGAAGTAGGTGTTCTAACTCGGATGATTCCCATTCTAACAAAGAAGAGGTATCATGTGATGAGTTAGATGATTGCCAATGAGACGAAGGAGAAGCCTGCTTGTGTACCTTAAATGGACTCTCTATTAATGTGTTATCTAAAGAAGATAATCTTATCTTAGATATCATTGATCAATTGGATGACTCCAAAAAGAGGTAAATGATGGAGAAGTATATCAAGCTTACTAAAAGTAAGAAAAAATCTTTTGATGAGGATGACGAAAGGTTTGACCCAAGCCCGTATTCGTTACAAAAGATTTTTGATAAAGTTAACAATCGCCATAAGGAGCCTACTCTCAAAGAGTTGCAGGGATTAATTATTAATCTTCAAGCTAATAGTGATGCTAGGGAAGTCGATATTACTGATCTTAAAAAAGAGATCAAGCAGATTTAAAAGGACAAAGGACATTCGCTGGTTTAAAGGCAGGGATGATAAAGGTAAAGATAAGATGGAAAACTCTAATTCGCCTATTATTGATGAAGGTGAAGGGAAGATTTTGAAGATGAAGTCCGTGACTTAGCTACTCACGACAGGCTAGTAATCCCAGGAGAATCTAGTTCGAAATGATTGAAAATCAATTTAATTAATAAGATTATCACTCAAAAGTGGTATGTGAAGATTACTATCCTTATTAAAGATGAATTCTCAGTTACTACTAAAGCCTTGATAGATTCAGGAGCAGACTTAAATTGTCTGCCTGAAGGTTTAGTTCCATCTAAATATTACTCAAAAACAGCTCAAATGCTGAGTACTGTTGATGGTAGCCAATTGCATATCGATTATAAATTGTCAGATGCAGTGGTGTGCAACAATGGGATTTATTTTGAAACTACATTCCTTTTAGTTAAAAATATGGCTCAAGCAGCTATTTTGGGTACACCCTTTATTAGTTTGTTTTTCCCGATATCTATTGATCATAAGGGGATAAGTACTAATAAGGAGGGGATAGAAGTCCGGTTCGATTTTATTTCATAACCTCGATATCAAGGAATCAACCATTTGCTTAAACGCAAAGAAGATTTTCTATTCTTTCTCAAACAAGAGTTAGAAATCAAGAAGATTGAATAACATCTAAAGTTTAAGCTTAAAGTTAAAGCTTATTGAGAGGATTTAACTAAAGAGATATGTTCTACGGATCCTACTGCTTTCTGGAATAGGAAAAAGCATGTCATCACTTTACCTTACATAGAAGGATTCAATGAAAGGCTTATTACTACTAAAGCTAGGCATATTCAATTGGATGAGAGGTTTCTTAAGCTTTGTTGAGAGAGATTAATGATCTCTTAAAAAAATGATTAATAAAGAAAAGTTACTCACCACGGTCATGCTCTGCGTTCTACGTGAAAAAAATGCAGAAATAGAAAGAGGAGTTCTAAGGCTGGTGATTAACTATAAACCTTTAAATAAAGTTTTGAGATGGATCAGGTATCCAATTCCAAACAAGAGGGATTTGTTAAATAGATTGCTTAAAACAAACGCCTTCTCAAAATTCGATATAAAGAATGGATACTGGCACTTCCAGATTAAAGAAGATAAATATAAAACAACGTTTACAGTGCCATCTGGACATTACGAATAGAATATTCTGGGTTTTGGTCTTAAAAATGCGCCATCAAAGTTTCAAAACATCATGAACGAGATCTTTAATCCATTTATGGATTTTATGATCGTTTATATTGATGATGTCCTAGTTTTCATAAAGGATATTGCTCAGCACTGGAAACACTTAAACGTGTTCAAAACAGAAGGTCTTGTGGTTTCGACTAGCAAAATGCAATTGTTCCAAACCAAGATAAGATTTCTGGGATTTGAGATTTCACAAAGGCAAAATATCCCGATTGATAGCTATTGCCTTCTCTAACAAATTTCAGAATAAAATCTTGGATCAAAAGCAACTCCAAAGATTTATGGGAAATGTCAATTATGTTAGAGATTTCTACAAAAATTTGGCGAACGATGCTGCCCCTTTATGCAAACGGTTAAATAAAAAGCCTACGCCTTGGACAGATGAATGTACCCTGGCGATTAAAAAGATCAAGTCTCGGGTGAAATTTTTGCCATGTTTACAGTTCTCTGACCCCGATGCTCCTAAAATTGTCGAAACTGATGCTTTTGACAAAGGCTATGGAGGCATTCTCTAAAGAAGTCTTAGTTTGTTTTGTTTCAGGAAAATGGGATGATGCACAAATAAACTACCCTACTATTAAGAAGGGAATATGTTCTATAGTTCTGTGTATTGATAAATTTCAAAGAGATTTCTTAAATCAAAGATTCCTTCTCAGAGTTGATCGTAAATCAGCTAAAGAAGGATGTTAAAAACGTCGCTTCTAAACAAATATTTGCTCGGTGGCAAGCGTTGTTATCAAGTTTTGATTTTAATATTAAGTTCATTAAAGGAGACTCAAATTCTTTGCCAGACTTCCTAACTAGAGAATTCTTGCAGGATATCCCTAATGTTTGTGTATTGAATCTTGACAGGTCTCAGCTAAACCAGCAATGGAGAGAACCACTTATGAATTTCTTAAAGGACAATCATCAGGTTCTAAAAAGCAGAGCAACAAAGGAAAGGCTCCTGAACTTAAAGTTCAGATGAATTCTAAATATATCGATACCATGATCAAAGAGGTAGTTGATATAGAAGATGTTGATGCGGTTAGATCTCCGGAGCAAGTAGCAGATCTTTATGTCTTACTCTCATGATTTGTCGATGTACCTTCCTAAAACCAGGGAGTTTTTCGAAAAAATTCTGGTGGAAACTGGCTCTATTAAAGTTTCCCATAAGCCAAGGGATCGTTACAATCTGACTTTCTCTACTGTTAAGATCTTAAAGGTCTTACGTCCTTGTGATTGGGTGGGTGACTTGAGGACTCGTAAGTTTTTTGAAACAAAATCTATGATTCCTAAATATTTCCATTATTTTGATTGTACTAGTTTGGGAAAAGTTTTTATACTATCAGAATGAGCATTATACCCATAGCTGGTTTCTTCACCCTAAATTTCCTAAAACCATCAAATACCAAGATTTTGTCCCCATAGCTTTTGTTTCAGAATGCCCCCATAACTTTTGTCAGAAGCATCAGTTTCGACAATTTTAGGAGCATCGGGGTCAGAGAACTGTAAACATGGCAAATATTTCACCCGAGACTTGATCTTTTTAATCGCCAAGGTACATTCATCTGTCCAAGGCGTATGCTTTTTATATAGCCTTCTGTATAAAGGAGCATCATCGTTCGCCAAATTTTTGTAGAAATCTCTAACATAATTGACACTTCCCATAAATCTTTGGAGTTACTTTTGATCCAAGATTTTATCCGAAAATTTGTTAACGAAGGTAATAGCTCTATCAATTGGGATATATTGCCTTTGAGAAATCTCAAATCTCAGAAATCTTATCTTGGTTTGCAACAATTGCATTTTGTTAGCCGAAACCACAAGGCCTTCTCTCTTAACGGCTGTTTTGAACACGTTTAAGTTTTTCCAGTGTTGAGCAATATCCTTTGAGAAAACTAGGACATCATCAATATAAACGATCATAAAATCCATAAATGGATTAAATATCTATTTTGAAACTCTGATGGCGCATTTTTAAAACCAAAACCCAGAACATTCCATTCGTAATGTCTAAATGACACTGTAAACGTTGTTTTATATTTATTTTCTTCTTTAATCTAGATTTGCCAGTATTCACTCTTCATATCGAATTTTGAGATGACGTTTGTTTTAAGCAATCTATTTAACAAATCCCTCGTGTAGAATTGGATACATGATTCATCTCAAAACATTATTTAGAGGTTTATAGTTAATCACCAGCATTGGAACTCCTTTTTCTATTTCTGCATCTTTTTCCACGTAGAACGCAGAGCATGACCACAGTGAGTAACTTTTCCTTATTAATCCTTTTTTTAAGAGATCATTAATCTCTTCTTGACAAAACTTAAGAAACCTCTCATTCATTTGAATAGGCCTAGCTTTAATAGGAATAAGCCTTTCATTGAATCCTTCTATGTAAGGTAAAGAGATGACAAAGAATAGAAAATCTTCTTTGCGTTTAAGCAAATGGTTGATTCCTTGATATCGAGATTCTGAAATAAAATCAAACCGGACTTCTATCCTCTCTTTATTAGTAATTATCCCCTTATGATCAATAGATATCGGGAAAAGTAAACTAATAAAGGGTGTACCCAAAATAGCTGCTTGAGCCATATTTTTAACTAAAAGGAAACAAACTCCATTGTTGCACACCACTGCATCTGACAATTTATAATCGATATGCAATTGGCTACCATCAGCAGTACTTAGCATTTGAGCTGTTTTTGAGTAATATTTAGAGGGAACTAAACCTTCAGCCAGACAATTTAAGTCTGCTCCTAAATCTATCAAGACTTCAGTAGTAACTGAGAATTCATCTTTAATAAGGATAGTAATATTCACATACCACTTTCGAGTGATAATCCTATCATTTAAATTGCTTTTCAATCCTTTCAAACTAGATTCTCCTGGGATAACTCGCCCGTCGTGAGTGACAAAGTCATGCACTTCATCTTCAAAATCTTCACTCTCACCTTCATTAATAATAGGCGAATTAGAGTCTTCCATCTTATCTTTACCTTTATCATCCCTGCCTTTAAGCCAGCGAATGTCCTTTTCAATCTGCTTGATCTCTTTTTTAAGATCATTAATATCAACTTCCCTAGCATCACTATTAGCTTGAAGATTAGTAATTAATCCCTGCAACTCTTTAAGAGTAGGCCCCTTATGGCGATCGTTAACTTTATCAAAAATCTTTTGTAACGAATACTGGCTTAGGTCAAACCTTTCGTCATCCTCATCAGAAGATTTTTTCTTACATTTAGTAAGCTTGATATACTTCTCGATCATTTGCCTCTTTTTGACAGAGTCATCCAATTGATCAATGATATTTAAGATAAGACTATCTTCTTTAGATAACACATTAATAGAGAGTCCACTTAAGGCACACAAGCAGGCTTCTCCTTCGTCGCATTGGCAATCATCTAACTCATCACATGATACCTCTTCTTTGTTGGAATGGGAATTAAGAAAGAGATCAAGTAGATTAAAAAAGACATTCGCTGGCTTAAAGGCAGGGATGATAAAGTTAAAGGTAAGATGGAAAACTCTAATTCACGTATTATTAATGAAGGTGAGAGTGAAGATTTTGAAGATGAAGTCCATGACTTTGCCACTCACGATAGACGAGTTATCCCAGGAGAATCTAGTTCGAAAGGATTGAAAATCAATTTAATTAGGATTATCACTCAAAAGTGGTATGTGAAGATTACTATCCTTATTGAAGATGAATTCTCAGTTACTACTGAATCCTTGATAGATTCAGCAGCAGACTTAAATTGTCTGGCTGAAGGTCTAGTTCCCTCTAAATATTACTCAAAAACAGCTCAAATGCTGAGTACTGCTGATGATAGCTAATTGCATATCAATTATAAATTGTCAGATGCATTGGTGTGCAACAATGGGGTTTGTTTTGAAACTCCATTCCTTTTAGTTAAAAATATGGCTCAAGCAGTTATTTTGGGTACGCCCTTTATTAGTTTTTTTTTCCGATATCTATTGATCATAAGGGGATAAGTACTAATAAGGAGAGGATAGAAGTCCGGTTTGATTTTATTTTAGAACCTCGATATCAAGGAATCAACCATTTGCTTAAACGCAAAGAAGATTTTCTATTCTTTCTCAAACAAGAGTTAGAAATCAAGAAGATTGAAGAACATCTTAAAGATGAAAAGTTTAAACTTAAAGTTAATGTTTATCAGGAGGATTTAAGCAAAGAGATATGTTCTACGGATCCTACTGCTTTCTAGAATAGAAAAATGTACATAGAAGGATTCAATGAAAGGCTTATTCTTACTAAAGCTAGGCCTATTCAAATGAATGAGAGATTTCTTAAGCTTTGTCAAGAAGAGATTAATAATCTCTTAAAAAAAGGATTAATAAGGAAAAGTTACTCACCATGGTCATGCTCTGCGCTCTATGTGGAAAGAGCTGCAGAAATAGAAAGAGAAGTTCCAAGGCTGGTGATTAACTATAAACCTCTAAATAAAGTTTTGAGATAAATCAGGTATTCAATTCCTAACAAGGGGAATTTGTTAAATAGACTGCTTAAAGCAAACGTTTTCTCAAAATTCGATATGAAGAGTGGATACTGTCAAATCCAGATTAAAGAAGAAGATAAATATAAAACAACGTTTACAGTGCCATTTGGACATTACGAATGGAATGTTCTGGGTTTTGGTCTTAAAAATGCGCCATCAGAGTTTCAAAACATTATGAACGAGATATTTAATCCATTTATAGATTTTATGATCGTTTATATTGATGATGTCCTAGTTTTCTCAAAGGATATTGCATTGGAAAAAAATCAATAGTTCAACCATCTAATTGATAAAATTGAAAGGTGAATCACCAATGTGGAATATGTCAGATAGTTTAGGATAGTGAAACGTATTTATTAAGCTAGCAGAATCCAAGTGTGTACTAGTTTTGCATTAGCAAGGTCGTACTCCTGTTATATTTTCATATTGATTACATGTAGATGTTTTATTAAAGTTTGTCTTGAATCTCTTTTTTTTCCTGCCATCATGTGAGAACTTGAGCTGGTTATACTCACTAGGAAATTTCACTTGTAGTCTTAAGTCTGAAGATATACTTTAGTGGAATTGGGACCTTCACTACAGCTTGGGGAAACACTTGACCTGTAATTAAGTGAGAGGATGTCACTTCTAATGGGGACTTATATATACCAATTCTACATGGAATTCTGCATTAGAAAGAACAAGAACAAGCAATTGATGGTAGAATTTGATTCCCTTCAATGAACACACAAAGATTCAACAATTTCATTACATTCAACAATCTCATTACATTCAAGTGCCCCTTTATATTTTTCAGGTAAAAAACTTTTTTCATAATTGAACTGGAGTCAAATCATCACTGAACGATTTTTTCCATTGTCAACTCATTGAAGCTTCTTTTTCCAACAAAAAAATTAAGATAACTGTCAATCAAGTTTAGTTACTAATAACAGAATGAAAAGGCAGCAAAAATACACACAAAATGAATATGTGGATCTGTCCCAATATAAGTTCTAATATTTAATTGTTAACTTTCTCATCTTCTTTCTAATAACTAAAAAAATTCAATTTAAACCCAAAAATACACCCTCTTTATGGATCTATGATTATCAATAACTAAATTAAAAAAAATTATAAGAACACAGATCTCATCCTAAATAAAAGAATTAAACAGAACCAAATCTCATCTGGCCATGATTGCTAGCGAGGAAGATGGGTCGGGGGAGAGTTTGGAGGAGGGAGTTTCAGATCGGAGGTGGGATACGAGAAGTGAGGCCGTACGGTGAAGGGATGATGAGTTTGGAGGAGACAGTTTAAGAGCGGTGGAATCGGGCAAGGAGGGATTGTATTGAATTTGGGAGGAGTTTTTGGAGTTGCGAGTCTCAGAGCTCAAGCTAGTGAGTGAGGAGAGAGAAATTAAGGGTAAGGGCATTTAAATACATATGTTATTTAACAAAGTAATGCTCTTTAAGAGTAATGCTCTTGAACTGTGCTCTCTCTCTCTCTCTATATATATATATATAATCACAATACTAAATTATTGTTAGTATCCATTATCTGAAAGTATATGAGCTTCACTTCAAAACTAAATCAAGGACTTACCCTTTTAAGGACTTGTTGTGAAGGAACCAACTTTTTCATTGCCTGTTTTACCATAATTCTAGTTGATAATATTTCTTCCAATAAACGAGGTAGTACACCTTTACGAACCTGCACCAATGTATAGTTATTTTTAATAACACTAGACGACATGTAAGATAAGAACAACGAGACAACTCTTATATACCAAGACATAATGAAGGTATGACATAGACACATGGTTAATTTATTCTTTTTACAAAATTAAAAGGAGAAAAAGTTTACATGTCCGGGTAAATTGTCAACGCCTACAAACAGAACAGGATGAGCAGAAGAAAAATGAATTTCACTAATTGACATCAATGTTTAGGAGATTAAAGAATATCAGTTTTCAGATGAAGTAATGTAAATTTGCCCTTAGCAACAATATATTATTTTGCATAAATTTTTTCTACTCTATTAATTGTGTTGCCCCTAATATTATCCCAAAAAAGATGAAAACACGTTACATGTTAAAAAAAACTACACTAAAAGTCTAAAAGAGCTCAGAACTACCTCACGTACGTTTAATTAAATCTATACATTTCTATATCCTCTTAAAATTATGTTCAATTAAACCACCCTACAAGGGAAAGCTTGTATATGCATCTTAATTTATGAAAGACTTCAAATTACATTAACCTCGAGCAATCCAGTAACCCCATAAATAAGAAAACATCCATATCAATACCGAATAACTGCATGCAATTCACTATGGAGGCAAAACACATAACTCTTAAGTACTTGAATCAGTTTCAACAAAAGCCTAAATTAAATTTGTAATGCTTCTCAGTTGTCACCATTGATGCTCTATTTTCTTTTCTTTTTTATATAAGATAAAAACCTAAGCCACTGAATAATCACCAAAAGGAGAAGAACAAAAAGGAGAGAAGAAATAAAAAGAAGAAAACTGCATGTTATAAATTCAAGACACTGTCTGAATAAGTTTGTATATAAAAATTATTACCTTTGAAGGAACATACATAACACCATTTGGGGTAAGCAATATTTCATGTTTTAAGTCCAGCAGAACATTTGAATCTGGTGAATATGAACTCACACCGAGTGTATCCGACTTTGAAGGTTTAACTTTTCCCAGGCATGTAGAGAAGCAGAGATTGTATGCGATTATCATTGATGGATAGAGTGACTGAAAATCTAATACAACAACTGGATCTGCATAAAAACCCGATTCTGGCTCCATTACAAGAGGAAGGCATTCCATTGCGGGTTGAGAAGCAACCTAATTAATAGAGAGCTCATATAAGTAATCAAGAATTTATTCGGATCAAAATGAAAGCATATAAAAACATGAATTCAACAGTTAGAACATAGTGAATTAGGAATGTGATAAAATCTGCAATAAAGCTACATACAGTAGAAATAGATGGTAAATATTCAACAAATGGCACAAAAGGCAATTCTATAAGAGCATCTTTTCTAGTCATAGCACATAAAGATGATTTTATAAGAAACTCTCAAAATGATGGAAAAGTTTAAAGACAATACAGAACCATTTCAAACATGGTTAGAACCAAAGGAACAACATTTGATCAAATGGAGATACAACATATTGAACAATATCTCCCAGAGGATCCCAAAGCTATCCATACATATATGTGATACCCTGGAATTGCTTTCTAGAAGGTACCGTAAGTCGCACATTCCTTAATAGAGAAAATAAGTTAACAAGTTCATTCCGGTGACATGTTATCAAAGAAGAAAATTTCAAAGTCAAAAAGGCAACACTTAATGACAACTACAGTGGACTAATCAGGTCAATAGATTCCTGCATGTTAAATCTTTTGTGCTACTTGTACAGTATATCAGTACTAACCCATAGTATTAATTACTTGCAGCCAAAAATCGGACATGTGATCCCAAAAGTTACATTAATATTGACCATGCAAGAGATTTAATTAATATGTCCATATTAGATTTAATGATATGATTGTCGTACCCATTTAAAATTTCTCTTGGTCATTAAAAAAAATAAAGCAAAGAGAACTTTAAACACAACAGGACTTTTCAGCCTAGGGTCTGCAGATTGACTTTCTGATGTGCCTATTACCATTGAGGAAATACACATCAAACAGCTATAAGTTAATATCAGCAGGAAGAAAGAAGGGGAGGGGGGATTGACTTATGAAACCAGAAAATAATCAAAATAATCAAGCAACTATAAGCACACTAAATTCAAACAGCATATATTTTACATAAAGAACAAACAACAAACAAATGGCCGACGATATCGAACTCTCAATACAGAAGATTAGGATGCTTGTAGTAAATTGTTCAGGTAAACTAACATAAGAAAGCTGCAACTAACATAATGTGATATTAGTACTAGGTATTTTATGCAGGGCAGCAGAAACCTGTTGGCTCCCAGGTGCAATAGCAAGATAGTTCTGTGTATGTGCCAATCTCAGTAACATAGATTCAACACGATACTGTGAACCTCGAGAAAGAACTGAGAAGAAGTCAATGCCAAAGACACGAGCAAGTTCTGATGTTCGATTTATCTGTGAAGCACACACAATATGAAGGGAACTACATAAGTTGAGAGGTGAAAAAGAAAAGTATATTAAAAGAAAAGAAGAAATTGGTAACTTCTATCCAACTGTTAGAAGACAACAGGCACACATATTTTATTCTCTTAATCAATCAAAAAAGAAATTGCATCAGTATTTCAACTAAAATATGGGTTTCTTAAGACACAATTGTTTTGTTCCTAATAATAGAACACGTCCAAGTGTGAATATAACAACACTACAGTCTATTGAAAGATAAACAAAATAATTGTGTTCGAATTACTTTCCCCTAGTACCTTGAGAAAACCAGAAATGTATCTGTACATATCGATGTTAAAAATGCATATGTTAAAATACCTCTTCTGAAGATTTAACAGCTAAGAAGCAAGGATTCTTTTGTAGGTTAGCGAATCCCTGAATCAGTGTCAGGAATTCTTCTTAATTATTTTAGAGGCTTTTTCCATAGTTTTTCTAATGATAACATCTACAAATATCACTAATAGTATACTATAATAGTTAATAACTTAATATAAGGTTTTATATATTAATACTATCTATGGAATTAGTTTAAAAATTAATTAGTATATATTTCCTAAATTCCTAGATAGTATTAGTACATAAAACTTTTGTGTTACTTGAATTGTTTTTTTTATACATTTCAACATGAATTAATATTTATTAGTATTGAAATTTTATGCATAAATCCATATATAATTATATGTATATAAAAAATCTGTTAATATATAAATATGTGCTGAATTTCAATTTTTTCGAGATTTGCCGAATTTCTGTATGGCAAACCTGAGTCCTTGTTTCTTAGTTTAACATGTAAAAAACTAAAAAACTAATTAGCAAAGAGACAATTCAAAGACCTAAAGTGAATATGATCAAAAACGCTGGCATTTATGAGATAAAGTAGATTACAGTCACCGGGAGAGAGAGAGAGATTGCTTACACTAAATAACCACAATAGATATTTAACAGTATCCCTACAATTATTTGTGAGAAATAGTCAAAAAGTGGCTTTCTTTCTCTCATGACACTCCAAAACATTTTTCTCATTTTGGCCTTTTACTAGCATCTCATACCCAGATACTGTACTCCCATTTTGATTCAGATGACTACTCAATTGCTACTAAATCAAGTCTTTCAATCCTCCACAGTAATATTGTTGTAAATAATTTCAATCCTATACACTATCAGTACTTTTTACTTTATTCTTTACTATATTGTCAAGGAATTTCCCTTTTGCCTTTCCTCGTTTTTGGATTTAAGAACTGCACTTAAGAAACAAGCTAAATCTTGAAAAAATTCAATTAATTGTCTGCTTTAGATAACAGTTGACATTCCACCATCTTGTGAAGACCCAAAGGAATTGAAAGATTCATACTTGGACTTTTTCTACCCTCTGTTCAATCTTTCCTGCTCTTCCACCACAGGAAAACCAACTAACAATTAATTACTTTGTAACGTGCACACTTCATGCATTGATAACATGGGCCCATATACCTTTTAGTCTATTTCATTCACCCACTTTGTTATATCTATTTTTCTCTAACACACAAGTAGGTACTAAATTCACTCTATTATATATATATATATATGTATATATATATATATATATATAAGATTAAATACATGGGTCCACATCTCTTTCTCCCCTATATATATTTACTTATTTGGGCAGGCAAATGCATCTATGGGCAGGAAAATGCATCAAAATATAAATAAGCATCGGAAGATCCATAGTATATTTGCATACTTGATTGGTTGGTTTAAGAGTTTTATGCTAGATGACAACCTAAGAGAAATTTGGGTGTAGGGAGCTTTTAAAAATTGGTGAAAAAGATTTACAAACTATTTGAAACAAAAAGGAGTTAGATATTATTATCAATCCTTTTTATATTATTGACACCCCACCCTCCAAAAAAAACACATAAAAAATGATAACCAAAATAGCTAGATCATTTGCATACTTACCATATCAAGTTGAGTTATTATCTGAAGGTTCAACTTTGCTCTCTCCATGACATATTCGATACAGCGATATTTCGCTCGTCCAGGGCCACTAGAAAACCATCTTGTCAGTACTTTGCAAGGGATAAATGGAATCTTTCGCCTCAAGACTTCTTCAGCTACAGCTTCAGCTGAGTACATATTAAGCTTAACTTCACTGCGGACCAATCGCCAAACATTTAGGACAATTCTACCGCTAACATGGACACCACTCGCATGAGTTCGACCCCATTCATCCTCAATAATTGCATCTTCAAGCACAACAGAGTCAGCAACCGCAGATTCGGGAAGTGCATCACTTATTATTCCTTTCGCAGGGACATCTGAATCTCTACCGAGTACATTGGTTTGAGATGGTGTGCGAGATATTTTATTAAGTAAACCAATTCCAAGATGTGCAGCCCTTTCAGCAAGAAATCCAAGGGAACCGCTTTGAATATCCCATCCCATTAATATATCTGGATCAAAAGAACAAATGATCTTTATAAAATGGTTGAACAAGTGCTGCTCTTCAGACAAAACCAAGACCTTGCAACCAGCTATTCCATCAAGATTTCTGCAGATTGAGCACAGCATGAGAAGGGAAGAAAATAGTAATTTATTAGGTGAAAAGTATAATGGTATAACAAAATGCATCAATTATTTATGGCATGCCACTGAGCAGCTCACATGACGAGTATCATGAAGTTAAGTTAAGTGTCACCCGAACACATAAAAATGCCAAATGTATACCGGAGCGACTTAGTTTACCCTTTCAATATTGATTTATCATATTATGTCATTCAAACTTTCCTTAATTAGATCAATTTGTCGTTCTAAATTTGATTTTCATTACAATTGGATAAAGTTTTTTTTAATTCACAATTAAGTCTTTCAATTTTTGTTTTACAATCATGTCACTTTAATATTAGGAATATCATGTGATAGTTCGATGATTTGTCAATATAAACAATCCTCTCTCTTGTTTAAAAATATAGAAGATTTTTCTTAGATTATTTCTTTAAATTTTGTCACAACAAACACAATTTCTATCTCACCCTTCTTCTTGTTGAATATATGAAATGCCTCCTTTGTACGCGTATGCAGGATATCTTGTGCTCATTTGTTTGTTCATTGTCCGATAGCTTGGCAGTTGTGGTGTTGTTTGTTTAGTGTGTTTGCTGAATGTTGGATTTGTCCCTCTTCCGGGGATGGTCCTCTTATATAGATTCAAGTGTCTTGGCAGCATGAATAATAGGAGGATTCTTCAAAGATGTGCTTGTTTTGCCATTTTGTGAAGAGTTTGGAATCGAAAGGAATATTAGGTTAGTGGGGAGTTTCACTGAAAGGAATGGAATGGTAGGTTTGTGGGGGAGTTTGGATCGAAAGGAATGCCATAATTTTTGGTAGCTGGACAATGAATATTAATTTTTGTTTTGGGGTAGAGACTGTAGAGTGTCTTGTTTTGCTTCTCTTTGGGCTCATTCTTTGGGAGCTTTTTGAATAATTTCTTTGTTAGATTTTCATAGAGATTGGCGGGTGGTGCACCCTAATGCCATGATTTTTTTCCATTTAGTTTTCTATTGGTTTCATTTGGGTGGACTTCCTGTCCTCCACATGCTTTGTAATCAGTTATCAGTTCAGAAATGAATTTTTTTTATCTAAAACAATACATATAATATGGTTAGGAAAGTAGTAGACATTTAGTATTGGCTTCGAAATATATTGTCGGGATAAAATTTGTGGAAGATAATTGTAAATTTATTCTGACTCGTGAATATTAACTTTGGTATGATATTATAGTCAGATTTACATTTCCGTTAAAAAGGATTACAGGGCTAGTTTAATAGTTCCCATTGTGGCAAAATTGTGGATTTTAATAAATAGCAAATGGAAGGTAAAAAATAAAAGTTAAACCCACAAAAGGGTTGCGCTGAATTCCCAATTTCTGAACAATCAGATTCATCTATTTGAAATAATCATGTAGCAGATGAACATAAAACTACAAGATCCATGACTTCAAAATTTGAAACTTCAGATGCCCAAGTAGAGCTGATCTTCAGAAATTACCAAGATAATGTTGACTCTCAAAAATCATTGAATATCAATAGATAGATACAAGGTCCTTATTAGCCTTAAAGTTATAAAATAAGACTAAACATGATCCTAGACATGATTATATAATTTCCAAAGAAAAACTAGGCATACCTTTGAACATGTCCAGTATCACTACGTAAAAGGCAATAAGTGTCGATTACCAAATCATCATCTTCAAGAATAACAAGTATTATAAAATTAATGGCATCTAATCGAGGGTCTGGTCGGAAATCTCCCCTAGATGCTGCTTGAACCTGTCAACATTGTCCCACTGAAGTATTAGATGAAAAATATATTTCTTGCTGAAGTACAGTATATACTCACAAGAAAGGCTAATAACCAACTAGGGCTCCAAAGTTTGATATCAACAAACAATCCAAGCTCCAACGCTAACATACATTGATAATTATATCCAGGTAATAGATAGAAGAACTCAATCAGTCACTAACTTCTATAAAATAAAGGAAACTAGAGAAAAAAACAACAGCAATAAACAAAACGCACATTGCAAATAAGTATGATAACTCATAAGGCACAAGTGAGTAGTATACTATAGAATTCATCAACATAACAGTAGAAAACAATAACATTCTGACATACACTTTCTTATGTATTTGGGATGTTGCCCAAACGTTCAATAGCTTTCCTTAAATTGTTCTTTCGAATGGTCGATTATATGTAGTTGGGAGGGGGGGGGGCATTCTTTGGCACATGGTGGGTAGCAAGCAGTTTGGAACACCTAGCCACTGGCCCAAGAAGAGCACGATTTGGACAATTGTCAAGTTTTTAGGCACTCATCAAGGGCATTAAGCAATGCCTGGATGGCTGCTTGACACTAGACTGTCAGAGAACAACAAATTTATTATTTTATCAAAAAAAAAAAAAAATATATATATATATATATAAGCTGGAAAATTTTGACCATATATTAAATTAACCTCTCACTCATGAACTCATCTGGGTTACACGAGGATAACACGTGACCTACTATACACAGGTTAAGGTCATAGAATTATGGGAAAAGAAAAATATAAACTTAAACAAATTATATTAGTAATTAGTCAAATAAAGAATTTGGCAAATAAGACTGACAAGAAAAGTTCCACCATAAAATTTGTCAAGATGTAAAACTCCACAAATGTAGGACATAATGACATTAGGAGAAGCAACCACCACTACCTCTATACTTAACACTGTTAGCTGCTGTCCGCCACCAACACTTGCAGGATCCCGAAATCCGATCTGGCTTATTGGAGTAAGCTTTGGTCTCCCATCTGGACCAGATATCTGAGAAAAATCTTCTGAGCAACCAGTGTTTTGTTTCATATTTAAAATATTACCATCAGTCTGCAATATTTTTGTTGCATCATTATAAAAAGGCTGCAATTCAGCATTATGACTTCCCTGATTTTGCTGATTTACTTGATCTACAACAAAATCCTCATCAGGTTTAGAGCCAGATTCCATTAAAGGCTCACTACAAGCATCAGCTTGTGAACCTTGTGAATCCATCAGATTGCCAGATGAACCTGCAAGAACTCCAACTCTTGATACTAATTTCAAAATTCAAATCCCAAATATCCCAAAGAAAATCATCAATATAATTTTCCTCTTGCATGTTGAGGACTAGATTTACATCTTCTCTTACTATATCTAATATTACACACCAGAGGAAAACAACAACAACAACAACAACAACAAGAAAAATGGCATTCCAAATAGCTGAAATTTTTTCATGGTATACTCATTTTCTTATCCCAGAAAATACCTGTGCCATCCTGTAAAAGCCATCTCTTAACACCATCTGTCGATGGGGGAGAAATTGCAGGGGTCAACATGTATAAATAGGAACCATCATTTTGAAAGTAAGTAGGGACACCCATGATCCCTTCTTGCTGATGATTAAAGTCTTCTGCTATAGATCTAACATCCTGAAATTCTTGTCCTTCTATGCAGTCACGTACAAAGAATGGGAGGCAGTCATCTAAAAGTTTATTTTGAACTGCATGCAGAAAAATATAAGTTTAAAAAGAGAAGTACACATAAAGAGAAGGTCAAACATGGAACAAAAGACAGAAATCATATCAGTAGTTTACTGAGGTTGTTTGGCATCTAGGTAGAACTAAGATATCGGATTAAAAAAAATAAAAATAAAAACCTTATACATTGTTCATCTTCATGAATGACATGAACAAAGTAGATTTTTCAACTAAAATTAACAGCTATCACGTAAGATCCAAAACAATATAAGTGAAACCTGATGTTGCTTCATATTTTTGATCAGTAGGACATGGGTAGTTAAGTATAGCAGATGAAACTGGAGCATTTCCAGATATTCCATTTGTCCAGTGTTGCACAGGGGGTTTCTTGTAGAAACCCATACCAATGAGTTCCATTGAATTCACTTCCGTATTCGCAACCATGGATATCAAACTATCAGACCCAAGTACACAATCTTCACAATTTGTATTTTCACAGCATCCAATTTGAGCTGCAGAATTTTGATTCTCAGTCTCAGAGTTGAGCAACTTTGGTATGTTTTTAATTTGTCCATGCATTGAAAAGGGACCATGAAATCTGTTTCCTGATCTTACATTTGCTGCAGTGACCACCAAATCATTAATTCCTTCAAAAGAATGAGAACTTCTATAATCAGAGACACTCGTTGGAAAAGAGCGAGTATTGCAAGAAACCAAAGGCAATTTTCCGTATTTAGAACAAATTGAGTTGTCAGGTTTAACATCACAAGCCTCCTCTGATTCAGATTTTGCTTCAAACATATACCTCTCACAAATTTCTGTTTGCTCATTAGAGAGCGGGGACCTGCATTTAGGAGGCTTTTTGTCTTGACTGTTGTCACCCCCTTTTGTGCAGAGAGATGAATCTTTTTTCCAGTCCTTAAAAGGAACTTTACTATGAGGAGTCTCACATTCAGGTGGCTCAACCCGGTAGCACCGCTTTCTCCTCATCAAATCCCGCATAGAGGATCCAAACGTTGTACTTGCTTCTTCTGAGCATCCCAAATCTTTGTCCGCATCCCCCATTGCAACACTGCAACATTGATTAGTCTCATTTCCTCCCCCAAAACCAGTTACAATTCCATCTTTATGTTCTTTATTACTTCTAACAGTCAGGTTGGAACTTTTAGGTTGTATAGCATCATTCACCTTTTCATTCAAGGAAAAAGGTAGAGAGCTTCGTAAAACTCTTTTCCTTTTGTGCTTAGTACTGCTTGAGCCAAAATCATGTTGTACATTGGTTTGCAATGACTTCTCAGATTCACTGTTCATCTCTATTTCAGTGGATTTAGTAGCACATGGAATTAACATCTGATCATCACTGGAGTCATCCACCTGGGGAATTGTTTTCTTTGATGACTTTTGGCAATGATTAATGGACTGAGACACATTTCCTTTTAAACCTTCAAAGTCAATTGAATTCTCAACACAATCAAGAATGTCCCGACACTCTTGTTGGGATTGACTCTCATAATCCATATTAGCTTTCTCTAAAACCTTCTCCATGGTTGTTGCAGGCAATAAGGGACTCAAAATGGTGTCACGAGCAAGTTCATCATCAGAGTTTATATCTTCTGCAGCTTGAGAAGATGCAAGCCACTTTAGAAGCATCAAGGCTTCCTGATCTGCAGCCTTCAAAAACATTGATTGCTGATTAAATAATGCATCAGGGAAAACAAAAACTATTTATTAGAGACACAGTGGTGATAGTAATAACCACGCATATACACATGAGCAAAACAGACACTATATGATTCTTCTAGATGGCCTAAATACCCTATATTACAATATATTGGAGAATGCAATGTCATCATTGAGAAGCAAGTTAAGCAACCTGCCATGTTTGAGAGCAATACCTTCAAGCACTTCAATCGAGAAAAAGAGATCCCTGATATCACCTTTGCAGAATTTGGTTAGCAAAGTAAAAGTTTAATATCTTTGGTGGATAAAAAACTTGTGAGGAGCACAACAAAGGTAAGCATGAAATGAAAAACCACAGAGGCTAACTCTTGGGTGATGCAGAATCCAGACAACTATAATGCAACTGTGCTTTTTATCCACTACTTTGGGATTGTCACCTAAAACAAGAAAAGTTTTGTTTCACGGAACCTGAACGTGGTAAGCTATATACCTTAAAACATGGTGCAGTATTATGGGTAGCTTTCAAAAAATATATGGTCAAAATGATTTGAGGTTTCTCAATATACAGACATTCAGCAGAAAACTCAGCACAAGAAGCACCTTGCAGCATAAAAATCATTGGCAAAATTGAACTCCATTAATTGATCTATAAGGGAAATGTTTTTCCACACCACCAGTTGGTACTGACAATGAAAATTTGCATTTTAATATCATACTAGGTGCACAAAAGGTTGTACATTACTTTAATAATAACAATTCAAACAATATCAGTTTCCCTTGTGTAATTCAGTGTGTACAACCATACATATATCACGCTATCAGCAAACATTAAGAAAACATATTTTTCAGTCAAAGCAATTAAAAGAGCTTAACAATACATAGAGTTTGGTGTTTCTGTATTTCCAATAGCATACCAACAACTTAAGCGAATGACAGAATCAGGAATGTAGAAATCTTCATTAAAAAATATTTTTAAAAATCCAACAAAATAAAAGCAGAAAACATACTAAAACATAATCAACTTCTCTCATTTCATATTCCAAGTGGGTCCCACTTAAGAAAGATAAAGTATGAAATAACTAAATAGTACGAAAGTAATTAAACACTGATAAAGTCCCGCAATTAGAAGTCCTATCATTTTCATTGATATTTGTAAGCAGATGTTAGTAATGTTAGTACCAAAACATGTAAATGTTAGTAGCATAACATGCCTTAGGTTTAAACCATTTCATGTTTTCCAGTTATCCTCCTTTTATCAGGCATACATTTGTGTATATATATACCAATCAATGTAATAGAGAAACTTAACTTGAATAAAAGAAATCTTAACTCAGGTTCTTAATTTCTACATGGTATCAGAGCCTGCTTCTTTTCCCATAAGCTTTCTGTCTTTTTCCTTCTTCTCTTTCTGCTGCCGTTCCTAAGTTTCAATCAGAAAACTAGTTGAACAATTTGATATAGAGAAATTGATATCATAATTGGGCTACCTGTTACTGGACGACCAACACAGAACTTTCAATTTTCCGACCCACTGCAGCACAAGCCTCCACGCGCACCCACTCGCCAGACCGCCGACGACAAGCGCCTCCTTCTGCTGGCGCGTGAGTTGGAAAAAGCGACTTTTTCCGGCGCGACTTCTTTCGGTCGTTTTTCTCTCCTCTTTCCATCCACAGCGGTCGTTTAGATTGAAACTCAGGTTTGCTTGGTTTTGAGCTTACTGTTGTTCATTTAGCCTTGTGTGTTTACTGTTAATCATTCAAAGCTTCCTTACTGTATTTTCAAAGCTTCCTTTACTGCTATTTGAAGTGGACATGAAGTTTTGATCTTGATTTGGGGATTTGATGAGGAATTTGTATTGCCACCCATAGCAGTACATGGGTCGTATTCCCTCTCTCATGGCTGCAGTATTTACAGAAGTGTATAGTATATGCATTAATTTGTTTTCTTTTTGGAATAACTCTCAGCCTCCTTTGAGCCTTTAAATTATCCTTGTTAATATTCTCTCGGATATTTTTGTTGCTCTAAATTACAGTTTTTTTTCTGTCTATCCTGTGTTTTGGAGTGTTTTACAATCTCTTGATATCATTTGAAAATTTTATTCTCCTTGATATAGATTGTAATCTTGGATAATTCTTGTTGCTCTTATTACCTCACCATGGCCGAATCTGGTTCCATTCATAGTGATGGTTCTAGTGAAATCAATAAAGGGCAATTGATTAGAAATCATCATCTCAATTATGCTTTGGTTCTTAGTCCACTTAAGTTGGATGGAAACAATTATCTAGCTTGGTTACAAGCATGCCGCAACATTTTATCACTGGTACAACAATCATGCCTATTCAAGCTTGTATGGCCTAAGAAGAATGGAGATCTAATAACTCCATGGAAAAAACATGGATTTTTAACTCAATAAAACCCAATTTGAGGAGTAGTTACATGTTTTTAGATACGACATATGAACTTTGGGAGGCCATCTCTCAAACCTTCTCTGTTTCTGGTGATATGTCTAAGGCATATGACATCCGTAAACGAATCCGAGAGCTGGGTCAAGGGGAGAAGCATGTGGCACAATATTTTGCAGAGATTAATGCTCTTTGGCAGGAACTCGATCATTACCGGATTTTTTCAGCCAAATGTCTGGAAGATACAGTTTCTTATCAAAAGTTTGTTAATGAAGATCGAGTTGTTGATTTCTTAGTTGGTTTAAACATTGAGTTTGATCAAGTTCGAGCACAGTTGATCGGTCAGACACCTTTCCCATCACGAGAAGCTCATGCTAGAGTCCAGCAAGAGGAAAGTAGACGTCAGGTGATGGTTCTAAACTTAAATCATGTTGACCGATCAGCCCTGATTGCTTCGTATCCTAAGCATGTCTTCCCCATTCAGTCTCCAGTTGAGAAGGAGTGCCATGAATGTGATTAT
The DNA here is from genome assembly GCA_020205505.1 of Panax japonicus. Classification (NCBI taxonomy): domain Eukaryota; kingdom Viridiplantae; phylum Streptophyta; class Magnoliopsida; order Apiales; family Araliaceae; genus Panax; species Panax japonicus. Next base: position 54,913,947 of record CM035105.1, on the reverse strand, counting down.
TGCGGAGGAAAGAATCATACCAGGGATCGATGCTTTAAACTTTATGAGCGTCCTAAAGGGCGTGGAGGTCACCCCGTCATGGTTGTGGACCCCAAGCCTACATGTCTTCTCCACCACTTTTTGTTGATGCACCCAGTACTTCAGAAACTACTACTTCACTTACTCATGAGGAAATTTCAATTTTTCGCAAATTTTGTTCCAAATCTACTCATTCTCATTATACCTGACAGGTATCTATTCTTGTGCCTTTTTTGTTTAATCAACTTGCACTAGTTGGATTATAGACACAGGTGCCTCCGAACATATGACTGGGTCCTCAAACGTCTTTACTTCATACACGCAAGGTTCGAGTAGCTAACGGTTCCCTGTCTTTTATCTCCAGGCGTGGATCTGTATTTTGTACTCCTTCAGTAACATTATAATCTACAATTCATATTCCTTCGTTTACTGTGAATTTATTATATGTCCAACGTCTCTCTGAATCTCTACACTGTTCAGTAACCTTATTTCCAGATCATTGTATTTTTCATAACTTGGTGACGGGGCAGACAATTGGGAGTGGTAGTGCAGTTAATGGTCTTTATTACCGAGATGTTCCCTCGTCTGATATGTCCTCCACTCAGGCTCTTCACTCTACTTCTAACTCTAGCCTGACCTCTCTTCACCAATGGCATTGAAGCCTGGGACATCCTTCTTTTTCAGTATTGGAGTCTTTATTTCCATCTTTAGTTAAGCAATGTAACAAAACTCAATTTTTGTGTGAACTGTGTGAATTCGGTAAACAGAAACATTCGACCTATTCTGCTATTAACCGTCAGCATTCTAAGCCTTTTGCTATTATCCATACTGATGTGTGGGGACCATCCCGGGTCGTCTCCCATTCTGATTTTAGATGGTTTGTTAGCTTTATTGATTGTCATTCTCCTGTCACTTGGATTTATCTCTCGCGTTCCAAATCTGAGGTATTTGATTGTTTTCATAAAATGATTGAAACCCAATTTAATGCTAAAGTCAAAATTCTCCATAGTGATAATAGTTGTGAATATAGCAACAATCATCTTTTTTTGAATCTTACCTCTCTCAGCATGGCATCATTCTTCAAATCTCGTGTCAAAACTCCAGAACAAAATGGAGTGACAGAAAGGAAAAATCGTCACTTACTAGAGGTTGCCCGCACTCTTATGTTCACCATGGCAACCACTAAATTTGTGTGGGGAGATGCAGTTCTAACTGTTGCATTTCTTATTAACCGCCTTCCTTTTAGAATTTTTGGGAACAAAAATCCTATCTCTTTTCTCAAGCACACAACTAGTCCTTCTCCCACCTCGAGTTTTTGGATGTGTATGCTATGTACATGACAAATCTCCCACTGGGGGCAAATTAGATCCCAAGGCTCTTCGGTGTGTTTTCATTGATTATTCTCCAACCCAAAAAAGGTATAAATGTTATCATCCCCCTTCTAACAAAGTCTTTTGTTACTGAGATGTAACTTTTTGGAAATTATAACCTTTTTATTCTTCATCAGCTTCTCCTCGGGGGGAGAATGTTATTAATAAGGAAAAGCTTCCTTCTTAGACTGGTATTACAAGTTCTACATTCCTTATTCTTGTTGATAATCCTACATAGGGGGAGTTACATGAGTTTTTAACTATTCCTGTTGTTGCCTCTGATAAATCTACACAAGGGGAGTTACATGAGTCTGAGTCAGAGCCTAAATTGAGGACCTATGTTCGAAAAGGCAAGAATAAGGTCATTGCTTCTGCACCACTACACCAGAACTTGGTCTTGACAATGCTAATGGTGAGAATCCTAACACTACTTGTTCTTCTGATGATACTGACATTCCTATTGCTCTCAGAAAAGGGGTTAGATCTTGTACTCAACATCCTATCTCTAATTTCGTAGCCTATAATAAATTATTTGCATTCTACCACTCCTTTGTTTCTTTGTTGTCTTCAATATCTGTTCCTCAGAGGTGGAGAGAAGCAATCAACAATGAGAATTGGAAACAAACTATGATTGAGGAGATGAATCCCCTAAAAAATAATGATACATGGGAACTAGTTACTCTTCCTTATGGTAAAAAACCAGTTGGTTGCAAATGAGTATATACAGTCAAACAGAAGCCAAATGGGACGGTTGAAAGCCAAATGGGTTTATATGGTCTGAAACAATCTCCCAGAGCCTGGTTCGGTAGATTCTACAAAGCAATTATAAGATTTAGGTACAAGCAGAGTCAAGTAGATCACACTCTATTTGTCAAATAGATAAATGGTAGACTGTCATTCTTATTGTTTATGTTGATGACATTGTGGTGACAGGAGATAATAAAAAGGAGATAGCTAATCTCAAAGTGAGTATGGCCAAAGAATTTGAGATCAAAGATCTTGGTCCTTTAAAATACTTCTTTGGCATTGAAGTTGCAAGATCTTCCAGCGGGATTTTTTATCTCAACGGAAGTATGTTCTTGACCTCTTAACAGAAACTGGCATGTTAGGATGTAAGCCTGTTGATTCTCCTATTGAAGTTAATCATCATCTAGTAGGAGACACATGACCTACAGTTGATAGGGAAAGATATCAATGTTTGGTGGGACGTTTGATATACCTTACCCGATATATCTTATGTTGTGGGTATAGTGAGCCAGTATATGCATGATCCTCGACATTATCACCCGAATTGTTTGCACCAAATGGTCATATGAGAGTCGAAGCCTTTTCCGACTTAGATTGGTTTGGCTATATTGAGGATCGTCGTTCTACATCAGGCTACAATTCATTTGTTGGAGGTAATCTTGTTACTTGGCGTAGTAAGAAACAGTCTATGGTGGCAAGATCTAGTGCTAAGGCTGAATATCGAGCTATCGTCTTGGGTACATGTGAACTAATGTGGCTTCACACTTTGCTAGAAGATCTGGGTATTATAACTAAAGGGCCTATGCAGTTATTTTGTGATAATAACGCAGCCATTAGTATTGCAAATGACCCAGTACAACATTATAGAACTAAGCACATTGAAATTGACACACTTCATCAAAGAAAAGTTAACCAGTGATCTTATTTGCTTACCTTTTGTAAAAACAAATCATCAGCTAGCAGATATTCTGACTAAGGGTATCAGTAGTAAGATGTTTCATCCATTGCGTTTCAATGCGTTTCAAGTAAGATATGCGAGACATCTATACACCAACTTGAGGGGGGAGTGTTAGCATATGTTAGTAATGTTAGTACCATTACATGTAAATGTTTGAGATGTTAGTAGCATAACATGCTTTAGGTTTAAACCATTTCAAGTTTCCCAGTTATCCTCCTTGTATCAGGCGTACATTTGTGTGTATATATATATATATATATATATATATATATATATATATATATATATATATATACCAATCAACGTAATAGAGAAACTTAACTTGAATAAAAGAAATCTAAAACTCAGGTTCTTAGTTTCTACAATATTCTTAAAAATAGTTCTAATAATGTGAATGTAACTTTTTCTCTTAATTAAGAAAGAAAAAAAATGTGAAATAAGTTTTAAAAGATAAAGACTCCAAAAAATAAAAGTTTAAGTAAAAGAGGGAGTCCGCGCTTGGTGCTCTTACTAGTAAAATAGCATTTTTAAGAATATAACATATGAAATTGTGACCGACTACCTTCACATCTGATGGTCCAACAGTGCCCAACACTTGGAGTTCGTCAGCTGATAATTGTTCAGTACACGCATCTATCGCCTCTTCATGTTTATCAACAATATCTGGGGTATCCCGTGACAATAAAACTCCAATTTCATTAATTTCTTTAGAGAACTTCAGCAATTCTCTTTTGTTTTCAGAGTAAGTATGTCCAAACTCATCCACATTGTGAGTATCAGTTGAGGATCTCGTAGACAGTGAAAACATCATTTCATTCCTTGATCGAGTACTTGAATCAGTGTGCAACTCCATGAAAAAATTGTCCATGAATTCAAGCCCATGGGAGAGAGTCCTCAAAACATCTTTTGGGAGTGGTTTTCCAGGCTCAGAAAGTAAGGATGCTCCATGCATTCCAGTCCTTTCAAACTCCTCCTATGACAAGAACGGAAAAGCTACCCAGATGTGCCAAGACAGTAAAAATATAAATAAGCAGCACAAAGGAAGATAACAAACCTCCCATATTGGTACCAAAGACTGAACCATTTTAACATCTGAACCGGTCTGTGAGAGGGAAGAATATGATAAAAATTGCTGATTAATTATCTCTGTGAAACAAAGTATCATTACTAATTAGAGTGATATGATAACAAGGAAATAGGATGTGTAAAATTAAGGTAACGCCATTGTAGAGCGCACCATCTACAAAAGCATCTCCTTCTAGTTGACAGGTACTTTGACGTGTAACAATGTGAATGTCTGGATCTGTTGGAAGATCAAGCTGACTAGGTTGTTGCCAAATCCAACCATCTGGAATCGTGGAAGAAATCCAGATTGGTGAATCTAAACATGCATTTCCACTTGAATCTGCCTAATGAAAATGTTCCGTGAGTTCAAACCAAGTGTTATAATCCAGCCCTCATAGACAAAGTAATGCATATCCATCAAATACTTCAGCAACAGAAAAGGTCTAAGAAAAATACCAGAAAATCAGCTGTCAAGCAATTCGTGTTGTCTGTTTGCTGTCTATGTTGTCTGCTGTCCCTCGCCTTTCTACAAGATATAACATCTGGTACAGGAAGGCGGAACTTTATCTTGGATACATGTAGATGACCCATTCCATACAGGTTATAGTCGATCTATCAACATCAGGAATTAAAACATATCTTACTGACATGAGGGTAACACATTAGAAAAGGATAAAAAGAAAAGAGCAGAAGTATTCAGAAGAAGACTCGTTTACAGAGTGTAGATTGAGTGACTGCACCGAGTCTAAATTTGAAGGTGCAAAGTCATGATCTAAATTATATTTGTGATGATAATATACTGATCCTTGAGGACCTAAGCATTCAGATCAAACATATACCATATTACTATAAATATTGCCCATTAACAAAATAGCCTATTCTTCTCCATCCTGCGAAAAAGTCCAAAAGACAATGCTGAACAAACATCCCCTCAAGGAGAGTCGCATCTAAAAATCACAAAATAAAGACTTGTTCCAAGGACACCATAATAACAAGAAAATATGGCAATGGATCCTATTGGAGAACTCCACAGAAAACATGTAAATATGGAAAACCTAATTTAATAGGTGCCACACCTACATATACTTTTAAATAAAGCTTATTAAGAATACTGAACCAGGCAAAAGCTTCTGAAATTACCACCAGGTACTTGGCTCCCAATTAAAAGTAGTTCAAAGAAAGGATGAAGAATCTGAGAATTAACAAGAAAAGGCAAAAAGGCTTAGAAGGGAATACACCAGAGCTATCTAAAAGTCCAGATTCCCTTGAACGAGGAAGAGAAACTAAAATTTAGGAATTGAGTAATACAGTTGATATTTTGCTTCCCTATCAAGCATTATGGATAAATGGAGGAGTAAGGATTTGGAATAGTGAAGCAAATGTAGCACGACCTTCAAACTAACTAATCCATCCAAAACCAAATGAGGAAACCATTTCTAATCTGGTAACGATCACATCAGACTAAAGAAATATGTGCCTGAACCTGAAATAAGAATAAAGAATCATTCAAAGGCTAGAATGAATGTATAGCATTAATACTAACCAGACCATCCCCGAAGTTACCTATAGGAGATAATTGCTCCTTAGAATCTTATGCCAGAGGGGACCAGATTCCCATTTCCAACAGAAGTTCTACAAACAAGAGAAATGCTTATACACAACTAATTACATTAATAAAGTTCCCATCAGCCTTGAGCTTACACACATGCTCCTAAAACAAGATTGTCTCTTTTCTCATCATCCTCTGACAACTGAAGTAAATCCCTCGACAACCTCTCAAACCTATCTGCCATACCTACAAGTAATAGAGGGAAATACTAGAAAGGCAAAGACAAACGAAACCTGAAGCCATAGCTCAAAGAATAAAGTTCTCTTCCAATCACCTAGAGATGCAATTACCCTCTATGCTACAGGGTCCTCAAAAGCCACGGATCTTGAATAAAAGACTACTTAGAGAAGACATCGGTCACTCTACAACACCACACCCAGTTAAAGATTTTAACACTAAAAGAACCTGAAGAAACACATTCTTACTTGTTAAACTACTCTTTAAGTCTTAGTATACAAAAGCTCCTAATCTATAATGAGGTTTAACCATTACAAACTTTGTCCATATCATTAGACAATAAATGTTACCATCCATAAACCGAGACCGGCACATTAATATATTCGCCATCCCCACTTATCCCCCACCACTAAATAACCCATCTTCTCTCCGCTAAAATCATCCTACTTAAACAATAACAACCAACCTGAACAAAAAAGGACCAAAGGAAACCTGCCTCAAACGTGCTGAACCAAACTTTTCAGCTGCGCATCAACCATCAGAGAAAGAAAGGGGCAGAAACAACCATAGTTGTTACAGTGTCACCTAGGCGACGCCTTGGCGTCCAGTCGGGCTGAAGCAAGCAAGGAGTTTGAGCGATTTGGTTGAGGATCGAAAGTCGGGCGCCTAGAAAAAAAGGCGACGCCAAGGACGCCTTTCCAGACGACGCAGACAAGTTGGCGAGCGACTTGAGGTGTTGGGCCTATTGGGTTTTAAAAAAAAATATCAAACGACGTCGTTTTTCCATCACTGTCCTAATCCTAGATCTAATGGCGAACGATTTTCAGCGGAAGAGGGACTAAAGAGCAGAACTGAAGAAGAAGAAGAGTAAAGGGGAGAGCGACCAAGAGATACTTACCGACGACTACGAGGCGACGAGCAACGATCGACGACTGGCGATGCTTCTTCAGGTATTCTCCTTTCTTCTCTGCAATTCTAGCCCTTTTTTTGTTCGCTGCACTGTTTTCTTTTCTGCTTTCTCTGCGACGCTTCTCTGTTTTCTTTTCTTTCTCTACGACGCTTCTCTGTTTTCTTTTCTTCTCTTTCTCTGCTTCTCTGTTTGTTCCGAACTCATTATCTAATGCTGTTTTTTTATTTCTTTTACACGTCTCCACAATTTGTCACATATACAATTAAATATATATATATATATATATAAATTTATATATTTATGTTTTATATAATATATATAAATATAAATTTATATATATATATATAAATAAATTTATATATTTATGTTTTATATATGTACAATGTACTAGAATTTTTTTCCCCAACGTATAGATAAAATGCTAGAATTTTTTTTCAATATATAGATAAAATGCATTGAATATTAATTAAATTTCATAATTGTCATCTCAGTGGAGTCTTGTTTTTTTTGGAAAACTTGGACAACTATGTATGGTAAACTAGTAGTAGTGGCTGTATGCAATATTAGGAAATCGAATTGTCTCTAATATATTACTAGTAGTAGTGGTTGTATGGAATATTACTCAATTCTCTCTAATATATTGTTTGTTTGATTGTATTTTGTAAAAACTAGAAAATAAAATGGCAGAAAGTTCAGGAACCGATGGTTATGATATAACCAAGGACCCAAAAAGAAAGGCTAAATCAAATGACCCGGGTTGGAAATATAGATATTGGCCGGACATGAGTAATAAGGATATAGTGCAATGTATCCTTTGTGAGAAGCAATGTCATTCGGGAATCAAAAGGTTGAAGCAACATTTAACAGGAAATTTTGGAGATGTAGCGAAGTGCCCCAAAACAACAACAGAAATTATGAGGGACATGCAAGCGGCTTTGAATAGTAAAAAGAGGAACAAGTCACTTGAACTAGATGATGATGATGATGTAGTAGAAGTGCAAGAAGCACAATCATCTGCTCGTCCAAGCATGGCTTCCAATACTTCTTCTAACATTATCCCAAGTTCTGGGACGGCTTCTAAAAGGAAGAATGTTGTATTTCAATTCCAAGTTCCACAACCAAAAGCTAAGACAGTTGAAGCACTTCTAAAGAAGACTCCTGAAGAAGTTGTAGAGGAGAGACATAGCAAGCGTTTGAGCCAAACGAGTATTGAAAGTCGGTTGAGGACACCGGAGGAAAAGGAGAGTCCAAATGCACGTTGCCGATTTTTTCTACGAATGTGGCATACCATTCAATGCAGCAAATTCAAGGAGATTTGAAGTAATGGTCGAGTCCATAGGGCAATATGGGCCGGGTTTCAAGCCTCCAACGTATCACGAGTTGAGGGTTCCTTTACTTGAGAAGGCAAAGAAGAAAACCGATGACTTAAAGAAGAAACATGAAGTTACTTGGAAGGAATACGGCTGCTCACTCATGTCGGATGGTTGGACAGATAAGAGGGGAAGACACTTATTAAATTTTCTTGTTAATAGTTTGGAGGAGACTTATTTCATGGGTTCTATTGATGCCTCCAGTCAGTCTTAAGATACCACAATGTTGGCAAATCTACTTGATAGCAAGATCGAGGAAATTGGCCCCGAGTATGTTGTTCAGGTGGTCATAGACAATGCCTCTAATTACAAGGCAGCGGTGCATATACTAATGGAGAAGAGACCTACACTGTTTTGGAAACCTTGTGTCGCTCACTGCCTTGACCTTATGTTAGAGGACATAAGCAAGTTGAAGCAATTTCAGCCCACAATCACAAATGCAAGGAGAATTACAACATTCATTTATAGACATGGTCGTCTTCTTAGCGCGATGAGGGAGAAAACGAATGGGAGGGATCTTGTGAAACCCGCAGTTACTAGATTTGTTACAGCTTTCCTCACCTTGCAGAGTTTGTACAAGAATAAAGATGCATTGAGGCATTTGTTCATCAGCGAGGATTGGTCAAAATCAAAATTATTGGCTACTGAAGCAGGGAAGAAAGTATGTGATACTGTTATTTCAACAACATTTTGGCATATTGTTGAGGATTGTATTAGGGTGTCACAACCACTTCTTATAGTCTTGAGGATTGTTGATAGTGATGAGAAGCTTGTTATGCCGGAAGTTATTGCTATAATGGAATGCGCAAAGAAAAAAATCAAAGATGCATTTGATAACAAACAAAGACTGTATAAAAAGGTGATTGAAATTGTTGAGCGGCGATGGAAAAATCAAATGGAGCAAAAATTATATAGGGCTTGCGTTGTTTCTCAATCCGGGCAAGTATTTTGATATCAAAGAGGAACGTCGGTTGTTTGCTAATACTTTACGAGATGACTTCAATGACGTTCTTGCAAAGATGGTGCCCGAGTTAGATTTGTTAGACAATATAAGCAATCTAGCCGACAACTATGATGTTTCTCGAGATACTTTTGCAAGAGAAATGGTGATTAGGCAACGAAAAATAAAGAATCCTCGTACGTATATTCAAATATATATAAATAGATAAAAGCTAAATTATGATTATAATTTATATACATTCTTCCTTTCGTCCCTTGAAAAATATTTATATTTCTTTTAAATGTTTGCTAGTTGATTGGTGGAATGTTTTTCGAGCGCGGGCTATTGAGCTATACTCGTTTGCAAAAAGAATTCTAGGCCTCTGTTCTTCTTCTTTCGGTTGCTAGCGCAATTGGAGTACATTTGAGTTTGTAAGTACTTTCTATTGCTAGTTCAAATTTCAAAAGTAATAAATCATTCACTATTATTAAAATTTTATCATTAATATTATTATTTTTTGTTCTATTTATTTTAGATTCATACGAAGAAGAGGAATAAATTGGAACACAAACGATTGAATGACTTGGTGTATGTCCAATACAATCGAAAGATCGACTCAAGGTTCCAAAAGAGGCTTGAACTTGGCAATAATTTTGATTCATTAGTCATTGATGACTTTGAATGGGGTAATGAATGGATTGATAATGATGCCGATGTTGTTCATCTTGGGGGGATCTTACATGGAATGATGTTGATCGAGCAACCGGTGCATCCAACACGCTTGAGGGTCGCAATCTTTCAAGGAGTGCTCGTGCTAATACTAGTAATAATCTAATGACATACTCTCGACGTGGTGGTGATTCAACTTCAAGGGAATCAAGGTTGATGAATTCCGACTCCGATAATGAAGTTGATGAAGAGAGAATTCCAAATGATGATGAAGATGTGGAGGATGATTTTGGAGAAAGACCATCACCTACGCCTTTGAATGAGAGTAGTTCTCGTGGAAGAAATGAAGATGACCTTTTCTATGATGATTTTGATTGAATGAAGTTTCTAGACTAGTGTAGAGAGACTAAACATTATTTTGGCTTGCTATGGTGGTGTTTTATTAGTTATTAGACTACATATTTGTGATGGTTGGTTACAACTTTATTTTCTATGTGGTGTTTGTTGAATTCTTAATTTCTTTTACTAATTTTTAATATCAAGTGTGTTGTTTTTGGATTGTTATTGCTAAGTATTTACATAATTATGCCATTAATGTTATTCCATAGTGTTATGTTTTGAGTTTTAATGTATATAAAATTTTATTGCCAATATACTTGTTAAGTAAATTAAATAATATATAAATTGCACATTATAAACGACTTGTCACCTACTAAGACATAATTCATAATAGTATAATATTCGTCACGGATTTTAAGACGTTTCAATATTTTAACTATAGTAAAAAATAAAATATAAATAACTAAATGTAATAGATTTTTAACATCTTAAAATCGTGCCAAGATACACGCAAGTATTTTATCTTATAAATGGGACGGAGGGATTATACACTATTAACCAGACTAGGTCTAAGATCTCCAACTCTTAACAATCTATGTTTTCTTAAGCACCAAGGTAATGAAGGTTGAGTCAATATTCTACCCCACAACCCTCTTCTGGTGAAACTCCAGGGGAACTTCATCAGATCAACCATAACTATGAAAATAGCAAAAGGATTACAAACAGCAGCAGTGCAAAAAAAAATTCAGAATGTCAAGAAAGCAGAACAAATAATGATGCAATTAGTGCCAAGAGACGAGTAACAATCCCTAGGATCCATTCAATCCCCTATACTAGTTCATGAACACTTGTAACATGATGTGAGGTTTCACAATGGGTACCACGATCAACTTAAAATAAGATGTGAAGTTCATTACTTATTAGGTCCATATAGTAGCCAAAAAGTCAAATCACACAAAGCATAAATTGCTGCAAATACTAAACAGTAGCCACTGAACCATCAAAATCTATAATCAAGGACGTAAACCAATGTTCAAAACCGTAAAAAACAAATCTGTAGTCAAGGAAGCATGAAAAATTATTCAACATAAGATCAAAAGTTAAACATACATATATCAAGAGCAATGAGGCTTACAATAAATGAGGTACTTCAGGATAATAAATAATAACAACAACAACAATAATAATTATAATTAATATTATTATTATTTGTTAGTATTAGTATTAATATAGTAATAATAACTTCATACCTATTCTAATAAAAGAGTATTACCAGAAACTGGAGAAGGAAGGGTATATGCGACTCATGGGGCTGTAAAACTTTATCTAGCACTGCACCTCCCTGAGAAGACACACACAGAGAGGGAGAGAGTTTAGTTTTGAACCTTTTGGTATCCAACATTTGAAGAAGTAGAACACATACAACGATAATAGAAAAGGGATTTTATTTTTTTATTGTTTTTGTGGGGTGGGGTGGGGTGGGGTGGGGGGGAAGTTGTTGAGTCGTTGACAGAACAGCTATCACAAGTCATTTACCATACTAATTATGCATGCACTCTTCTTTATTGCACCACGGCATATAGATTTTCAAGATAACAGTAGTATATGTAAAAAAATAAACATATGCAAACAGAGAACAAACTCAGACTTGAGACAAAATAAATTGACAAGCGTAGCTCTCATACAGCCTACCTTCAAGAACATTGAATAAACATATTCCTTATAAGATAAGTTTGTCAAATGTAAACCTACAACATAATCCTTTATCTATAAGACAATTACATAGAAAACCTCACACACATATATTGGGTCTGTAAAATAACAAGGTACTATGTCACAGTAAAAACAAAACAAGTTGGATTCGTTTTAATTATAAGACATGTATTAAGAGTATATTATTATTATTATTATTATTATTATTATTATTATTATTATTTTGTCACCAAGTATGTTTGGTGGCCACAAATACTGGGCCACTACGCAACTAGTAGCCTATAAATAAGGCTTTAGTACTCTTTCTAATATAACATAACAACAATATTCAATACATCTATTTTATCTTTAACATGGTATCTTTAACAACAATATTCAATACATCAGGAAAGAGTGTGTCCTTCGATTTTTTGGGAGGCTAGAGAGTCCTCCGTTGTTGGGAAAGACAAGGACTCCTTCGTAGTTGTTTTGAAGGATAGAGAGTCCTTCGCATTTGTTATGGGAGACAAGTATTCTCCGTTATAGTCGGCACATGATATCCTTGGAAAGTGGATGTGTTAAGTAATATACCGAGAGTGAGATATCTAATTTTGGACGAAAAAAAAAACTTTTTTCTATGCACATTGAAATGGGCCTCAATCTTCGTAGTTAAAAATAAGATTATGTTATCTAACAAGCTGTAAGCCGTAAGTCGTGATATAAGACTTTCAGTTTGAGGGAGAGTATTAGAGTATAATATTATTAGGCAAGAAGTAGTATGCTTTAGAAACAAAAACAACTACGAAGAACAACTACGAAGTAGTATGATAGAAAGAGAGTTGTGCATTGTTTTGTTTAACTTTGTACTTGGGAGTCTGGTTAGTGGGGAGTAACACTAATACTACATGTGGGTGATAAAGTTTGTGGATTGTGGTGCCTTGTATGTTAATTAGGCTTGGTTACTTTAGCAAATGACTTCCAATGGAAGACAACAAGCCAACACTTACTTATCTTAGGGTCGGCTTGGCTGTTTGGCAATGATTTTTAATAACTTAAAAGAGTAGTAATATCTTTCTTTGTTGATATCTTTATTTTTTATTTTATTCTTTTGTTTGTTTTTAATAATTAAATATACTAATTCATACACATATACTTTTGTATTAAATAATTAAAGTATATTTTGTTTTTAATAATATTTAATAGTCTTAATATATATGAGAATAACTTCATAAGTATAAATATATAAATTGTTAACTTATCGCCTTAAGGACGTCAACTACCACCACGATTCGTCGTGGCGCCATGACAACTACGCACTACTCAACTAGTAATCTATATATAAGACTTTAGTACTCTTTATAATATAACATAACAACAATATTCAATACATCTATTTTATCTATAACAACATGCAGTTCCTCTGAGCTAAGTTGAAGCAGATTCATCCTCCTCCGACTAATATGTTTCTGCATCTTCTTTCAAAATAAGATTCCATTTAAATAAATCTCAGCACATATGTGACAGCGTGCTAAATTAACAATTAATTAAAAGATAAGTTTAAAAGAAACACTTATTTATTTTTACAGATTAAATAATTATCAGAATTGAGAGAACAGAAAGAAGAGAGGGTGAGAAATCCTCCAAAATGGAAAAAGTGGAAAAGCACAGATCCCTTAATAGTTATTATAAATCAACACTGTAAGCTCTTAAACATAAATATATTTGGCTGCGAAACATTGAACTAAATCTTTGGATGGAGGAATCGATCTATAAAAAGCATGTCCAAATCCCATTTGCAAAATGCACGGGAAACCCTCAACTACGTAGCACCCAATATAACTCATGATACAACTTCAAAATTTTAAAGAAGAAAAGATGCAAAAAAGGATTCGATTTTAGAGGAGAGATTTTCCAATTTATGTATGATCAACTATACTGTCAAATCTTTACGACAGACAATCAACCACAAAAACAATAAAAAATTATAATTGGAGAGGCAAATTGTTTGGAATTACACTAGGAAGCATAAACTATATTTAAAAGAAGAAAACTTAAGATAAATTAAGTTACAGATTATCAGGAGAGGCGTTCAAAGTAGACCATTGCACAGATCCAAGAATCACAAGGCACAAACTAATGTCAAATAGCAAGTAGCAACCACATTTGAGTATGAGGCTAAAGGATGTGTACCAAAAGCAGATTGGCAGTCCGAGATACATCCTGGGGATAATAACTTAGATTCTGTCAAGGGTACATATTACATCTAGAAAATATTATCAAGTTAAAGACTTGGAGAAACAAGTGAAACTTCCGGAACATAAACTATCAAAATCCTATCTTACAACAAATAAAGCGGTTTTACTATAGTAAAAGATGTTTAATCAAGCCTAAAACATACTCCGCAAAGGGCATGATCAAACAATCTCTTTATAGAGGACCTACATTTACTTGAAGTGATAGAGAACCTAAGAGGCTCATGCAGCTCTTAGGAAAACCATAAGGGGTAAATTATCAATTTAAATTGCCCTCAACTAAGAGAGCATAATTAAGATATTCCACAAGAAAGTGTTATTGACTGAGCGAATAGTATTTCTTACGCTAAAGGTAAGCCAATACTCTCTTAATATATAACTAGTCATCGGGAACAAGGGTATAAATATGTAATAGAAGATATTAAATTTACTAAATTTTGGAAAGTTCAAAAAAAATCTATGATAAAATTTAAACTATCCACTCTGGATAACTAATAAGGAGTTATGAAAGGGTGGAAAAAAAGAGAGAGACGTTGGAGTAGGGGAGGGGAATAAAAGGGATTAGAGAAAGTAAAGGAAACATTTATAGATGCAGGACCTGGGATGTTAGTATTCAATTATTGTTGCATCACTTTTTTATAATTTTACTGTGTAAGATAGATAGACATTAGGTATTGCAAAAAACCATGATAAGCACGATCTTAGACATATGACGTAATACAACTCTCACTAACAAAACAGACAACCAAGTGCAGTTCATATTCCAGTAAACACATGTAGATGAAGATTTGTGTTGACGAGTGTCAGCATGTAAAACTTATCAACAGTATAAAAAAAAAGGCAGCAGAAAACCTTATTGCATAATATGAGAAACTAAGACCACTTACAAAGAACTTGGCAAGTTATATAGATATTCAACAAACAATATTTGTAAATGAATTTAGAGTTGTCTCCACAAAATTGCATTGCTACAGCTTCATATTATCTAAATAGATAATGAAAGGAAGAATTTAATCAGAATCTTGAATTAAATTTAGAAAAAGAACAGATAAAAATGGCAAACAAGAGGCTGTTCAAGGTGAGCTCAAAACTGAATTACTGAGCAATCAAATAAATATTTTCACGTTATTTTTTCTAGAGCTTAAAATTAATTGACCTTCACTATGCTACAATCTGAACAATGATTGTTATTTAAAAAGAAAACAACGACAATTATACGAAGTAATCGCAGGTTTAGCACCAAGTCAACCCTTGTTCAATTTCAAATTTTCAAATTTAACAAGGATGATAAAATATATTAACGAGTAACAACCATAGAAAAAGAGGATGATAAAAATTATTACAGAGAAGACAATCACATTTTTCTGAAAGGATTTCAGTATCGATTTTAAGACCTGTCAAAAAATCATTTAGAATTTATATCTACAAGTTTCTTAATATAGATGAAGATATAATATATAATATATAAATTTAATATGTATTAGGAACACCTTGAAATCCTAGCAAAGAAAACTCCCACACACAGGGAAGAAAAAAAAGTAATAGTCAAAGATGGATCATTATTCAAACTTTTAAATTTTCAGTGGTAAGAAACTGCTGGACCAGAATTGAAAAATAAGATGCCAATTGGCAACACATGCACAAGAATAGCGCACCCCATAATCCACACACTAATTCGCACATAGACCACACATATAAATATTTAGATATACTAATTGGATACAGTAGAATCTTCGCAAATAGGTCCTCTGATGAATAATAGCCATAAAATTTCCTAGCTCGAACAAGACTGCAACCATGCACGTGCTGACGTTTTGAACCAGCATTTCCTTTGAGCTGTGAAAATTCATACCAATATCATATCTGCTTCAGCATCCATGTATAGGAAAAATAGTAAAACAGCACTAACACCAAATAGCTTCTCTAAACACAATGTTCTTGAACTAAGCATATACCTTCAGTGCCTTCTCGATAGCAAGAGACAGAGCATGTGTACATGCATTACCTGAGCATTTTGAAAAAAAAAAGGTTCCTATATGTAAATCACTTATCTACAGCACAATCCAGCAAATAATAAAAACAACCACCCAACAGAAACAGTGTACTGACTACAGTCCCAAAGAATTACGTCTTAAATTCACCTACATGTCATTCTTCATGTTTAGATCCATTCTACTTCCTTTTCTGAAATTCTCCAAAATAAACAAAGAAGACTGTTCCCAAGAACCAGTTTTTCTCTCCTCTTTTACACTCTGTTACTGAGTTTTAAATGGACGGAAAACTTAAATTTTCTGTCATTACTAATTTTTTTAACAAACGAAAAACAAAAGAAATGGACTAAATTTTGGCCACTTTTCTTGTCAAATTTTTCCGGATATGAACTGAAAACTAAATAACGTAAGATCATCTTTTATAATCCCTATTATAACCTCTAGATTATAAGCATAATAAGACTAATATAAGGGAAACTTAGTAACTAAAATGTAGAACTTAAATTTTCTTTCCGTTTCCTTTATGAATTCAATAACACGAAGAAAATATACAAGTTTTCTGTTATTTTCTTTCCATCCCAAACTCATAAGCATAATGTTTGTGCCACATTTCCACTGCTACCAAACAATATGGAAGCAGGTTGTAGACATTCTCCCCAACTAGCACACCATTTCACATAAATTATCCTTCCTAACACGAAATTAATATCCATCAATATAACTGCCTCCTTCACCTCAAAGATTCCAAGTCATTTGCTCCAAAAAAACAAACTTCAGGTGCCACATGAGAGAAAAATTTTCTACCCAACCCCCCCCACCCCACCCCACCCCACCCCACCCCACACACAAACAAGAAAACCTCACCCCAGTATCATCAACCATTGCAGAGTGCATATTATATATGATTTTCAAAGATGCTCCAGAGACTTGATCCACAAACATCTTTACCTCCTGGACGGCTAGACCTCTCTTCAACATTCTTCTAATAGACTGAAAAGATCATCGTTCTCTCTCCTATATATCTCCATAGTCATTCAACAAAGTGAGTCCACAAAGTAGCTAGGTTGATACCTCATTGATACCGACACCTTCGTCTTTAGTAGGTTTTACTAGGTAGCATACTTTCTATCAACTCACAAGAAGATATATGCACTTCTCTAATTCCTCCCCAAGAAAATCACTTTACACAATCTTTGAGTCTAATAGCAATGACTTCAAAATAACCAACAAAGATATAAAATACATGGGCATGCTAGAAAGAGTGCTTATGAAGTTTGTTGGTCACATAGGAAGCGCGTATACAAACACGAGACACGAAATTGACACGATACGCGACACTATACACACGGTATGTATCTGAAAAACAAATATAAAGCATGATAAAGCCTGTTAGGGGAAACGTTAAATTTTTATATTTTTTAATAAATATAAAAAAATAATTAATTTTAATTGAATAAAGCATGCTAAAATTAAAGCAAAACAGTGGTGAGCACTTATAACATAAACATCTCCAAGCCTAATAACAAATAAGATTACAGTATACAACTAGATAGCTATACAGAAGTTGGACTCTTTATTTGATCTTATGAGTTACCAACAAAACCACACCAAAATTCACCATATAAATGAGGTGAAATTTTATATTTATTTTACAATCGATTTACTTATTATGTATATAACATGTAATTAAGTAAATCAATTATACTTACATAATCATAAGCAAGTGGTTAACTTCAATTAAAATACTAGCATCTGTCAGAACGTATCAAGAAGTATCGTTACTCGTTAGAGTATCCGGAAGTATCCAAAATAAAAAGACTAAAAATATTGAAGTATCTTATATGTATCCAAAATTGTATATGGAGTGTCGATGTCCAACACGTATCCAATTTGGACATTGACCTTCAAGAGGTGTATGTGCTTTACAGTTGGTCACACCATATCTGCCAACCACTTTCCCTTGAGCTGATTCTACAAGCAAACCCTGAACTATTTTCAACATAAAATAAGTGCCTAAAGGGTGATTATGGAAAGAACATAAAGACTATTTTTTATAATAATAAAAATATTATTAATTGAATGGGGGGAGAAAGAAAGATTACAAACAGATGAGGAACAAGTAGTCCACCCACACTATATCAAGTTAAAATATAAAATCACTCGAGTGAAGTTCTCCAATCTCTACAAATATCAGACACAAAAATGACCCTAAGGCACCCATGGCAGAATCAATTCTTCTTCTAATTCTATTTGCATATTTGATATCTTAAATTACAAGCTCCCACAAAATTATTAAGAATAGACATGAGCTTTAAGGATTAATATCAATCCCAGTTCACATGAACCCTGTGTTAAATCAAACATTCCAACGGAGTCAACCACATAACAATGTGTGAGTTTCATTGATGAAGACGACAAGTCCAAATTTATTTATTTTATGAAAATTTTATTATATCTAATTGGTTTTTAATTGATGTAATTATTTATTTTATTTATTAGTGGGGATTACGGACATTGATTAGGAAATTTTAATACTTCCTTTGTTTCAAATAATAAGATTATTGTTTGACTTTTGAAAGTCAATTTGAGATATTTTAAACACAAAGTTGATATGATTCATCAAAATTTATGAAATAATAAATCTTATAATCAGTAGTACTTTTTAGATAATTTACAATATCGTCGTTTTATTAACTAAAAATTAAATGAATCTAAACGTCTCAAATTAACTTTAAAAAGTCAATAATTATCTTATAATTTGTAACAGAAGGACTATTAAGTAAGATATTTTAGTCATTTAGTACGTTTTTTGTTTACCAAGAAAAATTAGGGCTTAAATCTCTTTAAATAGTGATTAAATCCGCACAAGTTAATTATACATTACAATGTTGAATATTATCTAAAATTATTATTGATTGTGAATTTGTGAAATAATCAGTAAAGAAAGACTTTAACTAGAGTAACCAAAAAAAACTAGTTTCAAACAAGAAGTATACCTTCCTGGTCGGGTTGAAGGGATAGTTCAGAACACGGAACATATAAATAAGGTAAAGCCTGCATTCAAATAAAAAATTAGGATACTAACCATTGGATATGTGAAAACCCATGGAAGTGTAAAGCAATACAAAAATGTAAATTGCAGAATAATCAGTGAATAAATCATGTACTAATGAACCAAGATACTTATAATAAGTTAAATTTAATCAATCATAATAATTAAAGTAAACGAACTAAATTCATTAAAGGACACACATTTGGATATAACCAAGTCTAATCAACATAACATAACGTGCTGATGAAGATAGATATATATTGGTATTACTAAGGATGTTACCATCACTATAATTAATCTTTACAATCACGACACAAAGTAGTACCATTTTGATTCACCAATTAAGTCATTAAAATTATATTATCAAAGATGGTACATTCTCTATGGAAACCATGGAAACCTAAATCAATAACCTAATTTTAATTATTAAAAATTAAAAATAGTAAGATAACTTATAAGTAATGGGTGGGTTACTTATTGAGTTAAAAGAAACTACTTTCCATTTTCCTATAAATAGAAAGAAAAAAAAAGAATTCGGATATGGAAGAAGAGAATTGAAGGAACATGGGGAGAAAAAAGATGATAAGTGGATTAGAAAGAGTGGGATAGAGTAATTAATGGCCACTTATTCTTTCAAATTTAACTTTCAAACATTAAAATATTTTTTAGATTAAGAGACGAGCAGACCAAACCCCCTCCTCCGCTTTTGTCGTATAATGATGAATCTTTATATAGGTAAAATAATTTTTTTATTAAAAGTAAGAAGAAATATGTCCCCTTTCGGTTTTGTTCACTATCTAGGACTATCTAAAGTCAAAATTTGAAACTACCAAAAGGAGCAAGGCACCTAAAGGAAATCTATTCCATCTTCTTTCAACTAGGCCTGACAAAATATGGTTATGAATTGGTTTTGATTTTCAAAATATGGTTATGGTTCCATTTAAGAACTAAAACCATATTAACCATTTTTAATATGGGTTATGTGGGTTGGAACCATATGGTTATGATTCAAATATAGGTCGACCCATATTTTAAATTTCAAACATAATAATGATCCAATTAAATAAATTATTATTAGATATATCATTTATACATAATCACTAAATATTAATTTTTTTTTGGAGGGAGTGGGGGTGGAGTGGGGGTGGAGTGGGGGTGGGGTGGGGTGGGGTGGGGTGGGGTGGGGTGGGTGGGGTGGGGTGGGTGGGTGGGGTGAGTGGTGTATACATAATCACTTAATATTGTTTTTTTGGAGGGGGTGTTGGGTGGGTGGGTGGGTGGGTGGGTGGGTAGGTAGGTAGGTTAGGTGGGGTGGGATGGGATGGGGTGGGGTGGGGTAGAGGGTGGGTGGTGAATACATAATCGCTTAATATATATTAATTTTTTTTTGGGAGGGAGTGGTGGGTGGTGGGGGTGGGATTGGGTGGGTGGGAGTAGGGGGTGTGGTGGTTGGTGTATACATATTATTTTTTTTTGGTAGGGGGTAGGGGGTGGGGTGGGGTGGGGTGATGGGATGGGGTGGGAGGTAAGGAGTGTATACATAATCATATACTCCCTCCGTCCCAAGATAAAAGTCCTGGTGAACTTTTCTCGTATATTAAGAAGATGAATAAAATGACAAAATTGTCCATAATAATGTCATTAAATATGGAGAGAGAATTTGAATAAGAAAAGTATGAGATATTTAATGCTACAGACATAATAGGAAAAAATGTGTAAAAGTTTGGTTATTAAAGAAAAGTGGACATTTAACATGGGACTAACCAAAATAGTAATAAGGACTTTTATCCTGGGACGGAAGGAGTAATATTATTTTTTTTAGGTGGGAGAGGGGGTGGGGTGGGGTGGGGTGGGGTAGGGGTAAGTGGTACATAATCACATATTATTTTTTTTGGGTGGGGGTGGGGGTGGGTGGGTGGGGGTGGGGTGGGGGTGGGGGTGGGTGGGCTGACTGGCGGGGGTGGGGTGGGGTGTATACATAATCATATAATATTATTTTTTTTGGATGGGGGTGGGGTGAGCGTGGGAGGGGTGGGAGTAATGGGTGTATATATAATCACATAATATTATTTTTTTTTGTGAGTGTGAGGGTGAGGATGGGGGGTGAGGATGGGGGTGGGGTGGGGTACGTGGGGGGTAAGGGATGTATACATAATCACATAATATTATTTTTTTTTGGAGGGTGGGGTGGGGGTGGGGGTGGGGGTGGGGTGGAGTGGGGTGGGGTGGGGTGGGTGATTGAGCTTTTTGAATATGTAAATATGGATGGAAAGAACTTTTGATTTTGATTTGAAATAAAATATGGGTCGAAAAATAGTTAACCGGGTTGAACCTATATTTCTTTCTAAAAATATGGTTCCAAATTTTACACAACCCAAATAAATAAAAATAGTTAACCAACCCATTTGGTTCTGATTAATATGAGTTGACCCGACAGTTAACCAACTATATTGTCGGGTCTACTTTCAACCCATTTGTTTAAATAATTTATTTGCCTTTCAATTCTCCAAGAACATCCATAAACTCATTCGCCATAAAACTGAGCAATGAAAGATCTTACTCTATGAATATGCAAGCATGTCTTCTGACCAGCTGGTGTCGACCCATATACTCTTATTACAGGAACCTCCTTTACTTTCCCACCTAATTAACCCCACAGGTAGATATCCATTGTTAGAAAAACATGCAATTGTACACAATTAGATACAAATATACATTTACAGTTTCTGAAACAACATTCATCAAACAAGAAAGATAAAACGAAAATCAAGATTAAACTCATCTACTATCTTAATTAAGAAACAATTAGGAAATCGAGTTCAATAAGCAAATTTAACAGTAGAGTTTGGGATGATTTGAATTTGAACAAACCTTGAAAACTGCTGTAACATAAATCGAGGCCTGCAATTGGAGGAGCCATGTAGTAATCGATTGAGACGATTCGAACACTGAAAATGTTTGAATTTGTCTGCGATTCTTCCATTTCTTCAATTTGGTAAAAAAAATGGAAGTTGAGAGACAACTGATGGAAAGTCTGTTTAATTTGGCGCTGGTTTTAGGGTTTTCGTGGTACATATACAGATATACTAGGCAAAGTTTAAAATCTTCCCCGCTACACTTTGTTTGGCTGCCGTTTTTTTTGTTTGTTTGTTTTTGAAACTCTATATTTTACATTTTTACTTTGCTTTCTCTCCTTTGGTTGACAATTATAAATAAAAATTTAATATTTTCAATTTTTTTTTGATATTTTTACATGGAAATTGTCGCTATAAATCCTATAACGACAGTTTTTATTATCGCTATACATCTATAGCGACACTTTTCATATACAGATATCAAAAAGTCATGAAAATATCAATTTCCTTATAAATACCTCATTCATTTGTCTTGTTTAATTTTCTTTTATATTTATATAATAACATAAATATTAAAAACAAGAACAATAAATGAAGAATTTTTTTTTACCAAAGACTTTTTATATACTTTAAATCATATTGTGATTTTTAATATATGAGCATTTTTTGGCATATTTTTGTTATTTTACTAAAATCATTACAAATATTTTGGTGGGTTTTTGATATATAATTACAATGTTTTTCTTAGTATAATGACACTTGTGCGAAAAGATATAGGCATTTTTAAATTATTTTAAATTTTTATATTAATCCCTCCATCAACCCTAAATTTTGTAATAATCCCTCTTTCTAATTTTACGTGTTTAGATAATTTTATTTTTCTCAAATTATTTGACGTTTTATATAATCAAGGAAAATTAACCACAATCTTTCCAAAATTACCTCTCATTGAAAAATATTATAAATGAGGGAGTATGAGATAAATAAATAATGAAGGGTATTATAGACAATTAATATTACATTTAATGATATACAATCATTTCCTTAATTCTTGTGTATTACTCTAAAACGTCATATATTATGTGACAAATGGAGTAGTCTGTATCATTATGTATAAATGTTATATAGACTATTCCTCAATGAGTAATGCTACAGATACAAACTGTAAGACCCCAACTTTTTGAATAAAAATAAATTTTCTATAATTATCATTTTTGAATATTATGGAATGAATTTAATATAATGTTATAATTGTGAGTAATATTTATAAATTTTGCAAAGTATGCAAGTTGTCATATAATATTCGATTGGTCGGAGAATATTCGTTTTAAACAGGAAATATTCGTACGATGACACAATCATTGGTGGACCCCATAACAGAATTATTGTCGGATTGAGAAAACGACAAAAATACTTTATAAAAATAACGGTAGAAGTTTTACCGTTAATACTGTTGAACTACTCGGTAGTAAAAGTACAGTAATTCGTGTATTTGCATAGTAGCACACGGTATTGATTATTAATACTTACGTGATAAGTCACTCAGTTTTGTTGGTATTATTAATGTAATAATACAGAAAATCTTTTTATATAAAACAGAATACTTTTATAAAGTTATTCTATAAATAGAATATATTATATTCTATTATGCATAGTGTCTGCATAGTGTTTTGCATAGTAAAAACTTTTTATATAAAACAGAATACTTTTATAAAGCTATCTGTTTTATTAGACAATAATTAAAATATATTATATTTTATTATGCATAGTATTTGCATAGTGTCTGTATAGTGTTTGCATAGTAAAATCTTTTATAAAGTTATTCGTTTTATTAGATTATAAATAGAATATATTATATTTTATTTAAAAGATTTTGCTTTAAATATGGACCGTCAGATTAAAGTAAATCAATTTGGACCGTTCATGGATTAGTTACTATGCATTCCATTTTCCTATAAATAGAAGCTCATTCCTTCATTATTTTCTTAAGAATTCACTGAACTCTAAAGAGAGAAACTATAGAGAGATAGAAGAAAAGTATTCTGCTACTTAACTACTTTTATATTCAGTTTCTCTTACGGTAAGGGGTGTTATTCTTTCTTATTCATTAAGAAAACTGTTGTTATTCCATTTCTTATTATTCTGTTTGAATAACCTCTATACGCGGTCTACCCTATACTTGGTGACATTCTTCTATTATTATGTTGGAACATTATGTCTGTGTTTTACACCGGACCTGGTTCTGTCTTTATTATTATTCCGTTTGAACATCCTGTCTGTGTGTTTTACATCGGACCTGGTTCCGTCTTATTATTATTCTGTTGGAACATCTTGTCTGTGTGTTTTACACCAGACCTGGTTCCGTCTTTATTATTCTGTTGGAACATCCTGTCGGTGCAAATTTTGCCTGACCTGGTTTCGTTATTATTATTCTGTTGGAATAACCTGTGTATGCGAAGTACCGCATGCATGGTGATTTCTTTTGCTATTCCATTCTTTATTATACTCAGTTGGTTAAATTTTTGACTTCTATACTACATGAAATTAGTAGAATATCCTTGATATTTGCGCTTCATCCAGTATCCTTTCATGGAAATATTCTTCTGGTCATTCTTGAATTTTACTCTATAAAACAGTATCATGTTGACAATTTGGACGTTAATAATTCCTGGATAAAATAATTCTTGAACTTGTTTTATTGAATTCTTATATCATTGTCATCATCCTCATGTTTATATTTTGTTGAAAGTCATATGTGGCCTGTAGTGCATAGATGGACTTGGTATGATTATGACCAGGAATTATTCGGTGTAATCATGACCGTAATGTTACAAATGATGTGATAAAAGTTCTCATTGGCCCGTAGTGCATTGATGGACAGTTGTTGGCATGATCATGACCATTAATGAATACACAAATATTCTTGGCTCGTAGTGCATGGATAATTGTGGTCGTGATACTAAAGAATATCCATGGCCGTAGTACAGGGGTGATTCGATGATGTGGATTATTTATTAAGCTGATTCACAACGATAACAATGATGAAAAAACTTTTTAATCGTAAAAGATAGTTGATTTTATTTTCTACTTGACTCTTTTAATGGATTGCTTGTTCCGCTGCAGTTAAACTTGATGTCTATTATATTTTATCAGTTTAACATTGTTGGAGACTAATGATAATTTATTTTGCATTATCTTAGTCATAATATTTCTTATTGGGCTAGTTGAGCTCACCCTTTCTTTCACTGTTCTCTTCAGGAAATGAGAACATAGCAGGGACTAGTCGGGAAACGGAGTGACGGTCCAGAGGATAGCATTAGCATTAGTAGTCCTTTTGAGTTTGTATAATCTCTAGTAGACAATAATTGTATTCAAACTCACAGTTATGTTTTGTCGTATTGTACACGACAGTTGTGTTAGTAAGTTGTATTTGAATTTTGTACCATGTATCTGACGACCCAAGATGGGTGATGTATACCTAATTTTGGGGGCGTCACAGTTGGTATCAAAGCTTAGGGATATGATCCCTGGCTAAGATGTGAGACTAGAAGTAGGAGGGGAGAGACGGGGAATTCCTTCGCTAGTATGACCTACTTAAATTTATTTTGTATTTAAATTGGTTGGTCAGAGTTTAGAGATATTATGTTACATGTCAATTAACCTTTGTTTTGTGGCAGTATCTGAAAATGACATCCTGAAAATGTTGAGAATAGCAATGGAGCACAAGAGACCGTTGAGTCTCCACATATCAATAATCAGGAGAATGTGCATCAAGAAGGCGACAATCCTCATGCAAACAACAACACTGACCAAATGTTGAATGATGGATTGTTCAGAGGCTTTATGCAATTCATGCAACAGCAGGCGAGAGCGGCTCCTGTCCAAAATGTAGGTAGAAACACTGGAAACTCTCGGGCGGTCACCGCTAAACAGTTCAAGGAGTTGTGACCACCAGAGTTTAAGGGTGAGCCAAAACCACTTATGGCAGAAGCATGGATAAAGCAGATCACCAAGATATTTGATGTCTTGGGATGCTCCGAGGAGCAAAAGGTTCCCTTTGCCGCCTTTATGTTGCGCGGAGAGGCAGATTACTGGTAGGAATCGGTAAAACGTACTCAATCTGTCGTGCTAAAGATGTCTTGGGAGAAGTTCCAAGAGCTGTTCAACGACAAATACTTTCCCAAAAGTATTCGTCACATGAAGGAGGTGGAGTTTATCAAATTGGAGCAAAACACTATGACCGTGTCGCAATACGAGGCAAAATTTGCGAAGTTATCCCGGTTTGCGTCCAACTTGGTGGATAATGAAGAGAGAATGGCGTGAATGTTTTTAAGAGGTTTGAAGCCAAAAATACGTCAACATCTTATTTCTCATAAACTGTGTGTTGTATTCAGATGTTGTAAATAGGGCTCATGTGGTGGAGCGCGATAACGACTCAACGCAACCAAAAGAGAGCAGCCGGCAAAATGATAATACTAGTGAGAGCAGTCATCGAAGCGGTGACAACAAGCGTGGAGGGAATCAACAAGCCAGAAATGGTAACCACTTCGGTGGTAATCAGGGCCAAAACAATAAGAATGGACATTTCAAGAAGAAGAGATTCAACAATGATGGAAAGACGTCAGCACCAGCACCCGTTGTTAAGGAAGAAGAAAGATCACCTATCATATGCTTCAAATGCGGAGGGGAGGGACACATCAATCCAAATTGTGCGATGTCGTCCAAAGCATGTTATAATTATGGAAGAGAATGTCACTTAGCCCGATTTTGTCGTTCACCGAAGACAAATTCATCTAGGATGGAGGCACCAAAGGCTGTCCCAGAAAAGTCAAAGCCGGTAGTGCAAGGGATATCGTTTGTTGTGACCTCCCAGAGAGCAAGGAACCCGAATGAGGTCATCACGGGTAAGCTTATCAAAAACTCTAGCGAAGTTTACACTTTATTTGATACCGGTTCTACCCATTTTTTTATTTCTCCTACTTGCGCTCAACGATTAAATTTGACTCCGGAGAAATTAGACTTTGACTTATCTGTGGAATTACATCCACGGTTTATAAGTCTTGTTTGGTTCAAGTTGGTACTCACACATTACCTGTCGATCTTATTGCATTAAAAATACTTGCATTTGATGTAATTCTAGGGATTGATTGGTTAACTACTCATCATGCAAAAATTGATTATTTTCGTAAGGTTGTTAGCTTTTATATTCCTAATCGACCTATTATGCGAATTCAAGAAACCAAACCATTAAAATTAATCACTGTCATCTCAAGCCATAAAGCTATTCATTTATTGAAAAACGGATGTCAAACTTTCTTAGCTCATGTCACAGATCTAAACAAAAATACGTCAGTTTTGAATAATATTTCAATTGTTAATGAATTTCCTGATGTATTCCCTAAAGAACTTCCTGGCCTACCCCTAGAGCGTGAAATTGAATTTTGTATCGACCTTGAACCCGGTACAAAACCCATTTCCAAAGCCCCATATCGAATGGCTCCTATTGAACTTCAGGAGTTAAAGACACAACTGCAGGAATTGTTAGACATTGGCTTTATTCGTCCTAGTACTTCTCCTTGGGGTGCTCCTGTTCTATTCGTTAAAAAAGATGGGAGTATGCGACTTTGTATTGATTATCGGGAGTTGAATCATGTCACCATCAAAAATAGGTACCCATTGCCACATATTAATGACCTGTTTGACCAGTTGCAAGGAGCCAAATTCTTTTCAAAGATTGATCTTCTTTTCGGATATCACCAATTGAAGATTAGAACCGATGATATTCCAAAGACGACTTTCAGAACTTGGTACGGGCATTATGAATTCCTAGTCATGTCCTTTGGATTGACTAATGCTCCTGCTGCCTTTATGGATATGATGAATCGAGTATTCAAGGAATATTTGGATCATTTTGTGGTCGTCTTTATTGATGAAATCCTCATATATTCCAAAAGCCGTGAAGATCATGAGGAACACTTGAGGCTGATACTCCAAAAGCTTTGTGAATACAAGCTTTATGCCAAGTTGAAGAAATGCGAGTTCTGGCTTGAAGAAGTAGCATTCCTTGGCACGTGGTATCAAGTCATGGAATATCTATTGACCCAAAAAAGATTGAAGCTATTCAAAGCTGGGAGCAACCTAAATCAGTGACCGAAGAACGTAGCTTTCTCGGCTTAGCTGGTTATTATCGGAGATTCGTAGAAGGGTTTTCTCGAATCGCCACTCCACTAACTCAGCTGACTCAGAAAGATACAAAGTTCGGTTAGAGCGAGGAATGTGAGAAGAGTTTTCAAGAACTCAAGAGGAGACTCATTTCAGCACCTGTTCTGACAATACCATCTGGTTCGGAGGGATTTGTCATCTACAGTGATGCTTCGGGAAAAGGGTTAGGATGTGTTCTCATTCAACATGGGAAAGTCATAGCCTATGCCTCACGACAACTCAAAGAATATGAGAGGAATTATCCTACTCATGATCTAGAGTTAACAGCTGTTGTCTTCGCACTTAAAATTTGGAGGCATTACTTGTATGGGGAGAAAGTGGAGATCTTTACGGATCATAAAAGCCTCAAATATTTCTTCACTCAAAAGGAACTCAACATGCGACAACGACGTTGGCTTGAACTGTTGAAAGATTATGATCATACCATCCAATACCATCCTGGAAAAGCGAACGTGGTAGCTGACGTATTGAGTAGAAGATCATATGCGGGTACGAGTGCAAT
This sequence comes from Panax japonicus, assembly GCA_020205505.1. Lineage (NCBI taxonomy): Eukaryota > Viridiplantae > Streptophyta > Magnoliopsida > Apiales > Araliaceae > Panax > Panax japonicus. The sequence goes on along the minus strand of CM035105.1, from coordinate 54,885,209 downwards.
ATTGTCAACACAAAGGCCCATTTTGTATGACTTGCAAAGGATGGAGATAGAGATAAAGACTCCAGAGACCCACGTGATGATGGTAAATATACGAGTAGAACCGACTTTAATTGATAAAATTAAAGCTGCTCAAAGTATAGATCCGGAGCTGATGCGTATGAGGAAGAAAGTGCAAGAAGGTGCGATGCCGGAAGCAAGAATCGATGAAGAATGAATACTTCGAGTCAACTCCAGACTTTGTGTTCCTAACGACCCTGATTTAAAGTTTAAAATCATGATGGAGGCGCACAACACACCGTTTACAATCCATACTGGGAGTACCAAAATGTATCACGATCTTCGACATACATTTTGGTGGGGCAATATGAAGAGAGAGATAGCGTTGTTTATCTCAAGGTGTCTAACGTGTCAACGAGTCAAGGCGGAGCATCAAGTACCAAAAGGTCCATTACAACCACTTGAACTTCCAAAATGGAAGTGAGAGCACATTACCATGGATTTCGTTACTGGTCTTCCCAAGGTTTCTCAAGGCATAGATGCGATTTGGGTCATTGTTGATAGATTGACCAAGTCTGCTCATTTCTTACCGATACGAGAGACTTATACACTTGAACGTCTTGCTCGTATGTACATAAACGAGATTGTAAAACTGCATGGTATGCCAGTATCCATAGTTTCTGATCGAGACCCAAGATTCACTTCACGATTTTGGGTTAGTTTGTAGAAAGCTATGGGCACAGATTTACGATTTAGCTCGGCATATCATCCTCAGACGGACGGACAGTCGGAGAGAACTATTCAAACTCTTGAAGATCTATTAAGACTCTATGTCCTTGATTTCAAGGGAGGTTGGGACAAGTTCTTACCATTGGTGGAGTTTTTCTACAACAACAGTTATCAAGCAAGTATTGGCATGGCTCCATTCGAAGCGTTGTATGGAAGAAAGTGTCGTTCTCCAGTATATTGGGATGAGGTGGGTGAAGCAACGTTGTTGGGACAGGGGTTGGTACGTATGACTACAGAAAAGATTCAAACGATCCGGAAAAATATAAAAACCTCACAAGATCGACAAAAGAGTTATGCTGATCTTCATCGAAAGGGCGTGGAATTCGATATAGGAGATCATGTGTTGTTATGTGTTGCTCCATGGAAAGGGGTTATGAGATTTGGAAAGAGAGGAAAGCTCAATCCTCGATTTATCGGCCCATTTTTAATCTTTGATCGAGTAGGAACTGTGGCCTATAGACTCGCTTTACCGCCAAGTATGTCTCGTGTTCATAACGTTTTTCATATATCCATGTTACGTAAATATGTGACCCGAACCACATTATTGAGTTAAAACCGAACAAAATAGCGGAAGATTTGACGTATGAAGAGGCTCCTGTTCAAATCTTGGATAAGAATGAACATATTCTACGCACCAAGGTTATATCTCAAGTCAAAGTTTTGTGGAGAAACCACGATGTTGAGGAAATGACTTGGGAGTTAGAATTTGAAATGAAATCAAGGTATCCTTACCTCTTCGACATACCAGGTACGTACCCTAATTTCGAGGGCGAAATTTCTTAAGAAGGGGAGGTTGTATGACCCCAACTTTTTGAATAAAAATGAATTTTCTATAATTATCATTTTAAATATTATGGAATGAATTTAATATAATGTTATAGTTGTGGGTAATATTTATAAATTTTGCAAAGTATGCAAGTTGTCATATAATATACGATTAGTCGGGGAATATTCGTTTTAAATAGAAAATATTCGTACGATAGCACAATCATTGGTGGACCCCACAACAGAATTATTGTCGGATTGAGAAAACGACAAAAATACTTAATGAAAATAACGGCGGAAGTTTTACCGTTAATACTGTTGAACTACTCGGTAGTAAAAATACAGTAATTCGTGTGGTTACATAGTAGCACACGGTATTGATTATTAATGCTTACGTGATAAGTCACTCAGTTTTGTTGGTATTATTAATGTAATAATACAAAAAATCTTTTTATATAAAATAGAATACTTTTATAAAGTTATTCTATAAATAGAATATATTATATTTTATTATGCATAGTGTTGTATAGTGTTTTGTATTGTAAAAACTTTTTATATAAAACAAAATACTTTTATAAAGCTATCTGTTTTATTAGACAATAATTAGAATATATTATATTTTATTATGCATAGTGTTTATATAGTGCCTGCATAGTGTTTGCATAGTAAAATCTTTTATAAAGTTATTAGTTTTATTCGATTATAAATAGAATATATATTATATTTTATTTAAAAGATTTTGCTTTAAATATAGACCGTCAGATTAAAGTAAATCAATCTGGACCGTTCACGGATTAGTTACTATGCATTCCATTTTCCTATAAATAGAAGCTCATTCCTTCATTATTTTCTTACGAATTCACTGAACTCTAGAGAGAGAAACTATAGAGAGAGACTATAGAGAGATAGAAGAAAAGTTTTCTGCTACTTAACTACTTTTATATTCAGTTTCTCTTACGGTAAGGGGTGTTATTCTTTCTTATTCATGAAGAGAACTGTTGTTTTTCCATTTCTTATTATTCTATTAGAATAACCTGTATACGCGATCTACCCTATACTTGGTGACATTCTTCTATTATTCTGTTGGAACATCTTGCCTGTGTGTTTTACACCGGACCTGGTTCCGTCTTTATAATTATTCCGTTGGAACATCCTATCTGTGTGTTTTACACCGGACATGGTTCCGTCTTATTATTATTCTGTTGGAACATCCTGTCTGTGTGTTTTACACCAGACCTGGTTCCGTCTTTATTATTCTGTTGGAACATCCTGTCGGTGCAAATTTTGCCTGATCTGGTTTCGTTATTATTATTCTGTTGGAATAACCTGTCTATGCGAAGTACCGCATGCATAGTGATTTCTTTTGCTATTCCATTCTTTATTATACTCAGTTGGTTAAAGTTTTAACTTCTATATTCCATGAAATTAGTAGAATATCCTTAATATCTGCGCTTCATCAAGTATCTTTTCATAAAAATATTCTTCTGATCATTCTTGAATTTTACTCTACAAAACAGTATCATGTTGACAATTTGGACGTTAATAATTCCTGGATAAAATAATTCTTGAACTTGTTTTATTGAATTCTTATATCATTGTCATCATCCTCATGTTTATATTTTGTTGAAAGTCATATGTGGCCTGTAGTGCATAGATGGACTTGGTATGATTATGACCAGGATTATTCGGTGTAATCATGACCGTAATATTACAAATGATGTGGTAAAAGTTTTCATTGGCCCGTAGTGCATTGATGGACAGTTGTTGGCATGATCATGACCATTAATGAATACACAAATATTCTTGGCCCGTAGTGCATGAATAATTGTAGTCGTGGTACTAAAGAATATCATTGGCCGTAGTGCAGGGGTGATTCGATGATGTGGATTATTTATTATGCTGAGTCCCAGCGATAACAGTGATGAAAAACCTTTTTAATAATAAAAGATAGTAGATTTTATTTTCTACTTGACTCTTTTAATGGATTGCTTGTTCCGCTGCAGTTAAACTTGATGTCTATTATATTTTATCAGTTTAACATTGTTGGAAACTAATGATAATTTATTCTACATTATCTTAGTCATAATATTTCTTACTAGGCTAGTTGAGCTCACCCTTTCTTTCACTGTTCTCTTCAGGAAATGAGAACATAGCAGGACTAGTCGCGGAACGGAGTGACGGTCCAGAGGATAGCATTAGTAGTTCTCACAATTCTGTAAAATAGTGTGTTAATAATTGTAATGAAGACTCATTTTGAGTTTGTATAATCTCTAGTAGACAATAATTGTATTCAAACTCACAGTTATGTTTTGTCGTATTGTACACGACAGTTGTATCAGTAAGTTATATTTGAATTTTGTACCATGTATCTGACGACCCAAGATGGGTGATGTATACCTAATTTTGGGGGCGTCACACAAACTATTCTATAAATATTTTACAATCTATTGATATGGTATACTCCACTTCAGCATATTGATAAATAAATTGTTTCAATATAGTATTCGACCCCACACAATATGCTGAGGTGGAGGATGTCACATCAGCAATTTGTAAAATATTTAAAGAATAGTTTGTGTCTCTAGCATTATTCATTCCTCAATATAAAATAAAATAAAAAGTACTTTGATTGTAAAATAATGGATGACATATTGAAATATCCCTAATTAGAAAGATTGCCATATAGTTGTTCTAAAGAACCATGTAATTAGTATTAGCCCTCAATGAGTCAGTCTCAAGCTTACCATAGATTATGTAAATTAAGGGTGGGCATAATTTTTTATTTTTCTGATTTTTTGATTTTTCGGTTTTTCGGACTGGACAGAACCGGCTGATTCGGTACAAAAAAATACCGGTCCGATTTCGGTACAAAAAATCGATATATATACCGATTTTTCGGTACCAAGTTTGTAAGGTTCGGTATTACTGAACCGTACCGGTATATACTTGTTTTACAATTTTTTATTAATAAATAATTAATAATAATAATAAAATAATGATTATAATAATAAAATAATAATAATAAATATATTAATTTTCGGTAATTATTCGGTAAAAACTGGTACCAAATCGGTTCGGTATGTCGGTCCAACCAGTACCAATATTGGTGCCAAAATTTGGCTAATTTTGGTACCTGTCTGGTTCGGGCCGATATTTACCGATTGCACATCCTAATGTAAATAAGATATTTTACTAGCAAATTCAAGGATTTATTATTATTGTTTGTCTATTTAATTTGTTTTTGAATAGTTTATGGGCAATTTATTGGAAATTGTATAGAATGAGTTGTACTTATATAACTAGAGGGTTGCTAGTTAAAAACTATTTGTATAATAAAAGTCATTAAAATGCAACTTTTTAAATTACATTAATACAACTAGTTTCACGGACGGAACTAGAGTAGTCAAATGGGATTAATATTCTATTGGTCTTTTGCCTAAATGAAAATGAAATTTACTCACTTTATACAAAGAATTAGGCATGATCGATTAAAAAAACAATTGTGTTCTTTTTTGTGGTTAATAAATTCGTTGTAAAAAAAATTACTCTTATATTTAGGTATTTGCAATATTTGTGGATTTAATTTATATACTTTTTTTATGTTTTTTATTATTTATATTGTAGAAACCTTCACTAGGCATAAATCTCTTTTGGGTTGAAATACCGTGTAGGGCTGAAGTTTAGCGAGAGCATTCACAACAGTTTCCTTATCTCTATTCCTTATTTTGCAGTGTTGTTGAGTCATTCTGTAAAATAAAGATTCAATTTTTTCTATATGTACCCAACATGTTTCTTATATTGATTCCTTAAATAATAAAATTTTAATGTTAAAAGTTAAAATTTGAATGTTCCAACAATCAAAACATCAAATTAATAATAATCTTATAATTTATAAGAGAGAAAGAGTATAATTTATCAATTATATTTCACTGTAAAATAATTTTTATTTTATTTTAAATTACAAGTAATTTATGGAGTGAGTATTGAATGGATGCAAATGTACATAAGATTAATATTAACTTTTAAAAAGTTAATTTGTGATATTTTAAATTTAAATTTAATATGATTCATTTAAATTTTGAAAATAATAAATTTTATAATTAATAATACTTTTATAATATTTATAATTATATTGACAAAAAATAAATAAATTTATATCAATTTTAAATTTGAATACGTTTGAAATTAATTTTTAAAAAATATGTCAATATTAATTTTATAATTTGAAAATGAAGTAGTAAAAAAATGTCAAGATGTGTATGATTGATGAGTTGTCCACTTAAATAAGGGTGTGAAATGTCATTTTGCATATATAGGGAACGATTTTTGACTCCCTCACACTAGGAAGTAAAATCATTTATAAGAATTAAAATAGAGAATCAAATAATGATAAGAAAACTGTTGGATAATGATTTGTTAATGTATTCTTCAAAATTGGGGATAGAAAGTTGATTGAAAAAACTGTTGTGAATGCTCTTAGACACCTAGGCTACATAAATATTCCTTTTAAGTGAGGGAATCGGACCGTACGATTTCTTAAAGTCTTAAGTTGCCTTTTATTTATATTATTTATATAAATATCGTGAAGTAGATCTACACTTGATAGTTCAAAACAACACTGAGATATTTCTCTAAAAAGAATGAATCATCCAAACCAGATTTGAAAATCTAAGTGATCTATCGAAAATATTTATATAAATATAAATTGTGAAACTATAAATTTTGTCATACTTAGACACCGAGGCTACGAAGATATTCATCTTAAGTGAGGTGATCGGACCGTACGATTTCTCAAAGTATTAAGTGACTTTATAACCTGTCATATAATAGATAAAATATTATCATATATTCTCTGAGTTAGACAAATATATTTGTTATATAAAGTATTTTTAACTGATTAAATTATTATACTTGAGAATTATTGTTTGAATTGATTTATTAATTTAATCACAAATATTTGAACATAAATTCATTCATAAAAAACTTGTTAGAGCTATCTGAAATTAAATTTGCTTAAATCCATATAGACACATTCTTTATTATAAAGAATAGATAATTCTTTATAATGTTGCATTATATATTTGCTTATACAGAAGCATCTTTTTAACTAACACTTAAATTGATTTATTTGCTTATTCAAGAAGTACTTTTCACTCAAAATATAAAATTTATTTAAATTTTTATAAATGTGCATAATTTACTTATTCGCTTATATTGAAACATTATTTAATCAAAGCATAAATTACTATCTGCTTATAAATAAACATATTTTTTTAAGTATAAAACTCTTTGAAAATTTTATAAATATATTTGCTCTTTAATTGATATCTGCTTATTTAAGAAGCACATTGGTGTAAAATCTTTTGTAAAAAGAGAAAGTTAGAGTTAGTTTATTTTATGTACCTATGAGAAAAACGAGTAATTCTTCCACCAAGACCAAAGTTTTAGAGAGGTTTGCTGGAAGTTGGGCCTCTAGCGAACTTGTGAGGTGGGGAAGAGACTGTTGTTCCAAGACCAGATCATAGAATAAAACTAAACTCAAAAGAAGTTCAACTAAACTTGATAAGGGAGCTGGGAACTTGTTGTCCAAGATAGAATAGTTGAGAATAATTAGAAGTTTGTCTATAAAACTTTGTAAAGGTTTCTCCGCCTATTGAAAGAGATTTTATTACAGGAAGTAATAGGATCTCAAGTTCTGGAGAGGAGATTGAGACTAGACTTAGCAACATACCCGGGATGTATGTTGTGAACCAAACAAATCTCTTTACTGTTTTGCATATTAATTTTTATCACTGCAAATTAATTATCTAAAAATTCAAAAAGGCCTAAGATAATTTTTTAAATCTTTAATAATATATTTAACCCCCTTCTAGATTATTATTGGACTTTCAGACACAGGGTCCATCATAAAAAAAAATTGAATATCCAGTGTTCATTAATTGCCCAACACTCAACAAGTTATGTGCTAAACTTGGGATAAAGAAAACATTGTGAAGAAGTCTAACATGACCATGATTGGTATCGATAACTACTACACCTTTCCCTTTAACCTGAATTTACTTATTGTCTCCAAGTCTAACGTGCTTCCATTGAGATTCATCAATTTCTTTGAACATTGATCTTGTTCCTAACATATGGTTAGAGCAACCACTGTCCACATACCAAACATGACTTTCATCATCGTTAACATTGCAATAGGCCATGAACATGTTATTCCCCTCTTCGTTTTCCTCCGCATAGCTTGCTTGATTTTCTTTATTCCTGCAAAAATCATTTGTGTCTAGACCGATTACAAAAGGTGCACCAGAGTCCTTTATCTTTGTTTCGGCAGAAATCCTCTGTAACTTTTTTTTTTGCTTAGATTGCCCATCAAATCGACCTCTGCTGTGACGCCCCCAAAATTAGGTATACATCACCCATCTTGGGTCGTCAGATACATGGTATAAAATTCAAATACAACTTAGTAATACAACTGTCGTGTACAATACGACAAAACATAACTGTGAGTTTGAATACAATTATTGTCTACTAGAGATTATACAAACTCAAAAAGAGTCCTCATTACAATTATTAACACACTATTTCACAGAATAGTGAGGACTACTAATGCTATCATCTGGACTGTCATTCCGTTCCCCGACTAGTCCCTGCTATGTTGTCATTTCCTGAAGAGAACAGTGAAAGAAAGGGTGAGCTCAACTAGCCCAGTAAGAAATATTATGACTAAGATAATGCAGAATAAATTATCGTTAGCCTTCAACAGTGTTAAACTGATAAAATATAATAACATCAAGTTTAACTGCAGCGGAACAAACAATTCATTAAAAGAGTTAAGTAGAGAATAAAATTTACTATCTTTTATGATTAAAAAGGTTTTTCATCACTGTTATTGCTGGGACTCAGCATAATAAATAATCCACATCATCGAATCACCCCTGCACTACGGCCAAGGATATTCTTTAGTACCACGACTATAATTATTCATGCACTACGGGCCAAGAATATTTGTGTATTCATTAATGGTCATGATCATGCCAACAACTGTCCATCAATGCACTACGGGCCAATGAGAACTTTTACCACAACTATAACATTATATCAAATTTACTCCATAATATTCAAAAATAATATTTATAGAAAATTCATCTTTATTTATAAAAGTTGGGGTCTTACAACTGCTCCCGCCATGAAAAATGCATTTGCCATGAAAAACGTCTTTACCACGGAAAAAACTTTTGCCTCGTCCTCTTCTTGTAGTTCTTTCTTCTTGAAAAAGTTTCCCCTTTCACTTGAAATGCATTCTTCTCATTTTTCTCAACTGATCTATTTAGTGTTAGAATTTAAGCATAATTCAATATGGGTATCATTAATTATTTTTAATAATTTCATATATTAATCTGTTCTACTCCATGAGTATATTAAATTAAGTGTTTGGAAGCTCAAATCCATGGAGTAATGAATGAGATATTAAATCCCAAAGATCACACTTGGAAATGATAGAAGATAATAAATACATGTGAGAAAAACCAAGTCCTAGGTTAGTAATTAATTATTTTATATCTTTATATACAAGGAAAAAGTGCTCTTGGGTTTGGGCCCCAAGGGGCACCCCACTTTTGTGGAAGGGAGAGTACCTAGCCAAGGCTAGGTTCGAACCCACACGTGCGCACCGCCGTCGACTGGCCGACCTGGCTCGTGGCACGAGGCATATAGGTTGTGGGTCTGTGTTCTGTATATAATTTTTAGACAAAATTTATTTAAATTTTTAATTAAAAAAATTATTTAAATTTTATTTATTTAATTATATTATCAAAAACTGTGTCGTTTTGATAAACGATATTTATTATTATCAAAACTGTGTCGTTTTGATAAACAGTATTTATTATTATCATAACTATGTCGTTTTGAGAAGCGGTATCTGCTGAAAGGGTATAAGTTTAAATGGACGGCCCAAAACTACGTCGTTTTGTCGCGCCTTTTCTACTAAGGCTAAAACTACGTTGTTTTGATTCTGCTAATACTAAAACTATGTCGTTTTTTATAGGTTTGAATAGACGCGCCCATAATGCATATGATCAAAACTACGTCGTTTTGACCAAAGGATGTCATATATGCCTTTTCAGTGGAAAACCATATATGCTAAGTGCCCATCAGAAGGGGCACCAACCCCTCCTATAAATAGATAGGAGGGGGCAGCCTTCATATTCACTCAAATTCACAAGCATTAAACATTATTTCCATTAGTTTCATTGTTATTTAAAGAGAGAGTTAGAGCATTTATTTTTGGTTCGTAGAGTATATATTTTATAGTGTTGCAAAAGTATACAGTGTCATTGTATCTTGGGAGACAAGTGCTATCAACTCTAAAACACCATACGGAGGGCATAATTGTCTTAAGTACATAGTACCAAGTACTAGCCTTGACAAATCAGTTACTACAAGATAAGTTAATATATATATATATATATATATATATATATATATATATATATATATATATATATATATATATATAGTCGACTTTAAGGTTTCTTACAATCTTAAGACAATTACCTTTTTCTATTTATATATATTTACAAGAAATATGGATACCAATTCTGCTATTATAATTGGTCACCCGCATTGATCAAAGTTGACAACTATTATGTGAGTGCATCTAAGTTATATCTACAAAACAATCTAGTAGCAACTCTTAGTAAAATTTTCTCTACAAATATTCACCAATTGTGAACAATAGTCGAAGTTTATTAAGCAGGTTCACTTGTGCTTTCGCAAGTAGAACGCATTTTTATAAGACCGTAACAAGATACAGAGAGAAAAACTAGGTGTAGAACAAAAGTTATCGAAATAACTTTACTATGCAAACAATGTAGTTCAGTTGTAAAACCATTCTAAAATAAGATATACAAGAGTATACCAAAAGGAAACTCGGAGAGTAGAAAATGTGATCTTGGTAAAACCAGAAAAGTTCAATGGAACAGAATTTAAAAGATGGCAACAAAAGATGTTGTTTTATCTTACAACTTTGAACTTGGCAAGGTTTCTTCACGAAGATCCCTCTGTGCTCAAAGAAGATGAAACAGACACGCAAGTTGTTGCCGCAATAGATGTATGGAAACATGCAGATTTTTTGTGCCGAAATTATATCCTTCATGAATTGGACAACACATTATACAATGTGTATAGTTCTCTCAAAACAACAAAAGAATTATGCTATTCCTTGGATAAAAAATATAAAACAGAAGATGCTGACACGAAGAAATTCGTAGTTGGCAGACTTTTGGACTACAAGATAATTGATTCCAAGGCAGTTATCAACCAAGTCCAAGAATTACAAGTAATCCTGCATGAAATACATGCAGAAGGTATGTCCTTAAGTGAATCTTTCCAAGTTGCTGCTATTATTGAATAACTACCACCTATGTGGGAAAGATTTTAAAAATTATCTCAAGCATAAACGCAAAGAGATGAAACTTGAAGACTTAATCGTAAGATTAATGATAGAAGAGGACAACCGTGCCTCTGAGAAGAAAACTGGAAGGACCTTTATGGAGTATAAAGCCAATGTGGTGGAACAAGGTCCGAAGTCCAAAAAGAGGAAATTCTCTGGTAATGGGCCTCAACAAGGAACAAATAAGAAGTTCCAATGCAAATGCTACATTTGTGACAAGCCCGATCATAGGGCAAAGGGTTTTCAAAAATGCAAAGACCAGAACAAGATGTCCGCACAAGCCAATGTAACGGAAGTGGATGGTCTTCTTCAAGATGTTTCTGAAATGAACCTTTCAGCGGTTGTTTCATAAATAAATATGGTTGAGAATCCAAGATAATGGTGGGTAGATACTGGAGCAACCCGCCATGTGTGTTCCGACAAGAAGATGTTCTCCACATATCAAGAAATTGAGAATGGAGAACATTTATTCATAGGAAATTCTTCTTCATCCAAGATTGCTGGACAAGGAAAGGTGATTCTGAAGATGACATCTGGCAAGGAACTCACCCTCAACAACGTGCTCTATATGCCTGATATTAGGAAAATTTTAGTGTCAGGATCCCTTCTTAGTCAAAAGGGATTTAAATTAGTCTTTGTATCAGACAAATTTGTATTAACTAAAAATGGGATGTATGTGGGGAAGGGTTATATGAGCAATGAGCTCTTCAAAATGAATATAATGACTATTGTACCTTCCAATATTAATAAAATTACATCTTCTGCTTATATGATTGAGCCATCTAATTTATGACATGGTAGATTAAGACATGTTAATTATAATACTATATATAGATTAATTAATATGGAATGTTTGCCAAAATGTGAGATTAACTCTAATCATAAATGTGAAATTTGCGTTGAGGTAAAACTTTGAAAATCTTTTTTTAAATCAATTGAAAGAAGTACAAAACCACTTGAATTAATACACACTGATATTTGTAATTTAAAGTATATATAGACAAGAGGAAGTAAAAAATATTTTATCACTTTTATAGATGATTGTACAATATATTGATATGTTTACTTATTGAGAAGTAAAGACGAGACTTTAGAAATATTTAAACATTACAAAAATGAGGTTGAGAATCAACTTGATAAAAAGATCAAGATAGTTAGAAGTGATAGAGGTGGGGAATATGAATTTTCATTTGTTGAAATTTTTTCACAATATGGAATAATACATCAAACAACTGCACCTTATTCACCACAATAAAATGGTGTTGCAGAAAGAAAGAATAGGACTTTAAAAGAAATGATGAATGCATTGTTATTAAGTTTTGGGCTACTTCAAAATTTATGGGGGAAACAATTCTTTCAGCAAATTATATTCTCAAACGAATACCTCAAAAGAAGTCTAATGTTACTCCCTATGAATTATGGAAAGGACGTAAGCCATATTATAAACACTTAAAAGTGTGGGGATGTTTAGCAAAAGTAATGGTTCCTCCACCCAAAAAGGTGAAAATTGGACCAAAAATGATAGATTGTATATTCATTGGTTATGCTAATAATAACAGTGCATATAGATTTTTGGTTAATAAATCAAAAATAGAGGAAATACATAAAAATATGATTATTGAGTCAAAAGATGCTGAATTCTTTGAAAGAACATTTCCTAATAAAAAGAAACAAGAGCCAAGTTCTAACGAACAAGAAACAAGTTCAAATAAAAGAACTTATGATGTTGTCAATGACAGTAATCATGATTTAGAAGATATTGATGAACCTAGACGTAGTAAACGTGCTAGAACATAAAAATCTTATGGTTCAGATTTTCTAACCCATTTGTTAAAAAATGAGCCTCAAACCTATAAAGAAGCAATATCGAGTCCTAAAGCTCCATATTGGAAAGAGGCTATAAATAGTGAAGTAGAATCCATTTTAAATAATCATACGTGGGAATTAGAAGATCTCCCACCAGGCTTTAAACCTCTTAGATATAAGTGGATATTCAAGAAAAAAATGAAAGCAGATGGATCTATAGACAAATATAAAGCAAGACTTGTAATCAAATGATACATGCAAAATGAGGGTTTAGATTATTTTGATACTTATTCTCTTGTGACAAACATATCCTCGATTAGGATGTTAATCGCTATTGCAGCTATATATAATTAAAAAATATATCAAATGGATGTAAAAATAGCTTTCTTGAATGGAGATTTAGAAGAAGAAATCTACATGGAACAACCAGAAGGATTTATTATTTCAGGACAAGAAAAGAAAGTTTGTCGGCTTGTAAAGTCTGTTTATGGATTAAAACAAGCACCTAAACAATGGCATGAAAAATTTGATAATACAATGTTATCAAATGGTTTCAAAATAAATGAGTGTGACAAATGTGTGTATGTCAAGGACACTAAGAATGGGTATGCTATTATTTTTCTTTATATATGTAGATGATATGCTCATTATGGGTAGTAATAATGAAATCATTAAAACTACTATAAGAATGTTAAATAATATGTTTGACATGAAAGATATGGGTGTTGCCGATGTAATATTAGGAATTAAAATTTCTAAAACATCTGATGGATTAGTGTTATCACAATCCCACTATATTGAGAAAATACTCAGAAAATTCAATCAATATGATTGTAATCTTGTGGGAACATAGGTAGATATAAATCTACACTTGTCTAAAAATAAAGGAGAAAACATATCATAACCTGAGTACACACAAATAATTGGAAGCCTTATGTACTTAATGAATTGTACACGTCCTGACATAACACAAGCTGTCAATAAATTGAGTAGATTTACAAGCAATCCAGGACAAGATCACTGGAAAGCAATTATAAGAGTTTTAAGGTATTTAAAATATACTCAAAATTTTGGATTGCACTACTCAAGATATCCAGCAGTACTTGAAGGATATTGTGATGCGAATTGGATATCGGATACAAAAGACTTTAAATCCACAAGTGGTTTTGTGTTTACACTAGGTGAAGGAGCAATATCATGGAAATCTTCTAAATAAACATGCATTGCTCGATCAACGATGGAATCTGAGTTTATTGCATTGGATAAGGCTGGAGAAGAAGCTAAATGGCTTCGTAATTTTTTAGAAGATATTCCTATGTGGCCTAAACCTGTGCCGTCTATTTTTATCCATTGTGATAGTCAATCAGCAATTAGAAGGGCACATAGTCAAATGTATAATGTTAAGTCTAGACATATTCGTCACAGACACAATACCATAAAACATTACTCTTTAACGGCATTATGTCTATTGAGTACATAAAGTTAAAAAAAATATAACGGATCCGTTGACTAAAGGTTTGACTAGAGAGCAAGTAAAAATAACTTCGAAGGGAATGAGTTTAAAGCCTATAAACAAGGATCGTCATAATATAAACCCAACCTAGTTGACTAGAGATCCCAAGATCTAGGTTTAAAGGGACAACTAAATTGTGAACAATTCAATTAAATCACTATGAAGAAATTAATTTCTTCTGCTCATTCCTATGATACGTGTAGACACTCGAAATTTTCTGTATTACTGTTACTAATATTGTAGGAGGACAGATTCGTCTTTTAAGAGGGAACCCTGAAAGATAATCCAAATCCGTACCGGATACTACCGGAAGTTCAACATCAAACCCCGGATGCCTGCAGATGCAATACTGGAACACACACCAGAGAAGACCGATTAATCTCGAAGATGACCCCGAGGTATCTAGTCTCAGTCCCAACCATGGGAATAGCCACCAACCTTGGTGATGACCCCGAGGAATGCAATTTCGGCGATAACCCCGGAAATGCTTGTTTCAAATGCGACCAGCTTCAATCTCGGCGCTCACAACGAGATATAATGCACTAACCCGACAATAACATCGGGAAGACAGGCACACTTCAAAGGTCACAATGAGGACCTTCAACAATTACAGTAGTCCAATCTCAGCGATGTCTGAGCAACGTCTGCCTTATCAGCCCAATCCGGAGATAACACTGGTGAGGGTCAACATCGTCATCTCGTCAACACTATGCCACGTCATGTCTCTACGCAACAATGTCCCACAAGACTAACCAATCCCGAGTGACTATTGTGCGGGGTAACGGATGAAAGTTGAAGCTTGAAGACCGGAGGGCATTGTCCCATCTTCAATGACTTTGCACAAACTCTAATGCCATGCCATCGTACAACTCTCGACAACGGCGATCCGAAATAGGTCCTGTATACCTCAAACGGATGCCCGGATTGTACTTCTGAAAGTTTGAGCGGACATTACAATGCTTGAGTTCACGTACTTCGAGACGACCTGACCCGAAAAACCCGGGCCAACCCGGGTTGCCTCTGGTACACCTGCGGCTCAGCCGCAGGTACACCTGTGGCTAATATGCCTATAAATAGAGGGCTTGGGGTGCTGATTTTGAAGGAGAAAAAGGCGAGGAAGCCCTGCCCAATTTGCTCTGCACTCACCCCATGCAGTGTACTTTCCCCTTCTAAACACCTGTGAGCTCATATATAGCCCTTTTGTACCTATAAAAGTCAGTGTTTACCCACTCTAAAGATATAGAAGTCTTCTTTAGCAGTCAGCTGTAAGCCTTCTCATACACTTTAGATTCTTTCTCTTCATCTTTGCACACACCCTTCTACACGTTGAGAGTCGTGTTGCTTGCTTTTACCCGCACTTCGGTCCGTGGTTTCATTTCAGTCTGTATATATATAAATATTATATATATATATATATATTTACATATATATTGACTAACATTATCGAGTTATGCCTCGATTGAGCCTAGACTTCGGTCTGGAGCGTTTATTTGCTTTAATATATATATATATATATATATATATATATATATATATATATATATATATATATTTACATTTATATATATCAACTGTGGGTCGAAATTTGTTCGATGAGCCTAGACTTCGGTCTGGTGCGTTTACTACTTTAATATATATATATATATATATATATATATATATATATATATATATATATATATATATTTATATTTATATATATCAACTGTGGGTCGAACTTTGTTCGATGAGCCTAGACTTCGGTCTGGTGCGTTTACTGCTTTAATATATATATATATATATATATACACATTTATATATATTAACTGTGTGTTGACTTTGTTCGATGAGCCTAGACTTCGGTCTGGTGCGTTTATTCGCTTATATATATATATATAAATTGTGGTCGGACTCTGTTCGATGAGCCTGGATTTTATATCCGGTGCGTTTATTCGCTTTTATATATATATATATATATATATATATATATATATGAACTGTGGTCGAACTCTGTTGATGAGCCTGGATTTTACATCCGGTGCGTTTATTGCTTATATATATATATATATATATATATATATATATTTTCGTCCCACCTGGAGTTTACTTCATGGTGGTTGATCGCTTTTACAGCTTTATTTACATTTCGTCCTGCCTGGAGTTTACTTCATGGCAGTTCATCGCTTTGTACAGCTTTATTTATATTTTATCCCGCCTGGAGTTTCCTTCGTGGCGGTTGACCATATTTACAGCTTTATTTACGTTTCGTCCCGCCTGGAGTTTCCTACGTGGCGGTTGATAGCTTTTTACAGCTTTATTTATTTTTCGATCCCCATGGAGGTGCTTCGTGGTTGGTGATCATGTCTGTATATATATATTTATAGCTTTTATATATATATACTTGCTTACTGCTTTCATATAAATTGCAGCATTCTATGCGCCTAGGAATCATGTGATCACAGATTCATCCCATTGGATCTAGATTCAGTTCCCGTGATGGACATTTTCAGCTGTAAGTATCTTGTAAATTATTCTGTGGTGTCTGAATTTCCTCAGATGGTTTCCATACCTCAGATGATTTCCATCCTCAGATGCCTCGCGTCCGTCAAATAAAAAATTAATCAAGCAGATCACTTAATAAAGTAGGAGAGTAAAAGGTTTCAATTCCTATTGAGCATCAGTGTTTAAAAAACCTCTTTTATAAAATATCACTGCCATATCTTGCTAAAAATTGAATTTTTACATAAATTCAAACCCTGTGTATATAGGTTCGAACGAGGCCTCGCACAACTTCCATATAACAGCATATTTACCCACACACACACACTCAGATAATAGTTTCTTGAAAAGAGGCGGTCACCGTGGTAACACGGATGTCGGGGGGTGCCTAACACCTTCCCCCCACATAACCAAGTCCCCGGACCTTAAACGAATCTCGGTTTCACCGACCCGTATAACAGTGTCACATCACTGGATCAATGTGCAAACCTTTTCTCGGTTGTGTTGGTACAAACATTTAAAAAAACCAACTGGCGACTCTTAACAGTCCATCGTCGACATTATACATGTCGGACCCTTTTCACTTATTTTTTTAAACAAATCTCACCTAAAATGAGAACACTAAAGAACAAGTAACGGAAAGGGACATCAAAAAATCCCGACGTCGACATGTGGCGACTTCGCTGGGGACTCCAGTAAGAGGACTTAAGCCGCTATTACAATCTTGTCAAAATGGTTATCTGCTTGTGTGTGGATGTTGCATTTACATTTTTGATAAATGTGTACGAATGCATTTCCTTATTGTACTTAGTGCTTCGTAACATAACTGCTTGTGATGCTAGTGTTTCACACCATAACTGCTTGTGATATTAGTGCTTCGCACATGTCATCATTTTCATGCGGTGAGACGCGATGTATGTGAATGTATGTTGTGTGGTCCCTCCACCAGGAGGCTATCCCGTCGGTGTTTGATTACTGGACTCGTGAGAGGACTAATTCTCTGAGGCTCAGGAAAGGCACCACCCAAATTCGCTCCAGTTGAAAGACCAGATTAACTTCCCGTCAAGTAGATTGTGATAATTTGGAAACCTTCATGCCAAAAAGCCGCAAGAGTAACCTAAGATAGGTCAGCCTCTGATAAACCCAAAACGGAGGAAAGTCTCTTCATGCTCTCATTTCAATTACTTATAAACACAATTACTTGTAATTTCATTCCATATCTATCTCCATGTAATGAGAAATATGAAGAAATGTGTACACATACTATGCTACAAATAGCTGACATCCGTTGTGCAGGATAAAAATTCCTAAAATGGACATATCACATAGCATGTTATTATATACATTCCCTAAAGACTAAACTATGAAAGTCTTTCGTAGGGAATCAATCGGACCTACTACCCGGTTAAAGTCCAAAAAGGCAGCAGGCCTGCAGTCAATCATGTCATCATCCGACCAGACTGAACTTAATCCAGTTTCTAACAAAGAATTTGACGGATTAAGCAAATAAATCACAGATTTGGCTGTTCTACTCAAAGAATTACACCAGTCTACACAGGGTCAGAAAATATCCGTACATGTTAAATCCTCCACACAAGGAGGAACCGAGGTCATTACCATACCTGAACCACAGTTGGATACGACCAACAAAACTTATGATGCTGCCCATCCCACTGGAGATCCAGACACTGGTGACATAAAAAAAAGTCCTCCAAATAGAAGAGACCCTTCGTGCTATCAAAGGAATTGGAACACACGGGAGTTTTTCATATGCTGATCTGTGTATTTTTCCTGGTGTTCAGTACCCAGAAAAATTTAAAACTCCTGACTTTAAAAAATATGACGGCTTAGGAGATCCTTATACGCATTTAAAAGTGTTTATTGGAGAACTTGGATCCTATGCAGAGGATGAAAAACTCATAATGCAATTATTCCAAAAGAGTCTAACTGGAGAAGCCCGTTCGTGGTACACAAGATTAGACAACTCCAAAATCCATAGCTGGGAAGAGCTAGCACATGCCTTCCTCACTCAATATAGTTTTCAAACTCAGATGGCTCCTGATCGGTATCAAATTACCAAGATTAAGAAACAGTCTAACGAGTCTTTCAGAGAGTATGCTCAGAGGTGGAGACGCTTGGCTGCCCAAGTTAGTGCTTCCATGACAAAATCAGAAATGGTCATGACTTTCATAGACATACAAGAGGCTCCCTTCTATAAGAGGGTTTTAGCCGGCATCGGCAAACCATTTTCTGAAATGGTCAAGCATGGGGAGATGGATGAGATGGGATTGAAGTCAGGAAATATTCAAGACCTAGCTGCACTCAAAGCTGTTGCGGATCACATCCAATCTAGAAATTATAAGAACAAACCCCAGAGGGTCCATAAAAAGAAAGAGGAAGATATTTCCCTGATACTACAGGGGCAAAAAGGCAATCAAAACATGCCTATTCAAAGGAGAAACTACACTCCCTTTCCAGCACAGTCTGCAAACCCTCTAGTACCAAAAGGTGGAGAAGTCAAACGCCCTTGAGTTTTTACACCCTTAGGGGATACCCTCGAGAACATTCTTAATCTTCTGACAAATGGACGGGGTTTCAATGCTGCTAGGAAATGTGCTTATCATGCCGGGGCACCTGGACATGATACTCTGGATTGTTGGGCCTTGAAACACAAGATCCAGGAACTAATAGACAACGGGGAGATCGTAGTCACCAAACCCGATCAGTCTCATGTTCAAGACAACCCTCTTCCTCAACACAAAGAAGAAGAGGTCAACATGATTAATTGGAGCAATGGAAAGAGTTCCAACTTCAGGAGTGAATCTTCCCATACCCTTAAAGACGGTGATAATAGATGGGATTATGCCAAGTTTCAATTCACAATGCAACGAAAGATGAAAGCTCTCTGCAAATAAATTGAGCAATTGGCGGAACTGGTGACTTATCAGCATCAAGTGACACGTAAATTAATCAGCCAGGAGCATGCCAATCTCCTGCCTCTTGTCATGAATATTCCCTCGTCACTTTCAGAAAATGAAATGCTGGAAGACAAAGTTACGAAGAGTGCAAATGCCAAAGCCCGTCGGGATTTCGCCAACAAAAGGGAATTCACCTGTTTGGGTCAACCTATGGAGGAAATCCTTCATATGTTAATCAATGAAGGAAGGATCAGTTCCCTTCAACCTCCAATCAATCCTCGTTCGGGATGGTACAACTCTGATGGAGTATGTCAATATCACTCCTAGTCTCGCGATCACATCACAGAAGAATGTTGGGCACTTCGTCATCTTATTCAAAATTTAATCGACAGTGGTGTACTGCGCCTGGCAGATAACGACACTGTATTGCGGGCAAGTGAGGATTCGGGTCCTACCAAGTGGAAGAGTGTGGTAGCAGTCATATCCACTGAAACTGATGGGATTAATACCTTATTCACAACGCCAATAATTCAACTCAAGGGAATTAATAATCCTTTGAAAATGGCTGCTCCCGAGCCAATCAACTTGCCGTGTAGAGCACAATATCCTATTGTTAGCTTACGTACAGTTCCGTGGAATTATGGAGAAGGTGAAGGATCCACCTCACATACAACTGCTATAGTGTTAAAGGAAAATCCACTGTATCTTCCCCAACGGGTGATGAAGCCTACCACCAAATCAAAGGGGAAAATACCCGTGAAGAAGATTAAAAAATTCCTCCGCACTATGGGTCATAACGAAGCCACGATGGTTTTAAGCTTGAAAGAAGCTCCACAACAAATATCAATTTTGGACTTGGTCCTAACTTCCGAGAATCACCGGAAGGTCTTGTTAAAGGTTTTAGAAGAAGCCTATTTCCCGACATCAGTGGATACTGAAAAGTTTCAGCATCTGGTTGATCATATTTTCAACAACAATGTGATATCTTTCACTGATGATGACATACCGTCCAAAGGGACCGATCATTGCAAACCGTTTCACATTACAGTTTTGTCCTCCGAATATATGGTAGCTGGAGTCTTAATAGATGGAGGTTCCTCTCTGAATATCTGCCAATATGCTACCTTGGTGAAGATGAACATCAATCTCAACCGAATTCGGAGTAGCCAAACTATCATGAAAGCTTTTGATGGAGCCCGCCGTAACTCGGTCGGAGTAATTGAGTTGCCAATCGAAATTGGTCCGCACACATTCTGCGTGTCTTTCCATGTACTCAAGATAGACTCAGGATACAACCTGCTCCTGGGACGACCATGGATTCATATGACAAGGGCAGTCCCTTCCACTCTTCATCAACAGTTGAAATACATTATCAACAATAGCCTGGTCACAGTCAACATTGAACTGGAGATTCCTTAGCACGGAGACATGCCATTCATCAATGCCAATGCCGATGTGGAACCAGTCAGATTTCATGCTTTGAAAATAAGAAACACCCAATACCATGCTATTGGAGAGCCATTGCCCGAACCCAAGATTTCTGCCGAGGTAATGTCGGCCACTCAAGAAATGATATCGTTGGGTCATAAACCGGGACAAGGGTTGGGTAAAGATTGCCAGGGTATCAAGTACCCAATTTGCTTAACCAGGCAAGCTGGAATAGTTGGGCTAGGCTATTTTGCCAGTTCTAGTCACAGGAATCCTCATAAACATCAGCAGATTCCTTCAGCTTCAACCATGTGGCGTTTATCTTCGCCTTCAAACTCTGAGTCCGCACAACCTCCCGTAAAGGTGCCAGCCAACGTAATGGCTATGTTATGTCCTAAGCCGGTACCGGTGAAAGGAAAAGAAATCTTTGTTCCAAATCCCGCAGTGGAAGAAGAGGAACGAAGAATCAAACAAGACGTCATACGGATGATGTCCGGTATACGCATCATCGTTCATGATGAACATACCAACGGATACACCACAGACGATGATTGCCCAGACGTAATGGCCATCATTCGGGACAGGGAGAATGATGACAATCCCTCCATCACTGCGGTCCACCCAGACTTTACCCTTGCCAATTGGAACAACATACCTTGCATTGGTCGTCAAGGGTAAAGCGGGCAAAAACTCTTTCTGCCCTATAGATATAATAACTGCTTACTTTTCAGTACAGTATTAGCAGTTTATTTTGGCATTATATGCTAACACTTTGTATGATCAACATATTTCATATATACTAAGTGAAATCATATTTTGTTTCAGGACTCTGAATTTAGATGTGCCTGTAATTGCTGATACGGTGCCTCTTTTGTAAGACCCCAAATTATTAATAAATGAAATTTAATTTACTCTATTTATCATTTTGAAATAGTAATGGTTGATTTGATTAATGTGGTTAGTTATGGATAAAATGCGCAAATATTTCATATAAGCAAGTGGTTATAAAATACTCATTATTGTTGGAGAATATTCGTTTAGTCGTGGAATATTCTTACTGTCGGGGAATATTCGTATGACGGCACAGACTTGTGTGGGCCAATAACGAAAAGCGATTGGATGAAGAAAACGACAAGTATAAGTTGTTTATAAATAAAGGCGCAGTTGTTACCGTTAAAACAGTTGGAATACCCGGAGGTTAAAACACAGTAATACGCGTTGTTGCACAGTAGCACACGGTATTGCACCAATTATTGATTCTTACGTAAGAAGGCACTACTCAATAATTGTTACAGTAATTAATGTTCAGTATTTTATTTTATTGATTCAATAATTGCTGCGTTGATATTTTATATTACTGTTGTTTCAATAATTGTCACTACACAGTATTTTCCATTATCGAAGCAATAATTCATATTATCTGAATAATATTATTAGAAAATATTATTGGCAATGTCTAGAAAGTTCTGTCTAAGGAGAGGTTTGGTCACCTAATTGCGCGCAAGTAAGGAGAAATTCTTATTGGAAAGCCCTCTTTTCCTTAGGAACGGCCTGGTTGCCAGTACTGTGATTCTGTAATATTGTTTATGAATAATTAATTATTGATTTATATGATGAGGAAAATAATTAATTACAGAATCACAATAATGACAACTAGGCCGTTCCCAGGAAAGAGGGGGCTTTCCAATAAGAATTTCTCCTTACTGTCGCGCAATTAGGTGACCAAACCTCTCCTTAGATAGAACTTTCTAGACAGTGCCAATAATGATATCTAATAATATTATTCAAATAATATGAATTATTGATTTGATGATAGAAAATATTGTGCAGTGACAATTATTAAAACAACAATAATATAAAATATTAACGCAGCAATTATTGAATCAAAAATAAAATATTGAACAGTAATTACTGTAACAATTATTGAGTAGTGCCTTCTTACGTAAGAATCAATAATTCAAAAATACTGTGCAATACCGTGTGCTACTGTGCAACAACGCGTATTACTTTACTTTACCCACCGGGTATTCCAACAGTGTTAACGGTAACTATTACGCTGTTATTTATAAAAACTTTAATTTGTCATTTTTTTCATCCGACAGTTATTCTGTTATGGGGCCCACAAAAGGCTGTGCCGTCGTACAAATATTCCCCGACAACAATTAGTATTTTATAACCACATGCTTATTTT
Organism: Panax japonicus; assembly: GCA_020205505.1. Taxonomy (NCBI): domain Eukaryota; kingdom Viridiplantae; phylum Streptophyta; class Magnoliopsida; order Apiales; family Araliaceae; genus Panax; species Panax japonicus. The sequence goes on along the minus strand of CM035105.1, from coordinate 54,861,873 downwards.
GAAAAAAAATTCATATATCACCCTTAACTTTAACTTTTTATCAATTTAATCATTTACTGAATTGTAATTATAAGAAAAATTGAATACTTTTATTTCATAAAATTCGGGGTCTTACAATCTCCCCTCCTTATGAAATTTTGTCCCCGAAATTTATGTACCTGGTATTTCAAAAAGTTGAGAATACCTTGCTTTCATTTCAAATTCTATCTCCCGGGTCATCATGATTTCTCCATTGCTTATCTCTCGTGATAACTTCATCTGGGTTCCTCATTTGTTGGGAAGTCATGACAACCGCTATCCCTCGAACTACTCGGCTTTGACTTGTCTGGGGCAGCATTTGGCGTCACCACTACCGTTGGAATATACTTTTCTATAGGGCATATTCCTCCCTCAACTGCCTCGTCGTACTCCTGATTCATGATTTGAATCATCAATCTTCGATCCATATCGAATTCAGTTTGACCGCTTTGTACGGGGTAATTCAAAACACGATGTTGGGTTCTCCCAATTGTTTTCCAAAAAGAGAAATTCATCTCATCTATTTTAGCCTTCTTAGATCGGACATCTCTTTCCACAATATCCATGTGTCGTGCGGCTTTTGCCCATGCATCACTTATTCTCACTCGTTCAGTTTTTCCTTCTTTCAGCTCAGATTCCATCTTTATCATCTTATACTCTGCCAAAGAATGCTTCTGTTCAAGCATCACATATCGGGTAACACAGGCTTGAATTGTTGCATCCTTTTGCTCTACGACCGTCTATCGTTCTTCAGCCTGCTCTTCTAACTCATGAATAAGATTTTGAAATTCTACATTTTGATCATATAATACCTCTAATAAACTCTCCTCAGGTACCTCTCCTTCCTCTTCTGCCTCACTCTTAGCTGTTACCTCTGCGACTATCTCGGGTGCAACTATCAATTCTTTATTCACCACATGGATATCTCTAATTTCCTTCTTTGTCTGACATCACATTATCATGGTTAGTGATTAGAGGTATCCCCACAGTCTCATTCACTCCATTGTTAGCATTATTAGTTGCCATTCTCAAATACTACCATAAAACAAGGGTTAATTAAGCAAATTAACATATCACATAATATCTGTATATTATGACCGACCAACAATTAAGCTTAGGTAGGACACACTAACAAAAGATTTACTCATCTCTTCCCTCCTAGTTCTAATCCCGATCTCCGCCAGGGGTCATATCCCTAAGCTCTGATACCAAATGTGACGACCCCAAAATAGGTCCATTCCATCCAACCCATTCTGAGTCGCCAAATACATGGTATGAAAAACAACTACAACTTTATTACAACAATTGTCGTGCAAAATACAACAACATATATGCTGTGAGTTTGGATACAAATATATACCAACTGTAGCACGTCACAATGACACCTTACATAAAGGTATAGTCAAAAACTGTTTTAGAAATTAGAATATTTGGGAAGTGATCAAGGAAACCTTCGTACATGGGAGGCCATGCTTTTAGGTTATGGTAGATATCATATGGCCACAGAATTATCCTTGGTTGACCCAATAGACTCCAAAGAAAAACGAGAAGATTACTATCATATTCTTCCCAATGATGAGTCTTCTCTTGACATATCATTATCTCCGCTGTCTCTAATTTGGAATTAAACTCCAAACAAACACCAAGATTATATAGGTAGTGCTTGTAAATATACTCAACAAGTGGATGAGCACAACCCTGTCTTATGATGACACGAGGTTGTATGTCATTAGACATCTTGTATGATAGTGGCAAAACACCCTTCCAAGTTAAATTCACTTCACCCTTAACATCTATAGACCACCGTTCTATTCCCTTGTAATCCCCCGCTCGACCCAGCTACACTTTTATTACCTGAAAGGAATTGTAAAGCAAAAGGGTGAGCACAACTAGCTCAGTAAAGAATATCACGAGTAAAGAGAAATAAATTATAAATAGCCTTCAACAGTAATAAATCAGAGATTTAGAACTTATGGTAGATGATAAAACTTTTCAACCATAGTTGCAGCGGAATGAGCAATCCATTAGAAGAGTCAAATAGAGTATAAAGTCTATTATCTTCTCCATATTAAAAGTACACCAACAATGTTTTATCCCTGTAACATCAATTAACAATTCTTGTCCACAATCACATGTATAACTCATAATCGTAATTGTAGTTCTAAATTCTTTTTCTCATCCAGGACAAAGATAATTTTCATCACCTGAAACATCAAAGATTATGGTTATACCAAATCACAGTTTATGTTCATAATCCTACTAATAAATTCATCTTTGCACTACGACCAAAGATATTCATCAACAAATCATCTTTGCACTACAGGTCAAAGATGAAATTCATCAACAAGTCATCTTTGCAGTACAGACCAAAGATATTTATCAGTTGGTCATGCTCATCTAAACACCTGTTCATCTTTGCACTACGGGCCAAAGATATTCATCAGAAATCATTCATCTTTACACTACAGGCCAAAGATATTCAGTTATATCATCATTTAGGACTAAGGATGATGAAAAATATTTTAAAGAAAACGAATCCAGTGAAACAAAAGAACAAATATTAAGGATTCGTACATTAAACAATTCATGTGAAACCCCAGATTTTAAGAATAAAAAATTAATTTTCTCGAAATAATTTTTTTTATATTATGATGTGAATTTGAGATAATGTTATAATTATGGGTAAAATTTATAAATTTTGCAAAGTATGCAAGTTGTCATATTATATTCGATTGGTCGGGAAATATTCGTTTTAAACAGGAAATATTCGTACGATGGCACAATCATTGGTGGACCCCACAACAGAATTATTGTTAGATTGAGAAAACGACAAAAATATTTTATTGAAAATAACGACGGAAGTTTTATCGTTGATACTGTTGAACTACTCGGTAGTAAAAATACAGTAACACGCGTTGTTGCATAGTAGCACACGGTATTGATTATTGATATTTATATGAGAAGTCACTCATTTTTTTTCAATTATTGCTACAATAGTTGCTGCATAGTATCTCACATTATTTCATTCAATTATTTTTGATTTAGAAGTTTTGTTTTATTCGTATTATTAACGTAATAAAATGGAAACATCTTTTTATATAAAACAGAATACTTTATTAAAGTATTCTATAAATAGAATATATTATATTCTATTACGCATAGTATTTTGCATAGTAAAATCTTTTTATATAAAACAGAATATTTTATTAAAGTTATTCTATAAATAGAATATATTATATTTTATTATGCATAGTATTTACATAGTGCCTGCATAGTGTTTGCATAGTAAAAATCTTTTTATATAAATAGAATATATTATATTTTATTTAAAAGATTTTTCTTTAAATATGGACCGTCAGATTAAAGTAAATCAATCTGGACCGTTCATGGATTAATTACTATGCATTCCATTTTCCTATAAATAGAAGCTCATTCCTTCATTATTTTCTTACGAATTCACTGAACTCTAGAGAGAGAAACTATAGAGAGAGACTATAGAGAGATAGAAGAAAAGTTTTCTGCTACTTCACTACTCTTATATCAAGTATTATTTTACGGTAAATGATATTATTCTTTTGTATTCAAGAAGAGAACTTCTGTTATTCCATTTCTTTATTGTTCTGTTGGAATAACCTGTATACGCGGGCTACCCTATACTTGGTGACATTCTTCTATTATTCTGTCTTTATTATTCTGTCAGAATATCCTGTCTGTGCTATACGCCAGACCTGGTTCCATTTTTATTATTCCGTCTTTATTATTTTGTCGGAATATCCTGTCTGTGCTATACGCCGAACCTGGTTCCATCATTTATTATTTCACATTTATTATTCTGTTGGAACATCCTTTCGGTGTGAATTTCACCTGACCTAGTTCCGTTATTATTATTCTGTTGGAATAACCTTCTATACGAAGTACCGCATGCATGGTGATATCTTTTGTTATTCCATTCGGTATTATACTCAGTTGATTAAAATTTTGACTTCTATACTCCATGAATTAGTGGAATATCCTTGATATTTGCGCTTCATCCAGTATCTTTCCATGTAAATATTCTTCTGAGCATTCTTGAATTTTAGTCTACAAAGCAGTATCATGTTGACAATTTGGACGTTATTGGTTCATGGATAAATTAATTCTTGAACTTATTTTATTGAATTCTTATATCATTGTCATCATCCTCATGTTTATATTATGTTGAAAGTCATCTGTGGCCTGTAGTGCATAGATGGACTTGGTATGATTATGACCAGGGATTATGCAGTGTAATCATGACCGTAATGTTACAAATGATGTGAAAATTAAAAGTCCTCATTGGACCGTAGTGCATTGATGGACAGTTTTTGGTATGATTATGGCTATGGATTCTCTTCGGCCAAGGGAGAAAAGATGAATTATTTTATGGCATGATCAGGACCGTTGATGAAAACACGATTATCTTTGGCCCATAGTGCATGGATAATTCGTGGTCGTGATACTAAAGAATATCCTTGGCCTGTAGTGCAGGGATGATTTAATGAAGTGGATTATTTATTTAGCTGAGTCTCAGCGATAAAAGTGATGAAAAACATTTTAAATCATAAAAGATAGTAGATTTCATTCTCTACTTGACTCTTTTAATGGATTACTTGTTCCGCTGCAGTTAAACTTGATATTTATTATATTTTATCAGTTTAACATTGTTGAAGGCTAACAATAAATTATTCTGCATTATCTTAGTCATAATATTTATTACTGGGCTAGTTGAGCTCACCCTTTCTTTCACCGTTCTCTTCAGGAAATGAGAACGTAGCTGGAACTAGTCGGGGAACAGAGTGATGGTCCTAGATGATGCATTAGTAGTCCTCACTATTCTATGAAATAGTGTGATAATAATTGTAATGAGGACTCCTTTTGAGTTTGTATAATCTCTAGTAGACAATATTTGTATTCAAACTCACAGTTTATGCTTTGTCGTATTGTACACGACAGTTGTATTATTAAGTTGTATTTGATTCTGTACCAAGTATCTGGTGACTCAAGATGGGTGATGTATACCTAATTTTGGGGGCGTCACAATCCCGTTCAAAAATACTTCATAAATAACCAGAGTGGAGTAAAATTCAAGAATGAAGACCAAAACATAGATCCAATCAAAGATAGTATCCAGAATAGATATTTTGGACAAAAAGAAGAAATTTTATTTTTCGCTGAATAGTGCCGTATTCGTGAATAGTGCCGTATACGTGAATAGTAATCCGACACCAAAAGATAGAAATTTCACAAAAAATATCATCACGTTTCGTGAATAATACTTGTGAATAGTAACTCGTGAATAGTAACTCATGGATAGTAACTCATAAATAGTAACTCCGAACATGAAAAAGTTCCAAATTTGATAAAAATTTCTAACCAACATTCTGGCATAATGATATTAAAAAAATAATATCATTTTAGAAGAAAATAACTACCCTTACCTTAGAAAGAATAGTACTTCTGACTGGAATACTGGATATAGTGCTAAAAGAACTTGCACCGTATAGCAATACTCGAAGTACTAAAATACTTACAAAAATACGCTCGATATTATAGAGAGAGAGAGAGAAAGAAATCTGTAGTTTCTGGTGTGATTTTTAATTCTAACCTAAGCACCCTATTTATAGAAAAATGCTTAGAACACTAAAGCAGAAAATTTAATAAAATATTAATATATATATATATATATATATATATATATATATATAAAATTCCTACGCACACTTGACTTCTGAATTTCAGCATCTAACAACACATGGGCCAACAATAAAAACATTTTTCTAACAAAAAATATTAAAAACTTTCAAAAAAATGATAATCAATTAATCTGGAACTTTAATAATTCATAATAAATAGCCCTTTTATCAGAAAATTCAAATCTCATGTCTTTTTATAGGAAATTCAATTCTCTACAACTTTACAGAAGAAAGGTTTTCCAAATTCCAAACAGAAATTGACCGAAATCCATAAACGGGCAATTTTACAGGCTATAATTAAATTTCAGTCAAGAAATGGGGTCCACTGACACACAAAACATTTGTTAATCATTTAATGTAACAAAAATACTCTTCCTCCTCATATACTCATATATCTCACATTCATAGTAAAAATATCACCATTATTATATTATTAAAATATAATAATATATTAAAATGAATTATTTTATCAGAAAAAGATAAAATATTAATTTTCAACAGTTGTCACATTAAAAATTTTCTCCATCTATATCCACATAAAATTAATATTTTCCTCATCATATAAATTAATAATTAATTGTTCACAAATAATATTACAGAATCACAATAATGACAACCAGGCCGTTCCTAGGAAAGAGGGGGCTTTCCAATAAGAATTTCTCCTTACTGGCGCGCAATTAGGTGATCAAACCTCTCCTTAGACAGAACATTCTAGAGATTGCCAATAATGCTATCTAATAATATTATTCAAATAATATGAATTATTGATTTGATAATAGAAAATACTGTGCAGTGACAATTATTAAAACAACAATAATATAAAATATTAACGCAGCAATTATTGAATCAAAAATAAAATATTGAACAGTAATTACTGTAACAATTATTGAGTATTGTCTTCTTACGTAAGAATCAATAATTCAAAAATACTGTGCAATATCGTGTGCTACTGTGCAACAACGCGTATTACTTTACTTTACCCACCGGGTATTCCAACAGTGTTAACGGTAACGATTACGCCGTTATTTATAAAAAATTTAATTTGTCATTTTTTTCATCTGACAGTTATTCTGTTATGGGGCCCACAAAAGGTTGTGCCGTCGTACGAATATTCCCCGACAACGATGAGTATTTTATAACCACTTGCTTATTTTGAAAAAAATTCATATATTACCCTTAACTTTAACTTTTTATCAATTTAATCATTTACTGAATTATAATTATAAGAAAAATTGAATACTTTTATTTCATAAAATTCGGGGTTTTACACAGGTGATGAAAATTATCTTTGTCCTGGATGCGAAGAGAAATTTAGAATCATAATTACGATTATGAGTTATTCATATGATTGTGGACCAGAACTGTTGATTGATGTTACAGGGATAAATATTGTTGGTGGATTTTTAACATAGAGAAGATAATAGACTTTATGGTCTATTTGACTCTTCTAATGGATTGCTCGTTCCGATGTAACTATGGTTGAAAAGTTTTATCATCTACCATATGTTCTAAATCTCTGATTTATTACTGTTGAAGGCTATTGATAAATTATTTATCTTTAGTCATGATATTCTTTACTGAGCTAGTTATGTTCACCCTTTTGCTTCACAATTCCTTTCAGGTAATAAAAGTGTAGCTGGGTCGAGCGGGGATAACAGGGGAATAGAACGGTGGTCATCATTGTAAGACCCCAACTTTTATGAATAAAGAATAATTTTCTCGAATTATATTTTTGAATATTATGGTATTGATTTGATATAATATTATAATTGTGGGTAATATTTATAAATTTTGCAAAGTACGCAAGTTGTTATATAATATTCGATTGGTCGGGGAATATTCATTTTAAACAGGGAATATTCGTACAATGGCACAATCATTGGTGGACCCCACAACGGAATTATTGTCGAATTGAGAAAACGACAAAAATACTTTATGAAAATAACGGCGGAGGTGTTACCGTTAAAACTGTTGAACTACCCGGTAGTAAAAGTACAGTAATACGCGTAGTTGTACAGTAGCACACGGTATTGATTATTAATGCTTATGTGAGAAGTCACTCAGTTATACTCAATTATTGCTACAGTAATTGCTGTATCATATCTGTCATATTATTGTTTCAATTATTGTTACAATATCATCTGCATTATATGATATATTATTAAATCAATAATTGAGATGGCAAAGTTATTCATATTATTATTTGCAATATTGACAATGTCTAGAAGTTCTGTCAAGGAGAGGTTTGGTCACCTAATTGCGCGCCAATAAGGAGAAATCCTTATCAGAAAGACCCCTCTTTCCTGGGAACGACCTGGTTGTTAAATATTGTGAATTATAATATTAATGATGAATAAGTTCGTGTTGATTAAAGATGAATTTTATAGTTCCATTTTGTTGGACTTATTTGTGTTAGTATAATTGATGTCTGGAGGATATATTATTCAATTGTGTATTCGGGACACTTTTCGTGTCAGAGTACTATTCACGAGTTATTATTCACGAGTTACTATTCATGAGTTACTATTCACGAGTTACTATTCATGAGTTACTATTCATGAGTTACTATTCATGAATTACTATTCACGAGTTACTATTCACTCGGTTACTATTCACTCTAGTGTTGTGTATTCGGGTATTTGGGTACAATATTATTCCATGAGGAGATATGCTAATTTTTTAGACCATTGGTTGAAGATATAATAGTAAGTCAATATGGAGCGCTGGTGGAGTTATAATAGTAAATCAATATGGATCGCTGGTTTAAAGTTTTAATAGTAAATCAGTATGGACCGTTGTTTTAAGTTTTAATAGTAAACCAATATGGACCGTCCATTTAATAGTAAATCAATCTGGACCGTTTATGAATTAGTTACTATTCATTCCATTTTCCTATAAATAGAAGCTCATTTCCTTCATTATTTCTTACGAATTCACTGAAACTCTAGAGAAAGAATTACAAGAGAACCTATAGAAAAGTATTCTGCTACTTCCCCACTCTTATATTCAGTTTCTTTTACGGTAAGGGATGTTATTTGTTGTACTCATGAAGAGAACTTCTGTTATTCCATTATTTATTATTCTGTTGGAATAACCTGTATACGCGGGCTACCTTATACATGGTGACATTCTTCTAATATTCTGTTCTTTATTATTCTGTCGGAATATCCTGTCTGTACGTTTACGCCGGACCTGGTTCCATTATTTATTATTCTGTCAGAATATCCTGTCTGTGCGTTTACGCCGGACCTGGTTCCATCCTTTATTATTCTGTTGGAATAACCTGCCTGTGCGGTCTATCGAATGCATGATGATTTCTTTTGTTATTCCATTCTTTATTATACTCAGTTGGTTAAAACTTTGACTTCTATACCCATGAAATTAGTGGAATATCTTTGATATTTCCGCTTCATCCAGTATCTTTTCATGGAAATATTCTTCTGAGCATTCTTGAATTTTATTCTACAAAGCAGTATCATGTTGACAAATTGGACGTTACCAGTTCCTAGATAAATTAATTCTTGAACTTGTTTTATAGAATTCTTATATCACTGTTATCATCCTCATATTTATATTTTGTTGAAAGTCATCTGTGGCCTGTAGTGCATAGATGGACTTGGTATGATTATGACCAGGGATTATTCGGTGTAATCATGACCGTAATGTTACAAATGATGTGGTAAAAGTCCTCATTGACCTGTAGTACATTGATGGACAGTTGTTGACATGATCATGACCATTAATGAATACACAAATATTCTTGGCCTGTAGTGCATGGATAATTGTGGTCGTGATACTAAAGAATATCATTGGCCGTAGTGCAGGGGTGATTCGATGATGTGAATTATTTATTAAGCTAAGTCCCAGCGATAAAAGTGATGAAAAACCTTTTAAATCATAGAAGATAGTAGATTTTATTCCCTACTTGACTCTTCTAATGGATTGCTTATTCCGCTGCAGTTAAACTTGATAGTTATTGTATTTTATCAGTTTAACACTGTTGAAGGCTAACGATAAATTATTCTGCATTATCTTAATCATAATATTTCTTACTGGGCTAGTTGAGCTCACCCTTTCTTTTACTGTTCTCTTCAGGAAATGAGAACGTAGCTGGGACTAGTTGGGGAACAGAGTGATGGTCTTAGATGGTGCATTAGTAGTCCTCACTATTCTGTGAAATAGTGTGATAATAATTGTAATGAGGACTCCTTTTGAGTTTTTATAATCCCTAGTAGATAATATTTGTATTCAAACTCACAGTTTATGTTTTGTCGTATTGTACACGACAGTTGTATTATTAAGTTATATTTGAATTTTGTACCATGTATCTGGCGTCTCAAGATGGGTGATGTATACCTAATTTTGGGGGCATCACAGTTGGTATCAAAGCTTAGGGATATGATCCCTGGATAAGATGTGAGAATAGAACTAGGAGGGGAGAGAAGGGGAATTCCTTCGCTAGTATGACCTACCTAAGTTTTTTTTTGTGGTATTTAATTGGTCGGTTAGAATATAGGGATAATATGTTACATGCCAATTAACCTTTTGTTTTGTGGCAGTATCTGAAAATGACATCTGAGAATGTTGAGAATAGCAATGGAGCACAGGCGACCGTTGATTCACCAAATATCAATAATCAGGATAATGTGCATCTTTTGACGTGGTGAATCAACGGTCGCCTGTGCTCCATTGCTATTCTCAACATTCTCAGATGTCATTTTCAGATACTGCCACAAAACAAAAGGTTAATTGACATGTAACATATTATCCCTATATTCTAATCGACCAATTAAATACCACAAAAAAAATATAGGTAGGTCATACTAGCGAAGGATTTCCCCGTCTCTCCCCTCCTAGTTCTATTCTCACATCTTAGCCAGGGATCATATCCCTAAGCTTTGATACCAACTGTGATGCCCCCAAAATTAGGTATACATCACCCATCTTGAGACGCCAGATACATGGTACAAAATTCAAATATAACTTAATAATACAACTGTCGTGTACAATACGACAAAACATAAACTGTGAGTTTGAATACAAATATTGTCTACTAGGGATTATAAAAACTCAAAAGGAGTCCTCATTACATTTATTATCACACTATTTCACAGAATAGTGAGGACTACTAATGCACCATCTAGGACCATCACTCTGTTTCCCGATTAGTCCTAGCTACGTTCTCATTTCCTGAAGAGAACAGTGAAAGAAATGGTGAGCTCAACTAGCCCAGTAAGAAATATTATGACTAAGATAATGCAGAATAAATTATCGTTAGCCTTCAACAGTGTTAAACTAATAAAATATAATAACATCAAGTTTAACTGCAGCGGAACAAACAATTCATTAAAAGAGTTAAGTAGAGAATAAAATCGAATCATCCCTGCTCCAAGGCCAAGGATATTCATGTAATCATCAATGGTCATGACTATACCGAATAATCCCTGGTTATAATCATACCAAAAATTGTCCACCAATGAACTACAGGCCAATGAGGACTTTTACCACATCATTCGTCACATTACGATCATGATTATACCGAATAATCCCTGGTCATAATCATAACAAGTCCATCTATGCACGTAAGCCAAAGATGACTTTTAACATAATATAAACATAAAGATGATAACAATTCAATAAAAAAATATCAAGAATAAATTTTAAAGATTTATAAGTTAATTTATCCTGGACTCAATAATGTCCAAATGGTCAACATGATACTGCTTTATGGAGTAAAATTCAAGAGTGCTCAGAAGAATATTTCCATGAAAAGATATTGGATGCAGCGCAAATATCAAGGATATTTCACTAATTTCATGGAGTATAGAAGCCAAAGCTTTAACCAACTAAGTATGATAGAATATATGAAACTGCAAATGGATTTTCGTCCGCCAAGCGGTAATCCACGTAGACAAATCATTTCCACAATTTAATAAGGAATGAATACGATGGATCATTCACCATGCATGTGGTAATCCACATAGACAGGTTATTCCAACAGAATAATAAAGAATGGAATAAAAGAAGGATTCTCCATGCGTGCGATAGACTGCATAGACATGTTATTCCCAACAGAATAATAAATAATGGAACTAGGTCCGGCGTAAACGTACAGACAGGATATTCCGACATAATAATATATAATGGAACCAGGTCTGGCGTAAACGCACATACATGATATTCCAACAGAATAATAAATAATGGAACCAGGTCCGATGTAAACGCACAGACAGGATATTCCGATAGAATAATAAAGAGCAGAATATTAGAAGAATTTCACCATGTATGCGGTACTTCGCATAAACAGGTTATTCCAATAGAATAATAAGAATGGAATAACAGAAGAATTTCACCATGTATGCAGTACTTTGCATAGACAGGTTATTCCAACATAATAATAAAGAATGGAATAACAGAAGAAATTCACCAAGTATAGGGTATCCCGTGTATACATGTTATTCCAACAGAATAATAAAGAATGGAATAGCAGAAGTTCTCTTCATGAATAAGAAAGAAAGAATACCCCTTACGAGTACAACAAATAATATCCCCACCTTAGAAGAAACTGGATATTGGAGTAGTGGAGTAGCAGAATACTTTTCTTCTTTCTCTCTATAGTTTCTCTCTCTAGAGTTTCAGTGAATTCGTAAGAAATAATGAAAGAATGAGATTCTATTTATAGGAGAATGGACTGAATAGTAACTAATTCATGAACGATCCAGATTGATTTACTTTTTAACGGACGGTCTATATTGGTTTACTATTAAAACCTAAAGCAACGGTCCATACTGATTTACTATTAAAACTTTAAACCAACGATCCATATTGATTACTATTATAACTTTCCACCAGCAGTCCATATTGATTTACTATTATATCTTCAACCAACGGTCTGAAAAATTACCACATCTCCTCATGGAATAATATTGTACCCAAAAATGATTTGGACCGAAAAGAAATATATCTTACGGGTGAATGGTACCCCGTGAATAGTAACTCGTGAATAGTAACTCATGAATAGTACTCCGACAAAAAAAGTGTCCCGAATACCCGATTGAACAATATAACCCCCAGACATCAATTATTATCGAAACAAATGTCAATTTCCACTAACACAAATAATTTCAACACAATGGAAATATAAAATTCATCTTTAATCAACACAAACTTATTCATCATTAATATTATAATTCACAATATTTAACAACCGGGTCGTTCCCAGGAAAGAGGGGGCTTTTCGATAAGGATTTCTCCTTATTGGCATGTAATTAGGTGACCAAATCTCTCCTTGACAGAACTTCTAGACATTGTCAATATTGAAAATAATATGAATAATTTTGCCGTCTCAATTATTTATTTAATAATATAACATATTATGCAGATGATACTATAACAATAATTGAATCAATAATATGAGAGATATGATGCAACAATTACTGTAGCAATAATTAAGTATAACTGAGTGACTTCTCACGTAAGCATCAATAATCAATACCGTGTATTACTATGTAACCAAGCGTATTACTTTACTTTTACTACCGGGTAGTTCAACAGTTTTAACGGTAACACCTCCGCCGTTATTTTTATAGAAAGATAATTTTGCCATTTTCTAACTACGACAATACTTTCGTTGTGGGGTCCACCAATGATTGTGTCGTTTCACAATATTCCCTATTAAAACGAATATTCCCCGACCAATCGAATATTATATAACCACTTGCTTACTTTGCAAAATTTATAAATACTATCCACAACTATAACATTATATCAAATCCACACCATAATATTCATAAAAATTATTTTGAGAAAATTAAATATTTATTCATAAAATCTGGGGTCTCACAATCTCCCCTCCTGATGGAATTTCGCCCTCAAAATTTACGTACGTACCTGGTATGCTGAAGAGGTGAGGGTATCTTGACTTCATTTCAGATTCTAACTCTTGAGGTATAACCTTTGAGTGTCGAATATAATCCTTCTTATCCAAGATTTTAACACGTATCTCCTCATACGTTAAATCATCCGCTATCTCGTTTGGTTCTAAATTAATAATGTGGTTCAGGTCGTCCCCATATTTACGTAACGTCGATACGTTAAAAATGTTATGAACACGCGATATATTTGGCGGTAAAAAGAGTCTATAAGCCACAGTTTCTACTTTATCGAGGATTTAAAATGGACCAATTAAATTGAGGGTTGAGATTTCCTCTCTTCGTCGATTCTTGCTTCTAGAATAACGCCCTCTTGAACCTTCTTAGTTCTTCACATTCATCAGCTCCAGGTGTGTAGCTTGAGCGGCTTTAACTTTATCGATTAAAGTCGATTCTACTCGTATATTCGTTATCTTCATGGGGTTCGTATATTCGTACTTGTAAACGCATACGATCTTCTACTCAACGCGTTAGCTACCACGTTCGCTTTTCCACGATGGTATTGAATGATATGATCGTAATCTTCAACAGCTCAAGCCAACGTCTTTGGCACATTACACGTTTGTTTTGGGTGAAGAAGGGTTTTAGAAATGGGTTTTGTACCGGGGTCAATACAAAATTCGATTTCATGCTCTAGGGGTAGGCTAAGAAGTCTTCAAGAATACGTCAGAAAATTTATTAACAATAGAAATATCATTCAAAACTGTGACCTCATCCAAGACTTGGATAGTACGTCACATTGATACCCATCAACTTGCCATCGCCATTCACGACGTCGCCTACAGAAAGTCTGGCTTCGGTGCATTTCACACAAGGAAGTCAACAACGAAAAGACCGGGGCTCTTTATTTATGACTTGATATGACAATGATTGACTTTAGTGGTTTGGTTGCTTGGATTCGAATAACAGGTTGGTTAGGAATATGAAAGATAACAACCTTACGAAAAACATGATGAGTAGTTAACCAATAGTTTCCAACAATCACATCAAAGGCAAGTATTTTCAAAGAGATAAGATCGACAGGTAACGTGAAAGTGTCGATTTGAATTAAACAACATTTATAAATAGTAGATGTAATGAAGGTTTCTCCCAACTGAGTTTCAACAGATAAATCAAAATCTAACTTCTCCGGAGTTAAATTCAAACACTCAACACAACTAGGTGAAATAAAAGAGTGAGTAGAACTGGTATCTAACACGGTATAGACTTCATAAGAGTTTATGATTAACTTACCCATGATAATTTTATTCAGGTTCCTCATCAAAAAAAATGCTCTCTCTTAAACTACCGGCTTTAGCTTGTCTGGGACACCCTTTGGCATACTATCCCAGTTGGACTTGACTTTGGTGAACAACAAAATCGGGCTAAGTGACCTTCTTTTCCACAATTGTAACATGCTTTGGACTGCATCACGCAGTTTGGACTGATATGTCCCTCCCCTCAGCATTTGAAGCATACGACCGGTGGTCGTTCTCCTTCCTTAACAGGTGCTGGTGCTGTTGTCTTTCCATCATTATTTAACCTTCTTTTCTTGAAATTTCAACCTCTATTATCTTGGCCATGATTACCACCGAAGTGGTTACCATTCTTGGCGTGATAATTTCCCCCACGATGGTTATCATTGTTCCGATGGCCGTTGCCACTGGTACAATTATTAACGTGTTATTGGTCGTTACCTTTTGGTTGTACTGAATCATTATCGCGCTCCAATAACTGAGCCCTATTCACAACATCTGAATATAAACAAAGTTTGTGAGAAATGAGGTAATGACGTATATCGGGTTTTAAACCTCTTAGAAATATTCACGTCATTCGCTCCTCATTATCGACCAAATGGGATGCAAATCGGGATAACTCGGCAAACTTAGCCTCGTACTGTGACACGGCCATATTTTTTTGTTCCAACTTGATAAACTCCACCTCCTTCATATGACGAATACTTTCGGGAAAGTACTTGTCGTTGAACAGCTCTTGGAATTTCTCCCAAGACATATTGAGTGCGTCAGGCTGGGTACATTTTATAGATTCCCACCAATAATCTGATTCTTCACGCAACATAAAGGTGGCAAAGGGAACCTTTTTCTCCTCGGAGCATCACAAGACATCAAATATCTTGGTGATCTGTTTTAACCATGTCTCCGCCTTAAGTGGTTCTGGCTTTCCCAAAAACTCCGGTGGTCCCAGCTCCTTGAACTGCTTAGTGGTGACCGACCGTGGGTTGCCATTGTTTCCACCTGCCTTACGAACAGGAGTCTCTCTCGCCTGATGTTGCATGAATTAGATAAAGCCTTTGAACATCCCATCGTTCATCATTTCATTGGTGTTATTGTTACTTGAGGATTATTGTCTTCCTGTTGCACATTATCCTGGATATTGATCGTTGGTGACTCAACGGTCTCATGTGCTTCATTGCTTATCCCAACATTTTCGGATGCCATTTTCAAATACTACCACAAAACAAGGGTTAATTAACATGTCACATATTATCCATATATACTCTGACCGACCAATTAAATACCAAATAAACTTAGGTAGGTCATACTAGCGAAGGAATTCACCGTCTCTCCCCTCCTAGTTTTTGTCTCACTTCTCAACCAGGGATTATATCCCTAATCTTTGATACCAACTGTGACGCCCCCAAAACAGGTATACATCACCCATCTTGGGTCGCCAGATATAAGGTACTGAATACAAATATAACTTAATTATACAACAGTCATGTAAAATACGACAAAACATAGGTTGTGAGTTTTAATACAAATATTGTCATCTAGACAATATCCATACTTAATGGAGTCCTCATTACATTTATTATCACACTATTTCACTGAATTGTGAGGACTACTAATGCACCATCTAGGACCATCACTCTGTTTCCCGACTAGTCCCAGCTACGTTCTCATTTCCTGAAGAGAACAGTGAAAGAAAGGGTGAGCTCAACTAGCCCAGTAAGAAATATTATGACTAAGATAATGCAGAATAAATTATCATTAGCCTTCAACAATGTTAAACTAATAGAATATTGTTAGGTTTGTAATATTCATGAACGCAATCAAATTGCAAAAATAATGCGGAAACGTGTAAAATCAGAGTTTAAAATTTTTACAAACCATAAACCCGGATCACCCTTTATGTACAATTATTAATTAAACAAAAAAGAAAGAACAAGAATCATACCCTTGAAGATCCGAGCTTCCTCAGGTACAAGTTCACCTCCAATCTTTTTCGCGTTCAACTTGAATCCACCGGGTTTGGTTCCTTCTTTTGATCAACGTTAGCCACCCAAGTGTTTGGCCTCTAGAGGTGATCCACCAAGGAAGGAGAAGAATTCAAGAAGATGGGTATTTGGCTCAAACCTTAGTTTTCTATCTCTATAGAAAAAGGGGCGTACTCTCCAATAATTGGAATAACGTATATCTGATATAAGACTACTCTTATAAAGATATCAAGTAACCCTATTAAAATAAGGTATTATTTATTTAATTAAACTCTTTTAATTAAATGGGCTCCCTAATCTTATTAGGGATAATTAATTAAACTCCTTTAACTAATTTTCCATCCTAATCCTATTAGGAATAAATGAGAGTACTTATATTAAATTAATTCCTAAACTCTTTTAGAAATTAAAATAATAATAATTGGAATAATATTAATAAGACTCCTCTTATTAATTTATATTTAATATTTCTAAAATTTTAAATAATAAATATTAAGCTATTTAATTTATTCTATCACCATAGATTAAATTAAATATACTTAACATATTATTACGATTATTCCATTAACTTCTTAAATAATTATTCTTCCTTTTATGGTGTGACCCTTTAGGTTCTCCATATTAAACCGGTTGTGAATAAATCAATTAGAACAATTCTAATCTTATTTAAATAAATAAATTATACTATTAATTTATTTAAATAAATAATATTTATTCTACAATAGGGATAAGCCTCCCTAGCGATCAACGACTTTCCAGATAATATAGATTTCAACATTAATCATAAAAGAACCTTTAAGTAAATAGTTACCGTACAATTCAATCCTTCCACCATACAATGTCCCAATTAAATATAAGACATGAAATTTCTGTCAAGTCTTATTTTATTTAATTATATGTATTTCGACTCTTAAATGCACAACTCCAAATAATGCAAATTAGAAACTCCTTTCTAATTTCATTCTGCCTTGGCCAAGGACTACTGAGTTGTCATTTATCGAATTACATAGGACATTTCTCTTCTTTTACTAGAAGTGGTAGATTCTTTATTGATCATACATTATCTCCATGTACAACTTATTATACCCAAACATACCCTTTGATATACCCTAAGGGTCTTAAGGAATAAGTCAAAGTATAACTCATCATACACAAGATACTATGATGATCTCAAGTCCAAGGATCACTTGTACTACTATCACTACAGGAATTCCTATTGACATGCAAGTAAAACTCCATTAGGTATTCCTTAGCGAGTCACGTTCAGTGAACTTATTCTCTAATAAGCACCTACATACTTGCTTTAGTGTCTCCACACAAATGATCATGAGATCAATCATCCTCATCAAATGAGCAAGCAACGTATGTACCAATCTATCCGGATTCACTAATCCCCAATTTAGTAATCCAACGATTGGGAACTATTTTAGTTTTAAGCTTTCTAAGAATTTAGATCTCATTAGAATGATCATCATCATTATTCTAAAAGAATTGCTTAAAACTATGGGTTTATCACATATTATAAAATAGCATCATGTAGATAATTTAAAAGCCTTTAATAAATTAATACTTTTTATTAATAAATGAATAAGATTGTTACAAAGTATATGCTTTATCATCAAATATGATTGGCTTGTGTGCATACTACTTTTAATCTCCTACTTGCACTAAAGCCAATCGCCATGGTATCTCATACCCTTCTTCTCTAAGTGAAGATTATCCTGCTGTTGGATAAGCTTTAGTTAATGGATATGTATTATTGTTCTTGAGAGTTCACTATCTCTATAGTGATTTCCCATCTTTCAATGATTCTTATAATCAAATGAAAGTGCTACAACACATGTTTAGATCTAAGATGAGACTTAGGAACTATTCCTAGTTCTGTAATGAACTTTTCATCCAAACAATCAACTTGTAGCTTCATTTATAGATATATACTTTGTCTTTATCACTAAACCAACAACTCTTTGTTGTTTGGAACGTTTCCAATTCACTGCACCACCGTTCAAGGTAACCCTTTACCTTAAAGTGGATTTTCTGTCTTCTTGGTCTTTCTAAAAAACTTGAGTCTGTTAAGCCCTCTAGTTTTAATTCAGACCCACCATTTATTTTGATCACATCCTTAGTGCCAGTTAAGTACTTTGAGATGTTTTCCACTGTCTCACAGTGAACTTCTCCAGAATATGACTGATCAACATCAGGTCTCATACATTTCATTGCATACATGATAGTCACTCATGCGATCTCTCTTTTGGAGTCTATGGGGACTATTAAGAGAGATACACTCCATGTCTCATCAACATGAGACATCTCTTGGAGTTTTCCATGCTAAACAACTTTAACATCAAATGAATATACGTTCATTGGGTTAAGTCAAGCTCTTCCCAAATCATTCATGGAGGAATTTTTAGACAACTTTATCTTTACTGATTCTAGCATTGGCATGTCATTCCGTATCCATAGTATATCAACATAAAATACTAGGAATGTCACGACGCTCCCACTGTCCCTTTTGTACACACTAGGTTCATTCTTGTTTTTGATAAAATCAAACTCTTTTGATTGTCTCATCAAAACGAATGTTCCATATTTGAGAAGATTGCTTCAATCTATTTCTCTGAGTGTCTACAACTCTTACCTCATCGTATGTAACTGGATCATCATCTTCTATGATACGTACCTCATCATCATCATCCATGATGAATCCATACCTCCTAGGTATCTTTGGTACTATTCCAGATTTACGATTCGGTTGTGGTACAATAGGTCTATCTATAGGTTCCTCTTATTTGACTTGTAGTGTTTTGTGGTTCTTGAACTTTTCAAGATGTATTATCCTCCCACTAGCCCCTTCAATGATAAACACCTTTATCTTAGAAGGCAGCATGTTTCGCAACAAACACTTTTTGCTAAGTAGGATTATAGAATATATGCCCTAAACTTACTTTAGGATGTCCCACAAATCTGTACTTGTCAAATTTTGTCCCAAGCTTATCCTTTGAAACCGTTTCACATAAGTTGGACAAAACCTTATCTTAACATACTTAAGATTAGAAATCCTCCCTGTCCATAACTTTTATGGAGTCTTGGAGCCAGATTTTGAGGTTACCTTTTCGTAGATATGCAGCCATTTCTAGGACATGATCCTAGAAGGATACTAGAATGTCGGTAAAATCATTATGGACCGCACCATGTCCAACAAGGTACGATTTTTCCATTCAGATACATCAATCAATTATTGCTTATCAGGAGGCGTCCATTGTGAGAAAACCATTTGAGATGATCTAAAAACTTATTGCACAAGTATTTATTCCTTGATCTAATCAAAGAATCTTAATACTTTGTCAATTTTTTTCACTTCTGAATTCTTTGAACCTTTCAAATAATTCACACTTGTATTTCAACAAATACATACATTCAACTCTTTGAATGATCATCTCCCTTTCTTATACTAGTTTGTTCAATTTGAAAAATATATTTTTCACGTAAGTCAAGTATACAAAATCCATTAAGTAATATTTCAGTTCTATACAAAACATTATTATTATAAATAGAACAACATTTGTTCCTAATTATAATACCAAAGATTTCATTGTCCAATAATAAAATAGAAATAATGTTTCCAACGAGAACTGGAATACAATAACAACTTATTGACTTAATAGACTTGCCCGTAGGCATTGCTAAACTATAAGTTCCTATGGCTAATGCAGCAACCTTTGCTTCATTTCCCACACATAGGATTACTTATCTTTGTTTAGCTTTCTACTTCTGCTTGGTCCCTTCATAAATCTATATTTATGATAACCAAAGTCGGTATCCAATACCCAAGTAGAACCTTGACTTAAAGGAAAAATTATATTAAATCATGAAAAAATTTGTATTTGTAACCGAAACTTCACTAAGCTTCTTTGGTTAGCCCCTGCAAGACGCTTCTCGCAGTTTCTTTCCAGTGTCCAGTCTTATTGCAGTAGAAGCAAACTCCTTTGCTATCCATATCAGTTTTGTTCTTATTATCCTTTGTTTACACCTTTCTGTTTACCTTCTTTGAATCGTTCTTCTTTTCAGAAGATCATTTTGGCCCTACCAGTAAGACATGGTCTTTCTTGGTTGGAAAGTGACTCTCAATATTTTTCAACATGTTAAGCAAATCAGCGAGGCTGATATCTAGCTTGTTCATATGAAAAATATACAACAATTGTGAAAGGAGTCCGAAAGTGAGTGCAAGATCAAATCTTGGCTCAACTCTCCATCCATGACAAAACCTGTTGTCCTAATTGATCAATTAAATTGATTATGTTAAGGACTTTTATCTGTACTGTAGTGTCATTGGTCATTCTAGATTGGAAGAGCTCCTTAGATATCTAATATCTATTAGTCCTACTTTCCTCACCATCAACTACTTGATGTGCAGGAATATAATAGGAGCATCCATAGTTTCATGCTGACGCTGAAGCTCGTTACTCATGGATGCGAGCATGATGCATTGAGTCAACTATGCATCATCTAGCCACTTTCTAAAAGTAGCAATATCTTCCTCAGAGGCATTGTTTGAAACCATTGCAGGGATAGGCGTATTAAGGACATAAGATAGCTTTTCAACCGTGAGAACAATTCTCAATTACCTTAACCAATCCGTTTAATTCGGTCCAGTTAATTTAGCATCTAATATGCTACGCAGTGATAGTAATTTAGACATTGTAAAATTCTGTAAATGAATTTATAATTAACAACATTTTAACATACATTCTTTTATTAATTACCAAAATAAATTAGGTCTTGTTTTAAATTGGTATCTCCCACTATTTTCTTCAAACTATATTACCCTCAATATATATAGTTCGACAATATCTAATTAAAGATATGCTAGTGAGAATAAGAATCCCATTTCAAATGTATATAGCCTTGTGTGTGCACAAAAAACTATATATAAATAAATAGGTAGAAAACTCTTGTCAATTACATCAACTATGTAACTCCTTGTATTTTGCCTCTTAAATCATAATGGTCAAGTGTGTGCACATCCAAACTAAAATGATTTAAGTTAAGTCAGACCCAGCATTTCCATATAAGTGAAGAGAAAACTACAGCCCTTGTGTGTGCACAACAAAGCAGTAATGTTCAATTCATTATAAACATCATATGTAATAAAAACATCTTAAATATTTAATACTCGCCTTGTGTGTGCACAACAAACTCATATTAAATATTCAATACTTTATTGTTTCTATCATGCTAGAAGGTGACGTTCGATATTCCAAATATCTTTGAACGTTACAACTTAATATAAAATATTTGAGGGGTTTGCTATTAATTTATCTCATCTTGTTTAGCGCGCATGCACACATATATATATAAAATATGCGTCATATTAATAAACATGCGAAGCATGTATGCATAATATATAATATATATAGTATAAGCATGCATATATAGAATACTATATTCTACCCGGATTGATTATGGACTTTTATTCTAGTTTGGTTCACTAGAGCCATCAAGTGAACCAAAAGGTCAAACTTAGGGGTGCAAGAATTAAATTTAAATATAACTATTACATTTAAACCCGGGCTCCATTACAAACGGGTCTTCAAGCGCTCCTTGATCCTTGATCTCTAATTCTTCAAAATTAATTCTAACTATTCCTATTACAAAACTATTTAAAAAAAATAGAAACCTTGATCAGCAGTCAAGGGGAAATACATAGGAGGGAGATAGAATTTACATTAAGAAAAATTTAGAGAAGACGAGGTACGCAGACCCCATTTTAATAAAACCCATACATTCATGTATCCAACTAAAATAAAATCCAATCACATTGGTTAATAGTCCATAATCAATCCCATTTATTATCATACACATCACCATATGTATCAATAAATAACATTCATCTCATGAATAATTAACATTTAATATATATATTGATATCATTTAATGGGCAAATTTAATTAGTATAAAATCTATTTTTGAATCAAAATAAACTCCTTTATTTTAATCCAAATTTAAATCAAAATAAAACTATTTTATTTTAATTTATCCAATTTTGAATAAAATAAACTATTTTATTTTAATCAAAATCATTAATCAAAATAAACTCCTTTATTTTAATTAATTATGGAATCCAATTCCATGTAAAAAAAAAACTCATTTATAAAAGGAAACACGGATTTTCTTTCCTATTCACAAATAAACTCCTTTATTTTGAATAATATGAAATCTTATTTCATATCTAAATAAACTCCTTTATTTAAGGAAATTAGGATTCTCTTTCCTATTCATAAATAAACTCTTTTATTTTGAATAATATGAAATCTTATTTCATATTTAAATAAACTCCTTTATTTAAGGAAATTAGGATTCTCTTTGCTATTCTTAAATAAACTCTTTTATTTTGAATAATATGAAATCTTATTTCATATTTAAATAAACTCCTTTATTTAAGGAAATTAGGATTCTCTTTCCTATTCACAAATAAACTCTTTTATTTTGAATAATATGAAATCTTATTTCATATCTAAATAAACTCTTTTATTTAAGGAAACATGGAATCCAATTTCAACTCTAATTAGTTAGCATGGAATTAAATTCCAACTCTAATTAGTTAGCATGAAATTTAATTTTAAAATTAAAATAAAACTTTTTATTTTAAGATTAAAATAAACTTTTTATTTTAAAATTAAAACAAACTTTTATTTTAATTATAAAATTATTAAGAATAATATATATTAACCGTATATGTATTACGTTAATATTAATATATATATCACGATATATATTATATACATTAACGCTAACAGGAGTATTTCTAATTACAAGGGAATCATATACCCCAAGAATCCTGTACTCCATTACCGTGACTTTCACCCTTGGTGCCTTGTAATATATATAATATATCATATATCATATATAATATATATATATATATATATATATATATATATATATATATATATATACATGAATCTCCTTTTTCTTATTAAATGACCACGGAACCTGTAACATGATAATATATGCGGTAATTCCAGAAATCCAATGTACAAGTGGGCACGTGATATCATATATCTCCTGAAGCAACAGGTCACCACGGAATCACGGATATGGCATAACAAAATTCAGTTCGCCAATAACAGTTTGTGAACTGATTTTTTTTTATTATTATTAAATTTTATAAAACAAATTATGCCCAATTAAATTGTTCTAAACACATATCAATATACATATTAAATATGAACAATTAATAATTCGCATAAAGGTTTGGCTCTGATGCCACTGTTAGGTTTGTAATATTCATGAACGCAATCAAATTGCAAAAATAATGTGGAAACGTGTAAAATCAGAGTTTAAAATTTTTACAAACCATAAACCCGGATCACCCTTTATGCACAATTATTAATTAAACAAAAAAGAAAGAACAAGAATCATACCCTTGAAGATCCGAGCTTCCTCAGGTACAAGTTCACCTCCAATCTTTTTCGCGTTCAACTTGAATCCACCGGGTTTGGTTCCTTCCTTTGATCAACGTTAGCCACCCAAGTGTTTGGCCTCTAGAGGTGATCCACCAAGTAAGGAGAAGAATTCAAGAAGATGGGTATTTGGCTCAAACTCTAGTTTTCTATCTCTATAGAAAAAGGGGCGTACTCTCCAACAATTGGAATAACGTATATCTGATATAAGACTACTCTTATAAAGATATCAAGTAACCCTATTAAAATAAGGTATTATTTATTTAATTAAACTCTTTTAATTAAATGGGCTCCCTAATCTTATTAGGGATAATTAATTAAACTCCTTTAACTAATTTTCCCTCCTAATCCTATTATGAATAAATGAGAGTACTTATATTAAATTAATTCCTAAACTCTTTTAGAAATTAAAATAATAATAATTGCAATAATATTAATAAGACTCCTCTTATTAATTTATATTTAATATTTCTAAAATATTAAATAATAAATATTAAGCTATTTAATTTATTCTATCACCATAGATTAAATTAAATATACTTAACATATTATTACGATTATGCCATTAACTTCTTAAATAATTATTCTTCCTTTTATGGTGTGACCCTTTAGGTTCTCCATATTAAACCGGTTGTGAATAAATCAATTAGAACAATTCTAATCTTATTTAAATAAATAAATTATACTATTAATTTATTTAAATAAATAATATTTATTCTACAATAGGGATAAGCCTCCCTAGCGATCAACGACTTTCCAGATAATATAGATTTCAACATTAATCATAAAAGAACCTTTAAGTAAATAGTTACCGTACAATTCAATCCTTCCACCATACAATGTCCCAATTAAATATAAGACATGGAATTTCTGTCAAGTCTTATTTTATTTAATTATATGTATTTCGACTCTTAAATGCACAACTCCAAATAATGCAAATTAGAAACTCCTTTCTAATTTCATTCTGCCTTGGCCAAGGACTACTGAGTTGTCATTTATCGAATCACATAGGACATTTCTCTTCTTTTACTAGAAGTGGTAGATTCTTTATTGATCATACATTATCTCCATGTACAACTTATTATACCCAAACATACCCTTTGATATACCCTAACGGTCTTAAGGAATAAGTCAAAGTATAACTCATCATACACAAGATACTATGATGATCTCAAGTCCAAGGATCACTTGTACTACTATCACTACAGGAATTCCTATTGACATGCAAGTAAAACTCCATTAAGTATTCCTTAGCGAGTCACGTTCAGTGAACTTATTCTCTAATAAGCACCTACATACTTGCTTTAATGTCTCCACACAAATGATCACGAGATCAATCATCCTCATCAAATGAGCAAGCAACGTATGTACTAATCTATCCGGATTCACTAATCCCCAATTTAGTAATCCAACGATTGGGAACTATTTTAGTTTTAAGCTTTCTAAGAATTTAGATCTCATTAGAATGATCATCATCATTATTTTAAAAGCATTGCTTAAAACTATGGGTTTATCACATATTATAAAACAACATCATGTAGATAATTTAAAAGCCTTTAATAAATTAATACTTTTTATTAATAAATGAATAAGATTGTTACAAAGTATATGCTTTATCATCAAATATGATTGGCTTGTGTGCATACTACTTTCAAATATAATAGACAACAAGTTTAACTGCAGCGGATCAAGCAATCCATTAGAAGAGTCAAGTAATGTATAAAATCTACTATCTTCTATGATTTAAAAAGTTTTTCATCAACTTTATCGCTGAGACTCAGCTTAATAAATAAAATCGAATCATCTTTGCTCCAAGGCCAAGGATATTCATGTAATCATCAATGGTCATGACTATACCGAATAATCCCTGGTCTTAATCATACAAACAATTGTCCATCAATGAACTACAGGCCAATGATGACTTTTACCACATCATTCGTCATATTACGGTCATGATTATACCGAATAATCCCTTATCATAATCGTACCAAGTCCATCTATGAACGTAAGCCAAAGATGACTTTTAACATAATATAAACATGAAGATGATGACAATTCAATTAAACAAGTTCAAGAATAAATTTTAAAGATTTATAAGTTAATTTATCCTAAACTCAATAATGTCCAAATTGTCAACATGATACTGCTTTGTGGAGTAAAATTCAAGAATGCTTAGAAGAATATTTCCATGAAAAGATACTAGATGAAGCGCAAATATCAAGGATATTTCACTAATTTCATGGAGTATAGAAGCCAAAGCTTTAACCAACTGAGTATAATAGAATATATAAAACTGCAAATGGATTTTCGCCCGCCATGCGGTAATCCACGTAGACAGATCAATTCCACAATTTAATAAGGAATGAATACGAAGGTTAATTCACCATGCATGTGGTAATCCACATAGACAGGTTATTCCAACAGAATAATAAAAAATGGAATAACAGAAGGATTCACCATGCATGCGATAGACTGCACAGATAGGTTATTCCCAATAGAATAATAAATAATGGAACCAGGTCCGGCGTAAACACACAAACAGAATATTTTGACAAAATAATAAATAATGGAACCAGGTTCGGCGTAAACACACAGAAAGGATATTCCGACAGAATAATAAATAATGGAACCAGGTCCGAAGTAAATGCACAGACAGGATATTCCGATAGAATAATAAAGAACATAATATTAGAAGAATTTCACCATGCATGCAGTACTTCGCATAAACAGGTTATTCCAACAGAATAATAAGATTGGAATAACAGAAGAATTTCACCATGTATGCAGAACTTTGCATAGATAGGTTATTCCAACATAATAATAAAGAATGGAATAACAGAAGAATTTCACCAAGTATAGGGTATCCCGCATATACAGGTTATTTCAACAGAATAATAAAGAATGGAATAACAGAAGTTCTCTTCATGAATAAGAAAGAAAGAATACCCCTTATGAGTACAACAAATAATATCCCCACCTTAGAAGAAACTGGATATTGGAGTAGTGGAGTAGCAGAATACTTTTCTTCTTTCTCTCTATAGTTTCTCTCGCTAGAGTTTCAGTGAATTCGTAAGAAATAATGAAGGAATGAACTTCTATTTATAGGAGAATGGACTGAATAGTAACTAATTCATAAATGATCTAAATTGATTTACTTTTAAACGGACGGTTCATATTGGTTTACTATTAAAACCTAAAGCAATTGTCCATACTGATTTACCATTAAAACTTTAAACCAGCGATCCATATTGATTTACTATTATAACTTTCCACCAGCGGTCCATATTGATTTACTATTATATCTTCAACCATCTGTCTGAAAAATTACCACATCTCCTCATGGAATAATATTGTACCCAAAAATGATTTGGACCGAAAAGAAATATATCTTACGGGTGAATAACCCCGTGAATAGTAACTCGTGAATAGTAATTTGTGAATAGTAACTCGTGAATAGTAACTTGTGAATAGTAACTTATGAATAGTAACTCGTGAATAGTACTCGTGAATAGTAACTCGTGAATAGTACTCCGACACGAAAAGTGCCCCGAATACCCGATTGAACAATATAACCTCCAGACATCAATTATTATCGAAACAAATGTCAATTTTCACTAACACAAATAATTCCAACACAATAGAACTATAAAATTCATCTTTAATCAACACGAACTTATTCATTATTAATATTATAATTTATAATATTTAACAACCAGGTCGTTCTTAGGAAAGAGGGGTGTAAGACCCCGAATTTTATGAAATAAAAGTATTCAATTTTTCTTATAATTACAATTTAGTAAATGGTTAAATTGATAAAATTTAAATTTAAGGGTGATATATGAATTTTTTTTCAAAATATGCAAGTGGTTATAAAATATTCTTTCTGTCGCGGAATATTCGTTTGGTCGTAGAATATTTTTTCTGTTGGGGAATATTCGTACGACGACGCAACCATTTGTGGGCCCCATAACGGATAACTGTCGAATGAAGAAAACGACAAATTTAAGTTTTTATAAATAATGGCGTAATCGTTACCGTTAACACTGTTGGAATACCCGGTGGGTAAAGTAAAGTAATACGCGTTGTTGCACAGTAGCACACTATTTTACACAGTATTTTTGAATTATTGATTCTTACGTAAGAAGGCACTACTCAATAATTGTTACAGTAATAACTGTTCAGTATTTTATTGATTCAATAATTGCTGCGTTGATATTTTATATTACTGTAGTTTTAATAATTGTCACTACACAATATTTTCCATTATCGAAGAAATAATTCATATTATCTGAATAATATTATTAGAAAATATTATTGGCAATGTCTAGAAAGTACTGTCTAAAGAGAGGTTTGGTCACCTAATTGCGCTCCAGTAAGGAGAAATTCTTATTGGAAAACCCCCTCTTTCCTGTGAACTGCCTGGTTGTCATTATTGTGATTCTGTAATATTATTTGTGAATAATTAATTATTGATTTATATGATGAGGAAAATATTCATTTTATATGGATATAGATGGAAAAATTTTCAAAGTGACAATTGTTGAAAATCGATATTTTATCTTTTCTGATAAAATAATATTTTATTATATTATTATAATATAATAATGATGATATTTTTACAATGAATGTAAGATATATGAGTATATGAGGAGGAAGAGTATTTTTGTTGTAAAAGTTGTTTAAAACATTTTAAACATGTAGGTGGTGCCATTTCTTGACTGAAATTTGATTATAGCTTTTAAAATCGTCCGTATGTGAATTTCGGTCAATTTCTGTTTGGAATTTGGAAAACTTTCTTCTGCAAAGTTGTAGAGAATTGAATTTCCTATAATAATTCGCAAGATTCGAATTTTCTAATAAAAGAGCTATTTATTATGAATTATTGAAGTTCCGAAATCATGGGTCTGAATTTATTTTGTTAAAAATAATTATTTAAAACATGTTTTTTGTGGTTGGTGGGACCCACTTGTTATTAAGAATGGCTGAATTCAGATCCTTGAATGTGTGCGTAGGAATTTATATATAATATATTATTATTATTATATTAAATTTTCTGCTTTGGTGTTCTAAGCAATTTTCTATAAATAGGGTGCTTAGGTTAGAATTGAAAATCACACCAGAAACTAATGATTTCTCTCTCTTTCTCTCTTTATATATCGAGTGTATTTTTGTGAGTACTTTAGTACTTCGAGTATTGCTATACGGTGCAAGTTCTTTTAGCACTATATCTAGTATTTCAGTCAGAAGTACTATTCTTTCTGAGGTAAGGGATATTATTTTTTTCATAAATGATATTATTTCTTCAATATCATTATGCCGAAATATTGGTTTGAATTTTTTTCAAATTTAAAACTTTTTCATGTCGGGGTTACTATTCATGAGTTACTATTCATGAGTTACTATTCACGAGTTACTATTCATGAGTTATTATTCACGAGTTACTATTCACGAGTACTATTCACGAAGCATGATGATGTTTTTTGTGAAATTTCTATCTTTTGGTGTCGGAGTTACTATTCACGTATACGGCACTATTCACGAATACGACACTATTCACAAAAAAATTAAATTTTCGTTTTTCGTCCAAAATATCTATTATGGATACTAGCTTTGATTGTATCCATGTTTTGATCATTCTTGAATTTTATTCCACTATGATTATTTATGATGTATTTTTGGACATTGAATAGCTGAAGTACGAATCCTTAATATTTATTATTTTGTTTCACTGGATTCGTTTTCTTAAAATATTTTTCATCATCCTCAGTTCTAAATGATGATATAACTGAATATCTTTGACCTGTAGTGCAAAGATGAATGATTTCTGATGAATATCTTTGGCCAGTAGTGCGAAGATGAACAGGTGTTTAGATGAACATGTCCAACTGATGAATATTTTTGGCATGTAGTGCAGAGA
This sequence comes from Panax japonicus, assembly GCA_020205505.1. NCBI lineage: Eukaryota > Viridiplantae > Streptophyta > Magnoliopsida > Apiales > Araliaceae > Panax > Panax japonicus. Next base: position 54,831,616 of record CM035105.1, on the reverse strand, counting down.
TGACATGTTGTTGAATATCTTTGGCCAGTAGTGCAAAGATGAACTGTTGATGAATATCTTTGGCCCGTGGTGCAAAGATGAATTTATCAGTATGATTATGAACATGAACTGTGATTTGGTATAACCATAATCTTTGATATTTCAGGTGATGAAAATTAACTTTGTCCTGGATGAGGAAAAGAATTTAGGACTACAATTACGATTATGAGTTATACACGTGATTATGGACAGGAATTATTGATTAATGTTACAGGGATAAAACATTGTTGATGAACTTTTAACATGGGGAAGATAATAGATTTTATGGTCTATTTGACTCTTCTAATGGATTGCTCGTTCCGCTGCAACTATGGTTGAAAAGTTTTATTATCTACCATATGTTTTAAATCTCTGATTTATTACTGTTGAAAGCTATTGATAATTTATTTATCTTTAGTCATGATATTCTTTACTGAGCTAGTTGTGCTCACCCTTTTGCTTCACAATTCCTTTCAATTAATAAAAGTGTAGCTGGGATAAGCGGGGAATAACAGGGGAATAGAACGGTGGTCTATAGATGTTGAGGGTGAGGTGAATTTAACTTGGAAGGGTGTTTTGCCACTATCATACAAGATGTCTAATGACATACAATCTCGTGTCATCATAAGACAGGGTTGTACTCATCTACTTGCTGAGTATATTTACAAGCACTACCTATATAATCTTGGTGTTTGTTTGGAGTATAATACCCAATTAGAGACAGTGGAGATAATGATATGTCAAGAGAAGACTCGCCATTGGGAAGAATATGATAGTAATCTTTTCATTTTTCTTTGGGGTCTATTGGGTCAACCAAGGATAATTCTGTGGCCATATGCTATCTATCATAACCTAGAAGCATGATCTCCCATGTACGAAGGTTTCCTTGAGCACTTCCCAAAAATTCTAATTTCTAAAACAGTTTTTAACTATACCTTTATGTAAGGTGTCATTGTGACGTGCTATCCAAAGTTGGTGTCCAGAGTTACAGTTGGTATATATTTGTATCCAAACTCGCAGCATATGTGTTGTTGTATTTTGCACGACAATTGTTGTAATAAAGTTGTAATTGTTTTCTGTACCATGTATTTGGCGACTCAGAATGGGTTGGATGGAATGAACCTATTTTGGGGTTGTCACAGTTGGTATCAGAGCTTAGGGATATGGTCTCTGGCGGAGATCGGGGAATATAACTAGGAGGGGAGAGATGAGTAAATCCTTCGCTAGTGTGTCATACCTAAGCTTAATTGTTGGTCAGTCATAATATACGAATATTATGTGATACGTTAATTTGCTTAATTAACTCTTGTTTTATGGCAGTATTTGAGAATGACAGCTGAGAATGCTAACAATGGAGTGAATGAGACTGTGTGGATACCTCTAATCACTAACCATGATAATGTGATGTCAGACGAAGAAGGAATTAGAGATATCCATGTGGTGAGTGAAGAATTGATAGTTGTACCCGAAATAGTCGCAGAGGTAACAGCTGAGAGTGAGGAAGAAGAGGAAGAAGAGGTACCTTTGGAGAGTTTATTAGAGGTATTATATGATCAAAATGTAGAATTTCAAAATCTTATTCACGAGTTAGAAGAGTAGGCTGAAGAACGACAAGCGGTCGTGGAACAAAAGGATGCAATAATTCAAGCTTGTATTACCTGATATGTGATGCTTGAACAGAAGCATTCTTTGGCAGAGTGTAAGATGATAAAGATGGAATCTGAGCAGAAAGAAGAAAAAACTTAACGAGTAAGAATGAGTGATGCATGGGTAAAAGCCACACGACACGTGGATATTGTAGAAAGAGATGTCCGATCTAAAAAGACTAAAATAGATGATATGAATTTCTCTTTTTGGAAAGCAATTGGGAGAACCCAACATCGAGTTTTGAATTACCCTGTATAGAGTGATCAACCTGAATTTGATATGGATCAAAGATTGATGATTCAGATCATGAATCAGGAGTACGAAGAGGTAGTTGAGGGAGGAATATGCCCTATAGAAAAGTATGTTCCAACGGTAATGATGACGCCAAATGCTGCCCCAGACAAGTCAAAGCCAAATAGTTCGAGGGATAGCGTTTGTCATGACTTCTCAACAAGTGAGGAACCCAAATGAAGTTATCACGGGAGATGAGAAATTGAGAAATCATGATGACCCGGGAGATAGAATCTGAAATGAAAACAAGGTATTTTCAATTTTTCAAAATACAAGGTACGTAAATTTCGGGGATGAAATTTCATAAGGAGGAGAGATTGTAAGACCCCGAATTTTATGAAATAAAAGTATTCAATTTTTCTTATAATTACAATTCAGTAAATGGTTAAATTGATAAAATTTAAAGTTAAGGGTGATATATGAATTTTTTTTCAAAATATGCAAGTGGTTACAAAATATTCTTTCTGTCGGGGAATATTCGTTTGGTCGTAGAATATTCTTTCTGTTGGGGAATATTCGTACGACGGAGCAACCATTTGTGGGCCCCATAACGGATAAATGTCGGATGAAGAAAACGACAAATTTAAGTTTTTATAAATAACGACGTAATCGTTATCGTTAACACTGTTGGAATACCTGGTCGGTAAAGTAAAGTAATACGCGTTGTTGCACAGTAGCACACGGTTTTACACAGTATTGTTGAATTATTGATTCTTACGTAAGAAGGCACTACTCAATAATTGTTACAATAATTACTGTTCAATATTTTATTGATTCAATAATTGCTGCGTTGATATTTTATATTACTGTTGTTTTAATAATTGTCACTACACAGTATTTTCCATTATCAAAGCAATAATTCATATTATCTGAATAATATTATTAGAAAACATTATTGGCAATGTCTAGAAAGTTCTGTCTAAAGAGAGGTTTGGTCACCTAATTGCGCGCCAGTAAGGAGAAATTCTTATTGGAAAGCCCCCTCTTTCCTGTGAACTGCCTGGTTGTTATTATTTTGATTCTGTAATATTATTTGTGAATAATTAATTATTGATTTATATGATGAGGAAAATATTCATTTTATGTGGATATAGATGGAGAAAATTTTTAAAGTGACAATTGTTGAAAATCGATATTTTATCTTTTCTAATAAAATAATATTTTATTATATTATTATAATATAATAATGGTGATATTTTTATAATGAATGTGAGATATATGAGTATATGAGGAGGAATAGTATTTTTGTTGCAAAAGTTATTTAAAACATGTTAAAAATGTTGGTGGACCCATTTCTTGACTGAAATTTGATTATAGCTTTTAAAATCGTTCGTATGTGAATTTCGGTCAATTTCTGTTTAGAATTTGGAAAAACTTTCTTCTGCAAAGTTGTAGAGAATTGAATTTTCTATAAAAACTCAAGAGATTCGAATTTTCTAATAAAAGAGCTATTTATTATGAATTATTGAAGTTCCGGAATATTGGGTCTGAATTTATTTTGTTACAAAAATTATTTAAAACATGTTTTTTGTGGTTGGTGGGACCCACTTGTTGTTAAGCATGGCTGAATTCAGATCCTTGAATGTGTGCATAGGAATTTATATATAATATATTATTATTATTATATTAAATTTTCTGTTTTGGTGTTCTAAGTAATTTCCTATAAATAGGGTGCTTAGGTTAGAATTGAAAATCACACCAGAAACTAAAGATTTCTCTCTCTTTCTCTCTTTATATATCGAGCTTATTTTTATGAGTATTTTAGTACTTCGAGTATTAATATACGGTGCAAGTTCTTTTAGCACTATATCCAATATTTTAGTCAGAGGTACTATTCTTTCTGAGGTAAGGGAGATTATTTTCTTCATAAATGATATTATTTCTTCAATATCATTATGCCGAAATATTGGTTTGAATTTTTATCAAATTTGGAACTTTTTTATGTCGGGGTTACTATTCACGAGTTACTATTCACGAGTACTATTCACGAAGCATGATGATATTTTTTTATGAAATTTCTATCTTTTGGTGTCGGAGTTACTATTCACGTATACGGCACTATTCACGTATACGACACTATTCACGAATACGACACTATTCACAGAAAAATTAAATTTTTATTTTTGGTCCAAAATATCTATTATGGATACTAGCTTTGATTGTATCCATGTTTTGATCATTCTTGAATTTTATTCCACTATGATTATTTATGATGTATTTTTGGACATGGAATAGTTGAAGTACGAATCCTTAATATTTATTATTTTGTTTCACTGGATTCATTTTCTTAAAATATTTTTCATCATCCTCAGTCCTAAATGATGATATAACTGAATATCTTTTGCCTGTAGTGCAAAGATGAATGATTTCTGATGAATATCTTTGGCCAGTAATGCGAAGATCAACAGGTGTTTAGATGAACATGACCAACTGATGAATATTTTTGGCCTGTAGTGCAAAGATTACATGTTGTTGAATATCTTTGGCCAGTAGTGCAAAGATGAACTATTGATGAATATCTTTGGGCCGTAGTGCAAAGATGAATTTATCAGTATGATTATGAACAAGAACTGTGATTTGGTATAATCATGATCTTTGATGTTTCAGGTGATGAAAATTAACTTTGTCCTGGATGAGGAAAGGAATTTAGAATTACAATTACGATTATGAGTTATACACGTGATTATGGACAAGAATTATTGATTAATGTTACAGGGATAAAACATTGTTGATGGACTTTTAACACGGAGAAGATAATAGATTTTATGGTCTATTTGACTCTTCTAATGGATTGCTCGTTCCGCTGCAACTATGGTTGAAAAATTTTATCATCTACCATATGTTTTAAATCTCTGATTTATTACTGTTGAAGGCTATTGATAATTTATTTATCTTTTGTCATGATATTCTTGACCGAGCTAGTTATGCTCACCCTTTTGCTTCACAATTCCTTTCAGGTAATAAAAGTGTAGCTGGGACAAGCGGGGAATAACAGGGGAATAGAAAGGTGGTCTATAGATGTTGAGGGTGAGGTGAGTTTAACTTGGAAGGGTGTTTTGTCACTATCATACAAGATGTCTAATGACATACAATCTCGTGTCATCATAAGACAGGGTTGTACTCATCCACTTGCTGAGTATATTTACAAGCACTACCTATATAATCTTGGTGTTTGTTTGGAGTATAATACCCAATTAGAGACAGTGGAGATAATGATATGTCAAGAGAAGACTCGCCATTGGGAAGAATATGATAGTAATCTTCTCGTTTTTCTTTGGGGTCTATTGAGTCAACCAAGGATAATTCGGTGGCCATATGATATCTATCATAACCTAGAAGCATGGCCTCCCATGTACGAAGGTTTCCTTGAGCACTTCCCAAAAATTCTAATTTCTAAAACAGTTTTTGACTATACATTTATGTAAGGTGTCATTGTGACGTGTTATCCAAAGTTGGTGTCCAGAGTTACAGTTGGTATATATTTGTATCCAAACTCATAACATATGTGTTGTTTTATTTTGCACGACAATTGTTGTAATAAAGTTGTAGTTGTTTTTTATACCATGTATTTGGCGACTCAGAATGGGTTGGATGGAATGGACCTATTTTGGGGTTGTCACAATGGGGCTTTCCGATAAGGATTTCTCCTTATTGGCGCGCAATTAGGTGACCAAACCTCTCCTTGACAGAACTTCTAGACATTGTCAATATTACAAATAATAATATGAATAACTTTGCTGTCTCAATTATTGATTTAATAATATAACATATTATGCAGATGATACTATAACAATAATTGAATCAATAATATGAGAGATATGATGCAGTAATTACTGTAGCAATAATTGAGTATAACTGAGTGACTTCTCACGTAAGCATCAATAATCAATACCGTGTGCTACTATGCAACCACGCGTATTACTTTACTTTTACTATCGGGTAGTTCAACAGTTTTAACGGTAACACCTCTGCAGTTATTTTTATAGAAAGATAATTTTGTCGTTTTCTAACTACGACAATACTTCCGTTGTGGAGTCTACCAATGATTGTGCCGTCGTACAATATTCCCTGTTAAAATGAATATTCCCCGACCAATCGAATATTATATAACCACTTGCTTACTTTGCAAAATTTATAAATACTATCCACAACTATAACATTATATCAAATCCACACCATAATATTCACAAAATTATTTCGAGAAAATTAAATATTTATTCATAAAATCTGGGGTCTCACAAGATGATTCATTCCTAGCAGAGAAGTGATCGTTCGTTCATCTAGTGGGTTATCTATTTCGTGTGCTTGGAGACCATGGAGAGGTGCTGTCGAAATTTTCTTGAAACTCATGAAACGTACTCAACGTGTTTGCACTAGTGACGAGACGCATCCAATAACGGGATAGAAGCCTTACCCCTGTCCTATAGAGATACTAGATAAAACTAATTCACGCATGAATATCTAAATTAACTTAATGCGTACTTTTGTGTAGTTAAAAATGTCAGCCGACCAGATTTGGATGTACCGTAGGATACCCAATGATGGGAGGGGATTAGTCTCAACTTATCGTGTTGGGGTTTTAGGTTTCTTGAATAAAGCACTAGAACATACGGATGATCCGAACAGGAATATGTGATGCCCATATGTCAAGTGTAAAAATTTGATCTGGAAGAAAGTCGACGAGATTAAATTCAACTTATTTTCTCGTGGATTTGTGGATGGGTACTTCATATGGACTCATCATAGGGAATCAGAAGTGATTGAAAATATTGTAGAACAACCAATTCCACATGCTTCATACGTCGAACACTATGATCCAGTTGAGATGTTGGTCGATGCTTATGGCCCGTACTACTATTGACTGGGCTGAATATGAACCTTCTTCAAGCAGTACGAAGCAAGAGCCAAATGATACAGTTGCTGCCTTTTACAAGTTGCTATCTGAATCTGGGGTCGCGTTGTATCCATGAAATTATACGGACACCAAGCTTTCTACAGTGACGAAACTCTTACACTTCAAGAATGAGCATGACTGCTGTGAGAGAGGTTTCAACGATTTGCTCGCTATAATTGGACAGTTCTTACCTAAGGATCATACTCTTCCTGCGAATTATTACGAAGTGAAGAAGATGGTCAAGGGGTTAAATATGGGGTATCAGAAAATCGATGCTTGTGAGCAAGATTGCATGTTATACTATGGGGAGGACAGAGATAAGGGACAGTGTGATATATGCATCTTATCGCGCTACAAGGTTACAAAACGTGGGGGAAGGAGAAACATGTTCCCAGGAAAATCTTACGGTACTTTCCACTCACGCCGAGACTTCAACAGCTATTCATGTCGTCTCATATGGCTCAACATATGAGTTGGCATCGAACAAGGGATGTCGTGCCTGATTAGCTGACTCACCCAGCGGATGGAGATGAATGGAAGAGATTTGAGGTAAATTATCCCGAGTTTGCGGAAGAAGTTAGGAATGTTAGGCTTGGCATGGCTACTGATGGCTTTTGCCCTTTTAATAATTTTAGCCAGCCGTACTCAGTTTGGCCAGTCATTATGGTCGCTTATAATCTTCCACCAGCAATGTACATGAGGGATCCGTATTTATTTTTGACTTCACTCATTCCCGGGAATAAAAGCCCTACAAAAGACCTTAATGTGTACCTTTGACCGTTAGTGGATGAACTAAAGATGTTATGGGAGACAAGGGTTCAGACTTATGATAAATCGATATGCGAGAATTTTATCTTAAAGGCAGCCCTGTTATGGACTATCACTGACTTTTCGGCTTTTGGGATGGTTAGTGGTTGGTCAACTCACGGGAAGTTGTCCTGTCCAGTGTGTATGGGGGATGTGCAAGGCAACCAGTTAAAGCATGGGCGGAAATGTAGTTTCTTTGTAACTGTTCGTAGATTCTTGCCTCTTGATCACAATTACAGAAAGATGTCTGCATAGTTCAACAGAAAGATAGAGAAGAAGGGGGTTGTTGGTCGGCTGTCGGGCAGTGAGGTCTTGGGCTGGTTGAATCAACTTGATTTTCCTTTGCCGGGGAAGGAACACGGAAAATTGAGAGCAGCCAGGTACGGGAAGACTCATAATTGGACACACTTGCCTATATGGTTTGAGTTGCCGTATTGGGGCACACTTTCAGTTCGTAATTGTATAGATGTCATGCATACCGAAAAGAATGTTTTTGAGAACTTGTTTTACACCGTGTTAGATGCGAGTGGTAAAACTAAAGACAATGACAATGCTCGAAAAGATTTGGAGGCATTGAATATTAGGCCAGAATTGTGGCTTCGTCCTAACACTACGAAGCCTAAAGCTCCATTTTGTCTTACTATGCAACAATTTGAAGACGTCTGTAAGTGGGTTAGTGGGTTAAAGCTCCCAGATGGATATGCATCGAACATAACACATTGTTGTAAGGTTGAGCAATTGAAAATTTCTGGATTCAAGAGTCACAATTGTCATGTATTCATGCAGAAGTTGATTCCAATTGCATTTCGTGAGATGTTACCCAGAAAATTTGGAGATACGTTGACCGAACTGTCAAATTTCTTTCGAGATATTTTTTCAACTATAATTAAGTGCAGTGACGTTGAGCAGATGGAGAAGAATATTGTGCTTACCATGTGCAAGCTTGAAATGATCTCGTTTACAGGATGTAGTTGTACTCAATTATCACGGCGGCAAAAAGGTAGTTACATTTAAGTGTAGTTGGTTTGATACTGAAAAGGGGGTTAAAGTTGATCGTAATAGAATCACAACCGTGGATATCAAGTCGGTGTTAAAGTGTGATGACGTGTACGTGTTAGCAATTCAAGTGACTCAAGTGTATTATACTCCTAATGTCGTAAATACTCGAAGCCCCTGGTACACAGCAGTCAGTACTAAAACACTCTCATTTAATCCTAATAACATGTTTGGAATGGATGAGGTGTTGCAAGAAGATGTGAGAAACCCATGAAAGTAATATGCACACAAGCCAATCATGTTTGATGATAAAGCATATACTTTGTAACAATCTTATTCATTTATTAATAAAAAGTATTAATTTATTAAAGGCTTTTAATTATCTACATGATGCTGTTTTATAATATGTGATAAACCCATAGTTTTAAGCAATGCTTTTAGAATAATGATGATGATCATTCTAATGAGATCTAAATTCTTAGAAAGCTTAAAACTAAAATAGTTCCCAATCGTTGGATTACTAAATTGGGGATTAGTGAATCCGGATAGATTGGTACATACGTTGCTTGTTCATTGGATGAGGATGATTGATCTCATGATCATTTGTGTGGAGACACTAAAGCAAGTATGTAGGTGCTTATTAGAGAATAAGTTCACTGAACGTGACTCGCCAAGGAATACCTAATGGAGTTTTACTTGCATGTCAATAGGAATTCCTGTAGTGATAGTAGTACAAGTGATCCTTGGACTTGAGATCATCATAGTATCTTGTGTATGATGAGTTATACTTTGACTTATTCCTTAAGACCCTTAGGGTATATCAAAGGATATGCTTGGGTATAATAAGTTGTACATGGAGATAATGTATGATCAATAAAGAATCTACCACTTCTAGTAAAAGAAGAGATATGTCCTATGTGATTCGATAAATGACAACTCAGTAGTCCTTGGCCAAGGCAGAATGAAATAAGAAAGGAGTTTCTAATTTGCATTATTAGGAGTTGTGCATTTAGAGTCGAAATACATATAATTAAATAAAATAAGACTTGACAGAAATTCCATGTCTTATATTTAATTGGGACATTGTATGGTGGAAGGATTAAATTGTACGGTAACTATTTACTCAAAGGTTCTTTTATGATTAATGTTGAAATCTATATTATCTGGAAAGTCGTTGATCGCTAGGGAGGCTTATCCCTATTGTAGAATAAATATTATTTATTTAAATAAATTATTAGTTTAATTTATTTATTTAAATAAGATTAGAATTGTTCTAATTGATTTATTCACAACCGGTTTAATATGGAGAACCTAAAGGGTCACACCATAAAAGGAAGAATAATTATTTAAGAAGTTAATGGCATAATCGTAATAATAAGTTAAGTATATTTAATTTAATCTATGGTGATAGAATAAATTAAATAGCTTAATATTTATTATTTAATATTTTGGACATATTAAATATAAATTAATAAGAGGAGTCTTATTATTATTATTATTACTATTATTATTATTTAATTCCTAAAGGAGTTTGGGAATTAATTAATATAAGTACTCTCATTTATTCCTAATAGGATTAGGAGGGAAAATTAGTTAAAGGAGTTTAATTAATTATCCCTAATAAGATTAGGGAGCCCATTTAATTAAAAGAGTTTAATTAAATAAATAATACCTTATTTTTAATAGGTTTACATGATATCTTTATAAGAGGAGTCTTATATCAGATATCAAACATACGTAATTCCAATAGTTGGGAGAGTACGCCTTTTTCTATAGTGATAGAAAACTAGGGTTTGAGCCAAATACCCATCTTCTTGAATTCTTCTTCATCCTTGGTGGATCACCTCTAGAGGCCAAACACTTGGGTGGCTAACGTTGATCAAAGGAAGGAACCAAACCCGGTGGATTCAAGTTGAACGCGAAAAGGATTGGAGGTGAACTTGTACCTGAGGAAGCTCGGATCTTCAAGGGTATGATTCTTGTCTTTCATGTTTTCGTTTAATTAATAATTGTGCATAAAGGGTGATCCGAGTATATGGTTTGTAAAATTTTTAAAACTCTGATTTTACACGTTTCCGCTAATTTTTGCAATTTGATTGCGTTCTTGAATATTACAAACCTAACAGTGGTATCAGAGCCAAACCTTTATGTAAATTATTAATTGTTCAGATTTGATATGTATGTTGATATGTGTTTAGAACAATTTAATTGGGCATTTTGTTGTATAAAAAAAACGTAAAAGGCGTGTTTTTGGTTCCTGCAACTCTGCGAATCCGACGTGCTTGGCCAGTATTATTTAAAAAAAAAAAAGGGAGAAATCATTTCGCGATTTTATAAAAGTTTACTTGATTTCGGTAATTCCTTGTTTTTTTCTCCGCGGAACCGTGGCCAAAGATGAGAGTACACGTTATTTAAGTCTTTAACAGGTTACTTGATATATATATATAATAATTGTTCAAGATTTACTTTCAACGGATTCAGCAAAATTAGTATCACTTTTTGGAAATGCTTCACATTCCGTGATATATATATATATATACAATTTTATAATTAAAATAAAAAGTTTATTTTAATTTTAAAATTAGAATTTCATGCTAACTAATTAGAGTTGGAATTTGATTCCATGCTAACTAATTGGAGTTGAAATTGGATTCTATGTTTCCTTAAATAAAGGAGTTTATTTAAATATGAAATTAGATTTCATATTATTCAAAATAAAAGAGTTTATTTGTGAATAGGAAAGAGAATCCTAATTTCTTTAAATAAAGGAGTTTATTTAAATATGAAATTAGATTTCATATTATTCAAAATAAAAGAGTTTATTTATGAATAGGAAAGAGAATCCTAATTTCCTTAAATAAAGGAGTTTATTTAGATATGAAATAAGATTTCATATTATTCCAAATAAAGGAGTTTATTTGTGAATAGGAAAGAGAATATGTGTTTCCTTTAATAAAGTTTTTTTTTACTTGGAATTGGATTCCATAATTAATTAAAATAAAGGAGTTTATTTTGATTAAAAATTTTGATTAAAATAAAATAGTTTATTTTATTCAAAATTGGATAAATTAAAATAAAATAGTTTTATTTTGATTTAAATTTGGATTAAAATAAAGGAGTTTATTTTGATTTAAAATTAGATTTTATACTAACTAAATTTGCCCATTAAATGATATCAATATATATATATTAAATATTTATTATTCATGAGATGAATGTTATTTATTGATGCATATGGTGATGTGTATGATAATAAATGGGATTGATTATGGACTATTGACCAATATGATTGGATTTTATTTTAGTTGGATGCTTGAATGAATGGGTTTTAATAAATGGGGTCTGCGTACCTCGTCTTCTCTAAATTTTTCTTAATGTAAATTCTATCTCCCTCCTACGTACTTCCCCTTGACTGCTGATCAAGGTTTCTATTTATTTTAAATAGTTTTGTAATAGGAATAGTTAGAATTAATTTTGAAGAATTGGAGATCAAGGAGCAAGGAGCGCTTGAAGACCCGTTTGTAATGGAGCCCGGGTTTAAATGTAATAGTTATATTTAAATAGTAATTCTTGCACCCCTAGGGTTTGACCTTTTGGTTCACTTGGTGGCTCTATTGAACCAAACTAGAATAAAAGTCCATAATCAATCCGGGTAGAATATAGTATTCTATATGTGCATGCTTATAATATATATATTATATATTATGCAAACATGCTTCGCATGTTTATTAATATGACGCGTATTTTATATATATATGTGCATGCGCGCTAAACAAGATGAGACAAATTAATAACAAAACCCTCAAATATTTTATATTAAGTTGTAACGTTCAAAGATATTTGGAATATCGAACGTCGCCTTCTAGCATGATAGAAACAATAGAGTATTGAATATTTAATATGAGTTTGTTGTGCACACACAAGGCGAGTATTAAATATTTAAGATGTTATTTTTATTACATATGATGTTTATAAGGAATTGAACATTACTGCTTTGTTGTGCACACACAAGGGCTGTAGTTTTCTCTTCACTTATATGGAAATGCTGGGTCTGACTTAACTTAAATTATTTTAGTTCGGATGTGCACACACTTGACCATTATGATTTAAGAGGCAAAATACAAGGAGTTACATAGTTGATGTAATTGACAAGGGTTGTCTACCTATTTATTTATATATAGTTTGTTGTGCACACACAAGGCTATATACATTTGAAATGGGATCCTTATTCTCACTAGCATATCTTTAATTAGATATTGCCGAACTATACATATTGAGGGTAATATAGTTTGAAGAAAATAGTGGGAGATACCAATTTAAAACAAGACCTAATTATTTTGGTAATTAATAAAAGAATGTATGTTAAAATGTTGTTAATGACAAATTCATTTACAGAATTTTACAATGTCTAAATTACTATCACTGCGTAGCATATTAGATGCTAAATTAACCGGACCGAATTAAACGGATTGGTTAAGGAAATTGAGAATAGTTCTCATGGCTGAAAAGCTTTCTTATGTCCTTAATACGCCTATCCCTGCAATGGTTGCAGACAATGCCTCTGAGGAAGATATTGCTACTTTTAGAAAGTGGCTAGATGATGCATAGTTGGCTCAATGCATCATGCTCACATCCATAAGTAACGAGCTTCAGCGTCAGCATGAAACTATGGATGCTCCTACTATATTCCTGCACATCAAGTAGTTGATGGTGAGGAAAGTAGGACTGATAGATATCAGATATCTAAGGAGCTCTTCCGATCTAGAATGACCAATGACACTACGGTACAGATAAAAGTCCTTAACATAATCAATTTGATTGATCAATTAGGACAACGGGTTTTATCATGGATGGAGATTTGAGCAAAGATTTGATCTTGCACTCATTTTCGGACTCCTTTCACAATTGTTGTGAATTTTTCATATGAACGAGCAAGATATCAGCCTTGCTGATTTGCTTAACATATTGAAAAATGTTGAGAGTCACTTTCCAACCAAGAAAGACCAAGTCTTACTGATAGGGGCCAAAGGATCTTCTGAAAGGAAGAACGATTCTAAGAAGGTAAATAGAAAGGGCAAAAACAAAGGATAATAAGAACAAAACTGATATGGATAGCAAAGGAGTTTGCTTCCACTGTAATAAGCCTGGACACTAGAAAGAAATTGCGAGAAGCATCTTGCAAAGGCTAACCAAAGAAACTTAGTGAAGTTTCGGTTACAAATACAAATTTGTTTATAATTTGAAATAATTTTTTCTTTAAGTTAAGGTTCTACTTGGGTATTGGATACCGACTTTGGTTATCATAAATATAGATTTATGAAGGGACCAAGCAGAAGTAGAAAGCTAAACAAATATAAGTAAACCTATGTGTGGAAAATGTAGCAAAGGTTGCCACATTAGCCATAGAAACTTATAGTTTAGCATTGCTTACGGGCAAATCTATTAAGTCAATAAGTTGTTATTGTATTCCAGTTCTTATTAGAAACATTATTTCCATTTTATTGTTGGACAATAAAATTTTGGGTATTATATTTAAGAACAATTGTTGTTCTATTTATAATAATAATGTTTTGTATAGAATTGGAATATTACTTAATGGATTTTATATACTTGACTTACGTGAAAAATATATTTTGCAAATTGAACAAACTAGTATAAGAAAAGGAGATGATCATTCAAAGAGTTGAATGTATGTATTTGTTGAAATACAAGTGTGAATTACTTGAAAGGTTCAAAAATTCAGAAATGAAACAAATTGACAAAGTATTAAGATTCTTTGATTAGATCAAGGAATAAATACTTGTGCAATAAGTTTCTAGATCATCTCAAATGGTTTTCTCATAATGGACACATCCTGATACACAATAATTGATTGATGTATCTGAATGGAAAAATCGTACCTTGTTGGACATGGTGCGGTCCATAATGATTTTACCGACATTCTAGTATCCTTCTGGGTAATGTCCTAGAAATGGCTGCATATCTACGAAAAGGTAACCTCAAAATCCGGCCCCAAGACTCCATAAAAGTTATGGACAGGGAGGATTCCTAATCTTAAGTATGTTAAGATAAGGGGTTGTCCAACTTATATGAAAAGGTTTCAAAGGATAAGCTTGGGACAAAATTTGACAAGTATAGATTTGTGGGACATCCTAAAGTAAGTTTAGGTTATATGTTCTATAATCCTACTTAGCAAAAGGTGTTTGTTGCGAAACACACAACCTTCTAAGATAAAGGTGTTTATCATTGAAGGGGCTAGTGGGAGGATAATAGATCTTGAAAAGTTCAAGAACCACAAAACACTACAAGTCAAATAAGAGGAACCTATAGATAGACCTATTGTACCACAACCGAATCGTAAATCTGGAATTGTACCGATGATACCTAGGAGGTATGGATTCATCATGGATGATGATGATGAGGTACGTATCATAGAAGATGATGATCCAATTACATACGATGAGGTAAGAGTTGTAGATACTCAGAGAAATGGATTGAAGCAATCTTCTCAAAAATGGAACATTCATTTTGATATGATAATCAAA
This sequence comes from Panax japonicus, assembly GCA_020205505.1. Lineage (NCBI taxonomy): Eukaryota > Viridiplantae > Streptophyta > Magnoliopsida > Apiales > Araliaceae > Panax > Panax japonicus. The sequence goes on along the minus strand of CM035105.1, from coordinate 54,816,418 downwards.
AGAGTTTGATTTATCAAAAATAAGAATGAACCAAGTGTGTACAAAAGGGTCAGTGGGAGCGTCGTGAAATTTCTAGTATTATATGTTGATATACTACGGATGAGGAATAACATACCAATGCTACAATCAGTAAAGATAAAGTTGTCTAAACATTCCTTCATGAATGATTTGGGAAGAGTATCTTAATTGGGGATGCAAATCTATATAGATAGATTTAAAAGGATGCTCGACTTAACCCAAGGAACGTATATTCATTTGATGCTAAAGTCGTTTAGCATGGCAAACTCCATAAGATCTCTCATGTTGATGAGCCATGGAGTGTATCTCTCTTAATATTCCCATAGACTCCTAAAAGAGAGATCACATGAGTGAAAATCATGTATGCAATGAAATATACGAGACCTGATGTTGATCAGTCATATTCTGGAGAAGTTCACTGTGAGACTGTGAAAAACATCTTAAAGTACTTAACTGGCACTAAGGATGTGATCATACATGGTGGGTCTGAATTAAAACTAGAGGGCTTAACAAACTCAAGTTTTTCAGACAGACCAAGACGACAGAAAATCCACTTTAAGGTAAAGGGTTACCTTGAACGGTGGTGCAGTGAATTGGAAAGGTTCCAAACAACAAAGATTTGTTGGTTTATTGATAAAGACAAAGTATATAGCTATAAATGAAGCTACAAGTTGATTGTTTGGATGAAAAGTTCATTACAGAACTAGGAATTATTCCTAAGTCTCATCTTGGATCCAAACATGTGTTGTGGCACTATCATTTGATTATAGGAATCATTAAAAGATGGGAAATCACTATAGAGATAGTGGATTCTCAAGAACAACATTATATATCCATTAACTAAAGCTTATCCAACAGCAGGATAATCGTCACTTAGAGAAGAAGAGTATAAGATACCATGACGATTGGCTTTAGTGCAAGTGGGAGATTGAAAGTAATATGCACACAAGCCAATCATGTTTGATGATAAAGCATATACTTTGTAACAATCTTATTCATTTATTAATAAAAAGTATTAATTTATTAAAGGCTTTTAATTATCTACATGATGCTGTTTTATAATATGTGATAAACCCATAGTTTTAAGCAATGCTTTTAGAATAATGATGATGATCATTCTAATGAGATCTAAATTCTTAGAAAGCTTAAAACTAAAATAGTTCCCAATCGTTGGATTACTAAATTGGGGATTAGTGAATCCGGATAGATTGGTACATACGTTGCTTGTTCATTGGATGAGGATGATTGATCTCATGATCATTTGTGTGGAGACACTAAAGCAAGTATGTAGGTGCTTATTAGAGAATAAGTTCACTGAACGTGACTCGCCAAGGAATACCTAATGGAGTTTTACTTGCATGTCAATAGGAATTCCTGTAGTGATAGTAGTACAAGTGATCCTTGGACTTGAGATCATCATAGTATCTTGTGTATGATGAGTTATACTTTGACTTATTCCTTAAGACCCTTAGGGTATATCAAAGGATATGCTTGGGTATAATAAGTTGTACATGGAGATAATGTATGATCAATAAAGAATCTACCACTTCTAGTAAAAGAAGAGATATGTCCTATGTGATTCGATAAATGACAACTCAGTAGTCCTTGGCCAAGGCAGAATGAAATAAGAAAGGAGTTTCTAATTTGCATTATTAGGAGTTGTGCATTTAGAGTCGAAATACATATAATTAAATAAAATAAGACTTGACAGAAATTCCATGTCTTATATTTAATTGGGACATTGTATGGTGGAAGGATTAAATTGTACGGTAACTATTTACTCAAAGGTTCTTTTATGATTAATGTTGAAATCTATATTATCTGGAAAGTCGTTGATCGCTAGGGAGGCTTATCCCTATTGTAGAATAAATATTATTTATTTAAATAAATTATTAGTTTAATTTATTTATTTAAATAAGATTAGAATTGTTCTAATTGATTTATTCACAACCGGTTTAATATGGAGAACCTAAAGGGTCACACCATAAAAGGAAGAATAATTATTTAAGAAGTTAATGGCATAATCGTAATAATAAGTTAAGTATATTTAATTTAATCTATGGTGATAGAATAAATTAAATAGCTTAATATTTATTATTTAATATTTTGGACATATTAAATATAAATTAATAAGAGGAGTCTTATTATTATTATTATTACTATTATTATTATTTAATTCCTAAAGGAGTTTGGGAATTAATTAATATAAGTACTCTCATTTATTCCTAATAGGATTAGGAGGGAAAATTAGTTAAAGGAGTTTAATTAATTATCCCTAATAAGATTAGGGAGCCCATTTAATTAAAAGAGTTTAATTAAATAAATAATACCTTATTTTTAATAGGTTTACATGATATCTTTATAAGAGGAGTCTTATATCAGATATCAAACATACGTAATTCCAATAGTTGGGAGAGTACGCCTTTTTCTATAGTGATAGAAAACTAGGGTTTGAGCCAAATACCCATCTTCTTGAATTCTTCTTCATCCTTGGTGGATCACCTCTAGAGGCCAAACACTTGGGTGGCTAACGTTGATCAAAGGAAGGAACCAAACCCGGTGGATTCAAGTTGAACGCGAAAAGGGTTGGAGGTGAACTTGTACCTGAGGAAGCTCGGATCTTCAAGGGTATAATTCTTGTCTTTCATGTTTTCGTTTAATTAATAATTGTGCATAAAGGGTGATCCGAGTATATGGTTTGTAAAATTTTTAAAACTCTGATTTTACACGTTTCCGCTAATTTTTGCAATTTGATTGCGTTCTTGAATATTACAAACCTAACAACCCATTGGTCGTAGTGTTTAGTGTTCCATGCTGAAGATGTGGTGAATATTGATGTCACTGACGTACCTAACGATGAGGATGTCGAGGCCCTGGTACACATGAATGATTATATAACTGTTGAGGATGATAACGATGACGAAACTGATCTCAAAACTAAAGATGAGGAAGATACCGAATCCAAGAATGATATACACGTTGATTCTGATGGGTTTGATGACGTGCGTAATTGAAAATGAGCATTCAAATTAGTACTTACCTCATATTGTTAAACCTTACATATTCGTATAATCTACCAATTTTTTTTATCTCAATAGGATATTTATGGCTAGACATAGCGGTGGAGGTCGCCGAGGTGGTGGACGATCCGGTACTGGAGACGGTAGCCACGATTGAGGCTCTTCTTCAGGCGCGAGTAAGTTATATTAACTAGGATTTAAATATATATCAAGATGCATTAATTACAATGATTATTGAAGTACTATGTTAAATACAATTATTACAGATGCACATCGTCGACGACACCGAGGGACGAACCTCGGTATATTTGGTCGTCCGCCGACAGTGCCACTTACAGTACCGGTGGATGTCGTTTCCCAGCAAAAAGTGTTAATATATTCGTACTATTTCTATCAGTTATTGCAAAACACAATTCACATAACACATATTGTTATACTTTTTCTGTAGTATACTAGACCCGGTGGCTAAGCACCCTACACGCGATTTGTTTGACGTATCTCCCGAGAGGGTGCATGCGGTTCAGTCAGTATGCGCGGTACGATGCCACTTTTATGAAGACCGTCTTGCGGAAGTTCCACGTAAGTTAAGCATATTATCACTACATAGTTGTATTGGGATGACTAAATCAATTGTTCTTAATTTTAAATAACCTTTTGTTATAGGTTTATTATCAATTTGACCCGAGCATCTCTCAGTCAGCTAGCGATGATGTGATTGAGCATTACGTCATTGTGAATTACTCTGGATGGTTGTATGAGATGCGACAGAAGGCAGCCCGGGCAGTTGTGGACCAGCTCGGGACCACCATCACAGATCATCAGCCCTGCATAGTCTCTGATTTAACCTGGGAGGCTATGTGTGCACACTAGGAGGCTAATGACTTCAAATAAAAGTCTGAGCAGGCGAAGAAGAACCGTGGTCAGCTCCAGATAGTACACACCACTAGTTCTCAGTCGTTCGAAGAGGCGAAGATGGTAAGTGCGTTGTATTTAGTTATTTATGTGTCAAGTTCTCACACAAATACTTAAGACCTATTTTATGATTATTTATATTAGGCATTGGGGAGGACCTTGGGCCGAGATCCTACCATTCTAGAGTTTTGGGATCGAGCCCACACGCCTAAGGACGAGCGTGCTTTGTCTCAGGCAGCTTTATCTATACGGGTAAAACTTATCTTACTATTTAGCATTTAATAATATCTAATCGTAACTAAAATAATATAATTAACATACGTATACGAAATACATTACAGGACCGATATCAGAGGCTTCGGGATGAGCGTATAGCTGAGCTGGAGACTATTTGGAGGGGTTATGAGCCGTTAGATTCCGCCACACCTCTTTTCGATATTGTATTAGATCGGGATGAGGAGCTGAGACTATGGGTCGCGTCTCAGGATCCCCCTACTAGCAGTACCAGCAGATATTGAGTGTTGGGTCTGCCGAGGATACTCGCATACACTTCCCAGAGGTAATACTTTTTAATGTTTTACGAAATTAGCTGAATTTATCACATTATATAAATTATTATTAGTAATTGAATTTGTATCTCTTTATAGGCTCCAGCCAGCGCCAGCGTCCGAGAGCACATGTCAGACCATCTCATACGGGCGCTGGCTTGGATGACGATATCTTCTGACAGCTGATAGGGCGTGTCGGATAGGTTCTATACCGATCCGGTCTTTCGACGTCAGCAGTTGCCTTCCAATTCTCGTCTTCACCAGATTGCTCAGGATATTATAGCAGGGGCCTCTGCAGAGAGTACGGGATTACCACGGGAGAATTTCGACGCTTGGAGCGCCGAGATGCTCCGGATGGTGATTACCCTCTTGGAGGAGGCTTTTCGTCCACCCCCACCTACTCAGGTATTCTTATTGTTTATGTTTTTCAATTAAGGCTAGTTTGTTAATTCTCATATATATATATATATATATACGGACTAATGATTTATATTTTTGATTCTATCAACAAGGTGGCGATGGCGACCAGGCTGGCGATGATGAGCAGGAGCACAAGTCTGATTTCCATACACCAGAGCAGCGTCGTTCACCTCTGCCCGATGATGATCATACTTTTACTAGTTTATAGTTCATTTGTATATATTCATGTTATTGTAGAACTTTTGTATATATTGTATTATTGTCTAATTGCTTCTGTACAACTATTGTAAATTATATTGTTTAACATTTATGGAACATTAGCTTATATTTGTAATTGGTTAGCTTATATTTGAATTTGAATGTGAATGATAATGAGTTGAAGATTAAGTTTTAGTGCTACGTTGCATATTTGAATGTGAGATACATGTTTATATTACTGTGTATTGGGTTGTGACAGGTTACAGGTACATTAATGGGTTTATTAATGGGTTTAAAGACCTGTAATTAAAAAAAAGGATAGTTAATTCCGACGGAATAGGGTATTTGCTACGGAACTTCCCTCAGAAGTAACAAATAAGCAATTTTTAATAAATGACGAAATATCCTAATTTCAGTCGAATATACGTTATCATTGACGCAACGAATCCGTCGTAACTACTATATCTCCGACGCACATTCCGTCGAATTTAATAATTAGCCAATTTTAATGAATAGTGGGTTATTTAATTTTTCAGTCGGACATAAGATAATTCCGAGGGAATGCATCCGTCGAGCACAGGTACTGTTATATTCGACGAAAAAGTTTCGTTCTATATATTCTGTCGAAAATAGTTAATATTCGACGTACATCCGTCGGAGATACGTTCGTCGAGGATAATGAAATTCTGACAAAATCTTTGACGGATCTTATTTTCGATGCGATTATTTACGACCGAATATCTGACGGCTATTTCCGTCGGGAATAATATATGTTCGACTGAATAGGCGCATGTCCGACGGAATAGTCCATCAGACTTAAGGTTTTTTCTTGTAGTGAAACTCTAAACACCATATGGAGGGCATATATATATATATATATATATATATATATATATATATATATATATATATATATATATATATATATAGTCTATTTTAAGGTTTCTTACATTTAGTGTCTAGCAAAGAACCCATTAGTTCATCAAATGAAAAAACATATAAGTCTTTAGATTCCTCGATCGCAACAACAACATGATCAAATTTTTTAGTCAAGCTCCTTAAAACTTTGGCAACAATAGTTTTATCAGAAATTTCTTCACCATATGACCTCACTTGATTAACAATTGCAGTAGCTCTAGATAAAAAATCTTGGACTGATTCATTGTCTTTCATAAATAAAGTTTCAAATTCACAACGAAAAGATTGAAGTTTCATGGTAATTACCTTTAATGAACCTAGAAACTCATTTTTTAGAGTCATCCAAGCTTCTTTTGAAGTCTCTGCTTCTGCTATTTTGATAAAAATGGTGTCATGCAACACTTGCTGAAAGAAAAACAAAGCTTTTGCATCTCTCTTTTTTGGTTTCTCTATCGTCATATTCGTATCCATTCTCAACCAAGTCCCAAAGCTCCTGTGATCTGAACAGAATTTTCATTTTGATGCTCCAAAATCCGTAACATTCACCTTTGAAAATAGGAATCAAAGGTTGAGATCAATGTGTTCATGGAGGTACCATTGGCGGCCATGATAGCAACTCCCAAATGAAAGAACCTAGGATTTGATACCAATTTGTTGGAATATAGAAAGGAAGAGAAAAAAGAAGAGCTGAAAAATAAGATAAATATTATGCTGAAAAATAATGCTAGTTGCTTGATTTTTATTTCTGAACATAACATGCCTTTTATAGGCTTACATTAATGATAACTGAACTCTTATTAATCTCAACTAAAAAGAGAAAAATCTGGAAAAGATATTAACAACCTAAAGGATCATGGAACATGACCTTGTTGGAAAAGAAAAAAAAAACAAACTTTGACTAAAAACAAGCAACAGAAAATGACCAAGTCATATGGCTATGGGATTGACAAACAACGAGATAACATGGTCCTTCAGCACTTTCTCTGGGTGAGAGTATCCATCTTCCTCCTTGTAAACAACATCCAAAATCCGAGTAAGGTTGAGAACCCGAATGACAATCAGCATGGGGACAGCAGTTGGCCTGAGACATTCCTTATTTATATCCTTCCATGAATTTTCAATCCTTTTAAAAAATTCAGCTACTATCTCTTCCTTTGTACCTCCATGCTCCTTCATGTAGCATTCAATCCCTGTAGCAACATGTCCCCTTTGTTGTTCCTCCTACAAAGTTTGAGAGCCTTTAGAGAGAATTGAACATACAAGTGACATTAATGCTACGTTTGGATTAAAAGAATAGAATGAAAAGTGGAATGATTCATTATATTCTAGTTGGAATGAGTTATTCCATATGTTTTCCCTCTTCCAAAGAACCAAACACAATTTTTTTATTCCAAACACAATATTTTTCATTCGTCATTACATTCTCACCTTCATTACTCCAATCCAAACATATAGCATAAGATCTTTAAGCTTCTGTAAATAAAACTTTCTTGCAACTGGTGTGTAATAACTATGTAAGTGAAGGTATTTTAGGTAATTTCACTTGCACATATTTTTAGAAACACAAAAATTATAGTCACATGATTTGTGTGTGTGTGTGTGTGTGTGTGTGTTGGATATACGAGTGAATACCTCATGAGTCCTTATGTCATCGATAAGCCGGCCAATTGTGTTTGAAGCAACAAGGCATTGAGGTTTCTTTGCTGCCCAGTCAAATGCCTGAATAGTAGCAACTTCTCCCATGCCCATAATGGATGATATTCCATGCAAGAAATTAGAACCAGTAACTAAAGCATTGGCCATATACTCATCAAATGATGGAACATATTTTTCATGAAACCACTTGGCCTCCAGAAAATGGCACCTCGTGACTTCCTTGAACTAATGTGAGCGATGACAAAATCACGGAATCAAAAAAATATGTTAATTAGTAGAGATGGTTCGATCCACTTATTTATCTCGTAAAATATATAACTCAAAATTGGGATTAGGATGCCCTCTCCTCTAGTTTCTCTCAATACACATTTAGCGACATAAATATTATATTTAGTGACAAAATAATCATCGAGACAATAAAATTTGCGTCGCTAAAGATTGTGTAGGTAAATGTGTATTAAGAGAAATTAGAGGTCAGGTGTAATGGAGAGGATCATAATCCTCAAAATTGATAGTATTGGACAATATATTTATAAAAATTATAAACTATCTAAAAAGACTATTGATTACAAATTAAAGATTCTTTCTTCTTTTTTCTTTTAAAAAAAAAAATTTGAATGAATCTCATCAATTTTAGCTTTAAAAAAATCGAATATAAATTTTAAAAAGTCAATTTTGGTCTTATAATTTGGAAGTCATATAGCAGTCAAGTCTTACAGCTTCTTTTGAATACTCAGCCCCATATGATCTTCCTTCCTTGGACAATTCTTTGTTTAGCTCTTGGTAGACATTTAACTTAGCTCTATATAAGAGCTTCATGTAATCTGGAAGTTCCTCAATGGCGCTCATATCCCACCTAACAACAATACATGTACTCATCAGCCTATGCACATTTGATTTCGTTGGTGTGATCAAAATAATAAATAAGGCAAAATGCAATTTATCACGTTTTTACTCTTCAACACTTGTAGTTAAAAATCCCTATAAGTTTGTCCATGACTAATCATCTGAGGTACGGTCGGACGCCGAAGTGTGGATCACCTCTCTCAAGAAAGTTTGCCGCATCCACAAGGGTTCGATATCAAGATCTCTTGCTTAAGCGATCAGCAGGGCCGGTCCAAACTTTTTGGGGGCCTCAAGCTAAATCTTAAATTGGGGTTTTTTTTCTAACTATATATTCAATACTAAATTTCAGTCTGAAGATGGTGGTCAATGGGCCTTGGAAAAAAAAGAAGAATAAATTTCCGCCTTGAGAAAAAGAATAATAAATTTCAGTCTTCCGATAGAGGTAGAGAAAAATATATTTTATGATTGTACTTATAGCTACTGTTTTGCTGGGAATTTTTTATTTATTTTTGACTTTTTTAATGAGTTCTAACATATATGAATTATTAAAATTTGGGAGTCTTCTCAATTTTGGGAGCCTCAAGTCATTGCTTAAATGACTTAACATATTAGCCAACCCTGGCGACCAAAGCCCCTTTAGCCCCTTCCACTCAGGTCAACCTTCGTTGGTAACTATATGTCACTAGCTATTGGTTATATTATATTTGAAATCAAATACATTTTCTACATATGCAATCGTCAACGGGACACCTGTCCACTTTTCCGTTACCCTAGAATACTTATAAAGGGTCCATATATATAACAATAAAACAAATTAAAATCTGTTTTCAATCAAAAAGTATATTATTTATGATATTATATCCTCCTCATTTCAAAAAATAAAATCCTGGCTTCATGCATGGTGTGTGTGTGTTTTTATCTGGTTATGGGTGTATATATATAATCGACAAGCCTTTTTTATGTAAACAATCACTCCTTTATGTCATTTATTAATATAAATTCATTACTTTTTCAATCTAAATTGTTATTTGACAAAAATTACACATAATGTCTCTATGACTATTAGTTATATTATAAGTTTAATCAAATACAACAACAATATATATCATGCTAATACCACTTCCCTAGAATATATATATATATATATATATATAAGTTTTTAACTAAAGTGAATGATTTTAAATATTTACAAATTAAGAGAGACTAGAAGAAAATACTATATATTATAGTGATAATACCTTTGTACTGCATCAGTATAAACTTGGAGTTCTTCGAGTGTTCCATAAGCATCATATGTATCATCACTAATTGAGAACAAAAGAAGAGTTTTAACTAGCATAAGTCGTGCTTTGGAGTATTGAGGTTCAAAATAGACTGTCAGGGCCCATAAATAGCACTCCACTGATCTGTCCCTGGCATATGGAAGTTTTGACGCAAAGTCCAACTCTTTCCACCACCTACAATACATAGAAAATGATAATGTTTGACTTTTAATCATGTAGTATTTAGCAATAATAAAAATAACAATGTGTTTGACTTTTAATCATGTAGTATTTAATCTTACTAAACTCTTTGTATCATGGATGTATCATTTGTAATTACTTACATGCATGCTTATAAACATATAAACTCTTCATATATATACAATAATTTAATTTAATCTAATCTACATGATGCGTATGCTTTACAAATACCCAATTATCCAATGATTAAGTATCTCATGCAAACCTTTATGTTCCAAAAATATTAAAGAGAATTAAAAGAGACATTATTTTGGGATTGAAAAATTACTTCGAGACTTGACATAGTTCCTTCTTGTGCAACATCTGCACTAGATTAAAATCCACCTTTGCAAACTTGAGCAACAATTCATTCTTAGAAGGGTCTTCTTCATAGACAGAGATGTAATATCTGTGTTCAACTCTAGGGATCCCCTTGTGGACTGATTGCTTCAAGGCATACATTACTTGTTTGGCCCAAAAAGGGCTTAAATTACTTGACATGGACTCAAGGTTACTTGCTGCAAATGGCAGCGCCTCATCTAGAATATCATCTCCATGAGTCCTTGCATGTGAAGCTTCATACAAGCTTAGCAAACCGATCGCATCTCCGGCAAGGGTCTCCTTGAATTTGCCATTTCCATCTTTGAATTTGTTGAAAACATCTGATACAAACAATTGTATATATAGTATTGGATGGTTAGCATGAATTTTGATTATATCTAAAGATAACAATAATAAGTGGGTAATACCTAAACTCATGAATCCGATTAAGGAGAATTGAAGTTGACACCAACTTCACAGTAGTAAGTTCTATAGTTTTTTATTGTATCATGTTATATAAAATATTGGATTGATAAGTTATATAACTTTTTATTGCATTAATATAATGGTTAATTCAACATTTTATATAACTCATGCAATGAAACAACTAATCGATTGGATCCTAAACTACTCATGGACAAAACTTAACAAGTGGATAAACTACAAGGGGATAGTTTTGCACTTTAGTCTTATTTTGCTATATAATTTGTAGATTCAAAAAATGTGAAGCTAAACTCTTTCAACATAAAATGCAACTTATTTCTATAAACTATCCAAATAAAACGTCTATTTGCAATAAGACTTACCAGAAGACATCTTAAAACCATGTTGTCTGAATATTCTGAAGTGAAGGGCAGTGGTGAAAAGGTCATAGTCTTGATCTCCTCCAAAGTTAGCAGGAGCATTAAACATTTGCTCCAACACTTGTTCAATCTCTTTCTCAAAGTGATAGGACACACCTAGGCGTTCGAGTGTGTTAATCAAACTCATTGCTTCTACCAGTTTACTTCCAGCAGCTACTAGCAGCATTGTCCTCACTTCTTCTTTCAAGAGATCAACTTCTTTTACATAATTTTCCTGTATCTGCATATATATATATATATATATATATATATATATCATAACAGAATAATGGCGCCTATACACAGTTGTGTATGTTTTATTTGTGCACAGTCTGTCAAAACTACATCGTTTTGGCAGATTTGTTTTTGATTTCTGATTTGGGAGGAGAGAAACTGTTTTTTAAACAAATTTGTCAAAACGACGTAGTTTTGGCTGACTGAACACAAATAAAACATACACAGCTGTGTATGACCATATTGCTTAATAATTATATAATATTGCTTAATAATTATATAATATGTCAATTAACACAAATAGATAACTAATTGATGTAATACTCATAATAAAAACAAGACACAGTTATATATAAAAAAATAAAAATAAAATAATAAAATTCGAATCTAACCTCAGTATCCACAGAGAATGAAGTGAAACGATCTCCCCACAGACAAGGGGGGAAGTTTGCTAATCGGCGAGCACTTGAAAGCTGGTTTTCTGCAGAGGCCAACACTTCCATATTGTTATATTCGAATATTGCTATATAAGTTGATATACACCGAATAAATGAGAGAGCTATTTATAGAAGAAGTAGCCATATATTATATTATGTTGCCCTAGCAATAATTCACATGGTACGGTCACATTGTAGTATTATGTATGTTGGAAGAGTCTGCATGCTTTTCAGGTAAAGAAATATTTATAGTTCAATTGAAAAATACTAGAGCATAATAATAAATTGATTAATAATTAAACTAGTCATATCAAAAGAAATTAAGGTTAGTTTTGTTCATAAATTTTTAATCCCGCGTGATGGGATTATAATACCTAACTAGACATAATTATTTTATAATCTTTGGACTAATAGTTTCAAGTCTAAATTTAAAAACAAACAAAATACTTATTAATAATCATATTCCAAATGTAATCTTTGCAAAATAAATATAACCCAAATAATTATTAAAAAATGGTAATTAGGCAATAATCACACTAGAAACTTTGTAGTTAGTGGACAAGTAGAAAAATGAAAAGTTAGATATAAAGTGAGTAGTATAACTAAAGTTTGACAATTTATAATGGGAGAAATTGGCAGAGGTTCCAAAATTTTATAAACAACAAAGAAATAAGACAAGGTAATGAGGATGGGCCATGAAAAGGAAAGATAGCCTATCATTTTCTGAGGTCAAATCTCGAATTTAAAATAAATTTTGAGTTAAATTTTAAATTTTAAATATATTATTTTATTTTTAAAAAAGTTTGAATAATTTTCTATTTTCTTTGAATTTTAAATTTTTGTAACTAGATAGACTAATAAACTATATTATAGGTACTTTAATAAAATAGCAAGTTAAATTATATATCATATATATCTTAAGAAAACCAAGGTTTACCATTATAATTTTATTTTGTGTTTTAATTTTTGATTCAAAATTTTCATAAATTGTATTATAAAATATCTCAAATAAACAAATAATGCTATTTAGTGAAACTACAAAAGGATAACAGATTTAATAAAGTAGTTTAATTCTATATACGGTTGAAATTTAAATTTTGAATAACTTAATGTATACACATATCTTATAAATATGATATATAATAAAATTAAGGTAAAATGGATAATTTATTTTAGATATATAAGACTAATATAATCTCTTTAATATATTTATTATTTAAGTGTGCATATATTAATTAAGTTACTCGATCAAATAAACATTATTGTTTATTATTTAAGTGTGCCCTTGGTCGGCCCCTTACCATATTTATTATTATATAGTAACTTACCATATTTATTATTTAAGTGTGCCCTTGGTCGGTCCCCCAATCATGTGACTAACTTACTACTATTATATAACAGGACTTACTATTAATTATGGGGAATACTTACTATTAATAACTCATTACGCCCACCGACTGGATTTCTTGTTTGGGTCTTTAATACTAATATACAACAATTAAAAACAAAAATAACCTGTATATCCAACTCAGTTTAGGCAACCCATGTATACTCTCACATGTACATTTAACACTTGATATATGTCCTGATACAAGTTTGTAACTATCTGGTTACTACCAGAAAATAAAATGGATACCCTTCTATGCATGTTTGGTTACCAACTACACCTTTCAAATAATGTATCAGACACAACTTAATACGAACCAGTAAACAATGTCAAATAATTGATTATATAATCAAATATATAATTCCATTTACATAAGCTCCAATAAAACATTACATACTCACTAACCATAACAAATGGTTATGGATATCCAACAAAAATCAAAGAACGAAACACAATTCAGAAGGACAAGACAACGACAATCGAACAAATCAAAATCTGGTACAAATCTTCCTGAAACTTGAGCTTTTTGGCTACTGCTACTTTCTTCTTCATGGCTGCTCTCATTATCTAGAAACGACTTCTATATTATGAACCTGTGGGAGGAAGAAAAATACATTGGGATTAGTGAATGCCCATGTAGGATGTGTTTGTGGAAATGAAAGTAGAACTAGAAGAACATAAATCTTGTAGAAGATATCTGAAGGAATTTACAAAAATAATACATCAATGTATACTAAGAAAATACATGGTTTAACCATACTAAAAAGTAACCGAATAGTTATATGACAGTAACCAAACCATGTTTTAATGGTAACCAACACAAAAAAAACATTTAGACCAAACCCAATTTAGTCAACCAATGTATACTAAGCAAATACAAGGTAACCAAAATAACATAAAAAAGTAACCAAAATCCCAAATTGAGGGAACACGAATGGAAACAAAATCCCAACTCAAGGAAACAAAAATGGAATCCAAATTAAAAAATAACAGTAACCAAAAACATACTAAAGAAGTAACCAAATATTTATATGATAGTAACCAAAACATGTTTTAATGGTAACCAATACATAAACAACATGTACACCAAAACCAGTTTAGTCAACCATATATACTAAGCAAATACACGGTAACCATAACAACATAAAAAAGTAACCAAACTATCAAATCAAGGTAACAAAAATGGTATCCGAATTTCAAGCTAACAGTAACCAAAACATAATGCAGAAGTAACCAAACAGTTATATGATAGTATCTATTTTTTATTACTTGAAGCTACAACATAAGCATTACATCAAGCCCCCATAAATTGGTCTTGTGTCAGTATATGATACAGAAGTAAAATGACAAAATGAAGATGAGACAATCATGATCATTCAAAAGCAGACTAGATATGTTAAGAGTCTAAACAATTTTAAAATAATTATCCACTTTAGCAAATATTATGCTAATAAATGATGTCTATCGCAAATAACCCAGTCATAGAGATAAAGAAAAATTCCTTCAATAAAAAAAATTAACATAAACAGAATGTCGCCAGAAGTACAAACTCAGAGTATGACAACATCACTTCAACCATGTACATATCGCATGGTAGGTTCCAAAAGGAGGCAGTTCTACCAAAGCAAAAACTCCATCGTCTGAAGAAGTAGATTCAGTCCGTTGACGACGAGTGGCTTCAAGAGGAGTGAGAGAAATAGTAAGGGCGGAGAGAAGAAGAAGAAGAAGAAGAAGATTTTAGAGAGAGAAATACCAGAACAAAGGATATGTGAGTTGGGAGAAAAAGAAGGAAGAAGAAGAAGAAGATTTCACGCATTTAAAAAAAATCCACCAGATTTGCCATATCAGCCCATTAATACTAATCTCTTAAATTAAGGAATCCTAATTGCACTATTATTGTAAATAAATATGGAAAAGTGTAATATTTTTGTAATTATTTTATAGGTGTATGATTTTTGTAATTATTTCTAAAAAAGTACTAATAAATGTAATTCTTCCTTCTTGTTTTGCTACGAGCCTGGACTTTGGACTTTTCTCTCTTTTGTTTGGTAAGATTATCTTTATCTTTAAAATTTCTTCTTTTCTGTTGTACAGTGGACACTTATTGTTTGGTTGGACATGCAGGATTAATGCTAAACAAAAAAATATCATATTACAGTAAAACCTCTATTTAGAAATAGACTTGAGACCAAACTATTTGTATTCTAATTGAGAGGTTATTACTAAATAGAAGTATTGGTACAAAATATTTTTCGAACATCCAAAAATATCCACTTTAACAAAAATATCAATAAGAACTCTCTAATAATTAATATTCAAAAAATATTTATGCAAAGTTGTTTGGCACAACGATTTACCCTTTAGAGTTGTTACCACATATTCAAAAAATGTAGTCTTTTATAGGAAAATGTGTTTTTTTTAATAGAAAATATAGTCTTTTATAGAAAAATGTAATCCTTTATAGGAAATGTAGTCTTTTATGAAAAAATGTAGTCCTTTATAGGAAATGTAGTCTTCTATTTTCTTTGAATTTTAAATTTTTGTAAATTTATTTTAAGTCAAAATAATTTTTTTAACTAGATAGACTAATAAACTATATTATAGGTACTTTAATAAAATAGCAAGTGTAAGACCCCAATTTTTATGAATAAAGATGAATTTTTCTATAAATATCATTTTGAATATTATGATATGAATTTAATATAATGTTATAATTGTGGGTAATATTTATAAATTTTGCAAAGTATGCAAGTTGTTATATTATATTCGATTGGTTGGGAAATATTCGTTTTAACAGGGAATATTCGTACGACGGCACAATTATGGATGAACCCCACAACGGAATTATTGTCGGATTGAGAAAACGACAAAAATATCTTTTTATGAAAATAACGGCGGAAGTTTTAGCGTTAACTGTTGGAATACCCGGTAGTAAAAGTACAGTACTACGCGTGGTTACATAGTGGTACACGGTATTGATTATTGATGCTTACGTGAGAAGTCACTCAGTTATACTCAATTATTGCTACAGTAATTGCTGCATCATATCTCTCATATTATTGATTCAATTATTGTCACATTATCATTTGCATAATATTTTATATTATTAAATCAATAATTGAGACCACAAAGTTATTCATATTATTATTTTTAATATTGACAATGTCTAGAAGTTCTATCAATGAGAGGGTTGGTCACCTAATTGCGCGCCAATAAGGAAAAATCCTTATCGAAAAGCCCCCTCCTTCCTGGGAACGACCTAGTTGTTAAATATTGCGAATTATAATAATGATGATAAATGTTGTTAAAAATATTGAGAGGATTTTTATGAAGTATTTGTTGTAAATTTTGCTTATTATTTGGATCCTCATTTACCCATTTTTAAAATAATCGGTAGAAAGTTATTTAGTATTTATATAATGGGACCGACCTGTGATTGTGAGATGTTGATAGGAGGGGAACACGTGGGGCCCACGTTGGAAGAAAAAAAATGGGGGGGAGAATCCTACAAAATTTGTTACGGATGTAGTTGTTTTTTTTTTCAAAGCACCATGTGCTTATATATATATATATATATATATATATATATATATATATATATATATATATATATATATATTTTTTGTTTTATTTGATATATTACATCTGTGACTACTAAATATTTCATCCGTGAAATCATCATTCGGTACACCCGTGATCAAATAGTACCCCTTCAATTCTCCTATAAATAGGATGCTTAGTTAGAATTGAAAATCACACCAGAATCAGAGAATTCTTCTTCTATAATATTGAGCGTATTTCTTTAGAGTTTTAGAAAGCTTTGAGCGTAGAAAATAATATAAGTTTTCTTCAAGAATATCCCCGCTATACCAGTTGGAATACTCTTCTTTTCAAGGTAAGGGATATTATTTTTGTTCGATATTCTCTTGAAATAATATTTTCTTCCATACTTCGTAGTATGTAAGTAATATTATTTCGTTTTAGATTTCGAATTCTATACTCATTTGGTTAAAGTTTTGGCTTCTATACTCCATGAAATTAGTAGAATATTGTGACGCCCCCAAAACATGTAAACAACACCCATTCTGAGTCGTCAAAATACATGGTACAGAAACAAGTACAACTTTATTAATACAACATAAAAACTGTGAGTTTAAATACAAATATTGTCATCTAGACATAATCCACACTCAAATAAGTTCTCATTTCAATTATTGATACATTATTTTACAAAAATGGTGAGGACTACTAAAATAACTTCTAGAACCATCATTCCATACCCTGACTAGTACTCGCTACATTCTCACCTCCTGAGAAAAAAAAATAGAATAAAAAGGAAAAAAGTGAGCTCAACTAGCCCAGTAAAGAACATTATGACTAAGATAATACATAATAAATTATCGTTAGTCTTCAACAGGAAAAAATCTAATAGAATACAATAGACAACAAGTTTTAAATCAATATTCACATCGGAAATAATAATTCATTAGAAGAGTTAAGTAGAAAATAAAATCTACTATCTTCTATATATGAATATAAAAGTTCATCGTCTATCTTTTATGCCTGTAACATCAATCAAATATATATCTGGAATCAAATATTCATCTTTGCACTACAGGCCAAAGATATTCATCAGTTGGTCATGTTCATCTAAACACTTGTTCATCTTTGCACTACGGGCCAAAGATATTCATCAGAAATCATTTATCTTTGCACTACAGGCCAAAGATATTCAGTTATATCATCATTTAGGACGGAGGATGATGAAAAATATTTTAAAGAAAACGAATCCAGTGAAACAAAAGAATAAATATTAAGGATTCGTATTTCAGCAATTTCATGTCCAAAAATATCTCATAAATAATCATAGTGAAGTAAAATTCAAGAATGATCAAAACATGAATACAATCAAAGCTAATATCCATAATAGATATTTTGGACGAAAAACGAAAATTTAATTTTTCTTTGAATAGTGCCTTATACGTGAATAGTAACTCCGACACTAAAACATTGAAATTTCACAAAAAAAATCATCATGCTTCGTGAATAGTACTCGTGAATAGTAACTCATAAATAGTAACTCGTGAATAGTAACCCCGACATGAAAAATTCCAAAAAAAATTCAGACCAATATTTCGGTATAATGATATTGAAGAAATAATATCATTTACGAAGAAAATAACATCCCTTACCTAAAAAATATAGTACTTCTGATTGGTATACTAGATATAGTGCTGAAAAAACTTGCACTTTATAGCAATACTCAAAGTACTAAAATACTCACAAGAATACGTTCAATCTACCATCTTCTTATTATATTTTAATTTATTAATTGTATGTATAAATTTATTATTAACAAAATGAATAATCCCGCCGCAAAGTGCGGATTTATATCTAGTAGCAATCTATATACATATAGATGAAAATATGAAATATTACTTGGTTCCCATATCTTTGATCTTGAAGACTGGAACCATTGGATTAAACATTTTTTGTTCTTTGAATTTGGACCCTTAGATGTGCTTGTTCACCATGCTGTGTCATTCAACTCATGAGTATTGGGTTGGGCCCCCAAAGCTTTTGTTTTCTTCTTTTTCCTTCTTTCAATTTAAATTGTCTTTCCCCTCCTCAATTTGGACTTTATTTCTTTCTTTCTTTCTTACCTTTTTTTTGAACAAATTAAACCTTTAGCAATATTTAGGTGTCTACAAATACATTTCACAAAAAGAGTACTAATGTGATGTAAATATATTCTAAATTTTAAAATAACAAATTTATACTTAGTAATACAATATTAACTATATTGCATGTTTTATTACAAGGGTTTTTATGATTTAGTAGAGAATGATAGAGAAACTCGCAATTAAGTTATATTAGAATGAGTCATGGATTAGGAGCATTCATAGTAGTTTCTTTATCTCTATCCTTACTATGCAGTGTTGTTGAGTCATTCTGTAAAATAAGGATTCAATTTTTTCACTATGTACCCAACAGGTTCCTTATATTGGTTCCTTAAATAATGAAATTTTAATGTTAAAAGTTGAAATTTGAATGTTCCAACAAGTCAAAGTATCAAATTAATAACAATCTTATAATTTATAAGAGAGAGTATAATTTATCAATTATATTTCACTGTAAATTAATTTTTATTTTATTTTAAATTTCAAGTAATTTATGGAGTGAGTATTGAATGGATGCAAATGTACATAACATCAATATTAACTTTAAAAAAGTTAATTTGTGATATTTTAAATTTAAATTTAATATGATTCATTTAAATTTTGAAAATAATAAATTTTATAATTAATAATACTTTTATAATATTTATAATTATATTGACAAAAATTAAATAAATTTATATCAATTTTAAATTTGAATACGTTTGAAATTAATTTTTTTAAAATAAGTCAATATTAATTTTATAATTTGAAAATGAAGTAGTAAAAAAATGTCAAGATGTGTATGATTGATGAGTTGTCCACTTAAATGATGATGTGAAATGTCATTTTGCATATATTTTGACTCCCTCACAGTAAGGAGTAAAACCATTTATAGGGATTAAAATATAGAATCAAATAAGGATAAAAAACTGTTGGATAATGATTTGTTGATGTATTCTTCAAAATTGGGGATAGATAGTTGATTGGGGAAACTGTTGTGAATGCTCTAACCAAAATGTGTTCATCACTAGTTATTTGCTTAAGCAAGATTGTGATTGATAACTTAAAGAATGAAAATGTTTTGCATTACAGGCTCACTTAAAATGTCATGATTGAAGATATTATTGTTAGTAACCTAATTCCTTATATACTGACAAATTTTCCCCGTATCTTTCGATGTGAGACTGGAGTGTTACATTTTACACGATGAGATTTTTCAAAACTTCCAATCCAATCGAGATATTTTTGTATTATTGCCTCTAGATTTAACGAATAAAACTTGTAAGACGAAAACCCATTATTATTTGCACATTGGAGATTCAGAGTACGAACCGTAAATATTTTCTTAACAACTTTCCACCTTAAATATTGTGTCTTGATTTATATGGATGTGCTTCTTCGCTCAATTTATTATATAAACTCGCCAACTTTGATTATATTATTCATTATCGTTAATTGGATTGCATAATGTTAATTTTCTTATGATTGATGTTATTCTAAGATCACCTTTCTGAACAATGTGAAACCATAATATGCATGAAACATTTGAATGTATATATTATGCATGCCAAGAAATAACAATTTCTAATGCCCAAAACCAACAATCTAGCTTTTTATTATGTGTTACTATTTTGTTCAAGTAATAAAGAATTGGAAGAGTACAATTTTATGCTAATAGAATTGTAGAAAACACACATAAATACATATAGCAACTTATATATACTAGCTATAAAAGCTTAGATTGACACACTATTAGGAATTCCCTTGCCGGTGAGTGCACCTTTGCTGCTGGGATAGAGCAAGGTGTATGGCATGTTAACTGGCCCGACCCTGTTCTTAAGTTTGGGATCATTGTTCATCTCAATAATTTGTTCCTCAATTTGTTCCAGCTTTTTTCCAAATTTCTCAAAGGCATTAAGTGGTTCAGTATCCTTGGTCCATGCAGGAGTGGCTCTTTGCCCGAGGTAAACTTCATCCGAAGAATGCCTTGACAAAATCTCTATAAGAGAAATGCCAAGCAATGTCTGGAGTTGGGGTGTTATCGTTTTCATGTAAACTTTCTCAGGGTCTGCCTTGAGCTCATCATACTCGGGAGTGCCTGGCTCAGGCATGTACCTACGGCTTAGGGTAGGCCGATTTGGAAGGTACCCTGCATAAGGGTATTGTCCGAAATTGACTGCAGCGTGCAGAGCAGAACCTATCCATATGATTATAGTGCATGAATCTATTAGCTCTTTGAGAGTCTGCATTTTAGGCCACCATGCTTCATTTTTCTTGTCACCATGCCCCTCTTCTTGGAGTTCCTTCCACCACAACTGAAGTTCATTGTCATTTTGAACCATTTCGTCGGTCTTGTAGTAGAAATTGCAGTATTCCTCGACCCATGTTTTGATCGCTGACCATATTTCAAGCCCATCAACTGCATATGGGTAGTCCTCAATTACTAAGCGAATGCCATGTCTAGAATTTGAGTCCTCCATTGCCATTCCTCTGAATTAAACAAAATGATCAGTGGAGTTTTATATAAGCAAAATCACTACTTGGTTCTTTTTACAAAATTCAGATCCTAAAGTAGAATTTATGGTTTACCTTTTAATGAGGTCTGCAGGGAGTGCTTGTTCAGGAAATTTCCAATTTTTATAAACTACAGATGACATTTCCATGGCATATTGACCTGGAAAGACTGTCCTCTCTAGAATTCCACCACCATTGATGAGAATTTGTCGACCAAATGCATTTATAGTCATTGTATCGCGGAAGTGAGGATGGAGAAGCTTATGGATTGGATGGAGCACACTTAGCTGCCTATTTGTTGCAATCACAAATGGCTCGATGACCGCGTGTGTGTTTAACCTGTGACCAAATATTCAATAGACTAGTTAAAATTTATCTACCCTTATAATTCTATCTAAGCAGGACTCGTGACTAATAAGATTCTGTTACCAGTGGCTGATGAGCTGATGAATACCGGAGTCATTCACTGCAACATAGGCCTTAGCCAACTGCCAAATGGAACCTTCAACACCCTCTTCAGCTGGAGTGTATACTTTGCTAACAGCACCGTATTGATCTCCTTCTGGATGCGGCAAACTTAGTTCAATCACTAGTGGCTTCAATGTTCCATCCTTTTGTAAGAAGAGAAGTGTTCTTGTGGCATAAATCTTTGCGGATCCTGCATTTATTCGCCTCAGGTATGGAATCAACGTATCATGATGATCTAATATGAATAGTCGGTTCCTATGTATTGCCTCGTCTATTGTTAATCCGTCTAGGCTATTCTGTACGTGATTTCTTGTAATTGAACTACCTTGGTTGCCATAAACTTGAGGATCTAGCATACTTGTTGGAGGGAACTCCTGCAAATGAAGAATGCATCAAATGTTAGGTGGACATAAATGGATCATAAAGTATATATAATATATATGCTTAAGCTTACTTGAAGAAGACTGATGCTGACAGGGTTCACTCCAGCCAACATTTCTCTTGCAAATTCTTCATCTGTCCTCCATGCAGATTTATCCTCTGTTGGAGATTGTGAAGAAAAACCATAAATAAGTTAGCTTATTCGAGCTTTAATTTAAATTTATCTCGACAAAAGTGGCTGATAATTTGTACCTTTGATGACTTGTGGCAGGGGAAATTTGGCAAGTCCCTCGCCATCGGTTCGAACGAGTTCCTTGAGCATTTCCAAGGGTATATTTTCCCTAATTCTGTCGAGTAGAGGTCCTTCAGGTAGCTCTATTCCTCCTTCATAGAGTTTTAGCACATCTTGTAATGTGTCGAATTCATTAGGCGTGCTGTCACATAATGCCTCAAACTCCGGGAGAAGGAATTGAGCAATGGATTTCAATGCATAAGCAAGGAAATCTGATAACTTCAAGTGACCAAATTGCTCATCTCTCGGAACATAAATGTTTAAGCTCATAAGAAGTGGCAACCGGCTCTCGCTTTCAGGATCTGCCAAGATTACACAACAAATTGCAAGGAAATTTCAAGTTTAATTATTGTCAATCATAATTGCATGTGAACCAAAAAGGCAATGGAAAGAATATATAAGAAACACAGATAAACATACTTTGATTAGGATACAAAAAATCTAACAGTAATTGGGAATTAGTTAGTATGAAGTTAACTTTGGTCAATTGACCAATACAATGTCAATACGCAGACAGAAGGTGATCTCAATACTGTATTAATTGGTCAATTGACCAATTACACCAGTTTAGCATAACATGATTGACATGTAGTGGAGCAAATCAGGCCTAAAATGCCTAAAATATTTAGGTTGTATTTTTGTTGCAAGTAAATTTATTTGGTTCAAACAAGAATTTGTTGTAAAACCGAGGGAATATATAACTAACCTATCTTTGCAGGCGGCCTGCCTGTTCTTCCTCTGCGAGGATAAGGGTACTCAGAAGAACCTCCAAGGACTGGACGGGCATACTTGGGAGCCTTATCAGGCTCTCCCAAGTCATTGTAATATGCATAATCGTATACCCTATCCCATTCCTCCAGTTTTCCGCTTCCATTTCCTCTCAAACTCACCAATTCTTCGTTTCTGTATTGCAGTAACGGCGCAGGCGTTTCGCTGGGAAGGTATGTCTGCAGAAAATGTTGCAACACTTGTTTCATCACTACATATTTCACCTAGCTTAAACAAGCATACAAGAGGATTTGAGTCGAGACCCAAATTGAGATTTCCACAGCATATTTTGATATTTCCGCATGAAAAAGTGTCGCTATAGATGTACAGCGACGGTGAAAACAGGATCTATAGCGACGGTTTTCATGTGACGATATCATTTTATGCTGTAAATTTATCAGTTTCCCCGTCTTTTATTTATCTGAAAATGACACAATGTTGTCAAGTTTACGGTACCTGATTTGTGAAGAAGACGCGGTCTGTTTTGTACTTGTCAGCTGGATAAATCCAAGAATTGCAGACAAAGTGAATGTTACCATGTCCAGGAACATTTTCTAGCGTAAGTGTCTTAAGGTAAAATTCACTGTGGTGAAAATTTCTTACTATAAATGCTCCAGGCACTCCCATATCTTCCTCCCAGTCAAATGTAACATCAAAAACAGATTCACCAGCATTCAGAGGGGTGATTGTTGTAATCCAATCTTCCAAGTATGCTGGACTTCCAAGTTTCCCTCCCAATCCTTTTTCTGCCAATAAATAAATAAATGCCAAGTTTTAACCTTTTTTTTATAGGCTACCAACTAATAAAAACATCTAAAAAAGATAAAGATCTTTTATAAACAGAAGAGAGAAAAAGGCAAAAGAAGGCTGCAACAATTGGATATATATATATATATACTTTAAAAATATAAAATGGTATAATTGTCCTAATTGGACTTTATTATTAATATTCTTACTTCACAAAAAGAGTTGACATCGAGTATAAAACGAGTCTTGTGATTATAATTTTAATCATAACAACATGTACGATTAAATTAACAATTTATTTTTTTTAAATTATTAATGTGACAAAAATATTTTCTTATAATATTCATAAATTTTTATGAATGAGACTCTTTTTTATAGAATTATCAAGTAACTAACCTGAAGAAGAATGACCATTATTTACCGCGCTAATGAGCTGCAGATGGACCTTTTTGCCAAGAAACTCGTGAACCCTATCAAGAATCGAGGCGTTGACATCATTGAAATCCAATACATTCTTCTTCATCAACGCAACCCTTCCTTTGATAATCTTTTTATGCTCACCATTAATGTCTCCATTAATGGCCTCCAAAATCTCATGAAACATTCTCTCTTTCTCTTTCTCTTTCTCTTCAACCAGTTAGAAATATTGAATATATATATATATAAGGAAAATAAAATGACAGTATATATGAAATTAATTAATTATATATATATATGGGAAAAGTTTCACCAGTGCCTCTCTCTTAATTTCTATTGCTTCTCAAAGAAAGCTATTGTTCTAATGAGTGTATATATGGTAGAAAGAGAGAAAGGTTTGTTAGTATT
This sequence comes from Panax japonicus, assembly GCA_020205505.1. NCBI lineage: Eukaryota > Viridiplantae > Streptophyta > Magnoliopsida > Apiales > Araliaceae > Panax > Panax japonicus. The sequence goes on along the minus strand of CM035105.1, from coordinate 54,791,504 downwards.
TATATAGGTTAAGAGTTAGCTAGATATCCATGTTTCTTGAATTCCAAGAAGCTTCTTTCTTCATAGCTTTCATCTAAAATAATCCCTACATTTTTGCAAAATTTCATTTTTGACCTTTATTTTCCTTTTGTTGCATATTGAACCCTAAAGTACAGTTGACTATATATGTCAATATAATAATTTTTGAAATTTGAATCCCTAATCCCAAATTGTGACACATTTTCACCCCTGACGTTATTTTTTTTAGAGTTTAAACCACGTGGTGTCTTCAGTTAAGTAGCTCAATTTTAAAACATGGTTAAAATATACGTCCCCATTAATTATGCTTCAAGATTTGATTAAACATTAAGGCTGAAACTGTAATTCTATGAAAATATGAAGCCATTTTGTTGAGAACATGAAAATATGAAGGCTTATTTTGTAGTTAAGCCTCAGTTCTATTACTTTAAAGTTTCTCAAAGACTTTTGACTTTGGATAAGTTCTCTTACAGCCACATCATTATTAATTTTGGTCAGACCTTCTTTTACATATATATTTTAATTTGGTCAATTGTGGCCTCCTCAAATTGTGTAATTTTTATTTTTGGGGACCAAGAGCCAAGAGGTAGTCAACTTTAGCATTTTTATTTTTAATTTCGGGTGCCTAATTTTGATCCTCGTATGACTCATCTTTTACTTCTATATATCTTTCTTCTAATGCATACTTGCCTATAGAATAGTATTTTAGTCAATATAATATAAACGGTCCGGATCAAGTGCATACCCTTATCTTATTCACTCGTGCTCACCCCCTTTTAGGCGACGGTTTCGGTCATACAACCGTCGTCTATACTTTTAGCGATGCTATATGTTGTCTATCGCTAAAAATATAGACGACGATTGTATGATCGAAACCGTCGCTTAAAGGAGGGTGAGCACGGGTGAGTAAGATAATGAGTATAGCGAATGAAAAACGAACCGGCTATAGTGACAGTTTTTTCGTCGCTATAGCATACAAAGCCGACGACATAGCTATGACGACGGTACGATTCGAACCGTCGCTATAGCTCAAAAAACCGTTGCTATAACCGGTTCGTTTTTTATTTGTTGAAGAAAGAAGGAAACCGTATATCATGGTTAAACTAAAGAATATCATTGTCATTCTTCTCACTTTGTCTCCTTTAATTGACGATTTCTTTGATTTTGGTTAGCAGCCCACGATGTTGATTTTGATTGTAAACGTCCCCTCTCATAATCATTTGAAATGTTAACCGAGTAAAAACAATAAAATATAAAATGAAGAAATAATTTATATGTCTATAAATTTATGATTAAATTGAATTGCGATTAAAGTGAATTTTAAACGATAGTAAACTGATATTTTTGCATATTAAAATGATATTTTTACATGAGTCTCTCTCATATAGAGGTGGGACCCACTCACTATTAATATGAGAGGGATCGTGTGAAAATATAATTTTTTTATGTGAAAATATCATATAAGTAAGGAATAATGAGATATACTTCTTATATCCTTAAAAGGATGTCCAAAACATATTTTGCACACAAATTAAGAAAAGTAGAGCAAAGAAAAGAGAGTAGAAAAATGATCCATAAAATTACATCAAGTGATGATTCTTTATATTTTTATATATTAGTGTGCACTAACACTCTGTGTTTCTGAGTTTTGAACAGAAAAGAAAAGAATAGAAAACTTAAATTAGAACAGAAAAGAAAAGAATAGAAAACTTAAATTAGAACAAAAAAGAAAAGAATAGAAAACTTGAAGTTTTCATTTGTGTTGTTTCTGAGTTTTTAATAGAAAATGATAGAAAATTTAAAATTGAGGACATGAGTTGTAATTTAAAATTTATTATATTAAAAGTTGAGGATAATATGAGAATTATAAAAATATTACTTATTCCAATTTCTTTTCCGTCCAAATCAGGCCAATTTTGGACGGAAAACTTTGGCAGGAAAAATAACCAAGTTTTCTATCCATTTCTTTTCTTTTCCGTTTATTAAAAAACTCAAAAACATAAGAATTGGAAAGAAAACTTAAATTTTCCGTCCATTTCTTTTCTTTTTTTGTCTATTTTAAAACTCAGAAACAAAGCGCAAGTGACATACTTACACTTTATTTTATATATTTGTTGTCATCTTTTTGATGACATTGAAAAATTGTACCTTAGGTCATTCTATAGAAGACGGAGAGAGTTGTTAATTAGTGTGAGACATTGATTGTTAATTTTTACATATCACATGTATACACATACGACCGTATTTATTATGGACATAAATTCGTCGACATATGTAACATGACTTAGGGGGTATTTGATAAAAACTGAATGAATCTGAATCTGAATATGAATGAGCTGAATCTGAATCTGAATGAAAAAAATCTGTTTGATAATTGATATGTTTGAAACATCTGAATGACAAAATTTTATTATTTTACCCATCTGAAAAAATTCAAAATTATTGTAAATTTATTTAACATTACTTAATATAATAGTTAATATTTTTTTAAATTAATTTTTTTTTACTTCATTCAGCTGCTCATTCAGACCAACACAAACGCACTGACCGATTTAGTCATTCAGCCATTCAGCTCTAAACAAACACTCCCTTATACATATACTCCTTCCGATGGACAAAAATATTTTTATTTCTAAATTTTATAGATATTAACAATATATTGTCATTTCATGTTTACTCTTAAAAATGATAGACATGACACTGAAATAATCATGTGACAAACTTGAAAATATTGTATCAATTTATATTAATTATGTTGAAATTGTTAAATATGATAATTGGCTAAGCAGGATTAAAGGTATGATTTCCAAACTTAAGTATTTCTAAAATTAAATAAGCACATCCCATTAGATTGCTTGTTTTCTTTGCCTAATTGATGAAATGTTATCATGCAGATAACTATATATTTCCTTTCAAGCTTTGCAGGAGTTTTGGGATGGAAACCAATTGCCTGGAATATCCTATTGTGGCATTTGTAACATTTGCAGTTCATGAATATGAAATAGGCCATTGTTATTCGTGAAAGCCAGACTTGACTTTGATTCTGAGGTGATTGTAAATTATGTTCTTATATTACATTATATAAGGAGAGGATCCTACACTGTATATATACAGTAGGATCTTGTGAGCTAGTGAAATTGATTTGTCGTGGAGTTGCGACCAGATTATGTCTCCCCCGAACAAGGCTTTCAATAACAGGCTTTCACCCACGGGCGAACTCAAGACCTCCGGGTTAACGGCTGGTCCAAAGTTCTCCCTTAAAGCACTGATTATATATAACTAGCAATACTGCTGTTTCAAGCTTGCTCCTAGTCTTGAAACCATTAACATGACAGCCAGTTCAATACAATTGAAGCACAGAATATATTTAGATAGAGTGTTTCTAAATGAAAGGTTAAAAATTTCACATACTGTATAAAAATATCAGAACAAAGGTAGTAGTACAAGAAATACAATTCTGAAGAAAATAAAAGGAACTAATACACATTAGTTTGAACCTGCTAAGTTTAGAGTTCTAACTAGCAATACAACTTTGAGGTATTGTTATTTTAACAAATACTGACTTTCAGAAACACATATATCTATCTAAACTAGGTACAAAGGCTTATATTGACACACTGTTGGGAATTCCCTTGCCGGTTATTCCGCCTTGGCTTGTAGGATATAGCAAAGTGTATGGCATATTGACAGGCCCAACCCTGTTCTTGTGTTTCTCATCATTATTCATAGCCATGATTTTCTTCTCAATCTCTACCAGCTTCTCTCCAAATCTCCTAAAGGCATTTAGCGGCTCAATGTCCTTAGTCCATTCAAGCAGTGTCCCTTTGCCCGAGATACAATTCATCCGAGGAATGCCTTGACAAGATTTCTATAAGGGCAATGCCAAGCAAAGTTGGCAACTGAGCGGTGATTGTTTTCAAGAAGACGCTGTCGGGGTCTGCCTTGAGCTCATCATACTCTGGAGTACCTGGTTCAGGCATGAACCTACGGCTTAGGGTAGGCCGGTTTGGGAGGTACCCTGCATAAGGGTACTGTCCAAAATTGACTGCAGCGTGTAGAGCAGAACCTATCCATATGATTATAGTGCATGAATCTATTAGCTCTTTGCGAGTTTGCATTTTAGGCCACCATGCTTCATTTTTCTTGTCCCCATGTCCTTGTTCGCGGAGTTCCTTCCACCACAACTGAAGTTCATTGTCATTTTGAACCATTTCGTTTGTCTTGTAGTAGAAATTGCAGTATTCCTCGACCCATGTTTTGATCGCTGACCAAATTTCAAGGCCGTCGGCTGCATATGGGTAGTCCTCGATCAGTAAGCGGAGGCCATGTTTAGAATTCGAGTCCTCAACTGCCATTCCTCTATAAAAAAAGAAAATGAAGATGTTTACATGAGTAAAGGCACAACTACTTTTGAAGAGTTTTTTGGCTATCACAAGTTAAAATTTCTAAGAATGTGAGGAATTATTGGTTTATATCAATAAAATGACAACTTTCTGAAGAGTACTTTTGGCTTCACAACTTTGTTCTTATTATGATGTCTTACAAGTTCAAAATTCTAAGAATGGTGAGGAATTAATGGTTTACCTCTTAATGAGATCTGCAGGGAGGGCTTGCTCAGGAAAACACCAATTCTTATAAACTATAGATGACATTTCCATCGAATACTGTCCTGGAAACACAGTTTTCTCTAGAACTCCACCACCATTGATTAGAATTTGCCGAGCAAATGCATTTATATTCATTGTATCGCGGAAGTGAGGATGGAGAAGCTTATGGATTGGATGAAGCACACTTAATTGCCTATTTGTTGCAATAACAAATGGCTCGATGGATGCATGTGTATTCAACCTGTGAACAATATCCAATATATTTATTAAAAAAAATAATAATAAATCACACCAATTAGAGATTAATAAAGTTCAGACAATTTTTTTTATACCAGTGGCTGATGAGCTGATGAATGCCTTGGTCATTCACTGCTACATAAGCTTTAGCCAACTGCCAAATGGAACCTTTGACACCCTCTTCAGCTGGAGTGTATACTTTGCTAACAGCACCGTATTGATCTCCTTCTGGATGTGGCACACTTAGTTCAATCACTAATGGCTTTAGTGTTCCATCATTTTGCAAAAATAGAAGAGTCCTAGTGGCATATATCTTTGTGGATGCCAGGTTTATTCGCCTCAGGTACGGCATTAATGTATCATGATGATCTAATATGAATAGCCGATTGGTATATATTGCCTGTTTGACAAAACAGTTTTTGAATCAATTGTAGATATTTGCCTGAAAGACTTGAATTCAACAATTTTTACCTCTTCTATAGTTAATCCTTCTAGCCTATTATTGTCTATGTCATTTCTGGTAATTGAACTGCCTTGGTTGCCATAGACTTTAGGGTCTAGCTTACTTGTTGGAGGGAACTCCTGCAAATGAAATGTTTCTAGTAAAGATCAAAAAGTGAATAAAACCAATATTTTCTACAAATAGTTGAGCATATAAATGACCACATACATGAAGTTTTCTTATAATATAATCTTAAGCTTACTTGAAGAAGACGAATGCTGACAGGATTCATTCCCGCAAGCATTTCTCTTGCAAATTCTTTATCTGTCCTCCATGCAGACTTATCCCCTGTTTCCAAGATAATGAATCTAATCAAACTAATAAAGTATATATATTACCTTTGAATCGAAAATTGTAAATGAAACAACCCGGTCAGACTCACCCAAAAGGTCATGACTAAATGTACTATTGGTAGTTACTTAATTCCTTTAGTATAGACAAATTTTTCCCATATCTTTCGACTTGGGATTGGGGTGTTACAGTAAATTTTGCCGGGAAAAAACATGAGTACCTTTGATAACTTGTGGCAGTGGGTATTTTGCGAGTCCCGCGCCATCAGTGCGAAGGAGTTCCTTTAGCAATTCCAAGGGAATGTGTTCCCTTATATTGTCGAGTAAAGGGCCTTCAGGTAGCTTAATTCCACCTTCATAAAGTTTTAATACATCTTGGAAAGTGTCAAACTCATCAGGAGTGCTGTCACATAGAGCCTCAAACTCCGGGAGAAGGAACTGAACAATGGATTTAAGGGCATAAGCAAGGAAATCCGACAGCTTCAAGTGTCCGAATCGTTCATCTCTAGGCACATAAATGTTTAGGCTCATAACAAGGGGTAACCTGCTCTCAGTTTTAGGATCTGCCAATATTACAAAAAGAAAATATATGAGGAAACAATAATAACTATTATTTTTGAAGGTTTAGTTACCATGCTCTTTCACAGTTTTTATAATTCTAAACGCACTTGAGAATCTAAACTAATGATATTGTGTTAACCTTCCTTTGTTGATGGCCTGCCTGTCCTTCCTCTTCGAGGATATGGGTACTCAGAGGAGCCCCCAAGTACTGGACGAGCATACTTTGGATCCTTATCAGGATCTCCCAAGTCATTGTAATATGCATAATCGTATACCCTGTCCCATTCCTCGAGCTTTCCAGTTCCATTTCCTCTCAAGTTCACCAAGTCTTCTTTTCTGTATTCAAGTAATGGCGCCGGCGTTTCACTAGGAAGATATGTCTGCAACAAATGTCATGAAATTTGTTTGAATACCATACACTTTAAGCTTATATATAGTACTAGTATATAACTACATTGTTAGTATATATGGCCATTTAAAAATTTAATCGGTTCGGATCTTAAGCTCACCCCTTATCTAGCTCACCTTGCTCACCCCCTTTTAGCGACAGACCGGGCGACGATTCGGTCCGTCGCTATATGTTCGGTCCGTCGTCTTAGCTTGTCCGTCGCTAAAAGTTAAGACGACGGTATATATATAACGACGGACCGGACGACCGAATCGTCGTCCGGTCCGTCGCTAAAGAGGGGTGAGCTTAAGATCCGGACTGTAAGTTCCAGCCTAGCCAGCTAGAGGAAAAAGACTAATAAAAAGTTGCAAGTACCTTATTTGAGAAGAAAACGCGATCTGTTGTATACTTGTTAGCTGGGTAGACCCAAGAATTGCAGATAAAATGGATGTGACCCTGGCCGGGAACATCTGCTAGTGTAAGCGTCCTAAGGTAGAATTCACTATGATGAAGATTTCTTATGATAAATGCCCCTGGAACTCCAATGTCTTCCTCCCAATCAAAGGTGACATCAAAACCGGATTCGCCTGCATTTAGAGGGGTGATTGTTGTGATCCAATCTTCCAAATATGCAGGACTTCCAAGTTTCCCTCGCACCCCATTATCTGCAAAACACATCAGGCCAACTTTGAGCTTCATTTTGGTGTAGGACTTGACAGATTTGCTAACCAACTAGGCTACACCTCGTGACAGTGAAATATGTATTCATATTACCTATTACTTGTACCTATATATTGCTAACAAAGGCCAATATTTTGTCCAAACAAAGAAAGGATTGTTTATGGTGATCAGTGTTCTAAAAGCTAAATTTTAGGCGGCGTAGAGACGCCTAGTGAACTAGCTTTTCCCACATGATCTTAGATAAGCTCGGCTCTCTCCAGCGAACCATAGAGAGAGAATTAAAAACGAACCGGCTATAACGACTGTTTTGTCTGTCGTTATAACATAGAAAACCAGTTTCCGGTTCGTTTTTGATTCGTTTCCTATGGAGTACTAGATAAAGTGTATATTAGACGTAAATATTCTAAAGTTTACATGAAAAATTATAATAATTAAAAAAATATAATAAATCTTATAATGCACAACAACATTTTCAAGCATCCTAAAGCTTGAAAGTATATTAAATGGATGTGGTAGAGGATTAATTCCGTCTAAAGGACTCTTTAATAAAATTAGATTAAAAAATTTGAATGTATAAAAAGAATTTGAATGAGTTGAATGGAGTAGAAGATCTAAATAAGAAATAAAATGATGTGCTTGATATTTTTCTGCCTAAAACATTCCTATTTTAAATTTATTGGTTGTTATGAACAAATTTATCATGTAATTATAAATAAACAATGTTATTTAAGAGAAAAAAAATATAAACTTTTGAACAATCTTTGATGGAGCATACAATTAGTAATATAATGTTAGGAATAAAACACTAAAAAATATTAATAACATTTTATTCTACATAAAATAACAAAAGACTACAACAATATTAATTAAATTGGTTATTGACCAATTTGTTAATGAAAAATCAAAAAAAAAAATTGTACATAACAAAATTTGTTTACAATAGTAAACAAGATGGACATTGAATGTAAATTTTAATTGTCTCTTAAAGTACAGAAGTAAAAATATCATTCAACACTACTTCTTACTGATTCAACCATAATTTTTTGGATGAATCGTTCAAACACATTCAGGGTTTAAAAATCGTTAAACAAACGGTCTTAATGACTTATTCGATTAAATTCAGACACATTTAGATCCATTCAGAAATAAACAAACAGCCTCCAAGTCCAAATTGAAGTAGTAAAGGACCGACTAGGGCCCACAAGAAATTTTAGAACACTATAGGGATAAAATTGGAAATTTATTGGCAGATTTTGTAATTGATTAATTGAAATTTTTTCACCTGTTTGTGAATTCAAGTTTGGAACTCATGTGAGCCCCGGATTATCTATCTTATATATTTTTTGTTTATCTAAATAATTCAATGGTAAGTAAATATGCCTTATCCCGCTAGCCCACTAAGACTTTGAATTTGGAATTAAGAATAAAGTGAGGCATCAGACATATTTAACACGTGGTTGTTCTTCCCTCCTAGTCCTAGATCTGGCAATTGGGCGGGCCCGGTCTAAATGGGCCGGGCGAGTGGCGAGCCGGGTTAAAAATGGGCGGACAACATTTTGATTTTTTCTGGGTCAAAAATCTTTAGTCCAAAGTCCGGGTCGAGATCACTTTTGTGCTTATTTTTTTTACTTTTTTGGGTTTGACCCAAATGGACCGGGCCGGGCCAAAAACGGGCGGTCCAAATAAGCCCGAATTTAACTAGGCTAAAAAACTGCCGTCCAAAGTCTTACCCGTGACGGATGGGTCGGGTCAACCCGCGGGTCTGGGCCTCTTTTGGCAGGTCTAATCTCTCCCATAATATATAACGTTTTAGTTGATTCCTATATAAATTATTTGACACTTTATATAATTTAAAATAATCATTCACAATCTTTTTAAAATTATCTCACATGAAAAAATATTACAAAATAAGAGAGAGAATATAAGATAAATATATGATAAAAAATATTATTATAAATAATTAATATTATATTTAATACAATATAATTATTTCTTTTATTATTATACATAATTCTAAAACGTTATATGTTATGGGACCCGGGGTAGTATTCAATTAGGCATGTATTACTATCTTGCTAGGTCATAAATATCAGATATTTGTTGGAAAAAGTTGGACATTATTATTTTAAATAATAAATGCAAGTGGACCACTTTGTAGGCTTTAAGCCAATGTACCATTAGTATAATTTTACACAATGAGATATTTACTCTTTATTTTATATATTTTAACTCATTTTTTTAAGAATAAAAAAATTATACATTTAACTGAATAATTCTTTTACGGGGATGACCAAGGGCGATCTGTCTAGCGATCATTTAATTGAATATTTATTTTCATTTTAAGATAAATTAAAATAAATATTTAATTTAAAAAAAAAATTACTATCATAATTACGTTATCACGTCACTAAATCATTAATTAAATACTTGATTTAGTCAAAGTTATATTTATTTTAATCATCTTATACACATATAAAAAAATTAATTCCAAAAAAAAAACACATACTATATATAATCCTAAATTATGTGACTTTGTGGGAGAGAGTAGAATTAATATTTTGGGGGGAAACTAATTAAATTGATATTTGACATAAATTAAAAGAAGTTAATTAAGAAGTGAAGACAAAATAGAAAAAGAAAGAAGAGAACCTGAATGGTCACCATTAACAGCACTGATAAGTTGCAGAGAGACCTTTTTTCCAAGAAACTCATGAACCCTATCAAGAATTGATGCATTGAAATCATTAAAATCCAATACATTCTTCTTCATTAACACAACCCTCCCTTTTATTTTCCTTCTCTCTCCATTTTCCCCGGTTATGGCTTCCAAAATCTTATGAAACATCTCTTTTCTCTCTCCTCTCTCTCTCTCTCTAGAATTTGCTTAGTTCAAGCTTCAAACAAAGGTATAGTTTGTATGAGAATATGACAAAAAATAAGAGGAAAAGGTTGTGGGTATTTATACTATACATAAAGATCAGTTCCACTTGTATCCAATAAGCTTCACTTTTTATGCAATTTGTTTTTTAAAAAAACATTTTATTATTTTATAGTAATTTAAATGATTTTAGGTTTTGGTAAAAGTTTTGACCAATGTTGGTTAGAGCCCCATACTCTTAATTTTTATTTTTATTTTTTAGGTCAAATCCCATGCTCTTAAATGATCATGTGGTACAATATTAGTTATTAGCTGGGTCCCGTGCCTCCGGCACTGTATGAACAATATGATTTATCTCAAACTTTGAACGATCAAAATAATTTATTGAGTGAGCGGGAAATTTAAAGACATTTGTATTTTATTAAATTATTATTAGATTATTAGATAGATAGATGCATTTTATTAGATAAATGTATGAACGGTGTGATTTATCTCAAACTTTGGACGGCCTAGATGATTTATTGAGTGAGCGGGAAATTCAAAATCATTTGTATTTTATTAGATAGATGGTTTTCTAAATTTATTGAAGAGTTTTGGCAGGCCTTATTTCTTATTTATTTCAAAAATTGCCATTTAAAGTAATTGTTATAACGTCTAAAACTAGTAAAGAATTAATTTGACAGATACCTCATTTTATCTTATTGACATAATATATCCCTCAATTCTGAAATAAGTTGCTTCTTTTCAAAAATATCTCAAATTAATTTTCAAAAAATCAATATTAATCTTATATTTTGAAACAGGGAAATATAAAATTTCTAATTATTGTTATTATTTTTAAATAATAAATCATTTGAATTTATTTTTTTTAAAAATTAATCGCACTATGTGTGTACGACCCACAATATTTACAAATGCTCTTAAATAATTATGAGTAGAATTTTTAAAAATGTTAAGAGGAAGCTAAAAAGGTTGAGAAAGATAAGAAGTTAATTTACAGATACTCCCTCACATCAATTTTATTTATGAAATTTATTAAACAATTTTAAAAATATATTTTTAGAGGCTGATATATACTCACAAGAAAAATTAATATTTTTGCAAAACTCTCTTTACATAAATAGTAAATAAAATCCATATTCATATGAATGAGATATTGTTGAAATATCAATTCCTTCTTTTGGAAATAGTAATTCTCATTTTAATCTTTAAAATATTAAATATTTAGTTTGATAATAAATGAGATGATAATGAAATTGTAAATATAAACATAAAAGTATTATAACATTTTATATTATGGGCTATATGTATATACACAGCTGTGTATTACACAGTAAAACTTTGGCGACAGATTTTTTGGGCTATAGCGACGGTAAACTGTCGCCATAGCCCAGAATAGGTTATGACAACAGATGAAATCGTCGCTATAGACCAAAAAACCGTCGTAATAACCTACTGTGTAATACACAGCTGTGTACATACATTTTTCCCATATATTATTATCAAAAGAAATGAGACTTTTTGTATGATATATAGCTAGCCCAATTCATATTATTATCTTGTACATAAAACTTGTTCTTAGTAAATGTTTGATAAACTTGAATGTAAAAATGTGAAGAGTTAAGACATCTGAATAATGTAACTGATAAGTACACAAAATTCATTGATTTTGATTCCTTTATGTTTAGCTTATTGCATGATTCGTTGTGTATATGACCTTGATAAGATTGTTTATTGATTTCAGGATTGAAATGGAGCTTAAGTGTGGGAACGGGACGATTTGGAGCTGAGTAGATGAAAAGAAAAAAGAATCAAGAAACTGGCGAATCCCTCTCGGCGAGCTCACAGCCTTGCACGAATCCGCCCGGCGGATATGCCTCTGTATTCCAAGAAAAGTTGAATTAGCCCTAGTGAATTCGTTTGGCTTAAGTAATTCATATTTGTTTTTATCCACCCCGACGCGTACTTAATCTGCCTCAACCCATTCCTCGTTGTCCCAATTTTCCCCTGCGAATCCAATATGGGAAAAGAATTCGCCCCAACGAATTGGTCAGGAAATTTCAAGAATTTTGGAAAATCAGGTAGATTTTGGTAGACTTCTAAATTGATTTGGATTGCGATTTCTTATTGATTTAGGACTATGTTTAGACATTATAAATACATGTAATACCACTACAAGAAAAAATCTTAAGTCCGACGGATTATTCCGTCGGATATAAGCCTATTCAGTCGAAAAAATATTATTCCCGACGGAAATATCCGTCAGATATTCAGTCGTAAATATTCGCGTCGAAAATACGATCCGTCAAAAATTCCGTCGGATATTCATTATCCTCGACGAACGTATCTCCGACGGATGTTCGTAGAACATTAACTATCTTCGACAGAATATATAGGAAGAAACTTTTCGTCGAATATAACAGTACCTATTTTCAACGGATGTGTTCCCTCAGAATTATATTATTTTTGACTGAAAGTTAAAATAACCCACTATTTATTAAAATTGTCTAATTATTAACTTCGACGGAATTTGTGTCGGAGATAGAGCGTTTACGATGGATACGTCCCGTTCGACTGAAATTAGGATATTTCGGTATTTATTAAAAATTGACTATTTGTTAACTCCGAGGGAAATTCCGTCGCAAATACCCTATTCCATCGGAATTAACTATCCTTTTTTTTAATTGCAGATTTTAAAAGTTCAGTTTCCAGGTGTTTAAACCCATTAATGTACCTGTAACTTGTCACAACCCAATACACAGTAATATAAACCTGTATCTCACATTCAAATATGCAACGTAGCACTAAAACTTAATCTTCAACTCATTATCATTCACATTCACATTCAAATATCCACCAAAACGTATTATAAGCTAACCAATTACAAATATAAGCTAATGTTCCATAAATGTTAAACAATATAATTTACAATAGTTGTACAAACGCAATTAGACAATACAATATATACAAAAATTCTACAATAACATGAATATATACAAATTAACTATAAACTAGTAAAAGTATCATCATCGGGCGGAGGTGAACGACGCTGCTCTGGTGTATGGAAATCAGACTCGTGCTCATGCTCATCATCGCCAGCCTGGTCTCCATCGCCACTCTGTTGATAGAATTAAAAATATAAATCATTAGTCCGTATATATATGTAAGAATTAACAAACTAGCCTGAATTGAAAAATATAAACAATAAGAATACCTGAGTAGGTGGGGGCGGACGAAAAGCCTCCTCCAAGAGGGTAATCACTATCCGGAGCATCTCGGTGCTCCAAGCGTCGAACTGCTCCCGTGGTAATCTATTACTCTATGCAGAGGCCCCTGCTATAATATCTTGAGCATTCTGGTGAAGACGAGAACTGGAAGGCAACTACTGACGCTGAAAGACCGGATCGGTATGGAACCTATCCGACACGGCTCTTATCAGCCGTCGGAAGATATCGTCATCTAAGCCAGCGCCCGTATGAGATGGTCCGACATGTGCTCTCGGACGCTGGTGCTGGTTGGAGCCTATAAAGAGATAGAAATTTGATTAATAATAATAATTTATATAATGTGATAAATTCGGATAATTTCGTGAAACATAAAAAAATATTACCTCCAGGAAGTGTATATGCGGGTATCCTCGGCAGACCCAACACTCGATATTTGTCGGTACTGTGACGCCACCAAAATAGGTATACAACACCCATTCTGAGTCGCCAAATACATGGTACAGAAAGCAAACTACAACTTCAATAATACAATTATCGTGCAAAATACGACAACACATACTGTGAGTTTAAATACAAATATTGTCTTCTAGACAATATCCACCCTCAAATAAGTCCTCATTACAATTATTCAAACACTATTTTACAGAAATAGTGAGGACTGCTAAAACATCTTTCTAGAACCATCACTCCATACCCCAACTAGATCCTGCTATGTTCTCACCTCCTGAGAAGAAAAATGGAACAAAAAGGAAAAGGTTGAGCTCAACTAGCCCAGTAAAGAATATTATAACTAAGATAATATACAAAAAATTATCATTAGTCTTCAACAGGGAAAAATGTTATAAAATATAATAGACAAAAAGTTTTAGATCAACAACTGCAGCGGAAACAACAATCCATTAGAAGAGTCAAATAGAGAATGAGTTCTACTATCTTCTAAGATTTAAAAGTCCATCATCAATATTTTATCCCTGTAACAATAATCAATATACATCTTTAATCAAATATTCATCTTTGCACTACATGCCAAAGATATTCATTTGTATCACCAGTTGGTCATGTTCATCTCAACACCTATTCATCTTTGCACTACGGTCCAAAGATATTCATCAGTTAATCATTCATCTTTGCACTACAGGCCAAAGATATTCAATAATATCATCATTTAGGACTGAGAATGATGAAAAATATTTTTAAAAAAATGAATCCAGTGAGACAGAAGGGCAAATAGTAGAGATTCGTATAACAGTTTATCCAAGATCAATAATACTCCATAATAACCAATTTTGAAGTAAAATTCAAGAATAAAGATCAAAACATGGATACAATCAAATATAGTAAACATAATAGACATCTTGCACAAAAAGAAGAAAATTTTATTTTTTGGTGAATAGTGCCGTATTCGTGAATAGTGTCGTATACGTGAATAGTGCCGTATACGTGAATAGTAACCCCGACACAAAAAATTCCAAATTTGATAAAAAGTTCAGATCAATACTCCGGCATAATGATATTGAAAGAAACGATATCATTTACGAAGAAAATAACAGCCCTTACCTCAAAATAACAGTACTTCTGACTGAATTTCAGATATAGTGCTGATAGAAACTTGTACTGAAAAATATAAACTCAAAAAATATGCTCGATAATATAGAGAGAGAAAGAGAGAAAACTTATGTTTCTGGTGTGATTTTCAATTCTAACTTAGCCCTCTATTTATAGGAAAGTGTTAGCACGCCGAAGCAGACTTGACCTGCAACCTAATGGCTTTACCTGCTACTATTGCCACCCACCATATTTGAAATAAAATTCAGCACATTTCTTCACCAACCACAAGTGGGGCCCACTCAATTCTAGAATTTTCCACCAAAATCATTTATAAACCTAATTTTCGAATCAGTCACCTCTTAAAATTCATAACAAATCATACGTTCATTTTTAACGGTTCAAAATTTGTGGACATATACTCAACTTATATATGTATAACATATCCAAAAATCACAATGATCCAACGGTCGGATTAAAAATTATAACTCACACAATATATATCCACAAAAACACCTCAACATTAACTCCTTCATTTTTAACCACAATAAATATATCCAACATTTATATTCACATAAAATAAATATTTCCTTATCATATGAATCAATAATTAATTATTCACAAATAATATTACAGAATCACATTTATGACAACCAGGCTGTTCCCAGGAAAGAGGGGGCTTTCCAATAAGAATTTCTCCTTACTGGCGCGGAATTAGGTGACCAAACCTCTCCTTGTCAGAACTTTCTAGACATTGCCAATAATGCTATCTAATAATATTATTCAAATAATAAGAATTATTGATCTTATAATGGGAAATACTGTGCAGTGACAATTATTGAAACAACAATAATATAAAATATCAATGCAACAATTATTGAATCAATAAAATAAAATATTGAATAATAACTACTGTAACAATTATTGAGTAGTGCCTTCTTACGTAAGAATCGATAATTCATCAATACTGTGCATTCATGCGTATTACTATATTTTAACCACCGGGTATTCCAACAGTGTTAACGGTAACAACTACGTCTTTATTTATAAAAACTCAAACTTATCATTTTCTTCATCCGACAGTTATTCTGTTATGGGGCCCACAAATTACTGCGCCATTGTACTGAATATTCTCCGACAACAAGAATATTCCACGACCAAATGAATATTCCCCGACAACAATGATTATTTTATAACCACTTACATATTTTGCAAATTTTGTACATTTCACCCATAACTAGAGAATTATATCAAATTAATACCTTATTATTCACAATAATAATTAGAGGAAATTTAATTTTATTTATAATAAGTTGGGGTCTTACAACCTCCCCTCCTTATGAAATTTCGTCCTCGAAATTGACATACGTACCTGGTGTTTCGAAAATGTGAGGATATCTCGCTTTCATTTCTGATTCCAACTCCCAGGTCATTTCTTCAATAGCATGGTTTCTCCATAAAACCTTAACTTGTGGTATAACCTTGGTGCGTAGGACATGCTCTTTCCTATCCAAGATCTTAACAGGTATTTCTTCGTACATTAAATCTTCGGCTATCTCGTCTGGTTCTAACGCAATAATATGGTTCAGGTCTTTCACATATTTACGAAGCATGGATATGTGAAAAATATTATGAACACGAGACATACTTGGAGGTAATGCGAGTCTATAGGCCACAATTCCTATTCGGTCAAGAATCTCAAATGGACCAACAAATAGTGGATTGAGCTTTCCTCTCTTTCCAAATCTTGTAACTCCCTTCCATGGAGCAACACGTAAAAATACATGATCTCCAATATTAAACTCCACGTCCTTTCTATGAAGATCAACATAACTCTTTTGTCGATCTTGTGAGGTTTGAATATGTTGTCGAATCATTTGGATCTTTTCTGTAGTCATGCGTACTAATTCTGGTCCCAACAACGTTGCTTTTCCCACCTCGTCCCAGCATACTGTAGAACGACACTTTCGTCCGTACAACGCCTCAAATGGAGCCATGCCTATACTTGCTTGATAACTATTTTTGTAGGAGAATTCCACCAGTGGCAAGTACTTATCTCAACTTCCTTTAAAATATAAGACACAAAGTCTTAATAGATCTTCAAGGGTTTGAATAGTCCTCTCTGATTGTCCGTCCGTTTGAGGATGGTATGCCGAACTGAATCGTAAATCCGTGCCCATAGCTTTCTGCAAGCTAACCCAAAATCGTGAAGTGAATCTTGGGTCACGATCAGAAACTATGGATACTAGCATGCCATGCAATCTCACAATCTCATTCACGTACATGCGAGCAAGACGTTCAAGGGAATAAGTTTCACGTATCAGTAAGAAATGGACAGACTTGGTTAATCTATCAACGATAACCCAAATCGCATCTATGCCTTGAGAAACTTTGGGAAGACCTGCAACGAAATCCATAGTAATGTGTTCCCACTTCCATTTCGGAATCTCAAGTGGTTGTAATGTACCCTTTGGCACTTGATGTGACGCCCCCCAAATTAGGTATACGTCACCCATCTTGGGTCGCCACTTACATGGTACATAAATTCAAATACAACTTAATAATACAACTGTCGTGTACAATACGACAAAACATAAGCTGTGAGTTTGAATACAAATATTGTCTACTAGAGATTATACAAACTCAAAAGGAGTCCTTATTACAATTATTATTATATTATTTCATAGAATAGTGAGGACTACTAATGCTATCATCTGGTCTGTCACTCCGTTCCCTGACTAGTCCCTGCTACGTTCTCATTTCCTGAAGAGAACAATAAAAGTAAAAGGGTGAGCTCAACTAGCCAGTAGGAAATATTATGACTAAGATAATGCAGAATATATTATCGTTAGCCTTCAATAGTGTTAAACTGATACAATATAACAACCATCAAGTTTAACTGCAGCAGAACAAACAATCCATTAAAAGAGTTAAGTAGAGAATAAAATCTACTATCTTTTATGATTTAAAAGGTTTTTCATCACTTTTATCGCTGGGACTCAGCTTAATAAATAATTCACATCATCGAATCACCCCTACACTATGGCCAAGGATATTCTTTAGTATCACGACCACAATTATCCATGCACTACGGGCCAAGAATATTTGTGTATTCAATAATGGTCATGATCATGCCAACAACTGTCCATCAATGCACTACGGGCCAATGAGGACTTTTACCACATCATTTGTAACATTACGGTCATGATTACACCGAATAATCCCTGGTCATAATCATACCAAGTCCATCTATGCACTATAGGCCACAAATGACTTTCAACAAAATATAAACACTGAGGATGATGACAATGATATAAGAATTCAATAAAACAAGTTCAAGAATTATTTTATCCAGGAACTAATAACGTCCAAATTGTCAACATGATACTGTTTTGTAGAGTAAAATTTAAGAATGCTCAGAAGAATATTTCCATGAAAAGATACTGGATGAAGCGCAAATATCAAGGATATTCCACTAATTTCATGGAGTATAGAAGTCAAAACTTTAACCAACTGAGTATAATAAGGAATAGAATAACAAAAGAAATCACCAAGCACGCGATAGACCGCACAGGCAGGTTATTCCAACAGAATAATAAATAACGGAATCAGGTTCGACGTAAAACGCACAGACAGGATATTCCAATAAAATAATAAAGACGGAATCAGGTCCGGTGTAGAACGCACAGACAGGATATTCCAACAGAATAATAAAGACGAAATTAGGTTCGGCGTAGAATGCACAGACAAGATATTCCAGCAGAATAATAAAGACGGAATTAGGTCCGGCATAAAACGCACAGACAGGATATTCCAACAGAATAATAAAGACGGAACCAGGTCCGGCGTAGAACGCACAGACATGATATTCCAACAGAATAATAAAGACAGAACCAGGTCCGGCGTAGAACGCACAGACAGGATATTCCAACAGAATAATAAAGACGGAATCAGGTCCGGCGTAAAACGCACATACAGGATATTCCAACAGAATAATAAAGATAGAACCAGGTCCGGCGTAGAACGCACAGACAGGATGTTCCAACAGAATGATAAAGAATGGAACAACAGAAGAATTTCACCAAGTATAGGGTAACCCGCGTATACAGGTTATTCCAACAGAATAATAAGAATGGAATAACAGAAGTTCTCTTCATAAATAAGAAAGAAATAATACTCCCTACGAGTACAACAAATAATATTCCCTACCTCAGAAAAAACTGGATACTGGAATAGTGAGGTAGCAGATTTCTCTTCTTCTTTCTCTCTATAATTTCTCTCTATAATAATCGCTCTAAAGCTTTTGTGAATTGGTGAGAAATGAAGGAAGAATGAGCTTCTATTTATAGGAAAATATAGTTTCGATAATTGCACGTTTTGGGGCTCGAAAATTATAGTACAATACCTCCAACTTTTCTTTCATTTTTAATTTAGTCCTGCAAGTATTATCAATCTTGCACCAACTCTCCTAATAGTAAATAATGTGATTCAATAGTTCAATCATGTGAATCAATAGTATAATCATGTGAAAAATACGAATTTTAGTATAGTACCTCCATCTATACCTCCATTTTTAATTTAGTCATGCAAGTATTATCAATCTTGCACCAACTCTCCTAATAGTAAATAATGTGATTCAATAGTACACATATGTGAACAAATAGTTATGTAAGCATACGAATTAGTAGCAATTAATTGCTCATTTATCCGATAAATTACCCGATTTATCAATATAACCCCTAGACATCAATTATCATCTGAATAAATGTCGACTTTCACTCACACAAAGAATTCCAACATAATGAAACTATTTTTATCAAAAATATAAAATTTGAAATTTCGAAGTTTGACTTTTCCTAAAAAAATCAACTGTTGACTTTTTGACCAAATAGTGAATCACGAAAATTTTTATGTTTATAGACTATTTTTACTAATTTCATCGTTCCGGACTCAAATATCACGCCCGCCTCTCCAAATTCAACTCCGAACACAACTTTAATTTTAATAACATTCATCATTAATATTATAACTTTACCGTCTCAATTATTGATTTAATAATATAACATATTATGCAGATGATACTGTGACAATAATTAAATCAATAATATGAGAGATATGATGCAGCAATTACTGTAATAATAATTGAGTATAACTGAATGACTTCTCACGTAAGTATCAATAATCAATACTGTGTGCTACTATGCAACCACGCGTATTACTGTACTTTTATCATCGGGTGATTCAACAGTTAACGGTAAAACTTCCGCCGTTATTTTCATAAAGTATTTTTGTCGTTTTCTCAATCCGACAATAATTATGTTGTGGGGGTCCACCAATGATTGTGCCGTTGTACGAATATTCCCTATTAAAATGAATATTTCTCGACCAATCGAATATTATATAACAATTTGCTTACTTTGCAAAATTTGTAAATATTACCCACAACTATAACATTATATCAAATTCACACCATAATATTCAAAAATATTTTCGAGAAAATTTAATCTTTATTCAAAAAATCTGGGGTCTCACAATCTCCCCTCCTTATGAAATTTCGCCATCGAAATTTATGTATGTACCTGGTATGCCGAACAGATGAGGACACTTCGTCAGATTCTAACTCTTGAGGTATAACCTTTAAGCGTAGAATATATTATAGGATTTTAACAGGTATATCTTCATACATTAAATCATCTGTTATCTCATCCGGTTCTAAATCAATAATATGGTTCGGGTCGTCCACATATTTACGTAACATCGATACGTTAAAAACGTTATGAGCACGCGACATACTTGGCGGTAAAACGATTCTTTAAGCCACAGTTCCTACTTTATCGAGGATTTCAAATGGGCCAATTAAATCGAAGGTTGAGATTTCTTCTCTTCGTCGATTCTTGCTTCTAGAATAACGCTATCTTTAACCTTCTTATTTCTTCACATTCATCAGCTCCGAGTATGTAGCTTGAGCGGCTTTAACTTTATCGATTAAAATCGATTCTAATCGTATATTCGTTATCTTCACGTGGGTTTGAATATTCGCACTTGTAATCACATACAATCTTCTACTCAACTCGTCAGCTACCACGTTCGCACTTCCATGATGATATTGCATGGTACGATCGTAATCTTCAATAACTCGAGCCAACGTCTTTGGCGCATGTTACGTTCGTTTTAAGTAAAGAGATATTTGAGGGTTTAAGAAATGGGTTTTGTACTAGGGTCAATACAAAATTTGATTTCACTCTCTAGGGTAGGCTAAGAAGTCTTTAAGAATACGTCAAAAAATCTATTAACAATAGAAATGTCATTCAAAACTGTGACTCTCATCCAAGACTTGGATAGTACGTCACATTGATACCTATTAAATTGCCATCGTCATTCACGACATCACCTACAGAAAGTCTGGCTTTGGTGCATTCCACACAAGGAAGTCAACAACGAAAGGCTCGAGGCTCTTTAATTATGGCTTGATATGATAGTGATTGACTTTAGTGGTTTAGTTACTTAAAAAGTTTGGAATATGAAAACTAACAACCTTACGAAAAGCATGATGAGTAGTTAACCAATCGATTCCAAAAATCACATCCATGCAAATATGTTCAAAGAGATAAGATCGACAGGTAACGTGAAAGTGTTGATTTGAATCAACAAGATTTATAAACAATGGAGGTAACGAAGGTTTCTACTATCGAAGTTTCAACCAATAAGTCAAAGTCTAATTTCTTCGAAGTCAAATTTAAACGTTGAACGCAAGCAAGAGAGATAAAAGAATGGGTAGAACCGGTATCCAATAAGGTATAGAATTTGCAAGGATTTATAATTAACTAACCCGTGCTAACTTCGTTCGGGTCATTCGCTTTTGTTGAGAAGTCATGAAAAACGCTCTTCTTGAAACCACCAACTTTGTTTTGTCCGTATCCGCCTTTATTACCACTGTCCCAGCTGGACTTGAATTCATTATACGACAAAATCGAGCTAAATGACCTTCTCTTATTGAAATTTTCACTTCTATTATCTTGGCCATGATTACCACCGAAGTGGTTACCATTCTTGGCATGATAATTTCCCCCACGACGGTTATCATTGTTTCGATGGTCGTTGCCACCAGTATGATTATTATCGTGTTGTTGGTCGTTACCTTTTGTGTGACACCCCCAAAATAGGTATACATCACCCATTCTGAGTTGTCAAATACATGGTACAGAAATAACTACAACTTTATTATTACAACATATAAACTGATAGTTTAAATACAGATATTGTCATCTAGACAATATCCACATACAAATAAATTCTCATCATAATTATTGATACATTATTTTATAAAAATGGTGAGGACTACTAAACAACTCTCACTAGAACCATCATTACATCCCCCGACTCGTACTCGCTACATTCTCGCCTCCTGAGAAGAAAAATGGAACAAAAAGAAAAAAGGTGAGCTCAACTAGCCCAGTAAAGAATATTATGACTAAGATAATATACAACAAATTATCGTTAGTCTTCAACAGGGAAAAATCTGAGAGAATACACTAAACAACAAATTTTAGATCAATATTTGCAGCGAAAAATAATAATTCATAGAAGAGTTACGTAGAGGATGAAATCTACTAATATCTATGAATTTAATAGTCCATCATCATTATTTTATCCCTGTAACATCAATCAATATATATCTGGAATCAAATCTTCATCTTTGCACTACAGGCCAAAGATATTCATCAGTTGGTCATGTTCATCTAAACACATGTTCATCTTTGCACTACAGGCCAAAGATATTCACCAGAAATCATTCATCTTTGCACTACAGGCCAAAGATATTCAATTATATCATCATTTAGGACTGAGGATGATGAAAAATATTTTAAAGAAAACGAATCCAGTGAAATAAAAGAACAAATATTAAGGATTCATACTTTAAACAATTCAAGTTCAAAAATACTTCATAAATAACCAGAGTAGAGTAAAATTCAAGAATGATCAAAACATGGATACAATCAAAGCTAGTATCCATAATAGATATTTTGGACGAAAAATAAAAATTTAATTTTTCTGTGAATAGTGTCGTATACGTGAATAGTAACTCCGACACCAAAAGATAGAAATTTCATAAAAACATCATCATGCTTCGGGAATAGTATTTGTGAATAGTAACTCGTAAATAGTAACTCGTGAATAGTAACTCGTGAATAGTAACTCTGACATGAAAAAGTTCTAAATTTGATAAAAAGTTCCAACCAATATTTCGACATAATGATATTGAAGAAATAATATCACTTACGAAGAAAATAACATCTCTTACCTCGAAAGATTTGTACTTCTAGCTGGAATACTGTGTATAGTGCTAAAGAAAACTTGCACCGTATAACAATACTCAAAGTATCAAAATCCTCACAAGAATACGCTCAATATATAGAGAGAAAAATAGAGAGAAAAGTTCAATTTCTGGTGTAATTTTCAATTCTAACCTAAGCACCCTATTTATAAGAAAATGCTTAGAACACTAAAGCATAAATTTAATTTAATAATATATTTTTTTCCACAACTTCCTACGCCCACTTACCAGCCCACAACATCAGCCACACATGCCAAAACATAAAAAAACGTTTTTCCTAATTAAAATATTTTAAACTTCAAAAATTAATTATTTCGGAGCTTCAGAACTTCAATAATTCATAATAAATAGCTCTTTTGTCAGAAAAATTCAAAACTCGCGACTTTCCATAGGAAATTCCATTATCTACAACTTTGCAGAAGGAAGTTTTACCAAATTCCAAACAAAAATTGACCGAAATTTACAAACGGGCGATTTATAAGCTATAATCAAATTTCAGTCAAGAAATAACATGTTTAACATGTTTTAAACAACTTTTGCAACAAAAATACTCTTCCTCCTCATATACTCATATATCCCACATTTATTATAAAAATAGCACCATTATTATATTATTAAAATATAATAATATATTTAAATAAATTATTTTATCAGAAAAAGATAAAATTTTAATTTTCAAGAATTTTCACATTAAAAATTTTCTCCATCTATATCCACATAAATCAATATTTTCCTCATCATATAAATCAATAATTAATTATTCATGAATAATATTACAAAATTACAATACTGACAACCAGGTAATTCCCAGGAAAGAGGAGGCTTTCCAATAAGAATTTCTCCTTACTGGTGCGCAATTAGTTGACCAAACATCTCCTTAGACAGAACTTTCTAAACTATTGCCAATAATGTTTTCTAATAATATTATTCAGATAATATAAATTATTGCTTCGATAATGGAAAATACTGTGTAGTGATAATTATTAAAAGAACAATAATATAAAATATCAACGCAACAATTATTGAATCAATAAAATAAAATACTGAACAGTAATTACTGTAACAATTATTGAGTAGTGCCTTCTTACTTAAGAATTAATAATTGGTGTAATACCGTGTGCTACTGTGCAACAACGCGTATTATTGTGTTTTAACCACCGGGTATTCAGACAGTATTAACTGTGACAACTGCGCCGTTATTTTTAAACAACTTATACTTGTCGTTTTCTTCATCCAATCGCTTTCCATTATGGGCCCCGCAAAAGACTGCGCCGTCGTACGAATATTCCCTGACCGCAAGAATATTTAACGACCAAACGAATATTCCCCGACAACAATGAATATTGTATAACCACCTGCTTATTTAAAATATTTGCGCGTTTTACCCATAACTAACCACATTAATCAAATCAACCCTTACTATTTCAAAATGATAAATAGTGTAAGACCCCGAATTTTATGAAATAAAAGTATTCAATTTTTCTTATAATTACTATTCAGTAAATGGTTAAATTGATAAAAGTTAAGTTAAGGGTGATATATAAAATTTTTTCAAACTACACAAGTGGTTATAAAATATTCATTGTTGTCGGGGAATATTCTTTCTGTCGGGGAATATTCTTTCTGTCGGGGAATATTCGTACGACCGGCGCAGCCATTTGTGGGCCCCATAATAGAATAACTGCCGGATGAAGAAAACGACAAAATTAAGATTTTATAAATAACGGCGTAATCGTTACCGTTAACACTATTGGAATACCCGGTTGGTAAAATAAAGTAATACGCATTATTGCACAGTAGCACACGGTATTACACAGTATTTTTGAATTATTGATTCTTACGTAAGAAGGCACTGCTCAATAATTATTGCAGTAATTACTGTTCAATATTTTATTTTATTGATTCAATAATTGCTGCGTTAATATTTTATATTATTGTTGTTTCAATAATTCTCACTGCACAACATTTCTCATTGTCAGATCAATAATTCGTATTATTTGAATAATATTATTAGATAACATTATTGAAAATATCTAGAAAGTTCTGTCAAGGAGAGGTTTGGTCACCTAATGCGCAGTAAAGAGAAATTTTTATTGGAAAACCCCTCTTTCCTGGGAACGGCCTGGTTGTCATAATTGTGATTCTGTAATATTATTTAAGAATAATTAATTATTGATTCATATGATAAGAAAATATTTATTTAATATATTATTTTATGTGGATATAATTGAAGGAATTAATGCTGAGGTATTTTATCAGTATTTTGTCGGACTGGAAGAATTAAAAATCATCCGTTTGTGAATTTCGGATAATTTCTGTTTCGAATTTGGAAAAATTTTCTTCTGCAAAGTTGTAGAGAATTGAAATTCCTATAAAAATTCGCGAGATTCGAATTTTCTGACAAAGGGGCTTTTTATTGTGAATTATTGAAGTTCCGGAGTTCCGAAATAATTGATTTTTGAAAGTTTTAATTATTTTATTATAATTATTATTACACTATTTCACAGAATAGTGAGGACTACTAACGCTATCATCTAGACCATCACTCCGTTCCCCGACTCGTCCCAGCTACGTTCTCATTTCCTGAAGAGAACAGTGAAAGAAAGGGTGAGCTCAACTAGCCCAGTAGGAAATATTATGACTAAGATAATGCAGAATATATTATCGTTAGCCTTTAACAGTGTTAAACTGATACAATATAACAACCATCAAGTTTAACTGTTGCGGAACAAGCAATCCATTAAAAGAGTCAAGTAGAGAATAAAATCTACTATCTTTTATGATTTAAAAGGTTTTTCATCACTTTTATCGCTGGGACTCAGCTTAATAAATAATTCACATCATCGAATCACCCCTGCACTACGGCCAAGGATATTCTTTAGTCCACCAATAATATTTTATCCCTGTACCATCAATCAACAATTCTTGTCCACAATCACATGTATAACTCATAATCGTAATTGTAGTTCTAAATTCCTTTTCGCATTCAGGATGAAGATAATTTTCATCACCTGTCTTTACCTGAAACATCAAAGATCATGGTTATACCAAATCACAGTTCTTGTTCATAATCATACTAATAAATTCATCTTTGCACTACGGGCCAAAGATATTCATCAACAAGTCATCTTAGCACTACAGGCCAAAGATATTCATCAACAAGTCATCTTTGTACTACAGGCCAAAGATATTCATCAGTTGGTCATGTTCATCTAAACACCTGTTCATCTTTGCACTACGGGCCAAAGATATTCATCAAAAGTGTGACAACCCCAAAATAGGTCCATTCCATCCAACCCATTTTGAGTCGCCAAATACATGGTACAGAAAACAACTACAACTTTATTACAACAATTGTCGTGCAAAATACAACAACACATATACTGTGAGTTTGGATACAAATATATATCAACTGTGACTCATGTCCCAACCGTGGACAGCACCTCATAATGACACCTTACATAAAGGTATAGTCGAAAACTGTTTTAGAAATTAAAATCTTTGGGAAGTGCTCAAGGAAACCTTCGTACATGGGAGGCCATGCGTCTAGGTTATTATAGATATCATATGGCCACAGAATTATCCTTGGTTGACCCAATAGACCCCAAAGAAAAACGAGAAGATTACTATCATATTCTTCCCAATGGCGAGTCTTCTCTTGATATATCATTATCTCCACTGTCTCTAATTGAGAGTTATATTCCAAATAGACTCCAAGATTATATAGATAGTGCTGGTAGATATACTCAGCAAGTGGATAGGCACATTCATGTCTTATGATGACATGAGGTGGTATGTCATTAGACATCTTTTATGACAGTGGCAAAAGACCCTTCCAATGTTGAGTTCGCTTCACCCTAGTTGATTCGCCAAATATAACTACTAAATGATGACCACCGTTCTATTCCCCTGTTATTCCCCGCTCGACCCAGCTACACTCGTATTACCTGAAAGGAATTGTGAAGCAAAAGGGTGAGCACAACTAGCTCAGTAAGAATGTCATAACTATAGATAATTAAATTATCAATAGCCTTCATCAATAATAAATCAGAGATTTAGAACATATGGTAGATGATAAAAATTTCAACCATAGTTGCAGCGGAATCAACAATCCATTAGAAGAGTCAAATAGACTATAAAGTCTATTATCTTCTCCATGTTAAAAGTCCACCAACAATGTTTTATCCCTGTAACATCAATCAACAATTCCTTTCCACAATCATATGGATAACTCATAACCATAAGTGTGTTTATAAATTCATCTTCTCATCTAGGACGAAGATAATTTACATCCCATGTCTTTACCTGAAACATCAAAGATCATGGTTATACCAAATCATAGTTCATGTTCATAATCATACTAATAAATTTATTTTTGCACTACGGCCAAAGATATACATCAATAAGTCATCTTTGCACTACAGGCCAAAGATATTCATCAACAAGTCATCTTTGCACTACAGGCCAAAGATATTCATCAACAATTCATCTCTGCACTACAGGCCAAAGATATTCATATCTCAAAGAAATATATAATCATTTCAGAATTTATATAAACCATAATTATAACCATATATGTTGATCAATTCACCTTTGCACTTAAGCTAAAGATATTCAATTATAAATTCAATGGTCATGATCATACCAGTCACAATTCAACTTTTCACTACTGGTCAAAGAGAACCCTAGTCATGATCATACCAATAATCTACCCATCTTTACACTCCAGTGAAAGAGAATTTCAACATCAGGGTTATAAAAAATGTTATATATGATAATAAAATCAATATAATCAATATATAGTTTTAATCTCCAGAGTAATATTCATAAATCAACTATAATTTGGTTAGAAAAAGAAACCAATTTTGTCATGAATAGTAACTCATGAATAGTAACTTCGTGAATAGTAATTCGTGAATAGTAACTCGTGAATAGTAACTCATGAATAGTAACTCGTGAATAGTAACTCATGAATAGTAAACCCGACTCAAAAAGGTAGAAATCTCACAATAAAATTCATACCAATATTTCGGTATAATGATATTGAAAGAATAATATTTTTTAAGCTTATAAACAATTTATTTTAATTGTTTACACTTTACTAAATAATGCATTTAATCATTCTAAAATGCCAAACTCATAAGATTTCATCACCAATAATCAAAACCCTCATCAAAAATCTGCATATACCTCATATATGATTCTCAAGCCATAAAATCATATTTTCCAATTTTCTTACTTCACATAACATATTTAATTCATTTACTCATAACTAGAATATTTTCATGAAAAATAGTAAATCAGTTCCAAAAATATTTTTTTTCTGGGATTTAGCAGAATATAGTTCTATATTGAATATATATTTTTCTCAGAATTTTTAAAAGTCATTTACTATTTTTCACATGGCCAAAACCACCGAATATTTAAACATTTATCATAAATTGTACTTTTATCCAAAAATTCCGAAATTCACAGGGTATACTGATATCATATAGATGTACTCCCAATAAAAATTTCATCAATTTTGGAGTTAACCACAAGAAGTTATAAGCGATTACTTTTAAAATAGTCTTTTCTCATAAAATCCATAACTCTTAATCTATATATCCAAAACTCGCCATTTTTGGACACAATCTACAAAACTCATCAAAATATCATTTCAAATTTTTCCAGAATTTTTGAAGGTTCAGAAGAATTTCAAAATAATAACCCTTAAAATCCCTTATTATCCCTTACCTCAAAAGAGCAGTACCTCTGACTGGAATAACGCTGAACGAACTTGCACCGTATAGCAATACTCAAAGTATACTCAAAATACTCACAAGAATACGCATACGCTCGATAATATAGAGAGAGAAAACTTCAATTTCTGGTGTGATTTTCAATTCTAACCTAAGCACCCTATTTATAGGAAAATGCTTAGAACACCAAAGCAGAAAATTTAATTTAATAATAATATTAATTTTCCACATCTTCCTACGTATACTAGAAATCTGAATTCAGCCATCCTCACACATGTTAAATGAGTCCCAACAATGAAAAAAACGTTTTTGTAATTAAAATTATTTTATACTTCCAAAAATCAATTATTTCGGAGCTTCGCAACTTCAATAATTCATAATAAATAGCCCTTTTGCTAGAAAATTCGAATCTCGCGAGTTTTTTTAGGAAATTCAATTTTCTACAACTTTGTAGAAGAAAGTTTTTCCAAATTCCAAACAGAAATTGATCGAAATCCATAAACTGGCGATTTTACAGGCTATAATCAAATTTTCAGTCAATAAATAGGTCTACCGACACACAAAATATGTGTTAAACATTTAATGCCACAAAAATACTCTTCCTCCTCATATACTCATATATCCCACATTCATTATAAAAATATCACCGTTAATATATTATTAAAATAATATATTTAAATGAATTATTTTATCAGAAAAAGATAAAATATTAATTTTCAACAATTGTCACATTAAAAATTTTCTCCATCTATATTCACATAAAATCAATATTTTCCTCATCATATAAATTAATAATTAATTATTCACAAATAATATTACAGAATCACAATATTGACAACCAGGCAGTTCCCAGGAAAGAGGGGGCTTTCCAATAAGAATTTCTCCTTACTGGCGCGCAATTAGGTGACCAAACCTCTCCTTAGACAGAACTTTCTAGACATTGTCAATAATGTTTTCTAATAATATTATTCAGATAATATGAATTATTGCTTCGATAATGAAAAATACTGTGTAGTGACAATTATTGAAACAACAGTGATATAAAATATCAATGCAGTAATTATTGAATCAATAACATAAAATACTGAACAGTAATTACTATAACAATTATTGAGTAGTGCCTTCTTACGTAAGAGTCAATAATTGGTGAAATACCGTGTGCTACTGTGCAACAACGCGTATTACTTTACTTTACCCACCGGGTATTCCAACAGTGTTAACAGTAACAACTACGCCGTTATTTATAAAAAAAACTTTAATTTGTCGTTTTCTTCATCCGACAGTTATTTTGTTACGGGGCCCACAAAAGACAGCGCCGTCGTACAAATATTCCCCGACAGAAAGAATATTCCACGACCAAACGAATATTCCCCGACAACAATGAGTATTTTATAACCACTTGCTTATTTTGAAAAAAAAATTCATATATCACCCTTAACTTTAACCTTCTATCAATTTAACCATTTACTGAATTGTAATTATAAGAAAAATTGAATACTTTTATTTCATAAAATTCGGGGTCTTACAATCTCCCCTCCTTATGAAATTTCGTCCCCGAAATTTATGTACCTGGTATTTCGAAAAGTTGAGAATACCTTGCTTTCATTTCAGATTCTATCTCCCGAGTCATTATGATTTCTCCATTACTCATCTCCCGTGATAACTTCATTTGCATTCATCATTTGTTGGGAAGTCATGACAACCGTTATCCCTTGAACTACCCGGTTTTGACTTGTCTGGGCAGCATTTGGCGTCATCACTACCGGCGGAATATACTTTTCTATAGGACATATTCCTCCCTCAACTGCCTCTTCGTACTCCTGATTCATGATCTGAATCATCAATCTTTGATCCATATCAAATTCAGGTTGACCGTTCTGTACAGGATAATTCAAAACTCGATGTTGAGTTCTCCCAATTGCTTTCCAAAAAGAGAAATTCATATCATCTATTTTAGCCTTCTTAGATCGGACATCTCTTTCCACAATATCCACGTGTCGTGTGGCTTTTACCCATGCATCACTCATTCTTACTCGTTCAGTTTTTCCTTCTTTCAGCTCAGATTCCATCTTTATCATCTTACACTTTGCCAAAGAATACTTCTGTTCAAGCATCACATATCGGGTAACACAAGCTTGAATTGTTGCATTCTTTTGCTCCACAACTGCCTGCAATTCTTCAGCCTGCTCTTCTAACTCATGAATACGATTTTGCAATTCTACATTTCGATCATAAAATACCTCTAATAAACTTTCCTCAGGTACCTCTTCTTCCTCTTCATCCTCACTCTCAGCTGTTACCTCTGCGACTATCTCGGGTGCAACTATCAATTCTTCACTCACCACATGGATATCTCTAATTCCTTCTTCGTCTGTCATCACATTAGTGATTAGAGGTATCCCAACAGTCTCATTCACTCCATTGTTAGCATTCTCAGCTGCCATTCTCAAATACTGCCATAAAACAAGGGTTAATTAAGCAAATTAACATATCACATAATATCCGTATATTATGACCGACCAATAATTAAGCTTAGGTAGGACATACTAGCGAAGGATTTACTCATCTCTCCCCTCCTAGTTCTATTCCTCGATCTCCGCCAGAGATCATATCCCTAAGCTCTGATACCAACTGTGACAACCCCAAAATAGGTCCATTCCATCCAACCCATTTTGAGTCGCCAAATACATGGTACAGAAAACAACTACAACTTTATTACAACAATTATCGTGCAAAATACAACAACACATATACTGTGAGTTTGGATACAAATATATATCAACTGTGACTCATGTCCCAACCGTGGACAGCACCTCATAATGACACCTTACATAAAGGTATAGTCGAAAACTGTTTTAGAAATTAAAATCTTTGGGAAGTGCTCAAGGAAACCTTCGTACATGGGAGGCCATGCGTCTAGGTTATTATAGATATCATATGGCCACAGAATTATCCTTGGTTGACCCAATAGACCCCAAATAAAAACGAGAAGATTACTATCATATTCTTCCCAATGGCGAGTCTTCTCTTGATATATCATTATCTCCATTGTCTCTAATTGAGAGTTATATTCCAAATAGACTCCAAGATTATATAGATAGTGCTGGTAGATATAATCAGCAAGTGGATAGGCACATTCATGTCTTATGATGACATGAGGTGGTATGTCATTAGACATCTTTTATGACAGTGGCAAAACACCCTTCCAATGTTGGGTTCGCTTCACCCTAGTTGATTCGCCAAATATAACTACTAAATGATGACCACCGTTCTATTCCCCTGTTATTTCCCGCTCGACCCAGCTACACTCGTATTACCTGAAAGGAATTGTGAAGCAAAAGGGTGAGCACAACTAGCTCAGTAAGAATGTCATAACTAAAGATAATTAAATTATCAATAGCCTTCATCAATAATAAATCAGAGATTTAGAACATATGGTAGATGATAAAAATTTCAACCATAGTTGCAGCGGAATCAACAATCCATTAGAAGAGTCAAATAGATTATAAAGTCTATTATCTTCTCCATGTTAAAAGTCCACCAACAATGTTTTATCCCTGTAACATCAATCAACAATTCCTTTCCACAATCATATGGATAACTCATAACCATAAGTGTGTTTATAAATTCATCTTCTCATCTAGGACGAAGATAATTTACATCCCATGTCTTTACCTGAAACATCAAAGATCATGGTTATACCAAATCATAGTTCATGTTCATAATCATACTAATAAATTTATCTTTGCACTACGGCCAAAGATATACATCAATAAGTCATCTTTGCACTACAGGCCAAAGATATTCATCAACAAGTCATCTTTGCACTACAGGCCAAAGATATTCATCAACAATTCATCTCTGCACTACAGGCCAAAGATATTCATATCTCAAAGAAATATATAATCATTTCAGAATTTATATAAACCATAATTATAACCATATATGTTGATCAATTCACCTTTGCACTTAAGCTAAAGATATTCAATTATAAATTCAATGGTCATGATCATACCAGTCACAATTCAACTTTTCACTACTGGTCAAAGAGAACCCTAGTCATGATCATACCAATAATCTACCCATCTTTACACTCCAGTGAAAGAGAATTTCAACATCAGGGTTATAAAAAATGTTATATATGATAATAAAATCAATATAATCAATATATAGTTTTAATCTCCAGGGTAATATTCGTAAATCAACTATAATTTGGTTAGAAAAAGAAACCAATTTTGTCATGAATAGTAACTCATGAATAGTAACTTCGTGAATAGTAACTCGTGAATAGTAACTCGTGAATAGTAACTCGTGAATAGTAACTCATGAATAGTAAACCCGACTCAAAAAGGTAGAAATCTCACAATAAAATTCATACCAATATTTCGGTATAATGATATTGAAAGAATAATATTTTTTAAGCTTATAAACAATTTATTTTAATTGTTTACACTTTACTAAATAATGCATTTAATCATTCTAAAATGCCAAACTCATAAGATTTCATCACCAATAATCAAAACCCTCATCAAAAATCTGCATATACCTCATATATGATTCTCAAGCCATAAAATCATATTTTCCAATTTTCTTACTTCACATAACATATTTAATTCATTTACTCATAACTAGAATATTTTCATGAAAAATAGTAAATCAGTTCCAAAAATATTTTTTTTCTGGGATTTAGCAGAATATAGTTCTATATTGAACATATATTTTTCTCAGAATTTTTAAAAGTCATTTACTATTTTTCACATGGCCAAAACCACCGAATATTTAAACATTTATCATAAATTGTACTTTTATCCAAAAATTCCGAAATTCACAGGGTATACTGATATCATATAGATGTACTCCCAATAAAAATTTCATCAATTTTGGAGTTAACCACAAGAAGTTATAAGCGATTACTTTTAAAATAGTCTTTTCTCATAAAATCCATAACTCTTAATCTATATATCCAAAACTCGCCATTTTTGGACACAATCTACAAAACTCATCAAAATATCATTTCAAATTTTTCCAGAATTTTTGAAGGTTCAGAAGAATTTCAAAATAATAACCCTTAAAATCCCTTATTATCCCTTACCTCAAAAGAGCAGTACATCTGACTGGAATAACGCTGAACGAACTTGCACCGTATAGCAATACTCAAAGTATACTCAAAATACTCACAAGAATACGCATACGCTCGATAATATAGAGAGAGAAAACTTCAGTTTCTGGTGTGATTTTCAATTCTAACCTAAGCACCCTATTTATAGGAAAATGCTTAGAACACCAAAGCAGAAAATTTAATTTAATAATAATATTAATTTTCCACATCTTCCTACGTATACTAGAAATCTGAATTCAGCCATCCTCACACATGTTAAATGAGTCCCAACAATGAAAAAAACGTTTTTGTAATTAAAATTATTTCAAACTTCCAAAAATCAATTATTTCGGATCTTCGGAACTTCAATAATTCATAATAAATAGCCCTTTTGCTAGAAAATTCGAATCTCGCAAATTTTTATAGGAAATTCAATTTTCTACAACTTTGTAGAAGAAAGTTTTTCCAAATTCCAAACAGAAATTGACCGAAATCCATAAACAGGCGATTTTACAGGCTATAATCAAATTTTCAGTCAATAAATAGGTCTACCGACACACAAAATATGTGTTAAACATTTAATGCCACAAAAATACTCTTCCTCCTCATATACTCATATATCCCACATTCATTATAAAAATATCACCGTTAATATATTATTAAAATAATATATTTAAATGAATTATTTTATCAGAAAAAGATAAAATATTAATTTTCAACAATTGTCACATTAAAAATTTTCTCCATCTATATTCACATAAAATCAATATTTTCCTCATCATATAAATCAATAATTAATTATTCACAAATAATATTACAGAATCACAATATTGACAACCAGGCAGTTCCCAGGAAAGAGGGGGCTTTCCAATAAGAATTTCTCCTTACTGGCGCGCAATTAGGTGACCAAACCTCTCCTTAGACAGAACTTTCTAGACATTGTCAATAATGTTTTCTAATAATATTATTCAGATAATATGAATTATTGCTTCGATAATGAAAAATACTGTGTAGTGACAATTATTGAAACAACAGTGATATAAAATATCAATGCAGTAATTATTGAATCAATAACATAAAATACTGAACAGTAATTACTATAACAATTATTGAGTAGTGCCTTCTTACGTAAGAGTCAATAATTGGTGAAATACCGTGTGCTACTGTGCAACAACGCGTATTACTTTACTTTACCCACCGGGTATTCCAACAGTGTTAACAGTAACAACTACGCCGTTATTTATAAAAAAAACTTTAATTTGTCGTTTTCTTTATGCGACAGTTATTTTGTTACGGGGCCCACAAAAGACAGCGCCGTCGTACAAATATTCCCCGACAGAAAGAATATTCCAAGACCAAACGAATATTCCCCGACAACAATGAGTATTTTATAACCACTTGCTTATTTTGAAAAAAAAATTCATATATCACCCTTAACTTTAACCTTCTATCAATTTAACCATTTACTGAATTGTAATTATAAGAAAAATTGAATACTTTTATTTCATAAAATTCGGGGTCTTACAAAAAGTCATTCATCTTTGCACTACAGGCCAAAGATATTCCGTTATATCATCATTTAGGACTGAGGATGATGAAAAATATTTAAAAAAAACGAATCTAGTGAAGCAAAAGAACAAATATTAAGGATTCGTACTTTAAACAATTCTCATTCAAAAATACTTCATAAATAACCAGAGTGGGGTAAAATTTAAGAATGAAGACCAAAACATAGATCCAATCAAAGATAGTATCCAGAATAGATATTTTGGATAAAAGAAGAAGTTTCATTTTTCGGTGAATAGTGCCGTATTCGTGAATAGTACCGTATACGTGAATAGTAACTCCGACACCAAAAGATAGAAATTTCACAAAAAATATCATCATGTTTCGTGAATAGTACTCTTGAATAGTAACTTATTAATAGTAACTCGTGAATAGTAACTCATGAATAGTAACCCCGACATGAAAAAGTTCTAAATTTGAAAAAAATTTCCAACAAACATTCTGGCATAATGATATTGAAGAAATAATATCATTTTAGAAGAAAATAATCTCCCTTACTATCCCTTACCATCCCTTACTATCCCTTACCTCAAAAGAGCAGTACTTCTGACTGGAATAACGCTGAACGAACTTGCACCGTATAGCAACACTCAAGATATCAAAATACTCACAAGAATACACTCGATAATATAGAGAGAGAGAAATAGAGAGAAAACTTCAGTTTCTGGTGTGATTTTCAATTCTAACCTAAGCAGCCTATTTATAGAAATTGCTTAGAACACCAAAGTAGAAGATTAAATATAATATAAATATATATATATATATATATATATATATATATATATACAAATTTCCTACGTACACCTTTGGAAACTGAATTCAGCCCCTAACACATGTTAATGATGCTCTCAAAATATAAAAAACGTTTTTATTAATAAAAATAAATAAAACTTCCAAAAATTAATTATTTCGGAACTTCAGAACTTCAATAATTCATAATAAATAGCCTTTTTGTCAGAAAATTCGAATCTCGCGATTTTTTATAGGAAATTCAATTATCTACAACTTTGCAGAAGAAAGTTTTTCCAAATTCCAAACAAAAATTGACCGAAATTCAAATACGGACGATTTTACAGGCTATAATCAAATTTCAGTCAAGAAATGGGGTCCACCGACACACAAAACTTGTTTTAATCATTTAATACAACAAAAATACTCTTCTTCCTCATATACTCATATATTCCACATTCATTATAAAAAATATCATCATTATTATATTATAATAATATAATAAAATATTATTTTATCAGAAAAGATAAAATATCGATTTTCAACAATTGTCACTTTAAAAATTTTCTCCATCTATATCCACATAAAGTGAATATTTTCCTCATCATATAAATCAATAATTAATTATTCACAAATAATATTACAGAATCACAATAATGACAACCAGGCAGTTTTCAGGAAAGAGGGGGTTTTCTAATAAGAATTTTTCCTTACTGGCGCACAATTAGGTGACCAAACCTCTCCTTAAAAACTTTCTAGACATTGCCAATAATGTTATCTAATAATATTATTCCGATAATATAAATTATTGCTTCGATAATAAAAAATACTGTGTAGTGATAATTATTAAAACAACAGTAATATAAAATATCAACGCAACAATTATTGAATCAATAAAATACTGAACAGTAATTACTGTAACAATTATTAAGTAGTGCCTTCTTCCGTAAGAATCAATAATTGGTGTAATACCGTGTGCTACTGTGCAACAACGCGTATTACTGTGTTTTAACCACCGGGTATTCCAACAGTATTAACGGTAACAACTACGCCGTTATTTATAAACAACTTATACTTGTCGTTTTCTTTCTCCAATCGCTTTTCGTTACGGGGCCCACAAAAGACTGCGCCGTCGTACAAATATTCCCTGACAGGAAGAATATTCCACGACCAAACGAATATTCTCCGACAACAATGAGTATTTTATAACCACTTGCTTATTTTAAAAAAAATTCATATATCACCCTTAACTTTAAACTTTTATCAATTTAACCATTTACTGAATAGTAATTATAAGAAAAAAATGAATACTTTTATTTCATAAAATTCCGGGTCTTACAATCTCCCCTCCTTATGAAATTTTGTCCTCAAAATTTACGTACCTGGTATTTCAAAAAGTTGAGAATATCTTGCTTCCATTTCAGATTCTATCTCCCCTGTCATCATGATTTCTCCATTGCTCATTTCCTGTATTTCAGATATCATTCTAGAATACAGCTTCAAAAACAAAGGTTAATTTAACAAATTAACATATCACATAATATCCCGATATTATGACTGACCAACAAATAAACTTAGGTAGGATACACTAGCGAAGGATTTACTCATCTCTCCCCTCCTAGTTCTAATCCCGATCTCCGCCAGAGATCATATCCCTAAGCTCTAATACCAACTGTGATAACCCCAAAATAGGTCCATTTCATCCAACTCTAATAGTTTATTTTATTTTTACTAATTTTCGCACACACATCCAAAGAATCGAACCCTTGACCTTATGGAGTCATGAAACAAAAGTTAGCATGACAACACAAATCTTCTAATTATGATGCTAACTAACTTCGAAAATTAATTATAATGGTGACTAAATTTTAAAAAATAAAAGTTAGACAAAACCTGACCCTTAAAATTTTCTTTATTTTAAATGGTTTTTAAAAAATATCGACAGCCGGGATAGAACTACATGCAAAATTACGAGAGTATGCAAAATTCATTGATTTGATGTGTAAAGAAAGCACTATTATATTTGTGCAAGATAAATATTTTTTTCCACAGTTCAAATTTGTGTTTTTTTAGGAATAAGTCTAGTCAGACCGGAATAGTGGACCGAATTATTGAATATTTTCAACAAAAAAAAATTATTTGTAACTCTAAAAAAATGTATAATATTTATTTAAATATGATTTTTTACAAAATATATTGTTTTAGGTATAATTTGGATACATATACAAACACAGGGTTGTATAGCCTGTATAACCCTGTTTTTGTATATGTATCCAAATTATACCTAAAAACTTATATTTTGTAAAAATTTCTGTTGGAATAAATATTATATATTTTTTGAGAGTCACAAGCAAAAAAAAACAAAAAAAAATGTCCAATAAATATGTCCATGTAAGACTTTTTTTCAGTAATATAATGTTATTATCATATAACACCAATTCGAATGAAAATCCGCATGTGATCATATTTTGCATGTTTTTGCTTCCATAGAAGTTACATTTTTTTTATATAAAAAAAATCCTATATATAGACGAAATTTTTAACCCTGTATAATTTTTGAATGTCACACCGGTGAATGTCATAAAACCTAAATCATAATTTTCAAGAGGACGGAGGGAGTATATATACAGTCCGTTTTTTCAATGGATCGACTCGTCAGCAAATCGGCTATAGCAACAGTTCAATCCGTTGTTATAGTATAAAAAGCCGACACTATAGTTGTGGCGACAGTTCGTATCGTCGCTATAACTCAGAAAATCGATAGTTCGTACCGTCGATAATTTTGTTTGATAAATTTTTTTTTGGTATATATATATATTCATGTTTTTTTCATTTGAAAGATGTATTGGTATTTACTCTCTGTTCCAAAATTAGAGATACAATTTGATATATAATTTAATTTTAAAATTTAATATACCGTCGTTTGACTTCAAAAATTAAATTATAGACATCCTTATTTGACCCTAACTCTTTCAAGAACTAAAAGGATGGAGGAAATTATATGTTTGTGCCAATACATTGACAAGTTCTAGGGATTTGAATGAAGTTAATTAATAAATTTATAGCATTTTCCTTATCTTATTATTTACTCTTTTGAAAGTTTATTTGGCTGGATAACTTGTAAAGATGGTCCATATGTATGAGATAGATATACATAAATTATTATTAATAGGAAGAGAGATAAGATCAGAGGTGGCTTGTTTATCAGCAAGCTTTGAATTTCTCAGTCTCCTCCGTGTAACATTTGGGAGCACATGTTTCATATTGTTTTATTCCCATATTTTATGGATATAAATGATGTGGCTGGTTTAGCGACACTTAACACATAAGCTACACTATTTTTTTACAATGATATTTTTGGAGAATTGTTAAATCCACAACACTTTTTGTTATTTTCACAACAAAAGTGCGTTGTAGATGTATAGTGACGGTGAAAACCGTCGCTATAGGATCTATAGCTACACTTTTGTTGTGAAAATAACATTTTATGTTGTGAATTTAACAATTTCCTATTTTTGCTCTAAAAATATTATCCCTCAATTTTTACTCCATTTTTTTATTCTTTGGTCCAAAAAATATTTATTAAACCCCAAAATAATACAAATTTCGTGAATCATTTTATTTTGTCCTTATGGTTACGTTTGTCAACCAAGGTTGTGAAATCCAGACCGAACCGGCAGTCGAACCGGTTAAAACTGAAACTGGTCGGCACTCCGGTCCGGATTTAAACCAATTATTTAGTTTTGGTCAAAATCCGGATTGAACCGGTTGACCATCGGTTGAACTGGTGGTTCAACCGGTAAAACCGGTTAAGTTGACTCAGTTAACAAGTTTTTAATTATTTTTTAATATTTTTTTAGTACCAAATTTTTTTTATTATTAAAATTAACCAATTTTAGTAATATTGTAACTCAATTTTATTATGTTTTAGTTAATAAAAATGATATATTTTTTAAATTTTATTAATTACTAATAATATATATTTTTATATATTTATGACGTTGCCGATTCAGTAACGGTTCAACCACTTGTTGAACTAGTGGTTCATCCACCCCATAATTTTTTCGGTTCGATGGTCGACCCGAGTCTAAAAACATTGTTGTCAACGGCATTAAATATCATATTTTAGGGCCATAGGTAGGGGTGTTCAACCGATTTTTACCAGACCGGTACTGAACCGTACCGAAACCGCCCAAATCTTAATACCGATACCGGTACCGGTTGAACCGGCGATACCGGTTCGGTACCGGTTTTTATCGAAAATTAATATAATTATTATTTTTATTATTATTATAATCATTATTTTATTATTATTATTATTATTATCATTATTTTTTATTATTATTATTATTATTATAATCATTATTTATTATTATTAATAATAATAAAAAATTAGAAAACCGGTATAACCGGTCCGGTTCGGTTTTTATCGAACCATAAAAAAATCGAACCGAAATCGGTATATATTGGTTTTTTTGTACCGAACCGGACCGACTTTTTTTTATACCGAACTGTCCGGTTCGGTCCGGTTTGAAAAACCGAAAAAAATGAACACCCCTAGCCATAGGCCCATAAGCCAGCTAATATAATCATGCCTCTATTCCGTAATAATTATTTTTTTAGCTTCATGCACATAAATTAAGAAACTCATTTAATACTATTATTTAATAATTAAATTTTGCAGAAAATTCCATCACTACCTCTTTATGGAAAACTAAAAAATATTAATACAGCATAGAAAATTTCTTGGGACTATGAGAAAAGTTAAGGGTAATATAAAAAATAAATAATTTATTTTCCTAAAAAATTATAAACGACAAATAAATTGAAACAAATTTTTTCTTCTAAAAAGATAATTATCATTGAACCGTGGGAGTATCAAGTTCACCTTGGTCCTTATGTTTGAAGAAAACAAGCATTGTACGTACTTGAGATTTTGTGATGAAACTTTGAAAGTGATTATAATTTTGGAGTTTTTATGGTAATTTTTATTTTGCCATTTTCATATTTTTTAAATTTAATCCTTTAAATTTTATAAATTTATATTTTACACCTCATAATTTATAGACGCAACACCACCTATGACACGGTACTAATTTTCAGAAATTGGGGCAGAATACGTACCAAGACGTGGCTATCTTAGCTGCCTTAACTTTGTTACAATTTTTTCTACTTGACAAATGCCTAATTTGATCCAATATTTGCAATAAATATATATTTAACCCATTCGTGAAATAATTATCATTATCATTCAACTCACTTGTTCTCCTGTAATTGACCATTTCTAGGATTTTGGTTTCCACACCCAAACAAATTTATTTATTTTTATTTTTTATTGTAAGCATTTTCTTAAACATATATCTATCTAATAAAATACAAATAATTTTGAATTTTTCACTCACTCAATAAATCATCTGAGCTGTCCAAAGTTTGGAATAAATTCCACCGTCCATACAGTGCCGGAGGCACATGACACAACTAGTATATATATATAGGGAAAAATGTATATCGACTTGGGTTATAGCAACGGGTGGTTCACCCGTCGCTATAGCTATTCTGGTCTATAGCGACGGGTGAACCGTCGCAATAGCCTAAAAAAACTGTTGATGTGACGACCCCAAAATAGGTCCATTTCGCCCAACCCATTCTGAGTCGCCAAAAATATGGTACATAACACAACTACAACTTTATTACAATAATTATCGTGCAAAATACAACAACACATATGTTGTGAGTTTTGATACTAAAATATACCAACTGTGACTCTGGACACCAACTTGGATAGTGCGTCACCATGACACCTTACATAAAGGTACAGCCAAAAACTATTTTAGAAATTAAAACCTTTGGGAAGTGCTCAAGGAAACCTTCGTACATAGGAGGCCATGAGTCTAGGTTATGATAGATATCATATGGCCACAGAATTATCCTTGGTTGACCCAATAGACCCCAAAGAAAAACAAGAAGATTACAATCATATTCTTCCCAATGGTGAGTCTTCTCTTGACATATCATTATCTCCACTGTCTCTAATTGGGAATTAAACTCCAAAAAAATACCAAGATTATATAGGTAGTGCTTGTAAATATATTCAACAAGTGGATAAGCATATCCCTATCTTATGATGACTCGAGGTTGTATGTCATTAGACATCTTGTATGATAGTGACAAAATATCATTCCAAAGTTGGGTTCGCCTCACCTATTTAGGGAGAACCTCAACAGCTATAGACCACCGTTCTATTCCCTTATTATCCCCGCTCGACCCAGCTACACTCGTATTACCTGAAAGGAATTGTGAAGCAAAAGGGTGAGCACAACTAGCTCAGTAAAAAATATCATGACTAAAGATAAATAAATTTTCAATAGCCTTCAACAATAATAAATCAGAGATTTAGAACATATGGTAGATGATAAAAATTTTCAACCATAGTTGCAGCGGAACGAGCAATCCATTAGAAGAATCAAATAGACTATAAAGTCTATTATCTTCTCCATTATAAAAGTCCACCAACAATGTTTTATCCCTGTAACATCAATCAACAATTCCTGTCCACAATCACATGTATAACTCATAATCGTAATTGTTGTTCTAAATTCCTTTTCTCATCCAGGACAAAGATAATTTTCATCACCTGAAACATCAAAGATCGTGGTTATACCAAATCACAGTTCCTGTTTATAATCATACTAATAAATTTATCTTTGCACCACGACCAAAGATATTCATCAACAGTTCATCTTTGCACTACATGCCAAATATATTCAACAACAAGTCATCTTTGCACTACCGGCCAAAGATATTCATATCTCAAAGAAATACATAATCATTTCAGAATTTATATAAACCATAATTATAACCATGTTGATCAATTCACCTTTGCACTTAAGCTAAATATATTCAATTATAAATTCAATGGTCATGATCATACCAGTCATAATTCAACTTTTCACTGCTAGCCAAAGAGAACCCTAGTCATGATCATACCAATAATCTACCCATCTTTACACTATAGTGAAAGAGAATTTCAACATCAGGGGTTATAAAAATGTTATATACGATAATAAAATCAATATAATCAATACATAGTTTTAATCTCCAGAGTAATATTCATAAATCAACTATAATTTGGTTAGAAAAAAAAATAATTTTGTAGTGAATAGTACCCGTGAATAGTAACCCGTCGTGAATAGTAACTCGTGAATAGTAACACATGAATAGTAACTCATGAAAAGTAAATTGTGAATAGTAACTCGTGAATAGTAACTCATGAATAATAACTCATGAATAGTAATTCGTGAATAGTAACTCATGAATAGTAACCCCGACATGAAAAGTTCTAAATTTGATAAAAATTTCAAACCAATATTTCAACATAATGATATTGAAGAAATAATATCACTTACGAAGAAAATAACATCTCTTACAATCCCCTAAAATCACTTACTATCCCTTACCTCAAAAGAGCAGTACTTCTGACTGGAATAACGCTGAACGAACTTGCACCGTATAGTAACATTCAAGATATCAAAATACTCACAAGAATACATTCGATAATATAGAGAGAGAAATAGAGAGAAAACTTAAGTTTTTTGTGTGATTTTCAATTCTAACCTAAGCACCCTATTTATAGGAAAATGCTTAGAACACCAAAGCAGAAAATTTAATATAATATTAATATATATAATAATTTGTCTACGCCCACCTAGAATCATCTGAATTCAGCCACCCTTGAGGCCCACAATAATGACAAAAACAAAAAACATTTTTTTATTAAAAATAATTAAAACTTTCAAAAATCAATTATTTCGGAACTACGGAACTTCAATAATTCATAATAAATAGCTCTTTTATCAGAAAATTCGAATCTCGTGACTTTTTATAGAAAATACAATTCTCTACAACTTTGCAGAAGAATGTTTTTCCAAATTCCAAACAGAAATTGACCAAAATCAACAAACGGACGATTTTATAGGCTATAATCAAATTTCAGTCAAGAAATGGGGTCCACCGACACACAAAACACGTGTTAATCATTTAATGCAACAAAATACTCTTTCTCCTCATATACTCATATATCTCACATTCATTGTAAAAATATCATCATTATTATATTATAATAATATAATAAA
The DNA here is from genome assembly GCA_020205505.1 of Panax japonicus. Lineage (NCBI taxonomy): Eukaryota > Viridiplantae > Streptophyta > Magnoliopsida > Apiales > Araliaceae > Panax > Panax japonicus. Next base: position 54,746,969 of record CM035105.1, on the reverse strand, counting down.
ATATTATTTTATCAGAAAAGATAAAATATTAATTTTCAGCAATTGTCACTTTAAAAATTTTCTCCATCTATATCCACATAAAATGAATATTTTCCTCATCATATAAATCAATAATTAATTATTCATAAATAATATTATAGAATCACAATAATGACAACCAGGCAGTTCTCAGGAAAGAGGGGGCTTTCCAATAAGAATTTCTCCTTACTAGCGCGCAATTAGGTGACCAAACCTCTCCTTGACAGAACTTTCTAGACATTGCCAATAATGCTATCTAATAATATTATTCAAATAATATGAATTATTGATCTGATAATGAGAAATATTATGCAGTGATAATTATTGAAACAACAATAATATAAAATATCAACGCAGCAATTATTGAATCAATAAAATAAAATATTGAACAGTAATTACTATAACAATTATTGAGTAGTGCCTTCTTACGTAAGAATTAATAATTAGTGCAATACCGTGTGCTACTATGCAAGCACGCATATTAATGTATTTTAACCACCGGGTATTCGAACAGTGTTAACGGTAACAACTACGTCGTTATTTATAAAAACTTCATTTTGTCATTTTTTTTCATCCTACAGTTATTCTGTTATGGGACACACAAAAGGCTGCGCCGTCGTACGAATATTTCCCGACAGAAAGATTATTCCACGACCAAACGAATATTCCCCGATAGAAATGAGTATTTTATAACCACTTGCATATTTGAAAAAAAAATTCATATATCACCCTTAACTTTAACTCTTATCAATTTAACCATTTACTGAAAAGTAATTATAAGAAAATTGAATACTTTTATTTCATAAAATTCGGGGTCTTACAGTTGACATAGACGACTGTGTACTACAGAGCTGTGTATATACATACAATCTATTTATATAAAAATTAATCTGCAACATTTAATTGGATTTGGAAATAGTCAAAAATAAGCAACTTACTTTTGAATAATAAAATGGTTAAGTGTGAAAGTTACATTGACAAAGTTGGTAAAATAATAAAATTATTAATGATAATAAAATATCCAAATTTAAAGTAGGTCATTTTGAGTCGTTATCATCTCCCTCTATTATGAAGTATATGATGATTATTTTTTTCAAGACAATATAAAATATATTATTTCATAATCAATGTGATTCATTAATTTAATATGAGAAAAATAAATCTTCATATTAATATTATTTTTAGAATTTTCATAATGTAGTGTCCTTTTTTCGAAGCCATAATGTAGTGTCTAAGTGTAAATGAATTTATATCAATTTTATATTTAAAAATTAAAATTGGACCTATGTATATTAACATACATTTTGAATGGATTAATTAATAATAGCTCAAATTCACGATTCATAAATGTTAGGTTTTTTTTGTATTGGGAGAGACTACTGATATTAGTGTTTTTTGGGTCAACTAATTAATCGTGACGTACTGAAAGAGAGGAGACATGAAGTAGGTGAACCACTTCCTTACAATATCTATAACTCTCCAACTCTTAGTTAAGTAAAAATATTTAGTCAATCACATAAGCTGACTAATAAACCAAATGAATTGGACTCTCCATAGACGCCCCATTTGAATACCTAAAATCCAACACTAAGTTTCACTTGCAATTTCTTAAAATTTAGAAAGACTTATTGATTATAATATGGGAGAAAAAAATCAGGTTATAATTAAAAAAAAACTAGTATCCTACTCAAGATTTTCTGATGAAACTATGAAAGTGTTTATAATTTTAGAGTTTTTGCAGACAATCGTATTTATAAGTGTAAGACCCAAAATTATTAATAAATAAAATTTAATTTCCTCTATTTATTATTTTGAAATAGTAAGGGTTGATTTGATTAATGTGGATAGTTATGGGTAAAATACCCAAATATTTCAAATAAGCAAGTGGTTATAAAATATTCGTTTGGTCGTGGAATATTCTTGCTGCCGGGGAATATTCGTACGACGGCGTAGCCTTGTGTGGGCCCCATAATGGAAAGCGATTAGATGAAGAAAAACGACAAGTATAAGTTGTTTAAAAATAACGGCGTAGTTGTTACTGTTAATACTGTTAAAATACTCGGTGGTTAAAACACAGTAGCACACGGTATTGCACCAATTATTGATTCTTACGTAAGAAGGCACTACTCAATAATTATTACAGTAATTACTGTTCAGTATTTTATTTTATTGATTCAATAATTGCTGTGTTGATATTTTATATTACTGTTGTTTCAATAATTGTCACTACACAGTATTTTCCATTATCGAAGCAATAATTTATATTATCTGAATTATATTATTAGAAAACATTATTGGCGATGTCTAAAAAGTTCTGTCTAAGGAGAGGTTTGGTCACCTAATTGCGCGTCAGTAAGGAGAAATTCTTATTGGAAAGCCCCCTCTTTTCTGGGAACGACATGGTTGCCAGTACTGTGATTCTGTAATATTATTTATGAATAATTAATTATTGATTTATATGATGAGGAAAATATTGATTTTATGTGGATATAAATGGAGAAAATTTTTAAAGTGATAATTGTTGAAAAATGATATTTTATCTTTTCTGATAAAATAATTTATTATTATATTTTAATAATATAATAATGGGATATTTTTTACAATAAATGTGGGATATATGAGTATATGAGGAGGAGGAGTATTTTTGTTACCAAAAATATTTAAAACATGTTTTTCATGTCTGTGGACCCCATTTCTTGACTGAAATTTGATTATAGCATGTAAAATCGCCTGTTTGTGGATTTCGGTCAATTTCTATTTGGAATTTGGAAAAACTTCCTTTTGCAAAGTTGTAGATAATGGAATTTCCTATGAAAAGTCGCGAGTTTCGAATTTTTCTGACAAAAGGGCTATTTATTATGAATTATTGAAGTTCCGGATTAATTGATTACTATTTTTTTTGAAGTTTTAAACCACTTTTGCATGAAAAACGTTTTTGGCACTTAGGAGACATGTGTTAGTGGCTGATTTCAGCTGGTGGAGTGCGTATGATGATTTGGATAATTAATAATATTAATTTATTAAATTTTCTACTTTGGTGTTCTAAGCATTTTTCTATAAATAGGGTGCTTAGGTTAGAATTGAAAATCACACCAGAAACTAAAGTTTTCTCTCTCTATATCATCGAGCGTATTCTTGTGAGTATTTTGAGTATACTTTGAGTATTGCTATACGGTGCAAGTTCAAGTCATAACCTATATCCGGTGTTTCAACTAGAAGTACTATTCTTTCGAGGTAAGGGATATTATTATTTTTTAAATGATATTAATTCTTTCAATATCATTATGCCGAAGTATTGATCTGAACTTTTAATCAAATTTAGAACTTTTAGTGTCGGAGTTACTATTCACGTATACGACACTATTCACGTATACGGCACTATTCACGAATACGACACTATTCATCGAAAAAATGAAAATTTTACTTTTCGTCCAAAATATCTATTATGGATACTAACTTTGATTGTATTCATGTTTTGATCATTCTTGAATTTTACACCACTATGATTATTTTTTAGATATATTTGGACATAAAATAGCTGAAATACGAATCCTTAATATTGATTCTTTTGTTTCACTGGATTCGTTTTCTTTGAAATATTTTTCATCATTCTCAGTCCTAAATGATGATATTATTGAATATCTTTGGCATGTAGTGCAAATATTTATGATTTTATAAGGAATATCTTTGGCCCGTAGTGCAAAGATGAACAAGTGTTTAGATGAACATGACCAACTGGTGAATATCTTTGGCCTGTAGTGCAAAGATGAATATTTGATTTATGATGTATATTGATTGATGTTACAGGAATAAAATATCGATGATGGACTTTTAAATCCATAGATGATAGTAGATTTCATTCTCTACTTAACTCTTCTAATAAATTGTTGTTTCCGCTGCAGTTATTGATCTAAAACTTGTTGTCTATTGTATTCTATCAGATTTTTCCCTGTTGAAGACTAAGGATAATTTATTTTACATTATCTTAGTCATAATGTTCTTTACTGGGCTAGTTGAGTTCACCTTTTTTCCTTTTTGTTCCATTTTTTTTCTCAGGAGGCGAGATTGTAGCAAATACGAGTCGGGGTATGGAATGATGGTTATAGAGAGAGTTGTTTAGTAGTCCTCATCATTTTTGTAAAATAATGTATAAATAATTGTGATGAGGATTTATTTGGGTATAGATATTGTCTAGAAGATAATATTTGTATTTAAACTCACAGTTTTATTATTGTATTAATAAAGTTGTAGTTGTTCCTGTACCATGTATTGACAACTCAGAATAGGTGATGTATACCTATTTTGGGGGCATCACAGTTGGTATCAGAGCTTAGGGATATGATCTCTGGCGGAGATCGGGGAATAGAACTAGGAGGGGAAAGACGAGTAAATCCTTCGCTAGTGTGTCCTACCTAAGCTTATTTGTTAGTTGGTCAGTATATAGGGATAATATGTGATATATTGATTTCCTTAATTAACCCTTATTTTATGGCAGTATTTAAGAATGGCAACCGAGAATGTTAACAGTGGAGTAAATGTGACTGTGGAGATGCATGTATTTACCAACGAGGAGAACGTGCAACAGGCTGACAATGTTCCTCCTTTGAACAACACCACTGAGCAGATGATGAACGAGGGAATGTTTAGAAGCTTTTTGCAGTTCATGTAAAATCAGACGAGGGAGACTCGTGCTCAAAATATAGGATGAAATGATAGCAATTCACAGGTTATCACAGCCAAGCAGTTCAAAGTGTTGGGACAACCAGAATTCTGGGGAAAGCCAGATCCGATTAAGGCGGAGACGTGGGTCAAATAAATCACCAAGATATTCGATATCTTGGGATGCACGGAGGAGCAGAAGGTGTCATTCGCCACCTTTATGTTCCTTAATGAGGCAAATTACTGGTGGAAATCTGTGAAGCGTACCCATCCAGCCGCGCTCAGCATGTCTTGGGAGACATTTTAGAAACTATTTAATGACAAATACTTTCCTGAAAGTGTTCGTCATATAAAGTAAATGGAGTTTATTAGACTGGAGCAGAATAACATGACGGTGTCCCAGTACGAGGCGAAGTTTGCGGAGTTATCCAGGTTTGCACCTCAATTGGTGGAGAATGAGGAACGTATGACGCAGATATTTCTGAGAGGTTTGAAACCCGGCATACGTCAATATCTCATTTCTCATAAATTTTCTCTCTATTCAGATGTTGTCAACAGGACGCAGTTGTTAGAACGAGATAATGAGTAAGTTCAACCGGGGGACCATAACCAGGATCATACCGGAGATAGCAGTCAACAGAATAACGATAACCAGGGAAGAAAGAAAAAGATGGACAAAAATGGTAACCACTCTGGTGGTAGTCATGGCCATGAAAATAGAGGAAGCGAGTCGGGGGAGATTTTAAAAAGAGGAGATTTAACAATGACCATGTGAAGGCGTCAACACCAGCAGCAACTGGTTCTAAGGGAGGAGAACGACCACCGGTCGTATGTTACAAGTGCGGGAATGAAGGACATATCAGCCCAAACTGCCCATAACAGTTCAAGGTATGTTATAATTGTGGAAAAGAAGGACATATCGCTCGAGATTGTACGGTAGCGAAACCAAGTTCAGCGGGGACGGTGACTCAAAAGGCTGTCCCATAAAAGTCAAAGTCAACAGTTCCTGGAAGAGCATTTATCGTGACTGGTCAAAATACTAGGAACCCAAACGAGGTGATCACGGGTAAGCTAATCATAAATTCTTGGGAAGTTTATACATTACTTGATACCGGTGCTACCCATTCATTTATTTCTCCTGCTTGTGCTCAACGTTTAAACTTAACTCCGGAGAAATTAGACTTCGACCTATCTGTGGAAACTCCGTTAGGAGAAACTTTATAACATCCACTGTTTATAAATCTTGCCTAATCCAAGTTGGCACCATCACATTACCTGTTGACCTTATTTCTTTAAAGATACTTGCTTTTGATGTGATTTTAGGGATTGATTGGTTAACTACTCATCATGCCAAAATTGATTGTTTTCGTAAGGTTGTTAGTTTTCATATTCCTAACCAACCTGTAGTACGAATTCAAGCAACTAAACCATTAAAATCAATCACTGTCATATCTAATCATAAAGATATTCGTTTATTGAAAAACGGATGTCAAGCTTTCTTAGCCCATGTTATGGATTTGAATAAAGACACGTCGAAATCGAATAATTTTCCTGTTGTTATTGACTTTCCTGGCGTATTTCCTGAAGAACTTCCCGATCTACCCCCGGAACGTGAAGTTGAATTCTTTATTGATCTTGAACCTGGTACAAAGCCTATTTCTAAAACCCCATATCGAATGGCTCCTATTGAACTTCAGGAGTTAAAGGTCCAACTACAGGAATTGTTGGACATCGGTTTCATTCGTCCTAATACATCTCCTTGGGGTGCTCCTGTTTTATTCGTAAAGAAAAAAAACGAGAGTATGCAACTTTATATTGAATATCGGGAATTGAACCATGTCACCATCAAGAATAGGTATCCACTACCTCGTATTTATTACCTGTTTTACCATTTGCAAGGAGCACAATTCTTTTCAAAAATCGATCTTTGTTCTGGATATCATCAGCTGAAGGTTAAAACTGAGGATATTCCAAAGACTGCTTTCAGAACTCGGTACAGGCATTATGAATTCTTAGTCAAGTCTTTCGGATTGACTAATGCTCATGCGGCTTTCATGGATATGATGAACCGAGTATTCAAGGATTATTTGGATCAGTTCTTTGTTGTCTTTATTGATGACATCCTCATATATTCCAAAAGCCGTGAAGATCATGAGCACCATTTGAAGCTGGTACTCCAAAGGCATCATGAAAACAAGCTATATTCTAAGTTGAAGAAATACGAGTTCTGGCTTGAGGAAGTAGCATTTCTTGGGCACGTGGTGTATAAACATGGAGTATTTATTGACCCGGCGAAGATTGAAGCAATACAAAGTTGGGAGCAACCGAAGACGGTGACTGAAGTATGTAGCTTTTTGGGCTTAGCTGGTTATTATTGGAGATTCGTGGAAGGGTTTTCTCGAATCGCTACTCCATTACCTCAGCTAACTCGGAAGGATACAAAATTCGTTTGGAGCGAGGAATGCGAGAAGAGTTTCCAAGAGCTTAAAAGGAGACTTATTTTGGCACCTGTTCTAACAATACCATCTGGTTCGGATGGATTTGTTATCTACAGCGATTCTTCAGGCAAAGGGTTAGGATGTGTTCTCATGCAACGTGGGAAAGTCATAGCCTATGCCTCGCGAAAACTTAAAGAATATGAGATGAATTATCCTACTCATGATCTAGAGTTGGCAGCAGTCGTTTTCACCTATAGATCTGGAGGCACTATCTATACGGGGAGAAAGTGGAGATATATTCAGACCATAAAAGCCTTAAATATTTCTTCACTCAAAAAGAACTCAACATGCGGCAGCGACGTTGGCTTGAGCTATTGAAAGACTACGATCACACTATTCAATACCATCCTGGAAAAACGAACGTGGTAGCTGACGCGTTGAGTAGAAGATCATATACAGGAACAGGTGCGATGATGTCAAGTATACGCATAGAGCCAACTTTAATAGAAAAAGTTAAGGTTGCTCAAGCCACCGACCCGAAGCTAATGCATATGAAGAAAAAAGTACAAGAAGGTTCTATTCCAGAAGCGAGAATCGATGAAGAAGGAATACTTCGAGTCCACTCCAGACTTTGTATTCCTAACGATTCTGATTTGAAGTATAAGATTATGACGGAGGCACACAATACACCATTTGCAATCCATCCTGGAAGTACCAAAATGTATCGTGATCTTCGACATACATTTTGGTGGAACAATATGAAGAGAGAGATTGCAAAGTTTATCTCAACGTGTTTAACTTGTCAACGTGTAAAGGCGGAGCATCAAGTGCTAAAGGGTCCTATTGCAACCACTTGAGATTCCGAAATAGAAGTGGGAACACATTACCATGGATTTCATTACGGGTCTTCTCACGGTTTCTCAAGGCATAAATATTATTTGGATTATTGTTGATAGATTAACCAAATCTATTCATTTCTTGCCGATACGGGAGACTTATTCCCTTGATCGTCTTGCTTGTATGTACGTAGATGATATTGTAAGATTGCATAGGCATGCCAATATCCATAGTTTCGGATCGTGACCTAAGATTCACTTCAAGATTTTGGATAGCTTGCAAAAAACTATGGGAACGGATTTACGATTTAGTTCGGCATACCGTCCTTAAACGGACTGGACAATCAGAGAGGACTATTCAAACTCTTGAAGATTTATTAAGACTCTGTGTCTTAGACTTCAAGGTCAGTTGGGATAAGTATTTACCATTGGTGGAATTCTCCTACAACAACAGTTATCAGGCAAGTATAGGTGTGGCTCCATTCGAAGCATTATATGGACGAAAGTGTCTCTCTCCAATATGTTGGGACGAGGTGGGTGAAGCAACATTGTTGGGACCCGAGTTGGTACGTATGACTACGGAAAGGATCCAAATAATTCAACAATGTATACAAATGGCACAGGATCGACAAAAGAGTTATGCAGATCTTCATCGAAAGGACGTGGAATTTAGTCTTGGGGATCACGTATTATTGTGTGTTGCTCTATGGAAAGGAGTTACAAGATTTGGAAAGAGAGGAAAGCTCAATCCACGATTTATTGGTCCATTTCAGATTCTTGACCGAGTAGAAAATGTGGCCTATAGACTCGTGTTACCTCCGAGTATGTCTCGTGTTCATAATGTTTTTCACGTATCTGTGCTTCGTAAATATGTGAAAGACCTGAACCATGTTATTGAGTTAGAACCGGACGAGATAGCCGAAGATTTAACGTACGAGGAGGTACCTGTCAAAATCTTGGATAGGAAAGTGCATGTCCTAAGCACGAAGGTCATACCACAAGTTAAAGTTTTGTGGAGAAACCATGCTATTGAGGAAATGACCTGGGAGTTGGAAACGGAAATGAAAGCGAGGTATCCTCATCTTTTCGAAATACTAGGTACGTACGTCAATTTCGAGGACGAAATTTTATAAGGAGGGGAGGTTGTAAGATCCCCAAATTATTAATAAATAAAATTTAATTTCCTCTATTTATTATTTTGAAATAGTAAGGGTTGATTTGATTAATGTGGATAGTTATGGGTAAAATACGTAAATATTTCAAATAAGCAAGTGGTTATAAAATATTTGTTTGGTCGTCGAATATTCTTGTTGTCGGGGAATATTCGTACGACGGCGCAGCCTTGTGTTGGCCATATAACGGAAAGCGATTAGATGAAGAAAAATGACAAGTATAAGTTGTTTAAAAATAACAGCGTAGTTATTACCGTAAATACTGTTAAAATACTCGGTGGTTAAAACACAGTAGCACACGGTATTGCACCAATTATTGATTCTTACGTAAGAAGGTACTACTCAATAATTGTTACAGTAATTACTGTTCAGTATTTTATTTTATTGATTCAATAATTGCTGTGTTGATATTTTATATTACTGTTGTTTCAATAATTATCACTACACAGTATTTTCCATTAGCGAAGCAATAATTCATATTATCTGAATAATATTATTAGAAAACATTATTGGCAATGTCTAGAAAGTTCTGTCTAAGGAGAGGTTTGGTCACCTAATTGCGCGCCAGTAAGGAGAAATTCTTATTGGAAAGCCCCCTCTTTCCTGGGAACGGCCTGGTTGCCAATACTGTGATTCTGTAATATTATTTATGAATAATTAATTATTGATTTATATGATGAGGAAAATATTGATTTTATGTGGATATAGATGGAGAAAATTTTTAAAGTGATAATTGTTGAAAAATGATATTTTATCTTTTCTGATAAAATAATTTATTATTATATTTTAATAATATAATAATGGGATATTTTTAAAATAAATATGGGATATATGAGTATAAGAGGAGGAGGAGTATTTTTGTTGCCAAAAATATTTAAAACATGTTTTTCATGTCTGTGGACCCCATTTCTTGACTGAAATTTGATTATAGCTTGTAAAATCGCCCGTTTTTGAATTTCGGTCAATTTCTGTTTGGATTTGGAAAAACTTCCTTCTGCAAAGTTGTAGATAATGGAATTTCCTATGAAAAATCGCGAATTTTGAATTTTTCTGACAAAAAGGCAATTTATTATGAATTATTGAAGTTCCGGATTAATTGATTACTATTTTTTTTGAAGTTTTAAACCACTTTTGCATGAAAAACGTTTTTGGCACTTAGGAGACATGTGTTAGTGGATGATTTCAGCTGGTGGAGTGCGTATGATGATTTGGAAAATTAATAATATTAATTTATTAAATTTTCTACTTTGGTGTTCTAAGCATTTTCCTATAAATAAGGTGCTTAGGTTAGAATTGAAAATCACACCTAAAACTGAAATTTTCTCTCTCTACATTATCGAGCGTATTCTTGTGAGTATTTTGAGTATACTTTGAGCGTTGCTATACGTTGTAAGTTCAAGTCATAGCCTATATCCGGTGTTTCAACTAGAAGTACTATTCTTTCGAGGTAAGGGATATTTTTAAAAAAAATGATATTAATTCTTCCAATATCATTATGCCGAAGTATTGATCTAAACTTTTAATCAAATTTGAAACTTTTAGTGTCGGGGTTACTATTCACGTATACGGCACTATTCACGTATACGACACTATTCACGAATACGACACTATTCATCGAAAAGTAAAAATTTTCCTTTTCGTCTAAAATATCTATTATGGATACTAGCTTTGATTGTATTCATGTTTTGATCAATCTTAAATTTTACTCCACTATGATTATTTATGAGATATTTTTTGACATGAAATAGCTGAAATACGAATCCTTAATATTTATTCTTTTGTTTCACTGGATTCGTTTTCTTTGAAATATTTTTCATCATCCTCAGTCCTAAATGATGATATTATTGAATATCTTTGGCCTGTAGTGCAAAGATTTATGATTTTATAATGAATATATTTGGCCCGTAGTGCAAAGATGAACAAGTGTTTAGATGAACATGACCAACTGGTGAATATCTTTGGCATGTAGTGCAAAGATAAATATTTGATTTATGATGTATATTGATTGATGTTACAGGGATAAAATATCGATGATGGACTTTTAAATTCATAGATGATAGTAGATTTCATTATCTACTTAACTCTTCTAATGAATTGTTGTTTCCGCTGCAGTTATTGATCTAAAACTTGTTGTCTATTGTATTCTATCAGATTTTTCCCTGTTGAAGACTAAGGATAATTTGTTGTACATTATCTTAGTCATAATGTTCTTTACTGGGCTAGTTGAGCTCATCATTTTTCTTTTTGTTCCATTTTTCTTCTCAGGAGACGAGAATGTAGCAAGTACGAGTCGGGGTATGGAATGATGGTTATAGAGAGAGTTGTTTAGTAGTCCTCACCATTTTTATAAAATAATATATAAATAATTATGATGAGGATTTATTTGGATATAGATATTGTCTAGAAGATAATATTTGTATTTAAACTCACAATTTTATTATTGTATTAATAAAGTTGTAGTTGTTCCTGTACCATGTATTGACAACTCAGAATAGGTGATGTATACCTATTTTGAGGGCATCACAATAAGAATATAAGATACTCCATCCGTCCCATAGTTATTGGCTGATTTTCTATTTTGAGATGTCCCAATATATAAGTTACTTACTATTTATAAAATTTAGTTGGTTCATTATTTTATTTTTATTCTCTTATAATAAATATTCAACCATTACTCTTTTTTTGAAGAAACAACATTCAATGTCATTATTTTTATCACAAGATTTAATGTTGTTGTATTATCTTTGGTTAAAGTTCTATAGTTATGGACTTTAATGGTCAGTACACGTTAATCAATGAAGTTGAGAGTTTTAGTGTGATAAGTAAGGAGTAATTAACTTATTTATTAATTTCATATTAAGGGGTATAAGTGAAAATTATGTGAAAAATTACCACTTAAACTGATTTTCTTAAACTATGTGCTAACAGAAATCAACCTATAACTATGAGACGAAGGGAGTAAGTTACAACTTAGTAATCTAACTATTTTTTTTTAATTTTTAAAAAAAAAATCATTTTAGAGTTTTTATAAACTTCAAGAATAGAATGTGAGATTGTAAGGTCTTAATTTAAAATTTTATTTTTAATTATTAAGTTAAAACTTCACTAATCTTAATATGTAAATACAGTTATTACGCATTGCGATAACCTATTATATTACATTTTTTTAATAAAAAAAAATCCATATAAATGTCAACTAAAAGGTAATACATAGATTCACAATATATATCATTTTTCAGGTAAATAAACATAACTTTGCCAAGCCAAGAAAAAAATATTTTTAATTAATTAAATAGATAAGAACTAGATATATACTACATTCGTTCCTAAAATATTGTCGTTTAAAGTTTTTGCACATTGATTAAAAAAGTACTTCCTCCTTTCATAAAAGATTATCGTTTTAGAAAAAAATAATTATTCCAAAAAGTTTGTTGTTTATAACTTTTGAGGAGAATAAATTATTTACTTTCTTATATTACCCCTATCTTCTTTCATTGTCCTAATAAATTTCTCTCCCTTGTATTAATAGTTTTTAATTTCCCATAAAAGGGTAGTAATGAAATTTCAAACAAATTTTACTTGGTAAATGACACTTTCTTAATTCATGTGTCAAAACCTTAAACGACAATTTTTAGGAACGGAGGGAGTATCATTTATCAAGTAAAATTTATTTGAAATTTCATCACTACCCCTTTATAGGAAGTTGAAAACTATTAATACAATGAAGAGAATTTCTTGGGACAATGAGAGAAGGTATGAGTGATATAGGAAAGTAAATACTCCATCCGTTCTTAAAAATTGTCGTTTACAACTTTCGAGAAGAATAAATTATTTATTTTCCTATATTACCCATACCTTCTCTCATTGTCCCAAGAAATTATCTTTTTTTATTAATAGTTTTCAACTTCCCATAAAGGGGTAGTGATAAAATTTCAAACAAATTTTACATGGTAAATGATACTTTCTTAATCCATGTGCAAAAACTTTAGACGACAATCTTTTAGGAACGAAGATAGTAATTTATTCTTCTCGAAAGTTATAAACGATAAATTTTTTGAAATAATTTTTTCTTTTAAAACAACAACTTTTTAAGAATGAATGAAGTAATATACTAAGTTAGAGGAGGCCGGCTTGATGTAAATAAATTTCTGAAGCCTTTTTTTTCTTCCAAAAATGGCCTTCAACTTTTATCATAATTTATATTTTGTATTTTTTTCTATTAATTTTTTTTAATTTAATTCTTTAAATTTTTTAAAATTCTTATTTTACTTCATATAATTTATATTATCATAATTTATATTTTGTATTTTACTTCATATAATTCTTATTTTATCATAATTTATATTTTGTATTGTTAGCATAAAGTGAACTTCATAGCAAGTTCATTTTATTACCAATACACACAAATGGAGAAATTACTCTATCATCTATCTGTATATCAGCATTGTATTATGCATGCTTATTATAAAATTCACTTCATACTAACCGGCGTAACCGCATCTGGGGTGCTACTTTTCATGAAGTGGCGCTCGTCATTTGAGAATAAGTACCTAGACGTGGCTACCTTGGCTGCCCCAACTTTGGTACAATTTTTTTGTACTTGTGAGGATGCCTAATTTGATCCTCGACCAAGTCATCCTTTATAATATTTCCTCCAATATTTACAATATTATACTCTTTTTATTAAAAATTATTTGATTATTATTGACTTTAAAAATTAATTTTAAATAATTTTAAATTTAAAATTAAGATGACTCGTTAAAAATTATGAAGCGATAAAACTTACAATGAGTAATACGTTTTAGATTGTTTACAATATTTATTATTGTATTGATTAAAATTTTAATATATATATATATATATATATATATATCAATTTTGAATTTAAAATTTTCTTAAATTGACATTAAAAAATCAACAATTAACCAACTTACCATGAACGTCATGGTAAATTGGTCAATTGACCAATACAGTACTAACACTTAGAGAGATATCACTTCCCAACCTGCTTGTTGATATTGTATTGGTCAATTGACCTAAAGTTAACTTTATATTAACTACCCCTCCTAGGAAAAATGAGGCAGCAAAGAAAGTGAAAAATAAAATCATCTATTAAAATATTATATCTATAGTATATAAATACGAAGAACAACTAAAAAATGGCTAAATTAATTGAATTTTTTTATTGGTCAAAGTTGACTCGTGACTAAATATATCTTTATTTTTACTTGTAATTAACACTTATGTAATTATCTTTATTAAAAATATATTTATTTATTAAAGATATATTTATCTTTAAATCTTTATATGAGATAATGGTTTAGAACCATAAATAAAAAGAGTCCAAATTAAAAAAAAAACAAATTTTGATTGATTATAAGTATTAAATTTTATCTCCCACAAAGTAATAAAGTTGTATCATTTATAGGATATATTTCATACTTATTATATTAATGGGCCATATTTTCTACTCCAACAAAAGAATATTATTTTTATTTTTTATGACAAATGTGTATATATTGATTTTCTACTTGTTTAAAGTGCATGATAATTAAATATCTAAAGATTTTAATTTGTATGGCACTTATGAGATAGACATTACCGAACTTAACTCTTTATTTTGGATACATATATACTTAACCTTATATAACTTTAGAGTCCGGATCTTAAGTTCACCACTTATTCAATTCATCCGAGCTCACTTTCTCTTTAGCGACGGACCCGGCGATGGTTCAGTCATACAATCGTCGTCTATACTTTTAGCGACGCTATATGTTATCCGTCACTAAAAGTACAAACGACGGTTGTATGACTGAACCGTCGTCGGGTCCATCGCTAAAGGAGGTGAATTCGAGTGAGTTGAATAAGTGGTGATCTTAATATCCATCCAGACCGTATAACCTTAATACAAAATACTCCAAAATCTTTATAGGCTATTTAATGTGTAATTTGATATTATTTTCAACGTAGTCATATGCTTTAATTTGGACACCGTAATAGGTCATGTAATAATATGATTTTTTTACATATTAATCCATCCATCAAGAAAAATACATTTTGTAATTTATTGCGAGGACCTAGTAGGGTAGTTTTACTATTCTATTGTAATTTATAATTTCACTTAAATGTTTCTCACGGTCGTTGTTAATATTTGAAAGTCAATTTAATATATATATATATATATATATATATATATATATATATATATATATATATATATATTGATAATTTTATATCAATTTTTTTAACACGCACTCCTCTTGATATGTCAAGAATCACTACAAGAAAACCGCCTATTTTCGACTGACGTATCATCGACAAATTAAATTCGGTCAAAATGGGATTATGTCCGAGAGAATAATGTGTCGGATATAAGTCCATCGGAAATACATTAATTAGGACGGAATTCAGTCGAACTTAGTCCTCCCCAGTTGGCGCCAAGTTTGGCGCCACCGCGAAAAGTAATTTCGACGAAAAAACATTAATTCCGGGAGATTTTTCGTCGAACTTAAACTATTTCCGAGAGACGTATGTCCAATGGACATTCCGTCGGAGATAAAAATAAAAACCTTTCACCTTCTGCCTTTTCATTTCAGACGCTCGTTTAATCACTCCTCCTCGATCTCATCCTCACCGCCCCCACCCTCTCTCATTCTCTCAGTCTCAGTCGATCTCATTCCCTCTCTCATTCTCCCAGTCTCAGTCGATCTCTTTCCCTCTCTCATCCTCCCCGCCCCCACACCGGTCGTCCCAGTACTTTCCTTCCCTCTCTCATCCACCCCACCCCACCCCACCCCACCCCACCCATCCGATCACTGCCGTCCGGTCCTCCGCGCCACCCCTTTTCCCCTGCTGCCACCGTACGTTCGTCTCTCTCTTCACCACTCTCTGCACTCAGCCCCACTGCCGGCCACCCTTCCACACAGCGCCACTGCCGGCGACCCTCCCATACGTAGTCGACATCGACGACTCGCGTTCTGGCCGGGTTGGACTCTGCTTTCTCCTTCTCCTCCTTTAACCGGTTTTCAAACTAGCTAAGGCCTAAGGTTAGTAATGGTTTATTTGTATAATTAGGTATAATTTTCTACCCTATATTGTGCATATTACACTGAAATTGGTACTATATATTTATATATTGATGATAATTACTGCTACTATATATATTTCGGATTGATGATAATTGGTACTATATACACTGAAATGGGTTCTGCTGAAATTATAAGGGTTATTATTTGTGTTAATTACCTAACTGTTGTGAAAATTGGGTTGCCGAAATTGTGTTATGCCTAACTGTTATGCAAACTGCTGTGCAAATTGGGATTGCAGCTTATGTTTAGTGTATAGCATCTGGTAAATGTTTCAATTTGTTTTTCTGTATGCAATTACACATGATATTTCTGATGGAGTTTCTGACTGAATTTCTGTCAGAAGTCTTCAATTGCAAATTTTGTGGGCCCATGTAACTATTTAAATATGTTACTTAATTAATTTTCCAATACTAAAATAACCTAGTTTATAGTAATATTTACATAGTTTTGTACTACTAAATAAAATAAAATAATATTATAAATAATATAAGCATAAATAAAATAATATAACATAATATAATATAAAATAATAAAATTAAATAACATAAGATAAGATAATTTAAGATAAAATGAAATGAAATAAAATAAAATAATTAAAATAAAATAAAATAATTGTTCCTAAATGAAATAACTTAAATTATATCTAATAAATAAATAAATACATTAAATAAAATAATATAATATAATATGAGTAATAATAAGATAAAATAAAATAAAATTAAAAATAATAATAAAAAATTATAATAATTTAAATTTAATAAAATATAATGAAAAAAATAAATAAAATACAGGATGTAGTTGTGCTCAATTATCATGACGGCAAAAAGGTAGTTACATTTAAGTGTAGCTGGTTTGATACTGAAAAGGGGGTTAAAGTTGATCGTAATAGAATCACAACCGTGGATATCAAGTCGGTGTTAAAGTCTGATGACGTGTACGTGTTAGCAAGTCAAGTGACTCAAGTGTATTACGCTCCTAATGTCATAAATACTCGAAGCCCCTGGTACACAGTAGTCACTACAAAAATACGTTCATTTAATGTTGATAACATGTTAGGTATGGATGAGGCGTTGCAAGAAGATGTGAGCAACCCATTGGCCGTAGTGTTCCATGCTGAAGATGTGGTGAATACTGATGTCATTGACGTACCTAACGATGAGGATGTCGAGGACAACGTACACATGAATGATTATGTAGTCGTTGAGAATGATAACGATGACGAAACTGATCTCGAAACTGAGGATGAGGAAGATACCAAATCCGAGAATGATATACACGTTGATTCTGATGGGTTTGATGACGTGCGTAATTGAAAATGAGCATTCAAATTAGTACTTACCTCATATTGTTAAACCTTACATATTCGTATAATCTACCATTTTTGTTATTACAGTAGGATATTCATGGCTAGACATAGCGGTGGAGGTCGCCGAGGTGGTGGCCGATCCGGTACTGGAGACGGTAGCCACGATGGAGGCTCTTCTTCAGGCGCGAGTAAGTTATCTTAACTAGGATTTAAATATATCTCAAGCTGCATTAATTACAATGATTATTGAAGTACTATGTTAAATACAATTATTATAGATGCACCTCGTCGACGACATCGAGGGACGAACCTCGGTATATTTGGTCGTCCACTGGCTGTGCCACTTACAGTACCGCTGGATGTCATTTCCCAGCAGTAAGTGTTAATATATTCATACTATTTCTATCGGTTATTGAAAAACACAATTCATATAACACATATTGTTATACTTTTTTTGTAGTATACTAACCCGGTAGCTAAGCACACCCTACACTGCGATTTGTTTGACGCATCTTCTGAGTGGGTGCATGCGATTCAGTCAGTATGCGCGGTACGATGCCACTTTTATGCAGACCGTCTTGCGGGAATTCCACGTAAGTTAAGCATATTATCACTGCATAGTTGTATTGGGATGACTAAATCAATTGTTCTTAATTTTAAATAATATTTTGTATAGGTTTATTATCGATTTGACCCTAGCATCTCTCAGTTCAGCTGGCGATGATGTGATTGAGCATCACGTCGCTGCAAATTACTCTAGATGGATGTATGAGATGCGACAGAAGGCAGCCCGGGCAGTTGTAGACCAAGCCCGGGACCACCATCAGAGATCATCAGCCCCGCATAGTCTCCGATTTAGCCTGGGAGGCTATGTGTGCGCATTGGGAGGCTGATGACTTCAAGAAAAAGTCTAAGCAGGCGAAGAAGAACCGTGGTCAGCTCCGGATAGTACACACCACTGGTTCTCAGTCGTTCGAGGAGGCGAAAACAGTAAATGTGTTGTATTTAGTTATTTATGTGTCAAGTTCTCACACAAATACTTAATACCTATTTTATGATTGTTTGTATTAGGCATTGGGGAGGACCTTGGGCCGAGATCCTACCATTGTAGAGTTTTGGGATCGAGCCCACATACCTAAGGACGAGCGTGCTTTGTCTCAGGCAGCTTTATCTATACGGGTAAAACTCATCTTACTATTTAGCTTTTAATAATATTCAATCGTAACTGAAAATGATATAATTAACATACGTATACGGAATACATTACAGGACCGATTTTAGAGACTTTGGGTCGAGCGTATAGCTGAGCTGGAGACTATTAGGAGGGGTTCTAAGCCGTTAGATTCCGTCACCCCTCTTCCCGATATTGTATTAGATCGGGATGAGGAGCTGAGACTATGGGTCGCGTCTCAGGATCCCCTTACTAGCAGTACCAACAGATATCGAGTGTTGGGTCTGCGAGGATACCCGCATATACACTTCCTGGAGGTAATATTTTTTAATGTTTCACGAAATTATTCGAATTTATCACATTATATAAATTATTATTAGTAATCGAATTTGTATCTCTTTATAGGCTCCAGCCAGCGCCAGCGTCCGAGAGCACATGTCGGACCATCTCATACGGGCGCTGGCTTGGATGACGATATCTTTCGACGGCAGATAGGGGCCGTGTCGAATATGTTCCATACCGATCCGGTCTTTCGGCGTCAGCAGTTGCCTTCCAATTCTCGTCTTCACCAGATTGCTCATGATATTATAGCATGGGCATCTGCAGAGAGTACAGGATTACCACGGGAGCAGTTTGACGCTTGGAGCACTGAGATGCTCCGGATGTTGATTACCCTCTTGGATGAGGCTTTTCGTCCGCCCCCACCTACTCAAGTATTCTTATTGTTTATGTTTTTTAATTAAGGCTAGTTTGTTAATTCTCATACATATATATACGGACTAATGATTTATATTTTTGATTCTATCAACAAGGTGGCGATGGCGACTAGGCTGGAGATGATGAGCAGGAGCACGAGTCTGACATCTATACACCAGAGCAGCGTCGTTCACCTCCGCCCGATGATGATCATACTTTTACTAGTTTATAGTTCATTTGTATATATTCATGTTATTGTAGAACTTTTTTATATATTGTATTGTCTAATTGCGTCTGTACAACTATTATAAATTATATTGTTTAACATTTATGGAACATTAACTTATATTTGTAATTGGTTAGCTTATAATACGTTTTGGTGGATATTTGAATGTGAATGTGAATGATAATGAGTTGAAGATTAAGTTTTAATGCTGCGTTGCATATTTGAATGTGAGATACAAGTTTATATTACTGTGTATTGGGTTGTGACAGGTTATAGGTACATTAATGGGTTTAAACACTTGGAAACTGAACTTTTAAAATATGCATTTTAAAAAAAGGATAGTTAATTCCGACGGAATAGGTTAGTTTTGACCGAACTTCCCTCGGAAGTAACAAATAAGTAATTTTTAATAAATACCGAAATATCCTAATTTCAGTCGAACATACGTTATCTTCGAAGCAACGTATCTGTCGTAAACACTATCTCCGACGCAAATTCCATTGAATTTAATAATTAGCCAATTTTAATGAATAGTGGGTTATTTTATTTTTCAGTCAGACATAAGATAATTCTGAGGGAATACATCCGTCGCAAATAGGTACTGTTATATTCGACGAAAAGTTTCGTCCTATATATTCGGTCGAAGATAGTTAATGTTCGACGCTCATCCGTCGGAGATACGTTCGTCGAGGATAATGAATTTTCGACAGAACTTTTGACGGATCTTATTTTCGACGTGAATATTTACGATCGAATATCTGACGGATATTTTCGTCGGGAATAATGTAATTTCGACCGAATAGGCGTATGTCCGACGGAATAATCCATCGGACTTAAGCTTTTTTCTTGTAGTGAATGGAACTCCGAACCTCATGGTTACCATGAGTTGGGTCGTATAACTAGTTCAAGCTTAAAATTGAGTTCGTTCATTAAAAATTATGAAATAATAAATTTTACAATCAGTAGTATTTATTAAATAGTTTACAATATTTATCATTGTATTAACTAAATTTGAATGAATAAATCTATATTAATTTTGAGTCGGAAAATATTTTAAATTGACTTTAAAAAATCAATTATGATATTATATTTTGAAACGGATGAAATATATTCTTTCTTGTGGGTTAATGATGGACTTCACGGCACGCTTGCGTGATATGGTCGTTGCCCGGATCGTTTCCAGCAAAGTTGTATGGTGAGTTGCTCGTAACATCTTAACCTCTCGTTTATATGTAGACGGTAATCTTAGTATAATTGCTCGCATTCGAAAATCTGTGTTGAATGGACATCAAGGACACCTTGATCCATCGCTTATATTGAAGCGGTAATCTTGGTACAATCAACGATTGATGCGATAGAAGACGTCGCACTCAACTATGTATTGTTGAATGATAAGTCAATAATGAATCTCAAGAAAATTAAGAACAAGTTTAGGAATTCTTAAAGAACCAAAAGATGATGAAATCTAACAAAGTAATTTTATTTATCAAAAAATTGTTTATCTATTACATCAGCTATATAATCTATTTATAATAATGAAAGAAATTTTAATTATATAAGAAATAAAAACCATAAATCCTATAAGTAATAAGAATCCATTGGGAAATCAAATCCCAACTTGCAAGTATCCTAATTACAATGTAAATCTAAAAAGATACTGAAAGTAGCTAATTAAGAAATTAATTTTGCATCCAACTCAACAAAAATGTGTAAAAATAAAATTGAGATTTCATCACGGCTGCACTAGATTTGTACTGAAGCGAAGCGCGACCGCACTGGTAGCAAAACCCAGACAAAAGGGTACGCACTTGGGCAGATTCTGAAAGCGTCAGGGAAGATAAATATAGAGAGAAAATCGTCGGGGCGAGTTCATTAAGCCTGTTAAGTTCGCCGGGGCGAACTTCTTAATATTACAAATCTGCAGAGCGGCGCGGCTGCTCGTAACCCAGAAAATTGAATCTTTCCCTTTTTATTTTCTGGTTCAGCACGCCCACTTGAGACATCTTCATGAGCTTCATATGCTTGGATTCCCACCTAACCACCTCTGAAGTTGATCCAACCTCGTTCCAAACTTCGTCAATCAATCCCCGTGATGAACGCCTTGTCGCGTAGTTCAAATTCTCTCATTGTTGTCCAATTAAGTTGAACTCTAAATATAGCATTTTTGAATCAATCTCAACCCAATTACTTGTAATCATTCGTTAACTTCTCGGAACTCGAATTGTTGTTGTCAAATGACCACAACCACAAAACATTTGACAAAACAAGTCAACGAGTTCTTTTTGTCTAATCACCAAGAAATCAAATAATTCGCTTGCATAGTCTACTAGAATGTCTTGTGGTCAGGACCAGGCTTGCGTCAAACAACAGGGTAGAGAAATTCTAGGGCGAGTTCATTGACTTCCTGAACACAACCACAAGACATTCCTAAGGCATCCAAGAACATAAAGGAAGACATCATGGAGGAGTGTCGCAAGGGATTGAAGGATTGTTGGATGCATATATAAAATATTTCTACGGCGCAAAAGGAACAAGTTTAGCCGAGGGAGGAAGAAGATATAATTGAATATGCGGTCTAAAGAGAGCTATTGGGTTCTAGTTTTCACGATGATATCCATGATTAAAAGCAATTTAGTGAATAATCGAAAGAAAGTGATCAAGAAGATGAGTTTTTAAAAGAAAATACATATGAAAATAATCAAAAAAAGAAAGTATTCGAAAGATTTATATTGCAAAATAAAGATTGAAAAGAATGAGAGAGAAAAGAAAAGAGAGAATGAAAAAAATAAGTTTAAAAATAAACGAGAGGGTGAGCATAAAGAAGAGAGAAGAAATATGTGACTATGAAAAAAAGAGTTAGTTGAAAAGTGATTTGTATTTTGAAAAGACAATAAATGTACATTCGTACAAGACGACGCTTTTGAATACTAACAAGGAAAACTCATCTTTATCTAGTTCTGTTTTGTCTCTTGTACATGTTGTTGATGATATACCCCAAATTATCCTTCCTTACCGCTCAGCTAATAATATTCTTGAGGAGATGACGGAGTTACCGAGGTGGGTTGGAGATTTCGTGAAAGTGGGTATCTTGAGAGAAGGCATGAGTTCGTGTGCTAATTATGAGATCATAGTTGTAACGCCCTGAAATTTGGTCTATCTTCACACCCGGATTTCGTACGTCACGGTCCCAATTCTTACCAAACATACATCATTATATAGTTAAATATAACAACATATATTCTCAAATCCCTGGTTCTATTACCTTATAATCTCGTTCATTACAAATAATGATAATTACATTATTCTTTACATCTTACACGAGTGACTTTTATCCACCACCAAGGATACATATCAGTTCATTAAACTATTTTACAATTCAATTAAAATATTCTACATTATAAGTCTTCATTTGATCTTCATGCTCATTCACATACTGAATGACACTTCGTCTGGATATCGATCAGCTTGATCTTTATAGAATCCTTAAGTTATTTCTAACATCATTCGCTAAAAATATTTTTATTTAAAGCAAGTGTGAGCATTCAATTGCCCAGCAAATCACAGCGCAGTTGAATAAACAACTTCAAAATTTTAAACATTCTTTTAAGACTTCCATAACCGAACAAAGGTTATGAAGCAGCTTGAACAATAGGAATAATCTCGATTCCTATAATTTTAAAACATTAGTCATATACACTTTGAAATACTTTCATTCTTCTACCTTTATCCATACACATCCTGTCTGGCTAGAATCATTAGCACAAACTTAACAATAACGTTTCATGTATAAACAGAACATACTCATATTGAACAGTTTAATCACAGAACAGTTCATCTCATAGAAACACCGAAGTGTTCAAATTATGGCACAAGGCCTCATACATACTACCACTTTGTACATATATCGCACATATGTACATAGACAAGACTTCTCAAGTTCGACATCTGAGAAGTTTAAGAAACTAGCATTCATGTAATATGAATGAAGTTAGGAAACTTGCCTTACGCACAGCTACAGCTTACGATGAATTGCTCATTCCATCCCCTAGATAACACATAAGGAAATAACACGTACACCAATTAGACATATACTTGACTTACACATTGGTTTACTTAAATTTACTTCTTAAGGTTTGCGTTCTTGTAATCTAAGTTTACACGACCTACTTTCTTTACCGCTTTACGACTTAATGACATACGGAGATGTCTTACTCTTACGATCATCATCATTGATGATTTATATTTTTATCTTTTTCTTATTACTCTTCTAGGACTCAGCACACATCGTGTCTCTGCTAGTAGTCCATATGGTACTCTGAGTGGTTTCTCACAAATAACCAACAAACAAGTTCCCGTTTCGTCTACATTATCTTTCACTGTGAGTTAGATTGGTAGCCAGTTTCGTATATACCTCCGCTCTCTGAAGGAATTGTTTAGCCCAACTCCCATATGTCAACCACCAAAGGTTACGATTGTACCACAACCTAACTTATCTTAACTTATCTGAACTATTAAACTATAATGTTTGTTAAGTCCATTTCTCATTCCTTGTGGCTTTCTGGCAACTAAATGTCATACCTCAGGATTCATTCTCTATCGTCTAAGTCATACATTCTTTTGTATACTCAAAACGACCATTCAATGTCAATTTATTCATATCTTATAATGTCCGGTTCATTCGACTCGGAACGTCCTCCAATTTAAAATCATTAACTAGGCTTCTTTACATTATAAGTCATTGTCTTTAATTCAAATTCTTTATTCTTCATTACCTTACGGTCAAACCATACACGGTGTGTAAGTTCTACCCGTTTAATATTCGCGTACACTCAACCCTCACGTCGGCTAAAGTGTTTAACTCTTACATTTATTATAACATTCTCTATCCGACTTACCCTCGGACTTTCATTATTCTTATTACCATTCGCTATGGCTTTCTTGATAATTTACATCTTACTTACTACTTGTAAACGTCTAAGTCATACAACCAATGTATACTTAGAACGTTCATCCTACGCGAATACGATTCACGAAGATCGTTTACGTATTCTGCGTTCATGTTGCTCGTCTCTTAATCTCTCATTCAACCTTTAATCAAGGTTTTAATCGCTTTCCATCGTTATCCATCCCATGAACCCCATGTTCATTATTATTTCTTAATATCGAAGCCATACGGTTCGTTGAATGCTAAGACCGATCGTTCATCGCAACTGCGTTGCATTCACAGCGTTTGTACGCTTTACACTTAACTTCTCATTACAACATCCTAACATCCAAATGTTATTCATCATCCTCGTTACTCAACGTCTAAGGAATTACAATCATAGCAATCCCACACGTTCGATTCATCGCGACCACGGTACCCGTATATCGGTTACGTAATCTATTGTTTATCTTCTTTGTCTTTTAATCTCGTTAAATCTTTATGTTCAACCTTTACTAAAGGTTTAATTCACTTGCTTAAGTGTTATTCTAGGTGAACTACATGTTCATATTTCTTTCTTGCACATCCCCCTAGTAATTGAGCACTTAAAATCTCATTACTGGGCCTTGCCCTGCACCAGCGCTGCGACGCAACTTCCCATCTTCCCTCTTGCGTTGCGGCGCCACTCA
This sequence comes from Panax japonicus, assembly GCA_020205505.1. Classification (NCBI taxonomy): domain Eukaryota; kingdom Viridiplantae; phylum Streptophyta; class Magnoliopsida; order Apiales; family Araliaceae; genus Panax; species Panax japonicus. The sequence continues at coordinate 54,721,746 of CM035105.1, read as the reverse complement.
ACAGTAGCTGATGGTTTGAGCTCGCGCTGTGGCACCGCCTCCCAAGGCTCAGCTGGCGCTACGACGTCGAGTATGTAATTTCTAAAAATTCTTCCAAGTCTTGCACTGATTTGAGACGCTTACTTTACGATCTCGTATCTTCTTCGTTATAGCTTAGAAAAAGGTCGTTCCAAAGCCATTCTATTCCTTATCTTACGTACTTCAATTTCCCCCGGACAGAAATTTATTCTGAATCCGTTAACATGCCATTCGATTGGTTTAAATTCTACCCTTCGTTCGTTTTATGCTATTAACGTTCTTTGTCCACTCGTTCGCAATTCGGTCATCTGAACTTGGAACTCATTCGTTCTTGAGTCCACGATTCACGTTTTCTACGTTCTCTTACATTCTTATGAAACCCTACTCATTCGGGTTCATTTACACACTTTCTATTTCTCATTCGTCTTTTATGAAATTTTCGTCATAACTTCGTTATAGCTAACTTCAATATGTTCTTAATGAACGTTTCTACCATTCCTAACCAAGAAATAAGCAACAAACTTATACGTGATGGTTTTAAACGTGTCCATCAACAACAACTTATACTACGATGGTTTTAAATTTGTCCATCAACAACGTTCTTCGTGTTCTTCGCGAGTTCTTCGCGTTATTTGCTCGTTCTTCATTTTTAATCGATATTATGATTACGATTTTACTTTTCCTTGGAATTTGATGTTATAAAACATTATTCCTTACTAATATCACTGAATCTTTCATATGATACATTCAGATCATTCAAATTCATTACGAAACTTATACTTCCTTAAGAAATTTATAAATTAAACTTCTAATTCTTAATTCTTCGTTTTCTCATGATTTCAAACATATGAAATCATTCATTACATCTTTTACTTCTTATTCTCATTAAGTTATGTTTTAAACATAGAAAGCTCAAAGAAAATTTACTTAGGGTTAGGTTTCGGATTACCTTATTTCTTTAATCTTCCTCCGTTGGACAAAGCGTGCACTCGGGCTAGCTTTTCCACTTCCTCTTACTCTTCATCTGAACTCTCCTCTCTCTAAGTGTGGGTTAATTTTTCATTTACCACAAATGAGCTTAAGCTCTCCTTTTATAGATTTTCAAGGCTAGGGGCGTTTTGGTCATTTGGCCAAACTGCCTTATTATTCACACCTCCTTACTATTCATGAAGCTTCCCTTAGAAGCTTCGTGCTTCCGTATTGCGAAATTCATCCAACAATTTTAAAAACTGCGATTCTCGGAATCCAAATATTTTTGGATATTTCGTCTTTCCTTTACCGTCTAACTTTTACGCATTCTTTGAAACTCCGAAAAACTAAAAAACACATTTTTTCGTTAAGCGTTTTCTTTCACGTTTTCCCCTAAAGTAGCTAAAAAGATGAAAAGTACATAACAATACTTTTTGTCGTTTTTATTTCATCCGATTTCTGAACGTTTTTTGAGAAAAACTTTTATCGGCTTACTTAACTTTTCACAATATATTATCGTCAAATCTTTCGACGGAATGTCATTTAGACATACCGGGCTCTCATAAAGGCTTAGGTTAATCAAACCATAACCCTTAAGTTTCGTCGGGTGAATAGTGTCTATTTCGTCTTTTTTCCCCGAAAATATTTTTGTTCCCGAAAATATTTTATTTTTATCTTGAAAATTATTACTCGTTCAGTCTAGCTCGTAGCCAGAACCCTCCCGAATTATAATCATCCTAGGTTCTAGAACGATTAATAAACACATAGTAGAGAATAGTATTAATAAAAATTCATTTTATTAATAACTAATTCTTTAAACTTAAATTCTGGACAATCTGAATTTCTGGTTGTCACAATAGTACCTAAGGAGGATGGGACAACGAATTTGTGCATCGATTTTGAATTGGTAAACAAGTATCGTTATTCTTTTCTTTGTTTAGATAATATGTTTGATAAATTGCATAATACTTATGTTTTATCTAGATGTAATGATCATGTGATCACAATGCTTAATCAATTAATTTAGCATGAGAAAATGTGATAAATGGGAAATTGTTTTAACATTTGAATTGTATAGATTGATAGTTATTTTGTTAGATTAACTAATGCATATAGTATTTTCATGAGTTATTTAAAATATGTTTTACATGCTTCAATTGGGAAATTTGTGTTTAGTTATTTTGATGGTAGAATCATCTTTATCTTAAACTATGGCGTATATTTGATCTTTGTTGAGTTAGTTTATGATCATGATATATATTCTCGTTTTCAATGTTCGTACTTGCATGAAATTCATTCTAGGTTTTTTTTATCCATATGTTGAGTTAGGTTTTTATGCTAGTCAATCTTTACATGAGATTTGTTAGTTGACAATGGTAGTAATCATGTTTTTCGTTAGGGCAATCTTCATTACATTATTTGTTATCATATGGTTCTGATTCGAGAAGTGTTTATCATCACGATGGGTTGAGATATGGGTTATTTGCATGTTTAGTTAGTTCATTTGGATTATCTGAGCATTGCATACTTCCATGAGGTTTTTGAATCATATTTTGTATTCGATCATGGAAAACTTGTTATTATCTATTTTGATGATATTACATTTTTTTTAAAATTTCGAAAATTCTTTAACATATGTGAGTTTGTTTATCATGATAAATATGCTATTGAGTTTTCATTATGTGAAGTGGGTTTTGACCTTTTTACTCCGTTGACAACATTAGTTGATCTTGACTGTGTTAATGCCAATGGAAAGAGGAAGGTTGGTTGTGTTTTGCAGATTCGTGATTGGATGATATTCATCGAGGGACTCGTGGATCGTGCAATTCAATTTGATCCATGCATTGAGACTCTACAAGGAAGTGTTTTGAATATTATTCTAATAAACTATGCAAGTGAATTATTTTATTTCTTGGTGATTAGATAAAAAGAACTTCTTAACTTGTTTTGTTTTGTGTTTAATCTAGGAATTAAAGAAGGCTTGCGGTTTCAATGTGACAATTTTCAAATATTGATATTCGACCTAGGTGCATTGAAGGATGTGTTTATGCAAAGGGTCAGGATCATCATATTGGTTTTTGATCCAGGAATTCGTACAAGGATGGCTATGATGCGTGAAGAGTACTTTATAATGATATTTGATCCAGGAGAAGATGGAACTTTTCATATTTGCATTGCATTCACATTTATTTTAGTAGATAGTAAATTAGTTTATATAGTTAGTATTTGGAAAGTAACTGATGTACGAGTTGAAGGGCATCGTGTTGCTATATTCTTGGCGGGAGTTGGAGTTTTAGATGATTCTTTTCATAATTCTATTTGCATTATTCATATTGATTTTTTATGTTATTTGCAAGTTGAATTTTGGGATTATGATTCGTTTGATGCTACTGACTTAATTTGTTTCTTTTCAAGCGAAGGAAGTGTCAGTTTTGAGGACAAATCCTTTTCAAGAAGAGGGGAATGATACAATCCTGACCAGGCTAGTGTCAGACAACAACGACTCAATTCGAGTTTCGGGAAGTCAACGAATGATTACAAGTAGTTAGGTGGAGATTGATTCAAAAATGCTATATTTAGAGTTCAACTCAATTGGAATACAAGGAGAGAATTTGAGCTATGTGGCAAGGCGTTCATCATTAGGATTGATTGACGAAGCTTGGAACGAGGTTGGATCAACTTCTGAAGTGGTTAGGTGGGAATCCAAGCCTATGAATCTCATGAAGATGTCTCAAGTGGACATGCTGAACCAGTAGACAAAAAGGAAAAGATTCAATTTCCTGGGTCATGCGCAATCGCGCCGTGTTCCAGGCCAAAAGCAGCGCGACCGCGCCACTCTTCAAATTTGGATTATTAAGGAGTTCGCCTCGGTGAACTTAACAGGCCTAACGAACTCACCTCGACAAGTTCCTCTCTGGATTTCTCTTCCCCAACATTTTCTGAATCTGCCCTAACGCGTACCCCTCTGTCTGGGTTTTGCTACCAATGCAGTCGCATCGTGATGGAATCTCAGTTTTATTTTTACGCGTTTTTGCTGAGTTGAATGCGAAATTACTTCCTTAATTAACTATTTTCAGTATCTTTTTAAATTTACATTGTAATTAGGATAATTGCAAGTTGGGATTTGGTTTCCTAATGGATTCTTATTCCTTATAGGATTTAGGGTTTTGATTTCTTATAGAATTAGGATTTCTTTCATTATTATAAATAGATTACATAGCTGATGTAATAGATAGACAATTTTTGATAAATAAAATTACTTTGTGAGACTTTCTCATCTTTTGGTTCTTTAAGAATTCTTAAAATATATAGTTCTTAGTTTTCTTGAAATTCATTATTGACTTATCATTCAATAATACATAGTTGGGTGTATCGTCTTCTACCTCATCAATCGTTGATTGTACCAAAATTACCGCTTCAATATAAGCAAGGGTCAAGGTATCGTTGGTGTCCATTCAATGCAGATTTTTGAATATGAGCAATTGTACCGAAAATTATCGTCTACATATAGGCGTGGGGTTAAGGTGTTTTGAGCAATTCACCATACAACTTTGATAGAAATCATCCGGGCGACGACCATCTCACACAAATGTGTCGTGAAGTCCATCAGTTAAAATGACAACAAATAATTGAGATATATTTATATGAACTAACTAGTAACATTGCAAAGGCGATGCCAATTGCCGATGATGTCTTAACCTAGTGGTTAAGACTAACGTGATAGTGTAACCTTTAGATCTCATGTTCGCTTTATGTGAGACTTGTTTGTAAGTTTTATTTGTTCCTCCTTTGGTCATGTTTGATTGGTTCTTGATGATGTACTTAATTATGAAATTATATTGTATTTTAAAAAAATGAGACTTTTAAAAAAAAGTCGATTGCCGATGGGTGTGAAAAAAAATAATTTATAATAAAAACTTAGATATTATAATATATTCCTTTGTGCTTCAAATTTTTTTCTATTTTGAGTCTATTAAATATATTTTGAAATTTGAAGGTGGGGAAAAGATAAAAGGAAATTGCATGCGATTAAATTCAGACTTACCCAAATTAACAGCAGGGCTTTCAATGCCCCTAACTAAAATCAATTGTAGGCTAACCAAGCTCATCCAGACCCACCTTATGATGGGATATATTGGCCCAAGTCCAAACCTAAGAATAAAAGGCTAACCCATGTCAGACAAGCCTAACTCATACCTATTCCTAATTTTATAGGGTGAATTACATATTCTATTACATTTTAAAAAAAATTACAACAATAATGCCTTCATAAAACTTTTACACAACTAATATACTTCCATATTTATTTACAATGTTAGTGCAATTAAGATTCCTTAATTTAGGGAATTAGTATTCAATTAGAATTCCATCTATTTACACCCCAAATCTAACCTAAGCGACTGTATTAACAATATAACATCACCGGCGTATAATGACGATTGACAAGTATTTATGGAAGACGTAGAATTCGTCAGAGATTGTCTGTTGCTCCGGCATCCATCACAGCAGTAGCCTCGGTATTGGTTCACATATTCATGCTTTGATTTTTCTATTCCGGAACTAGCAATCGAAAAGTTGGATTTTCTAGATTTGTGATTGGTTCTGTTGTTGATCCTTGTGTTATTTTGATAAGGTTTGGGCATTGGAAGAGGAAGGGGGTAGCTGATTCTACCTGTGGTGATGACGTGGATTCAGAATATGAGAGTTGGAGAGAGAAAATGGAGGTGTATACAGCAGCTGCAATACTGGCGTGAAATCTTGAAGAAAGAGCAAAAATCTCTAAAGGCTGTGAAATAAAAGATTTAGAAGTTAATGGACGGTTACGCATGGCGAAGGGAATTGTCTAGAGAAATTCTGGGCTTTCTGGATAATAGTAACCAAACCTTCATACCAAGGTAACCAAACTGTCATATCAAAGTAACTAATCAACCTCCAGACTTTAAACTTTTTCTTAGTACAGTTGATTACCAAACCTTCAGATCAAGGTAAGTAAACCTTCATACCAAGGTAACAAAATCTTCATACCAAAGTAACTAATTCACATCTACCCCTGCAGTTTTTTCATAGTGCACTTGGTAGCCAAACCTTCAGACCAAGGTAACCGATTCAATTTTATTAAGTTACCAATTTCGTTTGAATGTGATGCAGTTGGTAGCCAACCATTCATACAAAGGTAACCATTTTATTATTTATGAGTAACAAAATAGTTATAATTTTTTTTTCAGAACATTAAAAGTTACATCTTTTTATTTTTATACTTTTTGTAGGGCGAATCTTCTTCTTATACTCATTGGCGTTTTAGGACAACGGAGATTCGCGGTGGTGTAGCGACAGGAGTATGTGAGGTGTAGCGACAGACTATTATTTCAAAGTGTATGTAAGGGAGATGAAGATTTGAATTTGAATGTTTAAATTTGAATTTGTTTTTGTTGTTAGATCTAAATGTTTGAATTTGAATTATTAATTATGGCGGTTATTTGTCCTTGATTTTAGGTTTTCTTATTAATGTGAATTGTACTATTTTTATAATATGAGTTCTTTTTTTGTAATTATTTGGTTGATGCATTTTTCTTGTAATTACTTTCTATTTGTTGTATACTTATGTAAAGAACCCAATTTTATAAGGTATCTCTTATTTTGACATAACTAAAATTCTCTCTGTTATTTAAATAGGAGTAATATTTTTTTAAGGGAATTATTATTTTTACAAAAAAAATTAATATTTTCACAAGACCTACTTACATTAACGTGAATCTCATTTAGTATGAAAATTGATATTTTCACAACACTTTTTCTCTTGAAAAGTGTCGGTATAGATGTATAGCGACGATGAAAACCGTCGCTATATACTATAGGATCTATAGCGATTGTTTTCATATGAAAATATCATTTTCTGTTGTGAATTTATCAGTTATTTTATTATTAATGTGAGAAACATTATGTGGAACTATCAAATTCCCTTCTTTTTATTAGTAATATCCGTTATTCTCCATGTCTCAATACAATGGCTCAATGTTTTTTTACTTAAAGACTATGTTTGTTTGGAAGAATTATATAGGAATATTAATCTCAAGTATCTTGTTTGTTTTCAAATTTAGATTTGTGACTATTAGTTTAGAGATTATAAAATGACTTAAAAGTCTTGAAATTATAATTATAATCCCAGGATTATAATCATAAGAATAATAGTTTTGAGATTGTAATTCCATGTATTATAATCTCGGAATTATTATCCTTACAAACAAACATAACACTAAATGTGGATCCAGTTAACATGGAGTTATTTTTTTGGTGAGTTGGTCAATTGACCAATAGAATACTGACACACATGCAACCTCGTCTGCGTGTCATTATTCTATTGGTCAATTGACCAACTTACCCCAAAATAAACTTCATACTAACAACTTCCACTAAATGTAGTAATAATTATGTTACTTTTTTAAATACACAAATACGTGAAAAAGAGTTTTAAGGCCATCAATATTTTTCCATTCCCCCTCATCAAACCCTTAGGTTGTACATAAACTTTTACTAATACAATAACATGAGCATCATGCTGTTGGATTTAGACAGAGTTTTTCTATATGGACATGATAAATTGAACATGAAAATTGAACATGAGTGTTTTACAATTTCACTTATTTGTATTTTTACCCTCTATTGGGGGTCAAAATCCAAATAGGAGAAATTATGGGGGTAAAAATACAAATTGGTGATTGGAAAACACTTATATCTAATTTTTATGTCTAATTATCATGTCCGCATAGAATTTTTCGTTAGACATGACAACGAGCTGTATGCAAGTCGAGTTTAAAGTTATTTAAATTTAACGAGTTTAAATATTTTGTAGATGACTCCAAGCTTAACTCAAACTAATTATTGAGGCTCAATCTCAACTAAAATAAAATCAACTTGAATTTGAAATTTGAAAATTTTAATTTTATAAAAATAAAAATTTCTCTTTAATTTTAAAAATAAATTTGCTGATTTTATAAATTAATAATCTGAAAATAATTTTACAAAAAAATTCAATTAAACTCTTTTATACGATGAACTACTGAACTCAATCACTTGTTGCCGTTACTCTTCGATATTTACTATATATGGATTCTTATAGGTATACATCATCTATACCATTGAAAACAAGAAAAAACGATTATGATTAGAAACTCAAATTGACGTTTGCTACTATTTGTAGCTGAGCGGTAAAAAAAACTTAACATCCGCTAGTATAAATGTTTAAGATTTATTAACCATCATTTAAGGTTTATAAACCAAACTAGGGTTTAATGTGTATTAAAATCCTAAACCCTTTAGTTAATAAACTCTAAATTCTAGTTAATAAATCATAAATCATGGTTAATAAAGTCTAAACCCTAGTTAATAAATCATAAATCCTAGTTAATAAATCTTAAACCCTAAACATTTATTGGTAAAGTCAAACTCTTATTATGATTAACGTTCGGTACAATGATATGTGTTTTTTTACTGTCCGCTACGTACTAAGAGTTGCGATTAATTTCTCTTTAGATCATTGAAAATAAGGAAGAACGACAATGATTAGAAATTAAAAATCGATGTCTTAGCAGACGGTAAAAAAACACATATCATCCGCTAGCTACTAATAGAACGCTAATCAAAATAAGAATTTACCTTTATTAGCTAGAGCTTAAATTAATTAACTAAAATTTAGAATTTGTTAATTAAAATTTAAAATTTATTATTCAAAGTTAAAGGTTTATTAATCAAAGTTTAGAATTTATAATTTATTAATCAAAATTTAGAATTAACCAGAATTTAGACTATATAAACCCCAAACCCAAACCCAAACCCAAACCCAAACCCAAACCCAAATCTAAACCCAAACTCTAGTTAATAAATTTTAAACATTATATACAATATATTTCCATTGAGATTTTAATATTCGTCTGTTGCCTCCCGCGCCGATTACGCGGAAACTATATATTTGCGGTTATTATTACCTTTATTTATTCTCGATTCCGGAGTCAAAAAAAATCCAAATTTTCGAACTTCGAGACAAAATTCAATTTTCAATTTAGTACTACAAATACATAAATTCACAGGAAGTGTAGTTACTGTAGTCGTATTTTGTGTGATGATGAATGCACAAATGGGTTACCATGAACAATCGCTCTCTCCTTCTATTCTTTCAGGTCAGTTATGCGTTCAGTCTATGCCTAATTTCAACAGTATATTAATTAGTTTAATATTTATTTGAGTTTAATCTGTTATCGTGGTGGTGGTGTTGAATTTTGAATTTGTGGATTTTAGTTAAAAATCAACTTTGGTTATTTATATCAATGGGTTCTGTTTGATTGATGAGAAACTGTGGAGATATGCAATGTATTATGTAGTTAATTGTTTTTAATTTTGTTATAGAATTCATGTCGTAGGATTTTAAACCCTTTACTTGTTAGGAGCAGGATATTTGTAATTTAGTTTAAAATTGTAGGATTGTGATAATATGAATGTCGCATCTTTGCGTACTATAATGTGTTATAATTTGGAGGAACTCTTTGATTCTTGCTTGAATGAAAATTGATTATAGATATAATGGTGTTCATTAATCTAAGTTTCGTTTTTGGGACCTAAGTTGTGGGTTGTATTTAACATGAAGCAATTCTAGAATTGTTTGTTAGAGTTGCTCAAGTTGTGGTTTGCGTATTAACAAACTTGCATAGTTTAATGTGGTGAAGTCCTCTTGATTTCCTTTGGATGATTCTAATTTATCTAGGAATTCATGAGAAGCACCAGCGAGAAATAGAGCTTCTGACATTGACGACACAACCTCTAAAGACTTTAAAACTTTTCAGTTTGGCTGTAATTCAGTATCTGCAGCGACCAATGCTTTATATTAGCAGAAAGTGTGGTTGGTTTATGCTTCTAAGTATTTTGGGAGGAGTCGTTCTGGTTATTACAAACAGCAGAGCTCATGGAGAGGTATTACCATTTTGCATATTTTTAAGTTACTTTTTTAGTCTAATGATTTTACATGTTTTCAAATTCTAGGCTTATTTCATTAACCAAAAGGTCCAAAAGTATAATTATATTATCACAAAGGAGTATAAATCACTTTTTTCTTTCTTTTTATAAATATTTCGTGGATATAAAACACAAATTTATACTCACTTTCCCAGATTTGTGTTAGATACTATTTAACTAACATATTTTATCACTTTAATGACGATGCAGAATGTTATGGAGCTTGTTAATTATCTTCATTTTGGACTGTGGTGGTTGGCCCTTGGTGTAGCATCGTCAATTGGTCTTGGTGAGTTAAATCAGATTGCAAGTATGGGTCTAGTGGCCATGATAAATTCATAATATTATAGCACTCTGGAGATATTTTGTTCAGTACCCTCATGTGCATGTATTATGCTTGAAAGAGGTGATAGGAATCTAGATTTATTTGTAATTTTCCATTAGGAACCTTTCTTACCTCTTAGGAGTTAGGACATTGTAAATTGTTTTATTGTAATAATTGACCAGGTCTTGAGCCTTCACAAACTGTTGATATACTTAGATCTATTAGTTGGAAAGATTTTGTTAATATGAGGAAAGTTCCTTTCTTCTATAAGTCGCTGTATTGTTAGTTTGTTACTGCTTAAGGAGATATATGTGTCAATAATGGGATCTGAAAGCTAGTGATGTACTATGCCTATTACCTAACTAGTGTGAGCTGTAGGTTGAACTCTTCATATACCGCTAGAGTTCCGCTCTTCTCACAAGTTATGAAGCATTGCACTACTGTTTTAACTAGTACTACATATTCTGGAGAGGTAAAATCTATCCCAATAATTGCCGGTAGTCATAGTGAAAACAGGAAAGCATTGTCCATTAACTGGAATTTTTTTTGGTTTTTTTTGGTGAACATTGACTAGATTCTTTGTGCAACCAGAGGATATTAGCTTGTCAAAATTTCCATTTATGCATATTGACATTTTTGCCTGATACCTGCAAATTTAGTGCTCAGTCTTCTTTTAGTAACTTATTTAGTTGTTGCTGGTTACAAGGCTTGATTGGGTTGTGCTTGGGCATTTGCAGGAATTTCTGATTACCTTACACCTCTCTGCTATTGTTTGTTATTGCAGGATCTGGTTTGCATACATTTGTCTTATATTTAGGTCCACATATTGCCTTATTTACAATGAAATCTGTGCATTGTGGCCGCGTTGACATAAAAAGTGCCCCATATGATACCATTCAACTGAGGAGGGGTCCTTCATGGCTTGACAGAGATTGTTCTGAATATGGACCACCAGTGTATTCATCACCTGGTTCACGGGTTCCACTAACTAGCATACTGCATCAGGTTCAGTTAGAAGCTATCCTTTGGGGTGTTGGAACTGCACTTGGTGAGCTCCCTCCATATTTCATATCAAGAGCAGGTAACCCCTCCAAATTATGTGCTGATACTATACAGGTTTGACTATGTATCTCAGTTAACAAGTTAGGTTTAGCTTCAATGGGGATAACAAATTATTTGTAGTACTTGTTGTTGGTTTTGTACAAAAACTAATTACTAATAATATAACATCCAAAATGTATTTCATTTTCTATCTGATTATGTATTTGATGCATAAGTAATACATTCTATTGCAAAGTTACTTTTGAAGGTGAAAAGGTTCGTTGATAGGTAAGTGTGTATGTCGTCAATTTGTTCTCATGTTACGTTGCATAAAGTATAATCAAACACTTCAAAAATAACCCTTAGCTCTGACATAGACATGTTCTTGTACTAGTGGGCCCCATCAAATCCCTTGCACATCGCATCTCACTTTAGTACTAAAAGGATAGTGTGTTCTTGTAGCAGTGAGATTCACGAACTTTTGAATGAGCAGAATCAAATTGAAACAAAGTAAAAGTGACAATATTTGTGAGGGGTGGAGTGTTTTTGTTGTTAGTAATGACCGAGTTAAATGTTAATAGGGGATGTTTTCTCTTTGTTCCATTCTCAACAATTTGTAATTAATTCCAGATTTAGTGCAGAATGATGTAGTAAGCTCAAAACTGCAGGACTCCAACTTAATTTGATCCAGACTAACTTATACATGTGTCATGGATGCAGCTTGCATATCAGGTAGCAAAGCGGATGTCATGGAAGATTTGCATTCTTCTGCAAAGGAAGATAGTGGATTCATGGGTAGTCATCTAAAACAGATCAAACAGTGGCTCCTTTCTCACTCTCAACATCTGAACTTCTTCACGATATTGGTTCTTGCTTCGGTAATTATAGTTGTTGTGTTATTTGTTTTAGTGGTGCAAAACCGCAGTTCATGAAAGTGTTACTTTCATTTTTTATTTTTTTTTCCTGAATGCTGTTTCCTGTTCTCAATCTGCACCGTCATATATTTTCCCATTGGTATTGTGTATTTATGTTTCTAGTTTGTACTTCTCTGGGATCTGTATTTTCTCGGGTTCCTCGTTACTTTTCTAGTGAAGAAGTATCTTACTTTCCTGTTCCCATGCTCAATCAGTTACATTTTTTTCTACAATATATATATATATATATATATATATTTATATATATATCTGGCTTACTGGTTATAAGATGTGAATCAAACTTGCTACCTTTAAATAATTCCGTTTGTTTTCTGCTTGCAAACTGGCCCTGCTTTTCTTACTATTAAAAAGTGCTTGTCACATTAAGGTTTCGACCATTTTCATTAGTTAATTTACAACTACTGTCTTATTGTTCCAAGCCATGTATAAATGATTGCGTAAAGTATATCTGTGTGTCATTAAAATGAATGGATATATGATCACAATTTTAACCATGAACCTGACGGGATTTGATTCATCTCACATTCCTTGTGTTATAAATTTCTTCTCTTAGTTTTCATCCTGCCATGCTTTTGTTCTGCATTTTATCTCGATATCTTTGGCATTCACTACCCTGCACTTCAAAATTTGCTTTCTTCACCCTATGTGAAATACTTGCAGGTGCCAAATCCTCTGTTTGATCTTGCTGGAATCATGTGTGGGCAATTTGGCATCCCATTTTGGAAGTTCTTTTCAGCAACAGTGATTGGAAAGGCAATTGTTAAGACTCACATTCAGGTTTGTCAACCTCTTATATAAATGCTTTCTTTTATAAGACAATTTACTGCAATTTACTGCTTGATGGTTGCTCCTTCCTCGCTCATGTGGTAGTTATGGTGTGCTTGCAACAAGAATGCTTTCCATTACTTTCATGAACATATATTAAGAAATATGAACGTACCAATAGAGAAAGGGAGAAAGTGTTTATATAGAAAGAGCATGATAAAACAATTAATTATTGGTGAGGATGCTAAAGAAGATGCAGACTAGTTCACTAGTGCCAAACAAGGAATTCTTAATTTGGACTTTAAAGATCCCAAAAAATAGTGCTATAAACAAAAAAAAAAATCATATATATTCGAAAAGGAGATGGAGTGTTATTAGTTAAGAAAAATGCATTCTGGAATGTCCTCTCTAACTGCCCCTTGCTACGATTGTATATCCAGTCAGTGCCCCCCACCACCACTACCCCCCACCCCCCTCAAGGGTGGAGTATTGTTGATATAACAGTAGGAATTGGAACTGGGTAATTACTTAATAAGAAGGGGTATGATATGAGTCTTTCCATTGTGCCTCTAGCTTTAAGTATAGTCTTCGATTTCCAATGTAATGTTGTATAGAAGCTGCTTTTGATTCTGGATAACCTAATTATCTGAACTTCCTTTTGCATTTCGATCTATCGACTTCTTCAGCATGATATTTTTCTTTTAAGTTGCATTAAGTAGGTGCTTAGTTCAATAGTACACTAGTCTTTGAGGAAGATAAAGGCTCAATAAAACCTTGAAGGCAGGGATCTTACTAGCAAATTGAATATCAGCTACTTATATAGAGAACCTATCTAGTTCTCAACATTTTGGTTATTGACGAAATAAAATTTTGCCTCTATTATTGCAGACAGCTTTCATTATCTCAGTTTGCAACAATCAACTTCTCGACTTGATAGAGAATGAGTTGATTTTGATGCTCAGCTTTATCCCTGGAATTGCTTCTATCCTGCCCAGCCTCATTGCTAAACTACACATTGCCAAAGAGAAGTACATGACATCCTCGCATCCAGTTTCTTCAAATATTAAGGTAATACTTGTGTGATTTTCACTTGAATTTATTTTTTAAAAAAAACCTTGTACATTTGTTAGACTGTTTGGGTTGAAGGGCCATTCCTGGCAGTATGAGAAAATTGTTCTAAACTGTATTTTGGTAATAGCAAAAAATTGGATAAGTAATAATATCTCAGAAAGATAAGGATTTGAACGGGTTAATTGATGTTTGGTCACTGTACTAGGGGTCGATTTTCATTCTAGTTGCCAAATTTTTTGTTACAAACACATTATTATACTCAAAAAAAGATATAAAATGGTCATTGCTTAACATTCCGTCAAAAAAGTGAACGCAAGTGTTGACTAGACTATCGGTTAACATATGTTAATTATGTGGAGGTGACGTGGATCGGGTTAATTGATGTTTTGGTCATTGTATTAGTGGTCGATTTTCATTTTGGTTACTGAAAATTTTTTTTGTTACTGAAACTTTTTTTGTTACATTCTCATTATCGAAGTACTAAAAATATTACAAATTATTGATTTTATAATTTTCCGTCCAAAATATTAACGAAAAAGCTTAGTTGGTAAACATTTGATATATAGATGTGGAATATTCTAATGAGGTAGTATGTGTGGGTCAGCTTGTAGAAATAAAATAAAATGTTCACCTAGAAGAAAAGAAAAAAGATAGAGTCAGACTAATTATTTTAATACTAAATAATATTATAAGAAGATAATTAAAGTTTTAAGAAAAAAGAAACATGATTTAAAGAAACAAAATTAATTAAAAATCAAAGTTCATCTTCCTCTTCTAACCACAAACGAAGGACTTATCGGAAAAAATGGTGTTCTACACCTTATTTACATCAACTCTTTCTCTCGTCGTGGACCAAGTCGGAATTACATCTTGTCAAAAATTTAGAAAATAGGTCCCTCTTATACCTCTGTACTCGTTGAAAAAGAAAAAAATGGAGAAAAGAAGAGTGGAAAATTGACGATGGCGGCATCTAAAGCTACTTATTTCACTTCGAAATGAGAGTGAAATAGTTTCTATTAAATCAATTTTTACAGTAGTTGGCAAATCTGAGGGAGTTTATCGGGCTAATTTTCTCTTTTATTTTGCAGTTTGGTTTGGTGTTTTAGAAGGTTTCAATTTCCAAATTAAATATGATTTAAAATTTTTTATGGATTTAAATTAGCTATGATGTACTTTCTCTTCATACATGTAATATTTTGTAATAAAATCACTAATTTGTAATATTTTTTGTACTTCGATAACAAGAATGTAACAAAAAAAAGTTCCAGTAACTAAAATAAAAATTGACCGAATAACCAAAACATCAATTAACCTGATTTACGCCACTTGTCACATAATTAACACTTGTCAACCGTCTAGTCGTCATTCTTTTAACCTTTTTTGAGTATAGTAACGTATCTGTAACAAAAAAAAAAAATTCGATAACCACAATAAAAATCTATTCCTAAAAAACATCAATTAACCCGGATTTGAACAAGTACATGCCTGTTGTTGATGCACCCCCTGCATTCGAATGCATATAGTGTTTGTGTTGATAATTCCCTTGTTTTTTAATTAGGAATTTCAGGTTGCTATGTGTCTGTTCACAATGCTGTCTATATTTAAATGAAAATTTTCCTTTTTGAGAAGTGGGACTTTTCAATTGCTTTGATTTGGAATACTGTTGTGTGGCTGGTGCTCATTAATTTCTCTATCAAGATCGTGACCGCGACTGCCCAGAGCTTTCTGAAGAAACAGCAGGAAAAGGAGTTGGCCACATTGACCAACTGCCTAAGTGCTTCAAACCCAACAAGTGGTGATACCAAGCCCAGGCCTCCCTCTGGCTAAGCTCTGCCTGTTCCACCTCTTTCTTTTAATATGTTTCATGTTTCTAGGGAGCTGGGAAGTTATTAAGTTTTTAGTGTTTGAATCATAAATGTCATCATTAGAGGCATGAGAGACTTCTTAGTTTTCGGTAATGTAGCATCCTAATCTAGGTGTAGAGTGCCATTGAAACATGATGGAACTTTTAGTTTGGTTCATTTTAAGGACCCCATGAGTAATCTTTTATATACTCAAAACTTGGTGGTTTAATTTTTCCATGATGCAATGCCAACTTTCCAGAAAAATTGATTCTAGTTGCAATTTCCACTAAAATACTATAAATTGCTGTTCTTCATTTTCTTTTTCTTCAAAAATAAGCCAAGAACAACCAGAAAGAAGGGAACACAATAAAAAGAGAGTTTCACAGCGCAGTCGCATAGATTTCTGGTCAATTATTGTAAAGCTTATGTTTTTTTGGCATAGTTTTATTTACAAGTGCAACATGTAAAATCTGTTCATATTTTTCAGGGTATATCTCATTTGTGCCACAGGAAAGTAAAAGGTGTAACAGAACATGAAAGCGTTCGGATAAAAAATCCTAGTGGAAAATCCATGAAATACAGTTTTTGAATATATGCGTCTCTGTTTTAATAGTTTGGGCATCCGTCACGGAAGTAACTGATTACCAAGACCAAGAAAAGTAGGTTCTAAACTTTATAGGCACAAGCAGAAACATATTTCTGTTATAGTTCCACCATTCCCAAACAGCAGTTTAAGATGTACCAGTCCTGTTCCACCATTATTATCTCAAACAGCTATTTAGATATAACAACACATACTTCATCCCAACCAAATACAATTACATTACAGATCAATTTCAGAACAATTACATAACGGTAGAAAGTATTAGATAGCTGATTGAAACCCTATCAGCCGCATTCCAGTAAAGGAGCAGAAAGAACTTGAAAACAGATTGGAACTTGTCAAATGCATCCCAGCAAATGAGCATGATCCATATTGTATAGTTTTAAAGGAAACACATAAAACTTCGATTAGGAAGTTGGATCACATACCAATAAAGATGCATGATGTAGAAGCATCCTCTACTCCAAATGTTTCCCCATTCAGTCTTTTATGTATTGAGCGACAGAACCAACCCGGCAAGATCAAATATCCAAACTACGCCAACCCCATCCCCCTCTCCCACCTAAGATCCTGTGAGAACTCCATCAGTGCAGCACGAGGATCGCCGTTTGACAACGAGTAGTAGTATGCAGCAGTTTCATCATCAACTTGCATGCTTCTCCTCAAAGAGTCGACTATCCTTTTCTTTCCTCGTTCAGAGGTCACCCTATTGAACATGCAGTTGAGCTTTCTATCTGGGGCACCCTCAAGGTACAAAACTGCTACTTCTCTCTTTGCATATGCATCTAATTCTATGTAGCATGTGCCATCTATAAGAAGATCTGAATTGTTGATAGGGATTAGCAACCTCTCTCTCGAGTATATTCCATGGTCGCTCATCATATTGTTCAAGCGTTTGATATCCATAACCTACAAAGAATGAAACAGTTGTAAATGTCCAGCCATACAGTTACAAATGAAACAGATCTTTCAGAAGTGTCACAATCTGATTAGGGAAACAGAAAGAAATGACAAGAAAAGATTTTTGACAGTCGAACAGTTTCAACTTAACCAGGAAAACAAACATCACGTAAAAGCAGCCAGATACTGCGAATCAGATATCTGATCGTGCCTTGATCAACTCCTTAGCTAATCCTAATATTGACTGTAGTCAATTTTCTATAAGAATTGTCCCAGAGAAATCCCTGTCAGGTTGTTATACCAAGTCCAAAGCTTAAAATCATGCACATGTTGACTATAAATAATATTGATCACTTATATCGCATCCCATGAAATGAAGTATGACCTGATGTGTCCCAACTTCGAGCATCTATGAAAACTTAATAGTTACTTTTTTTTAATAGGTATATAAGTTAGTCCATATATGCACCAAAAAAGGTGTAAAAGTAAAACCAAGCACACAGAGTCACAAAAGCATAGGGGGAAAAATCATAATAATATTGAGAAAAAGATTTTACCAATATATAATCATTAATTTTCCTAATTGCATCTAGTACAAGGAAAAAAATCATAATTATATGCCTTCTGCATAGCCTACACCTAAGAGCATCTCCAGTAGATGGACTATCTGCTGGACTATATTTAGTCCATCTGACATCAGCAAATGTCCTTTAGTTTTCACTCCTTTCAGCAGATGGACTATCATGTGGACTATTCCGTGGACTATAATATAAAATGATTAAAATAATCAATTAATTTAAAAAAACTCCAACGGACATAATCCAACGACCATATTCTAATGGTCATATTCCAACGGCCATATTATAACGGCTATATTTTAATAAACAAATAGCATCTATAAATATAAGTCACATCTAGTCTCTCATATTCACTCATCTTAATTTCATTCTTCAAGTTAAATAATTTATTTTAAAAATGTCTCGTCAATTCGAATTAGCTATGTTGCACGTGGATGAAGATGAAGATGCATATGGACAATTATTAGGAATGGCGGCTATTGAAGAACAACAAAATGTCAATAGGCATACATCACGTCATCATGGTTCTGTGCAAGGTCGTATTACCATTGATCGTGGTAGACATGAAGGTCATAATCGACTTTTTCGTGATTATTTTGCAGAACATCCTACATACCCCCCGTATCTATTTCGGAGAAGGTTTAGAATGCGGCGACCGCTTTTCCTTCGAATTCAAAGAGCAGTTGAAGCGTATGATCCATACTTCGTCCAAAAAATGAATGCTGCAGGACATCTCGGTTTATCTTCTCTACAAAAGATAACTGCCTCAATGCGGATACTTGCCTATGGTGTTTCAGCGGATTCCGTTGATGATTATGTGCGAATCGGTGAAAGCACGACTATATTGAGTCTTAAAAAGTTTGTAAAAGCAGTCATTTCAATTTTTGGTGATGAATATCTGAGATCACCCAATAGTAATGACATCGTTAGATTGCTATCAAAAGCTGAAGAGCGTGGTTTTCCTGGGATGTTGGGGAGCATCGACTGCATGCATTGGAAATAGAAGAATTGTCCGGTTGAGTGGCATGGTATGTATTCTGGACATGTGCATGAGCCAACAATTATTTTAGAAGCGGTGTCTTCATATGATCTTTGGATATGGCATGCATTTTTTGGATTATCAGGCTCTCATAATGATATTAACATTTTGGAGAGATCATCTATCTTCTCTGCTCTTACTAAATGTCGTGCTCCACCAGTGAACTACTCAATTAATGGGAATGAGTACACGATGGGATATTACTTTGCTGATGGTATATATCCCCCATGGGCAACATTTGTTAAAACCATTTCGGCACCTCGGGGAAATAAAAGAAAACTATTTGCTAAGACTCAAGAGGCGCTTAGAAAGGATGTTGAGCGAGCATTTGGGGTACTGCAAGCACGCTTTGCGATAGTTCGTGGTCCTGCACGATTTTGGGATCAAACAACACTAAAAGAAATTATGACTGCATGCATAATATTACATAATATGATCGTTGAAGATGAACGAGATGAAAATCAAGAACCAACAACCTACGATACACATGACGAGATTCCAACGGTAGAAGTGTCTCATGAGCGTACCCCACAATTACTTGAATTCATTGAAGCAAATCATCGCATAAGGGATAAACAAGTTCATTCTAAACTGCAAGAAGATATTATTCAACACTTGTGGTCACTACATGGCGGAGCATAATCCATTACATTCTACTACAATAATAAGCAAATTATGCTTCTCTAATAATAAGCAAATCAACTACTAGATGTAACTCTTTTCATGATTTCTTTCTTGCGTTGTTTGTAATATTCAACTACTTCAGGCTCCATGTTAGAGGTTTCGATCATCATGATCCTTTCATCTTCTTGTGCTTTCAGTATATTCAACTTCTCTTGCTCTTGAAAATATATTTTGTCCATGTTCTCTTGTCTCTTTTGTTGGTTCAATTTCATCTGATGCTCGAATTTTTCAAACCTCAACTCAATAGGTGTACTAGTATCACCGGTTCCTTTGCCCTTTTTAAATAATGCTTTCGAAGTCTTTCTTCCCATTGGCCTCTCTAATCCTGCAGAGATTGTATCTTCAATACCATCGTCTTCACCCAAACTGACTTCTTCTGCGGTTGATGGAGAAGATGCCGTTGGACTCGACTTTCTATTACTTTTGTGTTTTTTTCCACTATTATCTGTTCTCCATTTCGGTACATCCTTTAATATTCTCCAACAATGCATAAATCCAAATGGTTGATTTTGCATACTTTTGAACATCTCTAATGCTTGACATATCAATTAAATTTTTTTTTACAAAGTATTAAATATAAAATATAAGAATAAAACTTAATGAAATTTTACATGAAAAAATTAAAATACCTTATCTTGTTCGCCTACACCGCTTTGTTGCATTCTTTCAATTGAAGCATAATATTCACAAAATTTGTTCACCGAGAGTTGAATTGTTGACCAACGTTTCGCCAAAGCAGTAGAATTGCGTTCAGACTCAAATTTTTTGTATTTTCCAAAGCAGTAGAACCGTTCTGATTCTTTTTTATTACCGTTCTGAACAACAGATCTATCCGTTGTCTTCATCTCCTTCGTCTCCTTCATCTGGCTCCTTCTCCTTCACCTCTCTTCTTCAACTTTCCTGGTTTTCTATTCGTTGAGCCTTCTATTTAAATATAATATAAATTATAGTCCATCAAATTTGGTTCGCAGATATAGTCCATTTGGCTTACCGGAAAAAGGGGCGGACTAAATTTGCTCCATCTGCTGGAGCGCGATTTTCGTCCTAGACTAAATATAGTCTACGAATCCAGCAGCTCCGGGCTGCTGGAGTTGCTCTAAGCCTCCTATGTGCACTGAGCCCCTAACAGCTTCTCCTCAAACTTGGGATATATTCAAATGTAAAATATTTGCTTTACAACAGCCAAAGCACATAATATCAAATATAATATTCAAATGTCTCAGTAAAAATCCTATACTAGACCACATAACATAAACAGGCTGCACATATATGTATACCCTCAGTAGTTCCATCCAAATTCACTGTAATGACTATGTAACAGAAATTTAAGCTGTGTTCAAAGATACTTCAATATTATTTTAGAGAGTACATAACTACATATATATACCTGAACGGAGTATTTCACAGCTAGACTAGCAACAGAATCCCCTCTAACCAACCGATGCGAAATAGCAAATCTACCCAGCGTAATTTCTCTCCAAAAGCTCCCGGAGCTAGGGTTCCCAACAACCTCCTTCAACTTCCACGGCGCCATAAAAGCCCTAATCTGAATATCCCTATCGGACGCCACCGAGTTCCACAACCGGCACACGCAGGCGGCGCGTGCAAGATCGGCGATCGGGAGGTTCTCGAGGATGGTGCGGAGCACGTCCCTGCATACTAGGGCCTGAAAATTGGAATTCATCGGCGATATGACCGAGGAAGAGGATGAGGTGGCGGAGTTTAGGTCTAGGATTAGGGTTCCGGCGGTCTCGTCCGAGTTGAGAAAGGGTTGTAATATTGATTCTTCTTCTTCGTCTCCACAACACCCCATTTTTATTTGTCTGTAATTATTTGCGTGTGTCTGAGAGAGAGAAATGCGGGAGATGAGTGGGTGGAGTGACGGTGGACTGATGTCACTCGCCGGCGTATTTTAGCTCTTCTAGAATCTAGATAACGAAAATGGGCAAGAAGTACAAGTTGGAATTTGTATTTTTGCTTTTTTAGGAATATGTTTGTACTTTTCTTTGCAAGTATGAAATAAAATATTAAAAAATGTCATTGTTAAATTATATATATATACTAGCTGGGTTCCGTGCCTCCGGCACTGTATGGACAGTGAAATTTATCTCAAACTTAGAACGGCCCAGATAATTTATTAAGTGAGCGGAAAATTCAAAATCATTATTAGATATATTAGATAGATAGATTAGATAGATAGATGTATGGACGGTGGGATTTATCTCAAACTTTAGACGGCCCGAATGATTTATTGAGTGAGCGAAAAATTCAAAATCATTTGTATTTTATTAGATAGATTTATTAGATAGATGTATGGACGGTGGGATTTATCTCAAACTTTGGACGGCCCGGATGATTTATTGAGTGAGCGGGAAATTCAAAATCATTTGTATTTTATTAGATATATATATATATATATATATATATTTATTTATTTAATAAAATACAGATGATTTTGAATTTCCCGCTCATTCAATAAATCATCTGGGCCGTCCAAAGTTTGGGATAAATCTCACCATCCATCTATCTAATAAAATACAATCTATCTAATTCTATCTATCTATATCTATATTCTATATATCTAATTATATCTAATAAAATACAAATAATTTTGAATTTTCCGCTCATTCAATAAATCATCTAGGACGTCCAAAGTTTGGGATAAATCCCACCATCCATCTATCTAATAAAATACAAATGATTTGAATTTCTCGCTCACTCAATAAATCATTTGGGTCGTCCAAAATTTGGAATAAATCCCAACGTCCATAGTGCCGGAGGCACGAGATTGTTGCTAGTATATATATATACGGTCCGGATCTTAAGCTCACCTTTTATCCAACTCACCCGAGCTCACCCCACTTTAGCGACGGATCCGGCGACGATTCGGTCATACAACCGTCTTCTATACTTTTAGCTATATAATAAAATAGAATCCAATTTAAATTCTATAATTTGACAAAACAACGATTCATATTTATTCTAACTTAATCTAAAAACTCATATTTCATTTCACACAAACAAAATTCCCCCCAAATTTCTTCATCTTTCTCTCTCCTCTTCTCTTTCTCTCTCATATGCTCCTTTCCCCTTTCTCTCTCCTATCTTCCCCGCCTTCTCTCTTTCTCTCTCCTATTATTCTTCTCCTCCCTTTCTTTCTCTCTCTCCTCTCTCCTCTCTTCTCTCTCATCCATCCCTCTCTCCTCTGTTGTCTCTCTCGTCTCCTCTTCCTCCATTTACTTAATTAATTAATATTTTAATATTTTATTTTAAATTATAATAATTTTTTTGAAGTATACATACATTTAAAATATATAATGCATAAAAAATATCAATAGTAAAAAGTAATTACAAAATCAAAAAATTAATTTATCAAATAGAACAAATATTAATAAATTAAAAATTGGCTAATTATTGGCATGATGTGACATAATAATAATAATAATTACTACTACTAATTTAATAATAATAATAATAATAATAAATACTACTACTACTATAATAATAATAATTACTATAATAATAATAATAATTATTATTATTATTACTACTATAATAATAATAATAATAATAATTACCACTACTATTATAATAATAATAATAATAATAATAATAATAATTACTACTACTATATAATAATAATTACTACTACTTCTACTACTATAATAATAATAATAATAATAACAATAATAATTATTTTTATTTTTATTATAGTACTAATTATTATTATTATTATTATAATAGTACTAATAATAATTATAATTATTAGTACTATTATTATTATAATAATTATTATTACTATTATTATAATAATAATTATAATTATTATAATTACTATTATTGTTATTATTACTATTATCTTAAATATTATTATAATTATTATTAATAACAACAATAATAACAATAATAATAATTGAAAGTAGTATGCACACAAGCCAATCATGTTTGATGATAAAACATATACCTTGTAACAATCTTATTCATTTATTAATAAAAAAGTATTAATTTATTAAAGGCTTTTAATTATCTACATGATGCTGTTTTATAATATGTGATAAACCCATAGTTTTAAGCAATACTTTTAGAATAATGATGATGATCATTCTAATGAGATCTAAATTCTTAGAAAGCTTAAAACTAAAATAGTTCCCAATCGTTGGATTACTAAATTGGGGATTAGTGAATTCGGATAGATTGGTACATACGTTGCTTGCTCATTGGATGAGGATGATTGATCTTATGATTATTTGTGTGAAGACACTAAAGCAAGTATGTAGGTGCTTATTAGAGAATAAGTTCACTGAACGTGGCTCGCTAAGGAATACTTAATGGAGTTTTACTCGCCTGCCAATAGGAATTCCTGTAGTGATAGCAGTACAAGTGATCCTTGGACTTGGGATCATCATAGTATCTTGTGTATGATGAGTTATACTTTGACTTATTTTTAAGACCCTTAGGGTATATCAAAGGGTATACTTGGGTATAATAAGTTATACATGAAGATAATGTATGATCAATAAAGAATCTATCACTTCTAGTAAAAGAAGAGAAATGTCCTATGTGATTCGATAAATGACAACTCACTAGTCCTTAGCCAAGGTAGAATGAAATTAGAAAGGAGTTTCTAATTTGTATTATTTAGACTTGTACATTTAAGAGTCGAAATACATATAATTAAATAAAATAAGACTTGACAAAAATTCCATGTCTTATATTTAATTGGGACATTGTATGGTGGAATGATTGAATTGTACGGTAACTATTTACTCAAAGGTTCTTTTATGATTAATGTTAAAATCTATATTACCTGGAAAGTCGTTGATCGCTAGGGAGGCTTATCCCTATTGTAGAATAAATATTATTTATTTAAATAAATTATTAGTTTAATTTATTTATTTAAATAAGATTAGAATTGTTCTAATTGATTTATTCACAACCGGTTTAATATGGAGAACCTAAAGGGTCACACCATAAAAGGAAGAATAATTATTTAAGAAGTTAATGGCATAATCATAACAATAAGTTAGGTATATTTAATTTAATCTATGGTGATAGAATAAATTAAATAGCTTAATATTTATTATTTAATATTTTAGAAATATTAAATATAAATTAATAAGATGAGTCTTATTATTATTATTACTATTACTATTTTTTAATTTTTAAAGGAGTTTATGAATTAATTAATAAAAGTACTCTCATTTATTCCTAATAAGATTAGGAGGTTAATTAATTAAAAGGTTAATTAATTATTTCTAATAAGATTAGGAGCCTAATTAATTAAAGGAGTTTAATTAATTAAAATAAAATCCAATTCCTTAATTGTTAAGGAGGGTTGCCCACATCTATAAATAAGAGGAGTCTTACTATGGGTGTAGTGGTTGTTGACACTTTCACAATACATGAATACGTAATTCTAATAGTTGGAAGAGTACGCCTTTTTCTATAAAGATAGAAAAATTAAGATTTTGCCAAATACCCATCTTCTTGAATTCTTCTTCTTCCTTGGTGGATCACCTCTAGAGGCCAAACACTTGGGTGGCTAACGTTGATCAAAGGAAGGAACCAAACCTGGTGGATTCAAGTTGAACGCGAAAAGTATTGGAGGTGAACTTGTACCTGAGGAAACTCGAATCTTCAAGGGTAAGATTCTTGTTCTTCATATCTTTTTGTTTAATTAATAATTGTGCATAAAGGGTGATCCGGGTATATGGTTTGTAAATTTTTAAAACTTTGATTTTCCATGTTTCCGCTTATTTGTGCAATTTGATTGCGTTCATGAATATTACAAACCTAACAATAATAACAACAATAATTATAATAGTAATAATAATTATAATTATTATTATTATAACTTTAATAATAATAATAATAATTATTATTATTATTATGATAATAGTAACAATAATAATAATAACAATTAATGATAAGTGTTATTGATGATTTATAAGTTTTGTTGATAGGTTTAGATTTTTTCTGGATATCTATTTTTAAAGAAAAATTAATTATTGTGGTGGTGTGGAGAATTATGATAATTGTTATTTATGATTGTAAGTTATTTTAAGTTGCAAAAATCATTTAGGTAATGTAGTATTTTTTAAATTTTAATCTAATTTTTCGTTACGTCGTGCCTTCAGGCACGTGCAATTACTAGTATATATATATATATATATATATATACAGGGGAATGATCAATATCATCTATATGCTATGGAATAAAAAATGGCATATAACATCATAACCATCCGTGTAATTAATGAAGGGCTGAGATTTGTTTTTTGTAACCACCATCCCCTAGACTTACTAGCGGACGTAGTGTGGACATTTATGCCTCCAATTTGCCAAAACAAATACAGTAAATACGCAATCCGCTAAAGATTCTCAAATCTGCAAATCGGCTACAATTTCGCAAGGTTTCAAAACAATATAGTGATTGCATTTTTCCCTAGTTCTCCGTCCGCTGTGATCAGCTAGAACTCTAGAAGTGGTCATATGCAAATCGGCAACAATTTCGCTAAGTGGAACCTTGTTCTTCCAAACAGATTTCAAAGGTAAGTTTGTAGTTTAATCTCCAAAATCTGAAAGTGATGCGATTCACAATTAATTCGCTTGAACCCTAGTTTCATCCTGTTTATTTTTCATGCTTTTTCTTAAGTTTTATTTGTTGCAATCTACTTATCCCATTACATTTATCTCTTATTTGCTATTTTTTGAATTTAAACATGCCATTCATTCTTTTTTTTTTTACAAATTGATTGTAATTTTTTATCTTTTATTTTATATTTTCCTGGAAGTTTCAAAGTTGTATAATATTGAAACCTAGATTTTGGACAAAAAGCTTTGTTATGATCATGCGATACTTATCTTTTGATTTTCGTAAAATTGGTACAATACTAGAATGTTATGATCACCTAGATTTCCTTTCTTTTCTTTTTTGTTGCATATACAATACTAAAATTTTTTGTTAATTCCGAAACAAGTATTGCATCATAGTGTTGCAACAAAATTATTACAGGGTTGATTTGACAGGCTTACATGGAAATGCATTTCAGGGATAATTCTCTCAGGTAAATCTTGCTTATGTCTCCCTATTATTTGAAATTAATGACTGTGACGCCCCCAAAATAGGTATACAACACCCATTCTGAGTCGTCAAAATACATGGTACAGAAACAACTACAACTTTAATAATACAACATAAAAACTGTGAGTTTAAATACAAATATTGTTATCTAGACAATATTCATACCCAAATAAGTCCTTATTAAAATTATTGATGCACTATTTTACAAAAATAGTGAGTACTACTAAAACGACTTTCTAGAACCTTCATTCCATACCTCGACTAGTACTCGCTACATTATCGCCTCCTGAGAAGAAAAATGGAACAAAAAGGAAAAGGGTGAGCTCAACTAGCCCAGTAAAGAATATTATGACTAAGATAATATAGAAAAAATTATCGTTAGTCTTCAACAGGGAAAAATCTGATAAAATACAATAGACAACAAGTTTCAGATCAATATTCGTAGCGGAAACAATAATTCATAGAAGAGTTACGTAGAGAATGAAATCTACTATTATCTATGAATTTAAAAGTCCATCGTCGATATTTTATCCCTGTAACATCAATTAATATACATCATAAATCAAATATTCATCTTTGCACTACAGGCCAAAGATATTCACCAGTTAGTCATGTTCATCTAAACACATGTTCATCTTTGCACTACGGGCCAAAGATATTCATAAGAAATCATTCATTTTTGCACTACAGGCCAAAGATATTCAGTAATATCATCATTTAAGAGTGAGGATGATGAAAAATATTTTAAAGGAAACAAATCCAGTGAAACAAAATAACAAATATAAAGGATTCGTATTTCGGTTTATCCATGTCCAAAAATACCTCATAAGTAATCATAGTGGAGTGAAATTCAAGAATGATCAAAACATGGATACAATCAAAGCTAGTATCCATAATAGATATTTTGGACAAAAGAAGAAAATTTCATTTTTTTGGTGAATAGTGCCGTATTCGTGAATAGTGCCGTATACGTGAATAGTGTCGTATACGTGAATAGTAACCTCGACACAAAAAGTTCCAAATTTGATAAAAAAAATGCAGACCAATATTTTGGCATAATGATATTGAAGAAAATAATATCATTTAAGAAGAAAACAACATCCCTTAACTCGAAAAGACAGTACTTCTGACTGGAATACTGGATATAGAGCTGAAGAGAACTTGCACCATATAGCAATACTCAAAGTCTTAAAATACTCACAAAAATACGCTCGATAATATATAGAGAGAAAAATTTTAGTTTCTGGTGTGATTTTCAATTCTAACCTAAGCACCCTATTTATAGGAAAATACTTAGAACACCAAAGCAGAAAATTTAATAAAATATTAATATATAATTAAATTTTCTTATGCCCACTTTGAATTCTCTAGCTTCAGCACTTTGCACATGTTTAATGAGGCCACAAAATGTAAAAAACATTTTTATTAATAAAAATAAAGAAAACTTCCAAAAATCAATTATTTCGGAATTTCAAAATTTTAATAATTCATAATAAATAGCCCTTTTGTCAGAAAAATTCGAATCTCATGTCTTTTCCATAGGAAATTTCATTATCTACAACTTTGCAGAAGAAAGTTTTTCCAAATTCCAAATAAAAATTGACTGAAATCCATAAACGGACGATTTTACAGGTTATAATCAAATTTCACTCAAGAAATGGGCTCCACCGACATGTTTAACATGTTTTTAACATTTATTGCAACAAAAATACTATTCCTCCTCATATACTCATATATCCCACATTCATTGTAAAAATATCATCATTATTATATTATAATAATATAATAAAATATTATTTTATCAGAAAAGATAAAATATCGATTTTCAACAAATGTCACTTTAAAAATTTTCTCCATCTATATCCACATAAAATGAATATTTTTCTCATCATATAAATCAATAATTAATTATTCACAAATAATATTATAGAATCATAATACTGACAACCAGGCAGTTCCCAGGAAAGAGGGGATTTTCCAATAAGGATTTCTCCTTACTGGCGCGCAATTAGGTGACCAAACCTCTCCTTAGACAGAACTTTCTAGACATTGCCAATAGTGTTATCTAATAATATTATTCAAATAATATGAATTATTGCTCCAATAATGAAAAATACTGTGTAGTGACAATTATTGAAACAACAGTAATATAAAATATCAACGCAGCAATTATTGAATCAATAAAATAAAATACTGAACAGTAATTACTATAACAATTATTGAGTTGTGCCTTCTTACGTATGAATCAATAATTGGTACAATACCGTGTGCTACCGTGCAACAACGCGTATTACTGTGTTTTAACCACCAAGTATTCCAATAGTATTAACGGTAACAACTACGCCGTTATTTATAAACAACTTATACTTGTCGTTTTCTTCATCCAATAGCTTTTCATTATGGGACCCACACAAGGCTGCGTCATCGTACGAATATTCCCCGACAGTAAGAATCTTCCACGACCAAACGAATATTCTCCGATAAAAATGAATATTTTATAACCACTTGATTATTTAAAATATTTGCGCACTTTACCCATAACTAACCACATTAATCAAATCAACCCTTACTATTTCAAAATAATGAATAGAGGAAATTTAATTTTATTTATAATAAGTTGGGGTCTTACAACCTCTCCTCCTTATGAAATTTCATCCTCGAAATTGACATACGTACCTGGTGTTTCGAAAAGGTGAGGGTACCTCTCTTTCATTTCCGTTTCCAATTCCCAGGTCAATTCCTCTATAGCATGGTTCCTCCACAAAACTTTAACTTGTGGTATGACCTTCATGCATAGGACATGCTCTTTCCTATCCAAGATCTTGACAGGTACCTCCTCGTACGTTAAGTCTTCAGCTATCTCATCCGGTTCTAACTCAATGACATGGTTTGGGTCTTTCACATATTTACGAAGCACATATATATGAAAAACATTATGAACACGAGACATACTTGGAGGTAACGTGAGTCTATAGGCCACATTTCCTACTCGGTCAAGAATTTGAAATGGACCAATAAATCGTGGATTGAGCTTTCCTCTCTTCCCAAATCTTGTAACTCCCTTCCATGGAGCCACACGCAACAATACATGATCCCCAATACTAAATTTCACGTTCTTTCGATGAAGATCCGCATAACTCTTTTGTCGATCATGTGCCGTTTGTATACGTTGTCGAATCATTTGGATCTTTTTCGTAGTCATACGTACCAACTCGGGTCCCAACAATGTTGCTTCACCCACCTCATCCCAACATATTGGAGAGCGACACTTTCGTCTATATAATGCTTCAAATGGAGCCACAACTATACTTGCCTGATAACTGTTGTTGTAAGAGAATTCCACCAACGATAAATACTTATCCCAACTCCCTTTGAAGTTTAGGACACAGAGTCTTAATAGATCTTCAAGAGTTTGAATAGTCCTCTCTGATTGTCCGTCCGTTTGAGGATGATATGCCGAACTGAATCGTAAATCCGTGCCCATAGCTTTTTGCAAGCTAACCCAAAATCTTGAAGTGAATCTTGGGTCACGATCCGAAACTATGGATACTGGCATGCCATACAATCTCACAATCTCATCTACGTACATACGAGCAAGACGTTCAAGGGAATAAGTGTCCTGTATCGGCAAGAAATGAGTAAACTTGGTTAATCTATCAACAATAACCCAAATAGTATTTATGCCTTGAGAAACTGTGGGAAGACCCGTAACAAAATTCATGGTAATGTGTTCCCACTTCCATTTTGGATTCTCCAGTGGTTGCAATGGACCCTTAGGCACTTGATGCTCCGCCTTTACACGTTGGCAAATTAAACACATCGAGATAAACTTTGTAATCTCTCTCTTCATATTGTTCCACCAAAATGTATGTCAAAGATCATGATACATTTTGGTAATTCTAGGATGGATTGCAAATGGTGTATTGTGTGCCTCCATCATGATCTTGTACTTCAAATCAGAATCATTAGGAACACAAAGTCTGGAGTGGACTCGAAGTATTCCTTCTTCATCGACTCTTACCTCTAGAATAACACCTTCTTGTACTTTCTTCTTCATACGCATCAGCTCTGGGTCTGTGGCTTGAGAAACTTTAACTTTTTTGATTAAAGTTGGTTCTATACGTATACTTAACATCATTGCATGGGTCCCCGGAGTCTTGACTTCTATTTTCATCTTTTGTAAATCACACCAAATGGGCCTTTGTGTTGACAACATCGCACTCATTCCCGCGTATGATCTTCTACTCAATGCGTCGGCTACCACATTCGCTTTTCCAGGATGGTATTGAATGGTATGGTCGTAGTCTTTCAACAGCTCGAGCCAACATCGTTGCCGTATGTTGAGTTCTTTTTGGGTGAAGAAATATTTGAGGATTTTATGGTCTGAATATATCTCCACTTTCTCCCCATATAGATAGTGCCTCCAGATCTTTAGCGCGAAAACGACTGCTGCCAACTCTAGACCATGAGTAGGATAATTCCTCTCATATTCTTTAAGTTGTCGCGAGGCATAGGCTATGACTTTCTCACGTTGCATGAGAACACATCCTAACCCTTTGCCTGAAGCATCGCTGTAGATAACAAATCCATCCGAACCAGATGGTATTGTCAGAACAGGTGCCGAAATGAGTCTCCTCTTAAGCTCTTGTAAACTCTCCTCGCATTCCTCGCTCCATACGAATTTTATATCTTTTCGAGTCATCTGAGTTAATGGAGTAGCAATTCGAGAAATTCCTTCCATGAATCTCCGATAATAACCAGTTAAGCCTAAAAAGCTACGTACTTCAGTCACCGACTTCGGTTGCTCCCAACTTTGTATTGCTTCAATATTCGTCAGGTCAACAGATACTCCATGTTTTGAAACCACGTGCCCAAGGAATACTACTTCCTCAAGCCTGAACTCGTATTTCTTCAACTTGGCATATAACTTGTTTTCACGAAGCCTTTGGAGTACCAGCTTCAAACGATGTTCATGATCTTCACGATTTTTGGAATATAAGAGGATGTCATCAATAAAAACAACAACAAACTGATCCAAATATTCCTTGAATACTCGGTTCATCATATCCATAAAAGCCACAAGAGCATTAGTCAATCCAAAAGACATGATTAAGAATTCATAATGCCCGTACCGAGTTCTAAAGGCAGTCTTTGGAATATCCTCAGTTCTAATCTTCAGCTGATGATATCCAGAACGAAGATCGATTTTTGAAAAGAATTGTGCTCCTTGTAACTGGTCAAACAGGTCATCAATACGAGGTAGCAGATACCTATTCTTGATAGTGACATGGTTTAATTCCCGGTAGTCGATACAAAGTCGCATACTCCCGTCTTTCTTCTTTACGAATAAAATAGGAGCACCCCAAGGAGATGTACTAGGACGAATGAAACCGATGTCCAACAACTCCTGTAATTGGACCTTTAACTCCTGAAGTTAAATAGGAGCCATTCGATATGGGGTTTTAGAAATGGGCTTTGTACCAGGAATAAAGAATTCAACTTTACATTCTGGGGGTAGACCAGGAAGTTCTTCAGGAAATACGTCAGGAAAGTCAATAATAACAGGAATATTTTTTAAATATGACGTGTCTTTATTCAAATCCATAACATGGGCTAAGAAAGCTTGACATCCGTTTTTTAATAAACGAATAGATTTATGACTTGATATAACAGTGATTGATTTTAATGGTTTAGTTGTTTGAATTCGCACAACAGGTTGGTTAGGAATATGAAAACTAACAACCTTACGAAAACAATCAATTTTGGCATGATGAGTAGTTAACCAATCAATCCCTAAAATCACGTCAAATGCAAGTATCTTTAAAGAGATAAGGTCAACAGGTATGGTGATGGTTCCAACTTGGATCAAATAAGATTTTTAAACAATGGATGTGATGAAAGTTTCTCCTAACGGAATCTCCACAGATAAATCAAAGTCTAATTTCTCCGGAGTCAAGTTTAATCGTTGAGCACAAGCAGGAGAAATAAATGAATGGGTAGCACCGGTATCTAGTAAGGTATAAAATTTGCATGAATTTATGATTAGCTTACCCGTGATCACCTCGTTTGGGTTCCTCGCATGTTGATCAGTCACGACAAACGCTCTTCTAGGAACCGTTGACTTTAACTTTTCTGGGACAGCCTTTTGAGTCACCATCCCCGTTGGACTTGGTTTTGCTACAGTGCAATCTCGAGCGATATGTCCTTCCTTTCCACAATTATAACATGCCTTAAACTGTTGTGGACAGTTTGGGCTGATATGTCCTTCTTTTTCGCACTTATAGCATATGACCGGTGGTCGTTCTCCTCCCTTGGAACTAGTTGCTGCTGGCGTTGACGTCTTCATATTGTCATTGTTGAATCTCCTCTTTTTAAAATCTCCTATCGACTCGCTTCTTCTATTCTCATGGCCACGATTACCACCAGAGTGGTTGCCGCTCTTGTCCGTATTCTTTTTTATCCGCTGGTTTTCGTTGTTCTGATGACTGCTGTCATCGGTATGTTCCTGGTTGTGGTCTCTCTGTTGAACGTACTCGTTATCTCGCTCTAATAATTGAGCCCTGTTGACAACATCTGAATAGAGAGAAAATTTATGGGAAATGAGATATTGACTTATGCCGGGTTTCAAACCTCTCAGAAACATCTGCGTCATACGTTCCTTATTCTCCACCAAATGAGGTGCAAACCTGGATAACTCTGCGAACTTCGCCTCGTACTGGGACACCGTCATGTTATTTTGTTCCAATCTAATAAACTCTACCTCCTTCATATGACGAACACTTTCAGGAAAGTATTTGTCATTGAACAGTTTCTGAAATGTCTCCTAAGACATGCTGAGTGCGGCAGGTTGAGTACGCTTCACAGACTCCCACCAGTAGTCTGCCTCGCCACAGAATATAAAGGTGGCGAATGGAACCTTCTGTTCCTTCGTGCATCCCAAGACATCGAGTATCTTGGTAATTTGTTTAACCCACGTCTCTACCTTGATTGTATCCTGCTTTCCAATAAATTCTGGTGGTCCCAATTCTTTGAACTGCTTTGCTGTGACAAACCATGAATTACTATCATTTTCTCCTGTATTTTGAACACGAGTCTCCCACGTCTGACTTTGCAGAACCGTAAAAAGCTTCTAAACATCCTATCGTTCATCATCTGCTTAGTGGTGTTGTTCACAGGAGGAACATTGCCAGCCTGTTGCACGTTCTCCTCGTTGGTGAGTACAGGCGTCTCCACGGTTTCATTTACTCCACTATTAACATTCTCAGTTTCTAATCTTAAATACTGCCATAAAACAAGGGTTAATTAAACAAATTAACAAATCACATAATATCCCAATATTATGACCAACCAACAGATAAGCTTAGGGAGGACAAACTAGCGAAGGATTTACTCGTCTCTCCCCTTCTAGTTCTATTCCCCGATCTCCGCCAGAGATCATATCCCTAAGCTCTAATACCAACTGTGACTCCCCCAAAATAGGTATACAACACCCATTCTGAGTCGTCAAAATACATGGTACAGAAACAACTACAACTTTAATAATACAACATAAAAACTGTGAGTTTAAATACAAATATTGCCATCTAGACAATATTCATACCCAAATAAGTCCTCATTACAATTATTGATACACTATTTTACAAAAATGGTGAGTACTACTAAAACGACTTTCTAGAACCTTCATTCCATACCCTGACTAGTACTCGCTACATTCTCGTCTCCTGAGAAGAAAAATGGAACAAAAAGGAAAAGGGTGAGCTCAACTAGCCCAGTAAAGAATATTATAACTAAGATAATATATAACAAATTATCGTTAGTCTTCAACAGGGAAAAATCTGATAAAATACAATAGACAACAAGTTTCAGATCAATATTCGCAGCGGAAACAATAATTCATAGAAGAGTTACGTAGAGAATGAAATCTACTATTATCTATGAATTTAAAAGTCCATCGTCGATATTTTATCCCTGTAACATCAATCAATATACATCATAAATCAAAAATTCATCTTTGCACTACAGGCCAAAGATATTCACCAGTTGGTCATGTTCATCTAAACACTTGTTCATCTTTGCACTACGGGCCAAAGGTATTCATCAGAAATCATTCATCTTTGCACTACAGGACAAAGATATTCAGTAATATCATCATTTAGGACTGAGGATGATGAAAAATATTTTAAAGGAAACGAATCCAGTGAAACAAAATAACAAATATTAAGGATTCGTATTTTGGTTTATCCATGTCCAAAAATACCTCATAAGTAATCATAGTAGAGTAAAATTCAAGAATGATCAAAACATGGATACAATCAAAGCTAGTATCCATAATAGATATTTTGGACAAAAGAAGAAAATTTCATTTTTTGGTGAATAGTGCCGTATTCGTGAATAGTGCCATATACGTGAATAGTATCGTATACGTGAATAGTAACCCCGACACAAAAAGTTCCAAATTTGATAAAAAAAAAAATCAGACCAATATTTCGGCATAATGATATTGAAGAAAATAATATCATTTAAGAAGAAAATAACATCCCTTACCTCGAAATGACAGTACTTCTGACTGAAATACTGGATACAGAGCTGAAAGGAACTTGCACCGTATAGCAAGACTCAAAGTTTTAAAATACTCACAAGAATACGCTCGATAATATAGAGAGAGAAAGATTTCAGTTTCTGGTGTGATTTTCAATTCTAACCTAAGCACCCTATTTATAGGAAAATACTTAGAACACCAAAGCATAAAATTTAATAAAATATTAATATAGAATTAAATTTTCATACGCCCACTTTGAATTCTCTAGCTTCAGCACTTTGCACATGTTTAATGAGGCCACAAATTGTAAAAAACATTTTTATTAATAAAAATAAATAAAAATTCCAAAAATCAATTATTTCGGAACTTCAGAACTTCAATAATTCATAATAAATAGTCTTTTTGTCAGAAAAATTC
This sequence comes from Panax japonicus, assembly GCA_020205505.1. Lineage (NCBI taxonomy): Eukaryota > Viridiplantae > Streptophyta > Magnoliopsida > Apiales > Araliaceae > Panax > Panax japonicus. The sequence goes on along the minus strand of CM035105.1, from coordinate 54,685,930 downwards.
AAAACACGTGTCTTTTCTATAGGAAATTTCATTATCTACAACTTTTCAGAAGAAAGTTTTTTCAAATTCCAAACAAAAATTGACCGAAATCCACAAACGAGAGATTTTACAGGCTATAATCAAATTTCAGTCAAGAAATGGGGTCTACCGACATGTTTAACATGTTTTTAACATTTATTGCAACAAAAATACTCTTCCTCCTCATATACTCATATATCTCACATTCATTGTAAAAATATCTTCATTATTATATTATAATAATATAATAAAATATTATTTTATCAAAAAAGATAAAATATCAATTTTCAACAATTGTCACTTTAAAAATTTTCTCCATCTATATCCACATAAAATGAATATTTTTCTCATCATATAAATCAATAATTAATTATTCACAAATAATATTATAGAATCACAATACTGACAACCAGACAGTTCCTAGGAAAGAGGGGGCTTTCCAATAAGGATTTTTCCTTACTGGTGCGCAATTAGGTGACCAAACATCTCCTTAGACAGAACTTTCTAGACATTGCCAATAATGTTATCTAATAATATTATTCAGATAATATGAATTATTGCTCCGATAATAGAAAATATTGTGTAGTGACAATTATTGAAACAACAGTAATATAAAATATCAACGCAGCAATTATTGAATCAATAAAATAAAATACTAAACAGTAATTACTGTAACAATTATTGAGTAGTGTCTTCTTACGTAAGAATCAATAATTGTACACGTGGTGGGAGAATTGCTGCAGTTGATTTTTATGGGAAATATGCTTGTTTGAATCAGTTTTTGAAATTGTTAAGTACTGGGTATTGCATGAATCTTGCAGGAAAATATTTACTGGGTATTAAGTATGAATCAAGAATCGTGCAGGAAAAGATTTTTTTTGGGTATTAAGTATGAATAAATTTGTTTTGGGTATGCAAGAAGATATTTGTTTTGGGTATTAAGTATGATTATATATTGTTTTTGGTATGCACTATATGAATCGTGCAGGAAAGATACAGTGGGCATTGGAAAACTAGTATGTCTTATCCGCTAGTATGTCTAGCGAACTGTGTAATGTCTGTGGATTTTGGCTCGGCTAACTGGCGAATTGGGGGGCATATCTAATTTACTACGTCTGCTAGGAAGTCTAGCGGACGGTGGTTACAAAATACAAATCTCAACCCTTCATTAATTACACGAATGGTTAAGATATTATATGCCACTTTGTATTCCATAACATATAGATGCTATGGATCATCCCCCATATATATATATATATATATATATATATAATAAAGATTAGGAAGTGATATTTTTATATATCTTTTTGATATTTTCACGTGATAATATATTTTTCTTTGTAAGTATGAAATAAAATATTAAGTTATTAAAAAGTGCCCTGCTAAATTAGAAAAATATATATATTTATAATAAGATTGGGAATATTTTTAATGAGAGTATACTTTTCTTTGTAAGTATGAAATTAAATATTAAACTATTAAAAAGTGTCATTGCTAAATTATATATATATAATAAAGATTGAGAACTGATAGTTTCATGTCTTTCTAATATTTTCGCATGATACTCTTTCACGTGAAAAAAATGGGTTCCACTTTCGCGTAAAAAATAATTATATGAAAATATCAAAAATTCATGTGAAAATAATGTTCTTCATAAAAATGTAATGTTTGTTTTTTGAAGTTACTATCTTAGTTGAAAAGGAGGCGACTTATATATAGGTAAACATTAAGGGGGTGTTTGATAAAAATTGAATAAATTTGAATCTGAATGAATTGAATATGAATCTAAATCTGAATGAAAAAAGTTGTTTGATAATTGGTGTAAGACCCCAACTTTTATAAATAAAGATAAATTTTCTATAAATAACATTTTTGAATATTATGGAGTAAATTTGATATAATGTTATAGTTGCTGGTAATATTTATAAATTTTGCAAAGTACGTAAGTTGTTATATAATATTCGATTGGTCGGGGAATATTCGTTTTAACAGGAAATATTCGTACGACGGCACAATCATTGGTGGACCCCACAACGGAATTATTGTCGGATTGAAAAAACGATAAAAATATCTTTTTATGAAAATAACGGCGGAAGTTTTACCGTTAACTGTTGAACTACTCGGTAGTAAAAGTACAGTAATACGCGTGGTTGCATAGTAGCATACGGTATTAATTATTGATGCTTACGTGAGAAGTCACTCAGTTTTGTTCAATTAATGCTACAGTAATTGCTGCATAATATCTCATGATATTCGATTCAATTATTGTCGATATTATATATATTATTAAATCAATAATTGAGACGACGAAGTTATTAATATTATTATTTGTAATATTAACGATGTCTAAAAGTTCTGCCAATGAGAGGTTTGGTCACCTAATTCCGTGCTAATAGGGAGAAATCCTTATTGGAAAGCCCCTCTTTGCTGAGAACGACCTGGTAGATTAATATTATGAATTATAATAAAGGTGATAAATATTGTTAAAATCATTAAGGTGATTTTTATGAAGTATTTGTGTAAATTTTGATTATTATATGGACCCCCATTTATCCATTTTTCAAAATAATCAGTAGAAAATTATTTTATATAATAAAAGGTGTTGCCACTAGTGAGGTTGATGTCTTGTGTGGGGGAGGGGGGATTTTGCATTGTCAGGAGGAAAATTGTGTTATGGGTGGATGAATTACATAGTTGATGAGTGGATGATTATTATATATATGTTTAACATATCGGTGGGAAATGGTGGGGGAAATGATGTGGCTTTACAAAAAGTAATTAGTATTATATGTATTATAATTTTGCTTTATTCTTATTGGTTGGTTGATTGACAAATTATGTGTGTGGGTTATATATATATATATATATATATATATATATATATATATATATATATATATATGTATTATAATGTTACTTTATTCTTATTGGTTGGTTGATTAACAAATTGTGTGTGTGTGGGTTACAAAATTTTTTATCCGATTGCATAACTGTTGTATTACACAGTGCCTTTCCATTATCCTACAAATAGAAGCTCATTCCTTCATTATTTCTTACGAATTCACTGAAACTCTAGAGAGAGAAAATTATAGAGAGAAAGAAGAAACGTATTCTGCTACTTTCCTACTCTTATATCCAGTTTCTTTTACGGTAAGGGGTATTATTTCTTTTGTATTCATGAAGAAAACTTCTGTTATTCTATTATTTATTATTCTGTTGGAATAACCTATATACGCGGGCTACCCTATACTTGGTGAAATTCTTCTATTATTCCATTCGTTATTATTCTGTTGGAATATCAAGTCTGTTCGTTTTACGCCGGACCTGATTCCGTCTTTATTATTCTGTTGGAATATCTTGTCTGTGCGTTTTACGCCGGACCTGATTCCGTCTTTATTATTCGGTTATATTCTGTATGTGCATTTTACGCCGGACCTGATTCCGTCTTTATTATTCTGTTGGAATATCCTATCTATGCATTTTACGACGGACCTGGTTCCATTAATTATTATTCTATTGGAATAACTTGCATGTGTGGTCTATCGCGTGCCTGGTGATTTCTTTTGTTATTCTATTCCTTATTATACTCAGTTGGTTAAAGTTTTGACTTCTATACTCCATGAAATTAGTAGAATATTCTTGATATTTGCGCTTCATCCAGTATCTTTTCATGGAAATATTCTTCTGAGCAATCTTGAATTTTACTCTACAAAGAAGTATCATGTTGACAATTTGGACGTTATTAGTTCCTGAATAAATTAATTCTTGAACTTGTTTTATTGAATTCTTATATCATTGTCATCATCATCATGTTTATATTTTTTGAAAGTCATTTGTGGCCTGTAGTGTGTGACGAACGAGATTTTGTAAATTAATTTTAATATTTATTGAATTAAATAAATATTTTTCGATGATTTAATTATCAGATTAAATAATTAATTGATGCAATTGTGGTAGATTAATTTAATTATAAGTGTTACATTTATTAAATTAATGTAGAGAATAATTATTATTCAAATATGTAATTATGTGAGCTTATTAAATTAAATGAAATATTTAATTAAGCATAATGTTATTTAATTAATTTAATTATTAATTAGAGAGTTAATAATTTGACATTAATTATTAATGAGAAATTTAATTATGTGACTATGTGAAATTATGAGAAATTATTATATTTTATTTAAAATAAATTAAATAAGATATTGTTTGATTTTATGAAGGAGTATGACATTAATTAAACTATATGATAAAGCTTTATTAAATTAAGTGGTTGTTAAATCTATTTTGCTAGCCAAACAAGGCCCTATGGGGAGTTGGAGTAGTTACCCATTATTGGGTTAACTGACCACTCAGTGCGTCAGTTTTCTTAATATATCATACATCTTCTTTATTATTTATTTTTCTAAGTCAAAAATATGGTCAGAGAGTATTTGAGGAATTCAGAGAGAAATTTATATCTGTTTAAGAGATTGTGAGTGTGTGTTTGAAGAAGAGTTGAGAAAGAATTCATCCCCTATAAATATATACTTTATTCTTGTAATATCCGAGATTTCTATGTAATCTAACAATTTCAATAAACAAACTTATGTGAAATTCTTATGTGACAATTATTCATAAATGAATTATTTAATTTCATTATATGTTATGTGATAAGATGTATTGGAATGATTGGTACAGTTGAGCCAACTATTCAATTTGGATAAGTATGAAATTAATTCTAATTAATTTCGTGGGATGACTTTAAAACATGACTTTGAGTTCGGAGCGGAATTTAGTGATGCGGACAGCGTATTTGAGTCCGGAACATCGAAATTAGTCAGGATAGACTATAACCACAAAAATACGTCACGGTTGACTTTATGGTCAAAGTCAACCGGTTGGCTTTTTCGGGGAAAAAGTCAGCTACGAATTTTGAAGTTGAGTTTGACGAAATGGATAGTTTCATGACGTCTGGGACATCGACTTTAGTAGGAATCGATATAAGTATCGAACACGTTTTGCTACGAGGGGCAAAATGGTCAAAATGATTATTAATTGATTAAATGATTAAAATAATGTTTTTATTTACATAAAGTTCAGTTGCTGGGAGTCCTTGTGACAATCTATATGGGACAAGGGAGGGAGTATACGTACTATAAGGATTATTGAGGGAGAGGGGGTTACTCTTGTGTTATTAAACAAAAACCTTTCATTTTCTTAACTCCTACCCATAATTAGCTTAATGAATTATGAGTGTAATGATATCTGATCATGGGGGAGTTGTAATGGGCTGGAGATTTCAGTTTCATTACACTATATATGAGGTATATACATTCCATCTAAGCCTCTCCTTCCTTTCACAACAACTTTTTAACTAGAGAGCAAAAATAAAGAAAAGAGAAGAAAATATTGAGGGTTTTAGAGTGGTTCAAGGTGGGCTACGAATTCTGGAGAATCTTACAAGCAAGGAAGGGGGTTATCAAGCTCCAATCAAGAAGAATTCACAACCAAGGTAAGCTATGAGACCCACTTGTATGTTCTTGAGGAAAAATAGTGAAAATGCATGTATAGCTATGATAAATGTTTTGTTTTGGCTTGGTGATGCCATGATTTCGTGTATTACTGCTATGTGGATGATAAGAATGAAAATTCTGGTATATAACATGTTACTATTACATAAAGAATCATAGAATTCATGTATACATGCAAACTATTTAATAAAATGCCTCTTAGTTGCTAATTTGATCAAAACATGAAAAGTTAGAGGGTTTGATTGTTGTAACATGTGTATATATGTTAGTAAATATGGTCTGGATAGTAGGAATCAAATCCATGCATGCTAGAATCAAAATCATGATTTTCTCAAAAGTTGGGTTAAACTAGTTTGCATGAGTTTTCAGAATTTTCGGTCGCTTGAAATCATGTCTTCGGTAATCCGTTTGGTGCATGTAGTAAATTTTTAAAATAGTATGTAACATGAAGTATAAACTGTCCAAATTTCATTCGGATCGAAGCTATATTGAGTGAGATATGAAAATCGTAAGCAAGCATGTTCACAACAAAAATCTGCAGAAATCTGGAATTTCCAGAATTTTTCTAAGTATGAAATCTGTTAGGGCACGCTTTTTAAGGCAGCCTGTTCGTGGTCTTAACTTGCTGTTTTCTGGGATGTGATATTTTTGTAAAATACTATGCTATATGAAGTATAATCTGTCCAAATTTCATTCGAATAGAAGCTATATTGAGTGAGATATGAAAATCGTAAGCAAACATGTTCACAACAAAAATCTGCAGAAATCTGGAATTCCAGAATTTTTCTAAGTATCAAATCTGTTCAGGCATTCTTTTCAAGGTAGCCTGTTCATGGTCTTAACTTGCTGTTTTCTGGGATGCAATATTTTTGTAAAATACTACGCTATATGGAGTATATTGTGTCAAAATTTTAGAGTCATATCATGTACAGATTGATAGGAATAAAATTGCAAAGTAGGCTGCTCGAATTGCAAAAAAAAAATTTCTGGGCAGCAAGAGCAGATTTTCCAGGTCGGGTCGGGTCGGAAAAATTTCAGAAACTTTATTTTTTCTAGATTTTCATACTGAACCCCTGGACCTTTAAGATGCAACCTGCTTGTGTAATTTAAAGTGTATTTAATTAAGTATTAGTTTTTAAACATATTAATATTAAAAAGGAAATTGTTTTCTTTCGTTTTGAAGTTTGAGAACCACTTAAACTATGCGAGGCTATGTGTTATGTGATTGAATAAGCTTGACCTATGTGATGCAACATGATATGTAATTGAATTGTTTTGAATACAATTTAACTTAATAAATCTTATTAAAATAATAGGAGACCCTTATACTTCAAACTAGATTGTGTATGAATGGTGATTAAAGAGACACATGTGATTAGGTTATGTGAAGGTTAATTGCTAGCGTTAATTGTAGCGGGCTTATCAGGCAAGTTTCCTAACCCTAATTTCTTTTGGGTATTTATTAAATCCTTACTAAAATTATCGTAGTAAGGGTAAATATTGGACTTGTGTTAGTTATTTATTCATGCAAGTTTCTTCGTTGAAAGGTCATACGAACTTCAATTATCTTGTAAGCTTATCGATGATTATTCTGTTATTATTTTAACTGCCATATGTTTAAATTTCATTTCATTATCGAACTGTTCTAAGTATGTTCTGGCCTTTGTTTCCGGCTAGTTCTTATTGATTGAAAAAGTGATTTAAAACAAATCTTTCGAAGCTATTAAATGTTTACCAATCCAAATTGCTTTGGTGCGGTCTCACATGATTACTAAGATGAACAACCCGAATAAACGGGCAAATAGATGTCGGGCAAATAGTCCCATTTCGCTTATGCAGCTTAAAACTTAATACTTGTGCACAACGTAGGGTACAATAGGCTGATCACCTGGCGTACTTGCAGAGACCATTTACAGTCTATTGGATTGTTAAACCGTCTGATGATTTTTGATGAAAGAAAATGTGTTCAGGGTATTTTACACCCCTTAGTATGATATTGAAAATTCTTAAATTTCCATTCTTGATGTTCCTATTTAACATTTGACAATCATTTCAACTGTTGAGGTTTCGCTATTCAACTGCTTTCACTCCTGATGTATATTTTCAAATTTTTGTCTATACTTATTGGGCAATTCGTGCTCATTCTTGCTTAAACCTTTCAGTTAAGGGTGAGAAGGCTGAGGGTTCGAGCAAGGACAAGGGAAAGTCCAAGATGAAGTTATGCTAATGGTTATGTAATAAGTTAATTATTTCCGCATATGTGTAATGTAGCGATAAACGCTAAGACTAAGTTTCAGTGTAAGACCCCAACTTATTATTAATAAAATTTAGTTTTCTCTATTTATTATTTTGAAATAGTAAGGGTTGATTTTATTAATGTGGATAGTCATGGGTAAAATACGCAAATATTTCAAAATAAGCAAGTGGTTATAAAATATTCATTGTTGTCGGGGAATATTCGTTTGGTCGTAGAATATTTGTACTGTCGGGGAATATTCGTACGACGGCGCAGCTATGTGTGGGCCCCATAACGGAAAACAATTGGATGAAGAAAACGACAAATATAAGTTGTTTAAAAATAACGACGTAGTTATTACCGTTAATACTGTTAAAATACTCGGTGGTTAAAACACAGTAGCACACGGTATTGCACCAATTATTGATTCTTACGTAAGAAGGCACTACTCAATAATTGTTACAGTAATTATTGTTCAGTATTTTATTTTATTGATTCAATAATTGCTGTGTTGATATTTTATATTACTTTTGTTTCAATAATTGTCACTACACAGTATTTTTCATTATCGAAGCAATAATTCATATTATCTGAATAATATTATTGAATAACATTATTGGCAATGTCTAGAAAGTTCTGTCTAAGGAGAGGTTTGGTCACCTAATTGCGCGTCAGTAAGGAGAGATCCTTATTGGAAAGCCCTCTCTTTCCTGGGAACTGTCTGGTTGTCAATATTGTGATTCTGTAATATTATTTGTGAATAATTAATTATTGATTCATATGATGAGGAAAATATTAATTTTATGTGGATATAGATGGAGAAAATTTTTAACATGACAATTGTTGAAAATTGAAATTTTATATTTTTCTGATAAAATAGTTCATTTAAATATATTATTATATTTTAATAATATAATAATGATGATATTTTTACAATGAATGTGTGATATATGAGTATACGAGGAGAAAGAGTATTTTTGTTGCAATAAATGTTTAAAACATGTTAAACATGTCGGTGGACCCTATTTCTTGACTGAAATTTGATTATAGCCAGTAAAATTGCCTGTTTATGGATTTTGATTAATTTTTATTTGAAATTTGGAAAAACTTTCTTCTGCAAAGTTGTAGAGAATTGAATTTCCTATAAGAACTCGAGAGATTCGAATTTTCTGACAAAAGGGCTATTTATGGTGAATTATTGAAGTTCCGAAGCTCCGAAATAATTGATTTTTGGAAGTTTAAATTATTTTAAATTAGAAAAACATTTTTGTTGTTGTTAGTCTTGTGTAGTGGGCTGGTTGGTGGCTGATGTTGGGCAAATTAAGTGTGCATTGGAAATATATATATATATATATATATATATTATTAATTTATTAATTTTTCAACTTTGGTGTTCTAAGCATTTTCCTATAAATAGGGTGCTTAGGTTAGAATTGAAAATCACACCAGAAACTGAAGTTTTCTCTCTCTATATTACCGAGCGTATACTTGTGAGTATTTTGAGTATACTTTGAGTATTGCTATACGGTACAAGTTCAAGTCATAGCCTATATCTGGTGTTTCAGCTAGAAGTACTGATCTTCCGAGGTAAGGGAAAATATTTTTTAAAATGATATTATTTCTTCTAATATCATTATACCGAAGTATTGATCTGAACTTTTAATCAAATTTGGAACTTTTTGTGTCAAAGTTACTATTCACGTATACGTCACTATTCACGTATACGACACTATTCACGAATATGACACTATTCATCAAAAAATGAAAATTTTCCTTTTCGTCTAAAATATCTATTGTGGATACTAGCTTTGATTGTATCCATGTTTTGATCATTCTTGAATTTTACACCACTATGATTATTTTTGAGGTATTTTTGGACATGGATAAAACAAAGTACGAATCCTTAATCCTTAATCCTTGTCATTTTGTTTTACTGGATTCGTTTCTTTAAAAATATTTTTCATCATTCTCAGTCTTAAATGATGATATTATTGAATATCTTTGGCCTGTAGTGCAAAGATGAATGATTTTTGATGAATATCTTTGGCCCGTAGTGCAAAGATGAACATGTGTTTAGATGAATATGACCAACTGATGAATATCTTTGGCCTGTAGTGCAAAGATGAATATTTGATTCCAGATATATATTGATTTATGTTACATGGATAAAAGATATATAGACGATGAACTTTAAATTCATATATAGAAGATAGTAGTTTGTATTCTCTACTTAACTCTTCTAATGAATTATTATTTCCGCTGCGAATATTGATTTAAAACTTGTTGTCAATTGTATTCTATTATATTTTTCCCTGTTGAAGACTAACGATAATTTGTTGTATATTATCTTAGTCATAATATTCTTTACTGGGCTAGTTGAGCTCACCCTTTTCCTTTTTGTTCCATTTTTCTTTTCAGGAGGCGAGAATATAGTGAGTACGAGTTAGGGTATGGAATGAAGGTTCTAGAGAGAGTTGTTTAGTAGTCCTCACCATTTTTGTAAAATAATGTATCAATAAATGTGATGAGGATTTATTTGGGTATAGATATTGTCTAGAAGATAATATTTGTATTCAAACTCACAGTTTTGCTATTGTAATAATAAAGTTGTAGTTGTTTCTGTACCATGTATTGACAACTCAGAATGGGTGATGTATACCTATTTTGGGGGCGTCACATCCAGTATGTTTTAAGGTTGTAAAGACTTGGGATGTTATTTCGACTATTTATGTAATGGGTAATATAATATTATTATTATTGTTAAAGTTTACTTAGATAGATGATGTTGTATGTTGTATTGTGAGCATCAAGTCATGTAATCGATGTTACACGGATTTGGGGGCGTCACAATTCTCAGGGTAATCTCTCCCTCCCAAATTCTATATTTCACGTATTCAAGTTTTGATAAAAATGGCTTTCACAGTTTTCAGTAAAGTCTCTATGATGGGAAATTGTAAGGCTTATGTGCATATATAGGTTAAGATGTTATCAAATTGTATTTAATTATATATATATTTTGCGAACCATATCACCTGTTTCATTAAAAAAAACATGTCGTATATGATTTCTACAAAATTACAGAGTATGGATTTTGGCCTTATGGCCTTATACGTGATATTTTATGTATTAATCGTATATTATCCCTAAATTGTACACTTGTATGTTGTTATGAACGTTGATACGAAGAGACCAAAGTTTAAATGAACGGATTCGGTGTTATAACGAATCCGTAGTGACAATTTTCATGTTTTATTTTCAAAACCTCCAAGAACATCAAAGTCAGTGAAATTGCATGCTTAAACTTTGTGATTATGTGTTTTTAAGGGGTTAAAATCACTTTATAAATGTTGGGTAATGATTATATACGAATTCTAACATTTGGGTATGGTTAAATTCGTGTAATGATAATTTAATTGGAGTTTTTTTGGTTCTGTTCTGCAATTTTTGCGAATTGCAGAACAATTTCTGGTTGGTCGCGCTGCGGAGCCAGTCTCAAGCCTAATGTCCTGCGCTACATCGCCTAGTTTTCAGCCGCAGTGCCATGTGTCTGGCTGCAGTGCCACGGCGCCGCAGCGCGAAGATCAAGTGTAACAGTGGCGTCGCAGTGTCACTTTCCAGAAAGTTCAGAAATGTAATTTTAAAATGTTTAAGTCTAACAATGTGTTAGTAAATTAATGTAATGAACATAAAATTATGTTATAAGTATAATGAGATGTTAAAATAGATACTTAATGTGTAAATAACATAATTACATGTGGATTGAATTATGGATTTACATAATTAGCTTGTTATTCATGATGTGTAAATTATGTGACAAAGTGATAATTTGACTAAGTATAGTCATAATCAAAGTAGACAAAGAGAATGAGTTTATGATGATTAGTTAAGTTATAATTAACTGGTATTGTGAATGTGAATGGTATGTAGGATTAAATTCAAAGAACGTGCTTAGTTAAAGTGTAATCTACGCTTGAGGCAAGTTTCTTAACCCTACTTGTCATTATTGTTCAAGTTTATTATTTACCCCGAGTAAATTATCATTACTATTATTCAAGTTCAAATGTTATATTAAAGATTTATTATCTTTTCAAAGCATGATTCAGTTATACAATAATTATTCTATTGTATACTTCTTGAGATTATTATTCGAATTGAATATCATTATTGTTGAACCTTATTAAACTAGTGAACTTTATTGATTCAACTAGTCCTTAGTTGATGAACGTTCTAAATTTCAGAACCCTTATTGAATTATCCAAACCAAACTTCCTTTGGTGCGGACTCGAATGTCAAACTGAGATGAACAACCCTGCAAAGGGATTTACTTATGCGTTGGCGTTAAGATATTGTGCACAGTATGGTACTAAGGGTTGATCCCCCTAAGTACGAGTAGAAAGGTCCATAGTCTTATGACTGTTAAAGGTTTCAAGTATAACCTTTGATAACCTAGGACATAGTTAAAGGTCTTATGACCCTCAGAATTCATTTGATTCTTTTTATTCATTCTTGATTTAAAAGTTGAGCTTTTATTCAGATGTTTTTGATTTACTCGTATGTTATTATACAGTTATTTCATTATTATACTTGTGGGCAATAGTGCTCACTCTTGCTTAATAATAACATTGCAGTTAAGAACGAAAGAATTGATGAACCTTCCACTAGTAAAGGCAAGGGCAAAGTTAGCAAGTGATGAAGACTTGTTGTTTATTTGATGATGTATTTTGTTTAAGACTTGATTTAATGATTTTGTTAAGACTTATTTGTTTATGATTCTGCACAGATGTTTAAGGTTAGTTTAACCTGGAATTGTATTATTATTCAGATGTTGTAACCCTTAAGGGGAAGATTTTTTTTCTATCTATTGCATGGCTTGCATTTATTATGGGTAGATAGATAGATGATATTTGTACAGTGAACACCAAATCCCATGGAATTGAAGGACCCAGATTTGGGGGTGTCACAAGTTGGTATCAGAGCTGTAGGTTATGAACCTTAGGTGGGGGAACAACCTTAGGTAGTAGCCTTATAGAAAGAACACAGTGATGGAAAACTCTTATCGAGTTCTAGGAAATGAATTTTTGTAATTTATTGAAGATAATAAAAGACTTTATGTGCTTATGTGTTAAATTATGTGCTCTCTAGTATGACTTAGTAACTAAAACTCAAAATTTTGTTGTCAGGATGTCGAATGTTGGAGAAGCTAGTCAAGCTGGGGAGGAAGAACCCCGAGTACTTATAGTACCTACTGAGGAGAAACCCCGTGTACCTATAGTACCGATAGAGGAGGAGCCCTGAGACATTCATGTCTTTAGGGAGCAGCTGGTACAGTGGGAGTCATCTCCATTGATCACCGTTGTTGGTCAGGAGCATGAGCCCGAGACTGATCCTGAGGAGGATCCTGAGGAGGAATTTGTTGAGGAAGAGGAAGAGGAAGAAGAGGAGTTACCACGATACACCTTTGATGCTGAGATGTATGACACGTTATACGACCGTAACGTGGAGTTACGAGACGAGGTCCAGGAATTAACTGAGCGAGCGGTTATTCAGCATATTACTCCAGAGGAGAAGGAGAGGGAGATTTCGACTCTTCACTCTCGACTGACAAATGTAAAATGGGATTTGGTTCATGAGAAGGGTCAAACTTAAGATAAGACTGAGGAGATAGAGAAACTGAAGAATGAACTGAAGGAAACCTCTGAAAGGTTGAACATAGCAGAGGAAGGCTGGGTAAGAGAATCGTGTCGAGCTGATCGTGTAGAGGATGATAGTCGTGCAAAGAAAGCGAAGATTGGGGAAACGTACTCTACACTTAACAAGGCAATGAATGAAACCCAAGATCGAGTTTTGAGGTACCCAATCCAGTTTGAAGGACTACTATTGTATATGATGGATCGCATGACGATGTATCGCATCTTAGAAGAGGAGCGTAGCAAGGCTAATCAGTACCTTGACCGGCAGTGATATGATTTTCTTAATTATGTAAAGAACATAATTAGTTTTTAGATGTAAATTCTGACGTGTTTATGAACGAAAGAATATTTGAATGTTTTAATCTTGTGGATTCTTTATTCCAGGATAGTTGATGTAGATAGCAGTTATTCTATCGTTTAATGTTAAAACTTTTGATTTGAATGAAAATATATCAAGTTGTTTGAGAGGATGTGTTAAATGAGTATGTTAAATTGTTACGTAATGCCTTAAATATTTAGAGAAATAAATAAAGTTCTAATAAAGCGTTTATTTAACAGAAAAATGCCGCCAAGGAGAAGACAGCAACGTCAACCGGCTCAGGAAGAGTCAACCAATAATAACAATAATGCTAATGCTAATCCCGTGCAGCAGTTGGTTAATTTACTGAGTGTAGCCATGAATAACCAACCTCAAGCTCCACCAAACACAACGTTTAAGGACTTCAAGGTGGTGGGACCGCCAGGGTTCAAAGGTTCCATGAACCCAATCGAGGCTCAAATATGGGTTATGGAAATGGAGAAGGTTTTCGACGTTGCTAGGGTTAGAGAAGACCAAAAGACCGCTTTTGCAATGTTTATGTTGAAGTCTGAGGCTAGCTACTGGTGGCAAGCAAACAAAGTGCGAGGAGGTGAAGGCGTGATTACGTGGGAAAGATTTAAAGAGATGTTTTTCGAAATGTATTTCCCAACTAGTTCGCATGATCAGATGGAGGTTCAATTTCTGGAATTGAAGCAGGGAAACATGAGTGTACCTGACTACGCGGCTAAATTCAACGAGTTGGCAAGGTTCGCCCCCTACCAAGTACACACTGACGAGAGAAAAACTAGAAGATTCGAACGAGGACTAAAGCCTTGGGTGTACAGCAAGGTATCAATGTTTCAGCTAAACACATTTGTCGGAGTACTGGAAACGGCCATCCTCACTAAAGGAGGAAGCGATGCGGCGACCAAGTATAGTCAAGATCAAAAGAACAAGAAGAATGAAGGTGAAATTAATAACAAGGCCAGTGGAAGTGGCACAGGAGGTGGAAATTTCAATCAGAAGAAAAGGTGGAATGACAACTCATCATCGGGGAATCAGCAAGGTAATCAAAAGAAAGAATCAAAGCATGCTCGACTTGCGGAAAAGTCCATCTGGGAGTTTGTATGAAAGGAAAAAGAGTGTGCTACAATTGTTGTCAGGAAGGCCACATAGCACCAAACTGTCCAAACCCAAAGAAGGGTGCTTGTTTTACTTGTGGTTCAAAGGACCATCTGGCAAGAGATTGTCCCAAGAAAGGATCGGGAGGGTCAGGATCAGGAGGAAACTGGGGAAATAACATTAGAAATGCCTTAACCATCACCGGACCAACCGCAACAAATCGACCGATTGCCCGGACTTTTAACATGACGGTGCAAGATGCAGTTCAATCCCGTGATGTGGTGTCAAGTATCATTCCGATCAATAAAGTTAATGCTTACGTATTATTTGATTCGGGTGCTACTTGTTCCTTTATATCCGATGATTTTGCCAAGAATTTAGATTTGCCTAAGAATGAATTGGATTACCCCATGAACATAGAAATTGTGAATAGAGAAATAATCCCTTTTAAGTACGTACATAAGAACTGTAGAGTGGATATTAAGGGTAATATCATGAACGTAGATCTTATTCCTATTCGACTTGGGGAATTTGATGTTATTTTGGGAATGGATTGGTTATTCAATTATGGGGCTGTAATTTATTGTCAAAAGAAGTGTATTAACCTTATGACTCCGTCAAAGGTTGTGTTTTATGGTAGCAAGTCGCCTAGACAAGCGAGTTGTCTGACAATGATGTAGGTCAGGAAGCTGTTGAGACAAGGCTGTGTAGGAAACTTAGCTTACATAGTCGACAGTCGAAAAGAGAATCCAAAGGTAGAAGAGATACCGATTGTGAGGGATTTCATCGACGTATTTCCAGACGATTTACCAGGACTTCCACCAGATAGAGAGGTAGATTTCGTAATCGATTTGGCGCCCGGAACTGCTCCAATATCGAAGGCACCATACCGAATGGCACCAGTAGAGATGAAGTAATTAATGGTACAACTACAAGAATTATTGGACAAGAAGTACATTCAACCGAGCGTATCGCCGTGGGGAGCCCCGATGTTGTTTGTGAAAAAGAAGGATGGATCGATGCGACTTTGCATTGACTACAGAGAACTGAATAAGGTTACAATTAAGAACAGATATCCATTACCGAGGATCGATGATCTGTTTGATCAGTTGAAGGGAGCAAGATACTTTTCCAAGATAGACTTGAGAAGCGGTTATCATCAACTGAAGGTGAGGCCAGAGGATGTACTGAAGACAACGTTCAGAACATGATACAGTCACTATGAATTTTTAGTAATGTCGTTTGGTCTAACGAATGCTCCTTCAGCATTTATGGGACTAATGAATGGTGTGTTCAAGCCGTTTTTGGAAAAATTTGTAGTGGTATTTATAGATGACATTTTGGTATATTCCAAAACCAAAGAAGAACACGAAGAACATTTGAGGTTAACATTAGAAGTATTGAGAAGGGAGAAGTTGTACGATAAATTTTTGAAATGCAAATTCTGGATCGAGCGAGTACAATTTCTTGGTCACGTAAACGATAAAAATAGAATTTCGGTAGATCTATCTAAAGTCGAAGCCGTGATTAACTGGGATTAGCCGAGAACGCCGTCAGAAGTAAGAAATTTTCTTGGATTAGCAGGATATTATAGAAGATTCATACAAAACTTTTCCAAGATTGCAACTCCGTTAACGAATTTAACTCGAAAAGCTATGAAATTTGTTTGGATGGATAAGTGTGAGGAAAGTTTTCAAGAATTGAAGAAGAGGTTGAGTACGGCCCCTGTGTTATCTCTTCCGGATGATACGGGAAATTTTGTTGTCTATAGTGATGCGTCGCATAAAGGACTTGGTTGTTTGCTGATGCAAAATGGCAAAGTCATTGCGTATGCATCACGACAATTGAAAGATTACGATAAGGGATATCCGACCCATGATAAGTCGGTTTTATACCTACTTATCCAGCATCTAGTACTTGAATTATTTGCTTAATCTCATGTTTCTTAGTGACTATTCATGCATTTTGTGTCCATTTTGTAGATTATATGCTTGGAAGCGGCATGAGCGACTATTGGTATAAAATTTGCAAGGAAAAGCAATTCCGGTTAAAGTTCGGGTTTTCATGTTTATTTTGTGTGCATTTCTTGTGTGTGGCGTGGAACTTGGATTATGTGAAGAGATTCTTTATTGGCAATCCCGAAACATCTTACATCATTTTAATTAGAAGCTCGGATGCGAGAGTATGGTTTCTAGCAACAAAGACAAAGTTTTGAGTTGTTTTGATTGTCGTTACACAGTAGCAGCTGCTGCCGATGCGATTTCAACAGTCATCTGTTTGTTATTTCTGAAAGATCAAAGAACGAAAGTTGTAGATCTCGTCGATAGCTTCGATTTGATAGGTCGCGGGCCTCGTAATTCTTCCCGGTTTGAAAGTTATTGCAGTTTTAGCAGAGGAGGTAATAGCAGCAAAATTAATAGACAGCATACTACCCAGCCGGGGCTGGGCCTTTTTAAGCGTTACCACCCAGCCGGGGCTGGGTGTCTGGGCAGCAAAATCATAATGGTACCCAGCCGGGGCTGGCTTGTGCAAAGGAAAATGTCCAGCTGGGGCTGGGTACTTGGAAATCAAGACTCCTAGTTGGTTTCTAGTGCTACAAGTGTGGAGTTTTAGAGATGGTAATGACTTGGGACTTGTATATGCATGGAATTATAGTCAAAATACATGTGGTAGTATATATATGGATATAAAACTCTGAGATTAGGGAGACACAAGGAAAAATTACGAAGAAAAATCTCAGTTTTTCTAGCGAGCATAGGAGGAGTATTTCAAGGCGATTTTCGAGACGATTGCGATTCTAGGCTACGTGAGGGGTGTTTTTCAATATTCTTCATCTTAGTTTATTATTTGTAATTGAAAAGATGATTTCCATGATTTATTCAGTGTTTATTTCGTTTATTATGAACTAAATCACTTTTTAGGCTTATGATGGATCTTTAAGTGAATCTATGGTTTTGTAAACTTTGATTTCTAATTTAATAAGCTATTTCCAGTTTATCTATATTAATTTGTGTTTGAATCTATGAATTGCCTGATCAATAATTCTTTGTGGAGTTGGATGGAATCGAGAGAGGATATTCAAATCTAGACCTAGTTGATATAGCATGTGTTCAGGATTTTGTTAATAGCTTAATCTTGATGAGTGTTAAGGTAGAGATATGCTTGACATCGCATGTAATCGTATAGAGAACTTATTCTTCAACCTTCTTCAATTGAAATTCACATAGAGATATAGTGAGTTAGTTGCTTAAGGTGTTTAACGGATTTCTATCTTAATTGTGGATTGACGTTAATATGGTATTAGTGCATCGAGAGGTGGTTAATACTACGTTCGCGTTCTTGATTAATAAACTGGAATAGTAAGTTGAATTGGAATAAAAGTGTTAAAATCAGAGTGAAGCTTAGGATGAAATCATAAGTCTAATTCTCCATTAATTGTTTAAAATTCTAGATTTTGATATTTGTGATTGGTTTGTGATAGTTTAATTACTTTTTAATTTAGAATAGTTATTTTTAATCATTGAATTTGATTTGTTTAATAAAATTAGGGTTAATAGAAGATTGGTAATTTTAAGTTGAGATTTTTGCTAATAAGTCTCTGTGGGAACGATACTCTACTCATCACTTTATTACTTGTTGACCATGTATACTTGCGTGTTGTGCGTATATAGATTTTTCCCAACAACCCACGACTTGGAGTTAGCTGCAGTTATTTTTTCTTTAAAAATTTGGAGGCACTATCTATACGAGGAGAAGTGTGAAATATATACGGACCACAAGAGTCTGAAATATATTTTTACACAGAAGGATTTGAATATGCGTCAAAGAAGATGGTTGGAATTAATTAAAGATTACGACTGTGAGATTTTATACCATCCGGGTAAAGCAAATGTGGTTGCCGACGCCTTAAGTAGAAAGGGTCATGAGAAATTGATGATGTTGACTGCTCAGGAGGAGCTAATTGCAGAAATAGAGAAACTAGATTTGGAAGTGAAGTATCCTATGGAGATTGATGAGAAAATATTTTAGATGCAATCTGGCACAACCCTACTGGATAAAGTTAAGGAGGCTCAGCTTTAGGATGAAGAATGTAAAAAGGTGACAATGAAGATATCTGAAGGAACCGAACCGAGATTTAAGAGGGATAAGGAAGCATTACTGATGTGACGACCCAAAAATAGGTCCATTCCATCGAACTCATTCTGAGTCACCAAATACATGGTACAAAAATAAATACAACTTCAGTAATACAATTGTCATGCAAACTACGACAACACATATACTGTGAGTTTGAATACAACTATTGTCTAATAAACAGTATAAAAACTCAAAAGGGGTCCTCATTATAATTATTGATACGCTATTTCACAGAATAGTGAAGACTACTAATTCAACCATCTGGACTGTCAATCCATTCCCAGACTAGTCCCAGTTATATTCTCATTTCCTGAAGAGAACAGTGAAAGAAAGGGTGAGCTCAACTAGCCCAGTAAGAAATATTATGACTAAGATAATATACAACAAATTATGTTAGTCTTCAACAAGGAAAAATCTGATATAGCAAACATCAAGTTTTAGATCAACAACTGCAGCGGAAACAACAATCCATTAGAAGAGTCAAGTAGAGAAAGAATTCTACTATCTTCTAAGATTTAAAAGTTCGTCATCAATATTTTATCACTGTAACATCAATCAATATACATCTTTAATCAAATATTCATCTTTGCACTACAGGCTAAAGATATTCATTTGTATCACCAGTTGTTCATGTTCATCTCAACACCTGTTCATCTTTGCACTACGGGCCAAAGATATTCATCAGGTAATCATTCATCTTTGCACTACGGACCAAAGATATTCATCAAGTAATCATTCATCTTTGCACTACGGGCTAAAGATATTCATCAAGTAATCATTCATCTTTGCACTACGGGCCAAAGATATTCATCAAGTATCATCATTAAGGACTGAGGATGATGAAAAACATTTTAGAGAACGAATCCAATAAGATAAAAGAACAAATATTAGGAATTCGTATTACAGTTTATCCAAGATCAATAATACTCCATAATAACCAATTTCGAAGTAAAATTCAAGAATAAAGATCAAAACATGGATACAATCAAAGATAGTAACCATAATAGACATCTTGGACAAAAAGAAGAAAATTTCATTTTTCGGTGAATAGTGACGTATATGTGAATAATGTCGTATACGTGAATAGTGTCGTATACGTGAATAGTAACTCTGACACCAAAAGATAGAAATTCCACAAGAAAAATCATCATGCTTCGTGAATAGTACTCGTGAATAGTAACTCATAAATAGTAACTCGTGAATAGTAACTCATGCATAGTAACCCCTACATGAAAAGTTCCAAATTTGATAAAAAGTTCCAACCAATATTTCGACATAATGATATTGAAGAAATAATATCACTTACGAAGAAAATAACAACCCTTACCTCAAAAAGACAGTACTTCTGACTGGAATACTGGATATAGTGCTGAAGGAACTTGCACCGTATAGCAACACTCAAAGTATCAAAATATTTACAAGAATACGCTCGATAATATATAGAGAGAAAGCTTATGTTTCTGGTGTGATTTTCAATTGTATCTTAGCCCTCTATTTATAGGAAAATGTTAGCACGCCGAAGCAGACTTGACCTGCAACCTGATGGCTTTACCTGCTACTATTGCCACCCACCACATTTGAAATAAAATTCAGCACATTTCTTCACCAACCACAAGTGGGGCCCACTCAATTCTAGAATTTTCCATCAAAATCATTTATAACCTGATTTTTGAGTCAGCCACCTCTTAAAATTCATAACAAATCATACGCTCTTTTTTAACGGTTCAAAATTTGTGGACACATACTCAACTTATATATGTATAACATATCCAAA
Source organism: Panax japonicus (assembly GCA_020205505.1). NCBI lineage: Eukaryota > Viridiplantae > Streptophyta > Magnoliopsida > Apiales > Araliaceae > Panax > Panax japonicus. The sequence continues at coordinate 54,665,142 of CM035105.1, read as the reverse complement.
AATTACAACGATCTAACGGTCGGATTAAAAATTATAACTCCTGTAATATATCTCAAAAAACACTAGTTTGATTTTAAATACCTCCAATCCGACAAAATACTGATAAAACATCTTAGCATTAATTCCTTCATTAATAACCACATAAATAAATCCATCATTTATATCCACATAAAATAAATATTTCCTTATCATATGAATCAATAATTAATTATTCACAAATAATATTACAGAATCACATTTATGACAACCAGGCTGTTCCCAGGAAAGAGGGGGCTTTCCGATAAGGATTTCTCCTTACTGGCGCGCAATTAGGTGACCAAATCTCTCCTTGATAGAACTTTCTAGACATTGACAATAATGCTATCTAATAATATTATTCCAAATAATATGAATTATTAATCTGATAATACAGATGATGTGCAGTGACAATTATTGAGAAACAATAATATAAAATATCAACGCAGCAATTATTGAATCAATAAAATAAAATATTGAACAGTAACTACTGTAACAATTATTGAGTAGTACCTTCTTACGTAAGGATCAATAATTCAATAATAATGTGCAATACCGTGTGCTACTGTGCAACAACGCGTATTACTGTATTTTAACCACCGGGTATTCCAACAGTGTTAATGGTAATAACTACGCCGTTATTCAATTTTGTTGTTTTCTTCATCCTACAGTTATCCGTTATGGGGCCACAAATAGCTGCGCCGTCGTACGAATATTTCCAGACAGAAAGAATATTCCACGACCAAACGAATATTCCCCAACAACAATGAATATTATATAGCCACTTGCTTATTTTGAAAATTTGCACATTTCACCCATAACCAAAGTATTATATCAAATTAATACCTTATTATTCACAATAATAAATAAAGGAAATTTGATTTTATTCATTAAAAAGTTGGGGTCTTACAATTGAGATTTGAAAGTAGAATTTGGGTTCCACCAGTACAAGAGATTAAGGAAGAAATTTTGAGCAAGGCTCATAGTGCACGATATTCGATTCACCCAGGTAGTACCAAGATGTATCAAGATCTTCGACAACATTTCTGGTGGCCGAATTTGAAACGTGATGTTGCAGAATGTGTTGCCAAGTGTCTGACCTGTCAGAAAGTGAAAGCGAAACATCAGAGACCAAGTGGATTACTACAACCATTAGAGATCCTAGAATGGAAATGGGAACATATTACAATGGACTTCGTGGTTGGCCTTCCGACGACTCAAAAAGGCTACGACGCAGTATGGGTTATTGCTGACCGACTGACGAAATCTGCACACTTCCTTCCGATCAAAATCAGATTCAACTTAGATCAGTTGGGAAGGTTATATGTGAAAGAGATTGTTTCGAGGCATGGAGTACCAATGTCAATTGTTTCTGATAGAGATCCGCGCTTTACATCGAATTTCTGGAAACGTCTTCAAGAATGCATGGGTACGCAATTGCGAATGAGTACATCTTATCACCCTCAAACAGAAAAACAGAGCGAATGAACAATTCAAATGTTAGAAGATATGTTAAGAGCCTGTGTGATGGACTTCATAGGAAATTGGGATGATCACCTACCGTTAGTAGAGTTCGGCTACAACAACAGTTACCACGCTAGTATTGGCATGCCGCCTTACGAAGCGTTATACGACAGAAAGTGCAGAACTCCGCTTTACAGGGATGAAGTTGGCGAAAGACAATTGCTAGGGCCAGAATTGGCACAACAGACAGCAGAAATAGTCAAAATGATCCGAGCACGACTGGTAGCAGCTCAAGATCGACAGAAGAAATACGCTGATCCACATCGTAAAAATATCGAGTTTAAATCAGGTAGTTATGTTTTCTTGAAGGTCTCTCCCTGGAAGAGAAAGATCAGGTTTGGAAAGAAAGGAAAATTGAGTCCAAGATTCATTGGACCATTTGAAGTACTGAGAAGAATCGGAGGAGTAGCGTACGAGGTAACCTTACCTCCAGCACTCGAGAACGTCTACAACGTCTTCCATGTTTCTATGTTACGGCCTTACAAAGCCGATTACAAGCATGTAATTGAATACGAACCCCTGCATTTTGAGAAAGACTTATCTTACGAAGAAATTCATGTCCAAATTGTCGACCGAAAAGAACAAGTTCTCAGAAATAAGGTTATACCTTTTGTTAAGGTAATTTGGAGGAACCACAATGCTGAAAAAGCTACGTGGGAACTCGAAGAAAATATAATGAAGAATTACCCTCATTTATTTACTTAATTATGTGTAAACGATTCTGGGGACAGAATCTTTATAAGGGGGAGAATGTAACGAGTCGAATTTATTGAGTCGTGATTCTGGGGACAGAATCCTTTTAAGGGGGAAAGATGTGACGAACGAGATTTTGTAAATTAATTTTAATATTTATTGAATTAAATAACTATATTTCGATGATTTAATTATTAGATTAAATAATTAATTGATACAATTATGGTAGATTAATTTAATTATATATGTTACATTTATTAAATTAATGTAGAGAATAATTATTATTCAAATATGTAATTATGTGAGCTTATTAAATTAAATGAAATATTTAATTAAGCATAATGTTATTTAATTAATTTAATTATTAATTAGAGAGTTAATAATTTGACATTAATTATTAATGAGAAATTTAATTATGTGACTATGTGAAATTATGAGAAATTATTATATTTTATTTAAAATAAATTAAATAAGATATTGATTGATTTTATGAAGGAGTGTGACATTAATTAAACTACATGATAAAGCTTTATTAAATTAAATGGTTGTTAAATCTATTTTACTAGCCAAACAAGGCCCTATGTAATGAACATAAAATTATGTTATAAGTATAATGAGATGTTAAAATAGATACTTAGCGTGTAAATAACATAATTACATGTGGATTGAATTATGGATTTACATAATTAGCTTGTTATTCATGATGTGTAAATTATGTAACAATGTGATAATTTGACTAAGTATAGTCATAATCAAAGTAGACAAAGAGAATGAGTTTATGATGATTAGTTAAGTTATAATTAACTGGTATTGTGAATGTGAATGGTATGTAGGATTAAATTCAAAGAACGTGTTTAGTTAAAGTGTAATCTACGCACGAGGCAAGTTTCTTAACCCTACTTGTCATTATTGTTCAAGTTTATTATTTACCCTGAGTAAATTATCATTACTATTATTCAAGTTAAAATGTTATATTAAAGATTTATTATCTTTTCAAAGCATGATTCAGTTATACAATAGTTATTCTATTGTATACTTCTTGAGATTATTATTCGAATTGAATATCATTATTGTTGAACCTTATTAGATTAATGAACTTTATTGATTCAACTAGTCCTTAGTTGATGAACGTTCTAAATTTCAGAACTCTTATTGAATTATCCAAACCAAACTTCCTTTGGTGCGGACTCGAATGTCAAACTAAGATGAACAACCATGTAAAGGGATTTACTTATGCGTTGGCGTTAAGATATTGTGCAAAGTATGGTACTAAGGGCTGATCCCCCTAAGTACGAATAGAAAGGTTCATAGTCTTATGACTGTTAAAGGTTTCAAGTATAACCCTTGATAACCTAGGACATAGTTCAAGGTTTTATGACCCTCAGAATTCATTTGATTCTTGTTATTCATTCTTGATTCAAAAGTTGAGCTTTTATTCAGATGTCTTTGATTTACTCGCATGTTATTATACTGTTATTTCATTATTATACTTGTGGGTAATAGTGCTCACTCTTGCTTAATAATAACATTGCAGTTAAGAACGAAAAGACTTGTTATTTATTTGATGATGTATTTTGTTTAAGAATTGATTTAATGATGTTGTTAAGACTTATTTGTTTATGATTCCGCACAGATGTTTAAGGTTAGTTTAACCTGAGATTGTATTATTATTATTCAGATGTTGTAACCCTTAAGGGGAAGATTTTTATTTTATCTATTGCATGACTTGCATTTATTATGGATAGATAAATAGATGATATTTATACAGTGAACACCAAATCCCGTGGAATTGAAGTACCCGGATTTGGGGGTGTCATATAGTGCATAGATGGACTTAGTATGATTATGACCAGGGATAATTCGGTGTAATCATGACTGTAATGTTACAAATGATGTGGTAAAAGTTCTCATTGGCTCGTAGTGCATTGATGGACAGTTGTTGGCATGATCATGGCCATTATTGAATACACGAATGTCCTTGGCCCGTAGTGCATGGATAATTTGTGTTCGTGATACTAAAAAATATCCTTGGCCGTAGAGCAGGGGTGATTCAATGATGTAAATTATTTATTAAGCCGAGTCCCAACGATAAAAGTGATGAAAAACCTTTTAAATCATAAAAGATAGTAGATTTTATTCTTTACTTAACTCTTTTAATGGATTGCTTATTCCGCTGCAGTTAAACTTGATGTTTATTATATTGTATCAGTTTAACACTGTTTAAGGCTAATGATAATTTATTCTGCATTATCTTGGTCATAATATTTCTTACTAGGCTAGTTGAGCTCACCCTTTCTTTCACTGTTCTCTTCAGGAAATAAGGATGTAGCTGGGACGAGTCGGGGAACGGAGTGATGGTCCTAGATGGTTTATTAGTAGTCCTCACTATTCTGTTAAATAGTGTGACAATAAATATAATGAGGACTCAATTGAGTGTGGATATTGTCTAGATGACAATATTTGTATTAAAACTCACAACATTTATTTTGTCATATTTTACACGACAGTTGTTTAATTAAGATTGTATTTGTATTCTGTACCATGTATTTGGCGACTCAGAATAGGTGATGTATACCTATTTTGGGGGTGTCACAGTTGGTATCAAAGCTTAGGGATATGATCCCTGGATAAGATGTGAGACTAGAACTAGGAGGGGAGAGACGGGGAATTCCTTCGCTAGTATGACCTTCCTAAGTTTATTTGATATTTAATTGGTCGATCAGAGTATAGTGTTAATGTGTTACATGTCAATTAACCCTTGTTTTGTGGCAGTATTTGAAAATGACATCCGAGAATGTTGAGAATATTAATGGAGCACAGGAGACCGTTGAGTCACCACAAATCAACACCCAAGATAATGTGCATCAGGAAGGCAATAATCCTCATACAAACAACAACACTGACCAAATGATGAATAATGGAATGTTCAGAGGCTTTATGCAATTCATGCAACAGCAGGCGAGAGCGGCTCCTGTCCAAAATGTAGGTGGAAATTCTCGGAGGGTCACCGCTAAACAGTTCAAGGAGCTGGGACCACCGGAGTTTATTTGAGAGCCAAAACCACTTAAGGCGAAAGCATGGATAAAGAAGATCACCAAGATATTTGAATGCTTGGGATGCTTCGAGGAGCAAAAGATTCCTTTTACCGCCTTTATGTTGCGAGGTGAGGCAGATTACTGGTGGGAATCGGTAAAGCGTACTCAACCTGCCGCATTGAAGATGTCTTGGGAGAAGTTACAAGAATTATTCAACGACAAGTACTTTCCTGAAAGTATTCGTCACATAAAAGAGGTAGAGTTCATCAAGTTGGAGCAGAATAATATGACCGTGTCGCAGTACGAAGCTAAGTTTGCCGAGTTGTCTCGGTTTGCGTCCCACTTAGTGGATAATGAAGAGAGAATGACGCGGATGTTTTTAAGAAGTTTAAAGCTGGAGATACGTCAACATCTTATTTCTCATAAATTGTGTTTGTATTCAAATGTTGTAAATAGGGCTCAGTTAGTAGAGCGCGATAACGAGTCAACGCAATCAAAAGAGAGCAGCCGACAAAATAATAATACTAGTGAGAGCAGTCATCGAAGCGGTGACAACAAGCGTGGAGGGAATCAATATGCCAGAAGTGGTAACTAATTCGGTGGTAATCAGGGCCAAAACAATAATAATGGACATTTCAAGAAGAGGAGATTCAACAATGATGGAAAGACGTCAGCACCAGCACCTGTTGTTAAGAATAGAGAACGACCACCTATCATATGCTTTAAATACAGATGGGAGGGACACATCAGTCCAAACTGTGCGATGTCGTCCAAAACATGTTATAATTGTGGAAGAGAAGGTCACTTAGCCTGATTTTGTCGTTCACCGAAGACAAGTTCAGATAGGATGGAGGCACCAAAGGCTATCCCAGAAAAGTCAAAGCCGATAGTGCAAGGGAGAGCGTTTGTTGTGACTTCCCAGAATGCAAGGAACCCGAATGAGGTCATCATGGGTAAGCTTATCATAAACTCTAGCAAAGTCTATACTTTATTTGATATCGGTTATACCCATTATTTTATTTCTCCTATTTGTGCTCAACGTTTAAATTTGACTCCAGAGAAATTAGACTTTGACATATCTGTTGAAACTCCGTTGGGAGAAACTTTCATTACATCCACCGTTTATAAGTCTTGTTTAGTTCAAATCGGCACCCGCACATTACCTGTCGATCTTATTTCTTTGAAAATACTTGCATTTGATGTGATTCTAGGGATTGATTGGTTAACTACTCATCATGCAAAAATTGATTATTTTCATAAAGTTGTTAGCTTTCATATTCCTAATCAACCTATTATACAAATTCAAGCAACCAAACCATTAAAATCAATCATTGTTATCACAAGCCATAAAGCTATTCGTTTATTGAAAAACGGATGTCAAGCTTTCTTAGCTCATGTCACGGATCTAAACAAAATTTCATCAGTTTTGAATGATATTTCTATTGTTAATGAATTTCCTAACGTATTCCCTGAAGAACTTCCTGGACTACCCCCAGAGCGTGAAATTGAATTTTGTATCAACCTTGAACCCGGTACAAAACCCATTTCTAAAGCCCCATATCGAATGGCTCCTATTGAACTTCAGGAGTTAAAGACCCAACTGCAGGAATTGTTAGACATTGGCTTTATTCGTCCTAGTACTTCTCCTTGGGGTGCTCCTGTTCTATTCGTGAAAAATAAAGATAGGAGTATGCGACTTTGTATTGATTATCGGGAGTTGAATCATGTCACCATCAAAAATAGGTACCTATTACCACGTATTGATGACATGTTTGACCAGTTGCAAGGCACCAAATTCTTTTCAAAGATTGATATTCGTTCCAGATATCACCAATTGAAGATTAGAACCAATGACATTCCAAAGACGGCTTTTAGAACTCGGTACGGGCATTATGAATTCCTAGTCATGTCCTTTGGATTGACTAATGCTCCTACTGCCATCATGGATATGATGAACCGAGTATTCAAGGAATATTTGGATCACTTTATGGTCGTCTTTATTGATGACATCCTCATATATTCCAAAACCCGTGAAGATCATGAGCAACACGTAAGGTTGATACTCTAAAAGCTTCGTGAATATAAGCTTTATGCCAAGTTGAAGAAATACGAGTTCTGGCTTGAGGAAGTAGCATTCCTTGGGCACGTGGTATCAAGTCATGGAATATCTGTTGACCCAGCAAAGATTGAAGCTATTCAAAGCTGGGAGCAACCTAAATCAGTGACCAAAGTACGTAGCTTTCTCGGTTTAGCTAGTTATTATCGGAGATTCGTGGAAGGATTTTCTTGAATCGCTACTCCACTAACTCCGCTGACTCGAAAAGATACAAAGTTCGGTTGGAGTGAGGAATGTGAGAAGAGTTTTTAAGAACTCAAGATGAGACTCATTTCAGCACCTGTCCTGACAATACCATATGGTTCGGAGTGATTTGTCATCTACAGTGATGCTTCGGGAAAAGGGTTAAGATGTGTTCTCATGCAACATGGGAAAGTCATAGCCTATGCCTCACGACAACTCAAAGAATATGAGAGGAATTATCGTAATCATGATCTAGAGTTGGCAGCTATTGTCTTCGCACTAAAAATTTGGAGGCATTACTTGTATGGAGAAAAAGTGGAGATCTTTACGGATCATAAAAGCCTCAAATATTTCTTCACTCAAAAGGAACTCAACATGCGACAAAAACGTTGGCTTGAACTGTTGAAAGATATGATCATACCATCCAATACCATCCTGGAAAAGCGAACGTGGTAGCTGACGCATTGAGTAGAAGATCATATGCGGGTACGAGTGCAATATTAACAACGCAAAGTCCCATTTTGTGTGACTTACAAAGGATGGAGATAGAGTTAAAGACTCCAGGGACCCATGTGATGATGGCGAATATACGAGTAGAATCGACTTTAATTGATAAAGTTAAAACTGCTCAAGCTACAGACCTGGAGCTGATGCGTATGAGGAAGAAAGTGCAAGCAGGTGCTATGCCGGAAGCAAGAATCGATGAAGAAGGAATACTTCGAGTCAACTCCAGACTTTGAGTTCCTAACGACCCTAATTTAAAGTATAAAATCATGCTGGAGGCGCAAAACACACCGTTTGCAATTCATCCTGGGAGTTCCAAAATGTATCATGATCTTCGTCATACATTTTGGTGGAGCAATATGAAGAGAGAGATAACGCTATTTATCTCAAGGTGTCTAACTTGTCAACGAGTTAAAGCGGATCATCAAGTACCAAAAGGTCCATTGCAACCACTTAAAATTCCAGAATGGAAGTGGGAGCACATTACCATGGATTTCATTACCGGTCTTCCTAAGGTTTCTCAAGGCATAGATGCGATTTGGGTTATTGTTGATAGATTGACCAAGTCTGCTCATTTTTTACCGATACGAGAAACTTATACACTTGAACGTCTTGCTCGTATGTACATAAACTAGATTGTAAGACTGTGTGGTATGCCAGTATCCATAGTTTCTGATCGAGACCCAAGATTCACCTTATGATTTTGGGTTAGTTTGCAGAAAGCTATGGGGACAGATTTACGATTTAGCTCAGCATATCATCTGCAGACAGACGTGCAGTTGGAGAGGACTATTCAAACTCTTGAAAATTTATTAAGACTCTGTGTCCTTGACTTTAAGGGAAGTTGGGATAAGTTCTTACCATTGGTGAAATTTTCCTACAACAACAGTTATCAAGCAAGTATTGGCATGGCTCCATTTGAGAAGTTGTATGGAAGAAAGTATCGTTCTCCAGTATGCTGGGATGAGGTGGGTGAAGCCAGGGCCGGTCCTGAGTTTTGAAGGGTCTAAAGTGGATAACAAGAAAATGGGCCTTTTACGAATTGTTATTAAGACAGGCATAAAAAAGGAAGAACTTTTCCTGAATAAAAGAGCATCAATACAAAAGAATATCAAATATAATAACTGATTATTTCAATATTTCCAAAGAATCATTTAGATATCACATTACCACTAAGTCAAAAAAATAATTACCAAATAGAGCCTCCTCTATTAAGAGTCTAACACGACTCCCAAACAATTAAAAAAAATCCAAAAAACTAAATCTGATGATGAACCCCCAAGTACATAATAATTAAATTATTTTGTACAAATTATATGCTTTAAATAAGTAGAATATTACAATAATCAGTATATGTAAAATATTACAGATTGATTATTTGCTTTAATATTTAAGTATTCTATTTAAGTAATAAAAGAAAGAGAATATTTAAGGGACCCTAAAAAATTTGGGCCTAAAGCCCAGGCACCTTGGGCTTTAGTCCAGGACCGGTACTGGATGAAGCAACGTTGTTAGGACCGAAGTTGGTACGAATGACTATGGAAAAGATTCAAACGATCCGACAACGTATAAAAACCTCACAAGATCGACAAAAGAGTTATGTTGATATTCATCGAAAGGACGTGGAATTTGATATAGGAGATCATGTGTTGTTACGTGTTGCTCCATAGAAAGGAGTTACGAGATTTGGAAAGAGCGAAAAGCTCAATCCTTGATTCATTGGCCCATTTTTAATCCTCGATCGAGTAGAAACTGTGGCCTATAGACTCGTTTTATCGCCAAGTATGTCTCGTGTTCATAACGTTTTTCATATATCCATGTTACGTAAATATGTGGAAGACCCGAACCATATTATTGAGTTAGAACCGGACGAAATAGAATAAAATTTGACGTATGAAGAGGTTCCTGTTCAAATCTTAGATAAGAAGGAACATATTCTACGCTCCAAGGTTATACCTCAAGTTAAAGTTTTGAGGAGAAACCACGATGTTGAGGAAATGACTTGGGAGTTAGAATCTGAAATGAAATCAAGGTATCCTTACCTCTTCGACATACCAGGTACGTACCCTAATTTCGAGGGCAAAATTTCATAAGAATGGGAGGTTGTAAGACCCCAACTTTTATAAATAAAGATGAATTTTCTATAAATATCATTTTTGAATATTATGGAGTAAATTTGATATAATGTTATAGTTGTGGGTAATATTTATAAATTTTGCAAAGTACGCAAGTTGTTATATAATATTCGATTGGTCGGGGAATATTCGTTTTAACAGGAAATATCCGTACGACGGCACAATCATTGGTGGACCCCACAAAGGAATTATTGTCGGATTGAGAAAACGATAAAAATATCTTTTTATGAAAATAACGGCAGAAGTTTTACCGTTAACTGTTGCACTACTCGGTAGTAAAAGTACAGTAATACGCATGGTTGCATAGTAGCACACGGTATTAATTATTGATGCTTACGTGAGAAGTCACTCAGTTTTTTTCAATTATTGCTACAATAATTGCTGTATAATATCTCACGATATTCGATTCAATTATTGTCGATATTATATATATTATTAAATCAATAATTGAGACGACGAAGTTATTAATATTATTATTTGCAATATTAACGATTTCTAGAAGTTCTGCCAAGGAGAGGTTTGGTCACCTAATTGCGCGATAATAGGGAGAAATTCTTATTGGAAAGCCCCTCTTTCCTGGGAACGACCTGGTCGATTAATATTATGAATTATAATAAAGGTGATAAATATTGTTAAAATTATTAAGGTGATTTTTATGAAGTATTTGTGTAAATTTTGATTATTATATTGACCCCCATTTATCTATTTTTCAAAATAATCAGTAAAAAATTATTTTATATAATAAAAGGTGTGGCCACTAGTGAGGTTGATGTCTTGTGTGGGGGAGGGGGGATTTTGCATTGTTGGGAGGAAAATTGTGTTATGGGTGGATGAATTACATAGTTGATGAGTGGATGATTATTATATATATGTTTAACATATGGGTGGGAAATGGTGGGGGAAATGATGTGGCTTTACAAAAGGTAATTAGTATTATATGTATATATATGTTTATAACATGTGTGAGTTATATATATATATATATATATATATATATATATATATATATATATATATATATATATATATATATATATATATATATTATAATGTTGCTTTATTCTTATTGGTTGGTAGATTGACAAATTGTGTATGTGTGAGTTACAAAATAATTTCATCTGATTGCATAACTGTTGCATTACACAGTGCCTTTCCATTCTCTTATAAATAGAAGCTCATTCCTTTATTATTTCTTACGAATTCACTGAAACTCTAGAGAGAGAAAGAAGAAAAGTATTTTGTTACTTCCCTAATCTTATATCCAGTTTCTTTTACGGTAAGTGTGATGCCCCCAAAATTAGGTATACATCACCCATCTTGAGTCGCCAAATACATGGTACAAAATTCAAATACAACTTAATTATCGTGTAAAATACGACAAAATATTAACTGTTAGTTTGAATACAAATATTGTCTACTAGAGAGTATACAAACACAAAAAGAGTCGTCATTACAATTATTATCACACTGTTTCACAGAATAGTGAGGACTACTAATGCACCATCTAGGACCATCACTCCGATCCCCGACTCGTCCCAACTATATTCTCATTTCCTGAAGAGAAAAGTGAAAGAAAGGGTGAGCTCAACTAGCCCAGTAAGAAATATTCTGACTAAGATAATGCATAATAAATTATCATTAGCCTTAAACAGTGTTAACTGATACAATATAACAAATATAAAGTTTAACTGCAGTGGAACAAGCAATCCATTAAAAGAGTCAAGTAGAGAATAAAATCTACTATCTTTTATGATTTAAAAGGTTTTTCATCACTTTTATCGCTGGGACTTAGCTTAATAAATAATCCACATCATTGAATCACCCCTGCACTACGGCCAAGGATATTCTTTAGTATCACGACCACAATTATCCATGCACTACGGGCCAAGAATATTTATGTATTCATTAATGGTCATGATCATGCCAAAAATTGTCCATCAATGCATTACGGGCTAATGAGGACTTTTACCACATCATTTGTAACATTACGGTCATGATTACACCGAATAATAACTGGTCATAATCATACCAAGTCCATCTATACATTACAAGCCACAGATGACTTTCAAAAAAAATATAAACATGAGGATGATGACAAAGATATAAGAATTCAATAAAACAAATTCAAGAATTAATTTATACAGGAACTAATAATGTACAAATTTTCAACATGATACTGCTTTGTAGAGTAAGATTCAAGAATTCTCAGAAGAATATTTCCATGAAAAGATACTGGATGAAGCGAAAATATCAAAGATATTCCACTAATTTCATGGAGTATAGAAGTCAAAACTTTAACCAACTGAGTATAATAAAGAATGGGATAACAAAATAAATCACCATGTATGCGGTACTTTGCATAGACATGTTATTCCAATAGAATACTAAATAACGAAACCAGGCCAGGCAAAATTCGCACCGACAGGATGTTCCAACAGAATAATAAAGAATGGAATAACAACAAAAATCACCATACATGTGGTACTTCACATAGACAGGTTATTCCAACAAAATACTAATAAGGATAGAATCAGGTCCGTCATAAAATGCACAGACAGGATATTTCAATAGAATAATAATAAAGACGGAACCAGGTCCGGCGTAAAACGCACAGACAGAATATTCCAACAGAATAATAAAGACGGAATCATAGAAGAATGTCACCAAGTATAGGGTAGCCCGCGTATACAGGTTATTCCAACAGAATAATAAAGAATGGAATAACATAAGTTCTCTTCATGAATACAAAAGAATAACACCCCTTACGAGTACAACAAATAATATTCCTTACCTTAAGAAGAAGAGTACTGGATATATAAGTAGTGAAGTAGCAGAATATTTCTTCTTTCTCTCTATAGTTTATCTCTCTAGAGTTTCAGTGAATTCATAAGAAAATAATGAAGGAATGAGCTTCTATTTATATAAAAATGAACTGCATAGTAACTAACTCATGAACGGCCCAGATTGATTTACTTTAATCTGACGGTCCATATTTAAAGCAAAATCTTTTAAATAAAATATAATATATTCTATTTATAATCTAATAAAATGAATAATTTTATAAAGATTTTACTATGCAAACACTATACAGGCACTATGCAAACACTATGCATAATAAAATATAATATATTCTAATTATTGAATAACTTTATAAAAGTATTATGTTTTATATAAAAAGATTTTCTGTATTATTACATTAATAATACCAACAAAACTGAGTGACTTATCACGTAAGCATCAATAATTAATACCATGTGCTACTATGAAACCAGGCGTATTACTGTACTTTTAACACCGAGTGTTTCAACAGTTAATGGTAAAATTTCTGCCATTATTTTCATAAAGTATTTTTGTCATTTTCTCAATTCGACAATAATTCTGTTATGGGGTCCACCAATGATTGTGTCGTTGTACGAATATTCCCTGTTAAAATGAATATTCCCCGACCAATCGAATATTATATAATAACTTGCGTACTTTGCAAAATTTATAAATATTACCCACAACTATAATATTATATCAATTTCACTCCATAATATTTAAAAATAATATTTATAGAAAATTCATCTTTATTCAAAAAGTTGTGGTTTTACAATCTCCCCCTCTTATGAAATTTCGCCCTCGAAATTAGGGTACGTACCTGGTATATTGAAGAGGTAAGGATACCTTGATTTCATTTCAGATTCTAACTCCCAAGTCATTTCCTCAACATCGTGGTTTCTCCACAAAACTTTGACTTGAGGTATAACCTTGGAGCGTAGAATATGTTCTTTCTTATCCAATATTTGAATAGGAACCTCTTCATACGTCAAATATTCCGCTATTTTATCTGGTTCTAACTCAATAATGTGGTTCGGGTCTTCCACATATTTACGTAACATGGATATGTGAAAAACGTTATAAATATGAGACATACTTGGCGGTAAAGCGAGTCTATAGGCCACAGTTCCTACTCGATCAAGGATTAAAAATGGGCCGATGAATCGAGGATTGAGCTTTCCTCTCTTTTCAAATCTCGTAACTCCTTTCCATGGAACAACACGTAACAACACATGATCTCCTATATCGAATTCCACGTCCTTTCGATGAAGATCAGCATAACTCTTTTGTCGATCTTGTGAGGTTTTTATACATTGTCGTATCGTTTAAATCTTTTTTGTAGTCATACGTACCAACTCCGGTCCCAACAACGTTGGTTCACCAACCTCATCCCAGCATACTGGAGAACGACACTTTCTTCCATACAACGCTTCGAATGGAGCCATGCCAATACTTGCTTGATAACTGTTGTTGTAGGAAAACTCCACCAATGGTAAGAACTTGTCCCAACTTCCCTTGAAGTCAAGGACACAGAGTCTTAATAGATATTCAAGAGTTTGAATCGTCCTCTCTGACTGGTCGTCCATCTGAGGATGATATGCCGAGCTAAATCGTAAATCCGTGCCCATAGATTTTTACAAACTAACCCAAAATCTTGAAGTGAATCTTGGGTCTCGATCAGAAACTATGGATATTGGCATACCATACAATCTTACAACCTCGTTTATGTACATACGAGCAAGACGTTCAATAATGACCCAAATCGCATCTATGCCTTGAGAAACTTTGGGAAGACCGGTAACGAAATCCATGGTAATGTGCTCCCACTTCCATTCTGGAATTTCAAGTGGTTGCAATGGACCTTTTTGTACTTGATGCTCTGCCTTGACTCGTTGACACGTTAAACACCTTGAGATAAACAGCGCTATCTCTCTCTTCATATTGCTCCACCAAAATGTATGACGAATATCATGATACATTTTGGTACTCCAAGGATGGATTACAAACGGTGTGTTATTCGCCACCATCATGATTTTATACTTTAAATCTAGGGGTGTAAGTCGAGCCAAGTAGTTCGGTACTCGACTCGAGATCGACTCAAAAATATGATCCAAAACTCGAATTCGAAGTTGATCCGAGTCGAATCTGATCCATGCTCATTTTCTGTTTAATGATACACGAGTCGAATTCGAGCATACCAGTGTTCGCTCAAATTAGGGTTCGAGTATTTCATTTTTTTTAAACCATACTCGATACCTGCTCGATGGATCATATTCGAATATTGGTCTAATCCATGCTAGTAAGCTAAATATGTGATATTTGTATCAAACTTTGTAATTTATAAAGTGTAGTATGAATTGTGTAAAGTTGTACATGAATAAATCAATGAATTGAATGTCAATTTTTATTACATTCTTTATAATTTCATTACATAAATAAAAGTGAAATTTTTTTATATATAAATATTAGGTAAGTAACCAATTTAGTATGTTGTGACGCCCCCAAAATTAGGTATACATCACCCATCTTGAGTCGCCAGATACATGGTACAGAATTCAAATACAGCTTACTAATACAACTGTCGTGTACAATACGACAAAACATAACTGTGAGTTTGAATACAATTATTGTCTACTAGAGATCATACAAACTCAAAAGGTGTCCTCAATATAATTATTGTCACACTATTTAACAGAATAGTGAGGACTACTAATACTATTCTCTGGTCCATCACTCCATTCCCCGACTCGTCCCAGCTATATTCTCATTTCCTGAAGAGAACAATGAAAGAAAGGGTGAGCTCAACTAGCCCAGTAAGAAATATTATGACTAAGATAATGCAGAATAAATTATCATTAGCCTTCAACAGTGTTAAACTGATAAAATACAATAAACATCAAGTTTAACTACAGCGGAACCAGCAATCCATTAAAAGAGTCAAGTAGAAAATAAAATTTACTATCTTTTATGATTTAAAAGGTTTTTCATCATCGTTATAGCTGAGACTCAGCTTAATAAATATTCCACATCATCGAATCACCCTCGCACTACGGCCAAGGATATTCTTTAGTATCACGACCACAATTATTCATGCACTACGGCCAAGAATATTTGTGTATTCATTAATGGTCATGATCATGCCAACAACTGTCCATCAATGCACTACGGGCCAATGAGGATTTTTAATTTTTACATCATTTGTAATATTACGGTCATGATTACACCGAATAATCCCTGGTCATAATCATACCAAGTCCATCTATGCACTACAGGCCACATATGACTTTCAACAAAATATAAACATGAGGATGATGACAATGATATAAAAATTCAATAAAACAAGTTCAAGAATTATTTTATCCAGGAATTATTAACGTCCAAATTTGTCAACACGATAATGTTTTTTGGTGTAAAATTCAAGAATGATCAGAAGAAGATTTCCATGAAAGGATACTGGATGAAGCGCAAATATCAAGGATATTCCACTAATTTCATGGAGTATAGAAGTCAAAGTTTTAACCAAATGAGTATAATAAAGAATGAGATAACAAAAGAAATCACCATGCATGCGATAGACCGCATAAGCAGGTTATTCCAACAGAATAATAAATAACGGAACCAGGTCCGGCGTAAAACGCACAGACAGGATATTCCAACAGAATAATAAAGAATGGAACTAGGTCCGGTGTAAAACACACAGACAGGATATTCTGACAGAAATGTAAAGACAGAATAGTAAATGGATGTCACCAAGTATAGGGTATTCCGCGTATACCTGTTATTCCAACAGAATAATAATGAATGGAATAACATAAGGATTTCACCAAGTATAGGGTGTACCGCGTATACAGGTCATGTATAGGGTATGCCACTTTTACAGGTTATTCCAACAGAATAACAAAGAATGGAATAACATAAGTTCTCTTCAAGAAGAAAGAATAACACCCTAACTCAATAATGTGGTTCGGGTCTTTCACATATTTTCGTAACATGGATATGTGAAAAACGTTATGAACACGAGACATACTTGGCGGTAAAGCGAGTCTATAGGCCACAGTTCCTACTCGATCGAGGATTAAAAATGGACCGATGAATCAAGGATTGAGTTTTCCTCTCTTTCCAAATCTTGTAACTCCTTTCCATGGAGTAACACGTAACAACACATGATCTCCTATATTGAATTCCACGTCCTTTCGATGAAGATCAACATAACTCTTTTGTCGACTTTGCGAGGTTTTTATACGTTGTTGGATCATTTGAATCTTTTCCGTAGTCATACGTACCAACTCCGGTCCCAACAACGTTGCTTCACCCACCTCATCCCAGCATACTGGAGAGCGACACTTTCTTCCATACAACGCTTCGAATGGAGCCATGCCAATACTTGCTTGATAACTGTTGTTATAGAAAAACTCCACCAATGGTAAGAACTTATCCCAACTTCCCTAGAAATCAAGGACACAGAGTCTTAATAGATCTTCAAGAGTTTGAATAGTCCTCTCCGACTGTCCGTCCGTCTGAGGATGATATGCCGAGCTAAATCGTAAGTCTGTGCCCATAGCTTTTTGCAAACTAACCCAAAATCGTGAAGTAAATCTTGGGTCTCGATCAGAAACTATGGATACCGGCATACCATGCAGTCTTACAATCTCGTTTATGTACATACGAGCAAGACGTTCAAGTGTATAAGTTTCTCGTATCGGTAAGAAATGAGCAGACTTGGTCAATCTATCAACAATAACCCAAATCGCATCTATGCCTTGAGAAACCTTAGGAAGACCGGTAACGAAATCCATAGTAATGTGCTCCCACTTCTATTCTGGAATTTCAAGTGGTTGCAATGGACCTTTTGGTACTTGATGCTCCGCTTTAACTCGTTGACAAGTTAGACACCTTGAGATAAACAACGCTATCTCTCTCTTCATATTACTCCACCAAAATATATGACGAATATCATGATACATTTTGGTACTCCCAGGATGGATTGCAAACGGTGTATTGTGTGCCTCCATCATGATTTTATACTTTAAATCAGGTCGTTAGGAACACAAAGTCTGGAGTTGACTCGAAGTATTCCCTCTTCATCGATTCTTGCTTCCGGCATAGCACCTTCTTGCACTTTCTTCCTCATACGCATCAGCTCCAGGTCTGTAGCTTGAGCAGCTTTAACTTTATCGATTAAAGTCGGTTCTACTCGTATATTCGCCATCGTCACATGCGTCCCTGGAGTCTTTAACTCTATCCCCATCCTTTGCAAGTCACACAAAATGGGGGCCCTTGCGTTGACAATATCGCACTCGTACTTGCATGTGATCTTCTACTCAATGCGTCAGCTACCACGTTTGCTTTTCCAGGATGGTATTGGATGGTATGATCATAATCTTTCAATAGTTCAAGCCAACGTCGTTGTCGCTTGTTGAGTTCCTTTTGAGTGAAGAAATATTTGAGGCTTTTATGATCCGTAAAGATCTCCACTTTCTCCCCATACAAGTAATGCCTCCAAATTTTAAGTGCAAAGACAACAGCTGCCAACTCTAGATCTTGAGTAGGATAATTCTTCTCATATTCTTTGAGTTGTCGCGAGGCATAGGCTATGACTTTTCCATGTTGCATGAGAACACATCCCAGCCCTTTGCCCGAAGCATCACTGTAGATGACAAATCCCTCCGAGCCAGACGGTATTGTTAGAACAGGTGCTGAAATGAGTCTCCTCTTGAGTTCTTGAAAACTCTTCTCACATTCTTCGCTCCAACCGAACTTTGTATCTTTCCGAGTCAGCTGAGTCAATGGAGTAGCGATTCGAGAAAATCCTTCCACGAATCTTTGATAATAACCAGCAAAACCAAGAAAGCTACGTACTTCGGTCACTGATTTAGGTTGCTCCCAGCTTTGAATATCTTCAATCTTTGCTGGGTCAACAGATATTCCCTGACTTGATACCACGTGCCCAAGGAATGCTACTTCCTCAAGCCAGAACTCGTATTTCTTCAACTTGGCATAAAGCTTATATTCACGAAGCTTTTGGAGTGTCAGCCTCAAGTGTTGCTCATGATCTTCACGGCTTTTGGAATAAATAATGATGTCATCAATAAAGACGACCACAAAATGATCCAAATATTACTTGAATACTCGGTTCATCATATCCATGAAGGCAGCAGGAGCATTAGTCAATCCAAAGGACATGACTAAGAATTCATAATGCCCGTACCGAGTTCTGAAAGCCGTCTTTGGAATGTCATCGGTTCTAATCTTCAATTGGTGATACCCGGAACGAAGATCGATCTTTGAAAAGAATTTGGCTCCTTGCAACTGGTCAAATAGATCATCAATTCGTGGCAATGGATACCTATTTTTGATGGTGACATGATTCAACTCCCGATAATCAATACAAAGTCGCATACTCCCATCTTTCTTCTTCACGAATAGAACAGGAGCACCCCAAGGAGAAGTACTAGGACGAATAAAGCCAATGTCTAACAATTCCTGCAGTTGGGTTTTTAACTCCTGAAGTTCAATAGGAGCCATTCGATATGGGGCTTTAGAAATGGGTTTTGTACCGGGTTCAAGGTCGATACAAAATTCAATCTCACGCTCTGGGGGTAAACCAGGAAGTTCTTCGGGGAATACGTCAGGAAATTCATTAACAATAGAAATATCGTTCAAAACTGACGTATTTTTGTTTAAATCTGTGACATGAGCTAAGAAAGCTTGACATCCGTTTTTCAATAAACGAATAGCTTTATGGCTTGAGATGACCGTGATTGATTTTAATGGTTTGGTCGCTTGAATTCGCATAATAGGTTGATTAGGAATATGAAAGCTAACAACCTTATGGAAATAATCAATTTTTGCATGATGAGTAGTTAACCAATCAATCCCTAGAATCACGTCAAATGCAAGTATTTTCAATGAAATAAGATCTACAGGTAATGTGAGGGTACCGATTTGAACCAAACAAGACTTATAAACAGTGGATGTAATGAAGGTTTCTCCCAATGGAGTTTCCACAGATAAGTCAAAGTCCAATTTCTCCGGAGTCAAATTTAATCGATGAGCGCAAGTATGAGAAATAAAAGAATGGGTAGAACCGGTATCAAATAAAGTATAGACTTCGTTAGCGTTTATGATAAGCTTACACGTGATGACCTCATTCGGGTTCCTTGCTTTCTGGGAGGTCACAACAAACGCTCTCCCTTGCACTACCGGCTTTGACCTTTCTGGGACGGCCTTTGGTGCCTCCACCCTAGCTGAATTTGTCTTTGGTAAACGACAAAATCGGGCCAAGTGACCTTCTCTTCCACAATTATAACATGCTTTGGACGGCATCGCGCAATTTGGACTGATGTGTCCCTCCCCTCCGCATTTGAAGCATATGATAGGTGGTCTTTCTCCTTCCTTAACAACGGGTGCTGGTGCTGACGTCTTTCCATCATTGTTGAATCTCCTCTTTTTGAAATGTCCATTCTTATTGTTTTGGCCCTGATTACCACCGAAGTGGTAACCACTTCTGGCCTGCTGATTTCCTCCACGCTTGTTGTCACCGCTTCGATGACCACTCTCGCTGGTATTATAATTT
Organism: Panax japonicus; assembly: GCA_020205505.1. Lineage (NCBI taxonomy): Eukaryota > Viridiplantae > Streptophyta > Magnoliopsida > Apiales > Araliaceae > Panax > Panax japonicus. The sequence continues at coordinate 54,644,541 of CM035105.1, read as the reverse complement.
TGCCGGCTGCTCTCTTTTAGTTGAGTTGACTCGTTATCGCGCTCCACTAACTGAGCCCTATTTACAACATCTGAATATAAACACAATTTATGAGAAATAAGATGTTGACGTATCTTCGGCTTCAAACCTCTTAAAAACATTCGCGCCATTCTCTATTCATTATCCACCAAATGGGACGCAAACCGTGATAACTCTGCAAATTTTGCCTCGTATTGCGACACGGTCATATTATTTTGTTCCAACTTAATAAACTCCACCTCCTTCATGTGGCGAATACTTTCGGGAAAGTATTTATCATTGAAAAGCTCCTGGAACTTCTCCCAAGATATCTTCAGTACAGCAGGTTGAGTACGTTTTACTGATTCCCACCAGTAATCTGCCTCTCCGTGCAACATAAAGGCGGCAAAGGGAACCTTTTGCTCCTCGGAGCATCCCAAGACATCAAATATCTTGGTCATCTGCTTTATCCACGTTTCCGCCATAAGTGGTTTTGGCTCTCCCTTAAACTCCGGTGGTCCCAGCTCCTTGAACTGTTTAGCGGTGACCGCCCGAGAGTTTCCCGCGTTTCCATCTACGTTTTGGACAGGAGTTGCTCTCGCCAGCTGCTGCATGAATTGCATAAAACCTCTGAACATTTGATCATAAGTCATTTGGTCAGTGTTGTTGTTTGCATGAGGATTTTCGCCTTCCTGATGCACATTATCCTGATTATTGATATGTGGTGAATCAACGATCGCCTGTGCTCCATTGTCATTCTCAATATTCTCAGATGTCATTTCCAGATACTGCCACAAAACAAAAGGTTAATTGACATGTAACATATTATCCCTATATTCTGACCGACCAATAAAATAGCACATAAACTTAGGTAGGTCATACTAGCGAAGGAATTCCCCGTCTCTCCCCTCCTAGTACTATTCTCACATCTTAGCCAGGGATCATATCCCTAAGCTCTGATACAAACTGTGACGCCCCCAAAATTAGGTATACATCACCCATCTTGAGTCGCCAGATACATGGTACAGAATTCAAATACAGCTTACTAATACAACTGTCGTGTACAATACGACAAAACATAACTGTGAGTTTGAATACAATTATTGTCTACTAGAGATCATACAAACTCAAAAGGTGTCCTCAATATAATTATTGTCACACTATTTAACAGAATAGTGAGGACTACTAATACTATTCTCTGGTCCATCACTCCATTCCCCGACTCGTCCCAGCTATATTCTCATTTCCTGAAGAGAACAATGAAAGAAAGGGTGAGCTCAACTAGCCCAGTAAGAAATATTATGACTAAGATAATGCAGAATAAATTATCATTAGCCTTCAACAGTGTTAAACTGATAAAATACAATAAACATCAAGTTTAACTACAGCGGAACCAGCAATCCATTAAAAGAGTCAAGTAGAAAATAAAATCTACTATCTTTTATGATTTAAAAGGTTTTTCATCATCGTTATAGCTGAGACTCAGCTTAATAAATATTCCACATCATCGAATCACCCTCGCACTACGGCCAAGGATATTCTTTAGTATCACGACCACAATTATTCATGCACTACGGCCAAGAATATTTGTGTATTCATTAATGGTCATGATCATGCCAACAACTGTCCATCAATGCACTACGGGCCAATGAGGATTTTTAATTTTTACATCATTTGTAATATTACGGTCATGATTACACCGAATAATCCCTGGTCATAATCATACCAAGTCCATCTATGCACTACAGGCCACATATGACTTTCAACAAAATATAAACATGAGGATGATGACAATGATATAAAAATTCAATAAAACAAGTTCAAGAATTATTTTATCCAGGAATTATTAACGTCCAAATTTGTCAACACGATAATGTTTTTTGGTGTAAAATTCAAGAATGATCAGAAGAAGATTTCCATGAAAGGATACTGGATGAAGCGCAAATATCAAGGATATTCCACTAATTTCATGGAGTATAGAAGTCAAAGTTTTAACCAAATGAGTATAATAAAGAATGAGATAACAAAAGAAATCACCATGCATGCGATAGACCGCATAAGCAGGTTATTCCAACAGAATAATAAATAACGGAACCAGGTCCGGCGTAAAACGCACAGACAGGATATTCCAACAGAATAATAAAGAATGGAACTAGGTCCGGTGTAAAACACACAGACAGGATATTCTGACAGAAATGTAAAGACAGAATAGTAAATGGATGTCACCAAGTATAGGGTATTCCGCGTATACCTGTTATTCCAACAGAATAATAATGAATGGAATAACATAAGGATTTCACCAAGTATAGGGTGTACCGCGTATACAGGTCATGTATAGGGTATGCCACTTTTACAGGTTATTCCAACAGAATAACAAAGAATGGAATAACATAAGTTCTCTTCAAGAAGAAAGAATAACACCCCTTACTTTATTTAGGAGATTGAATACTGCAGCAGTGTAATAACCAAATACTCTTCTTCTTTCTCTCTTATTTTCTCTATACTTTCTCTCTCTATAGCTTTAGCGAATTCGTGAAAAATAATGAAACCCTAGGCCTCTATTTATAGAAGATTTATTACTATTTACGAAGGTAATTACTATTTACGAAGGTAATTACTATTTACGAAGGTAATTACTATTTACAAAGGTAATTACTATTTACGAAGGTAATTACTATTTACAAAGGTAATTACTATTTACGAAGGTAATTACTATTTATGAAAAAGACTCTTAGATAATGACATATGGCCCCCCATAAATAATTAAACTTACCACAAACGTCTAATAATAAACTCTTTATATACATCAAGGATTGAATAAAAATTACCAAAAATCATTTTATTTTTAATCAACACATATTTAATCACAATTATTAATCATTTATAACTTGTCGTCTCAATTATTGTTTAAATAATATAACATATTATACAGATGATACTGTGACAATAATTGAATCAATAATATAAGAGATATGATGCAGCAATTACTGTAGCAATAATTGAGTATAGCTGAGTGACTTCTTACGTAAGCATCAATAATCAATACCGTGTGCAACTATGCAACAACGCGTATCACTGTACTTTTACTACCGAGTAGTTCAACAGTTTTAACGGTAACACCTCCGCCGTTTATTTTATAGAAAGCTAATTTTGTCGTTTTCTAACTACGACAATACTTCCGTTGTGGGGTCCACCAATGATTGTGCCGTCGTACGAATATTCCCCGACAAAAAGAATATTCCCCGACCAAACGAATATTTTATAACAACTTGCGTACTTTGCAAAATTTATAAATATTACCCACAACTATAACATTATATCAAATTTATTCCATAATATTCAAAAATAATAATTATGAAAATTCATCTTTATTTATAAAAACTGGGGTCTTACATATGTAGTGGTTCAGTTTTAAGTGAAATGGTTCATATTCGAAACTCGATTTCAAGGCTCATGAGTAACTCGTTTTGTAAACGAGTCGAGTACTTACGAGCCGAGTAGGTCCGAGTAATGATCCAAGTCGAATCTGGCGCAAAAATATAAATCCTTTATCGAATCCGAGTCGAATTCGAGCTCAATTTTTTCGAGTCGAGCCGAATCTGAGCATGAAGGTGTTCACTGAGATTCGACTCGTTTACACCCCTATTTAAATTAGGGACGTTAGGAACACAAAGTCTGGAGTTGACTCGAAGTAGTCCTTCTTCATCGATTCTTTCTTCCGGCATAGCACCTTCTTGCACTTTCTTCCTCATACGCATCAGCTCCAGGTCTGTAGCTTGAGCAACTTTAACTTTATCAATTAAAGTCGGTTCTACTCGTATATTTGCCATCATCACATGGGTCCCTGGAGTCTTTAACTCTATCTCCATCCTTTGCAAGTCACACAAAATGGGTCTTTGCGTTGACAATATCGCATTTGCACTTGCATATGATCTTCTACTCAATGCATCAGCTACCACGTTCGTTTTTCCAGGATGGTATTGGATGGTATGATCATAATCTTTCAATAGTTCAAGCCAACGTCGTTATCGCATGTTGAGTTCCTTTTGAGTGAAGAAATATTTGAGGCTTTTATGATCCGTAAAGATCTCCACTTTCACCCCATACAAGTAATGCCTCCAAATCTTTAGTGCAAAGACAACAGCTGCCAACTCTAGATCATGAGTAGGATAATTCCTCTCATATTTTTTGAGTTGTCGTGAGGCATAGGCTATGACTTTCCCATGTTGAATGAGAATACATCCTAACCCTTTGCCCGAAGCATCACTGTAGATGACAAATCCCTCCAAACCAGATGGTATTGTCAGAACAGGTGCTGAAATGAGTCTCCTCTTGAGTTCTTGAAAACTCTTCTCACATTCCTCGCTCCAACCGAACTTTGTATCTTTGAGAGTCGGTTGAGTTATTGGAGTAGCGATTCGAGAAAACCCTTCTACAAATCTCTGATAATAACCAGCTAAGCCGAGAAAGCTACGTACTTTGGTCACTGATTTAGGTTGCTCCCAGCTTTGAATAGCTTCAATCTTTCCTGGGTCAACAGATATTCCATGACTTGATACCACGTGCCCAAGGAATGCTACTTCCTCAAGGCAGAACTCGCATTTCTTCAACTTGGCATAAAGCTTATATTCATGAAGTTTTTGGAGTGTCAGCCTCAAGTGTTGCTCATGATCTTCACGGGTTTTGGAATATATGAGGATGTCATCAATAAAGACGACCACAAAGTGATCCAAATATTCCTTGAATACTCGGTTCATCATATCCATTAAGGAAGCAGGAGCATTAGTCAATCCAAAGGACATGACTAGGAATTCATAATGCCCGTACTGAGTTCTGAAAGCCGTCTTTGGAATGTCATTGGTTCTAATCTTCAATTGGTGATATCCGGAATGAAGATCAATCTTTGAAAAGAATTTGGCTCTTTGCAACTGGTCAAATAGGTTATCAATATGTGGCAATGGGTACCTATTTTTGATGGTGACATGATTCAACTCCCGATAATCAATACAAAGTCGCATACTCCCATCTTTCTTTTTCACGAATAGAACAGGAGCACTCCAAGGAGAAGTACTAGGACGAATGAAACCGATGTCTAACAATTCTTGTAGTTGGGTCTTTAACTCCTGAAGTTCAATAGTAGCCATTCGATATGGGACTTTGGAAATAGGTTTTGTACCTGGTTCAAGGTCGATACAAAATTCAATTTCACGCTCTGGGGGTAGGCCAGAAAGTTCTTCAGGGAATACATCAGGAAATTCATTAACAATAGAAATATCATTCAAAACTGATGTATTTTTGTTTAGATCCGTGACATGAGCTATGAAAGCTTGACATCCGTTTTTCAATAAACGAATAGCTTTATGGCTTGAGATGACAGTTATTGATTTTAATAGTTTGGTGGCTTGAATTCGTATAACAGATTGGTTAGGAATATGAAATCTAACAATCTTATAAAAATAATCAATTTTTGCATGATGAGTAGTTAACCAATCAATCCCTAGAATTATGTCAAATGCAAGTATTTTTAATGAAATAAGATCAACAGGTAATGTGAGGGTACCGATTTGAACCAAACAAGACTTATAAACAGTGGATGTAATGAAGGTTTCTCCCAACAGAGTTTCTACAGATAAGTTAAAGTCTAATTTCTTCGAAGTCAAATTTAATCTTTGAGCGCAAGTAGGAGAAATAAAAGAATGGATAGAACCGGTATCAAATAAGGTATAGACTTTGCTAGAGTTTATGATAAGCTTACTCGTGATGACCTCATTTGGGTTCCTTGCTTTCTGGGAGGTCACAACAAACACTCTCCCTTGCACTGCCGGCTTTGACTTTTCTGGGATGGCCTTTGGTGCCTCCATCCCAGCTGAACTTGTCTTCGATGAACGATAAAATCGGGCTAAATGACCTTCTCTTCCACAATTATAACATGCTTTGGATGGCATCGCATAGTTTGGACTGATGTGTCCCTCCCCTCCGCATTTGAAGCATATGATAGGTGGTCGTTCTCCTTCCTTAACAACGGGTGCTGGTGCTGACGTCCTTCCATCGTTGTTGAATCTCCTTTTCTTGAAATGTCCATTTTTAGTGTCTTGGCCATGATTACCACTGAAGTGGTTACCATTTCTGGCATGTTGATTCCCTCTATGTTCGTTGTCATCGTTTCGATGACTGATACCACTGGTATTTTCAAGCTTCCGGCTGCTTTCTCTTGGTTGCGTTGACTCGTTACCGAGCTCCAATAACTAAGCCCTATTTACAACATCTGAGTACAAACACAGTTTATGAGAAATAAGATATTGACGTATCTCCGGTTTCAAACCTCTTAAAAATATTCACGTCATTCGCTCCTCGTTATCGACTAAATGGGATGCAAACTGGGATAACTCCGCAAATTTAGCCTCGTATTGCGACACGGTCATATTGTTTTATTTCAATTTGATAAACTCCACTTCTTTCATGTGACGAATACTCTCGAGAAAGTACTTGTCATTGAATAGCTCTTGGAACTTCTCCCAAGACATCTTGAATGCGTCAGGCTGGGTACGTTTTACAGATTTTCACCAGTAATCTGCCTCTTCACGCAACATGAAGGTGGTGAAGGGAACCTTTTGCTCCTCGGTGCATCCCAAGACATCAAATATCTTGGTGATCTGCGTTATCCATGCTTCCGCCTTAAGGGGTTTTGGCTCTCCAATAAACTCCGGTGGTCCCAGCTCCTTGAACTATTTAGCGGTGACCGTCCGAGAGTTTCCAGTGTTTCCACCTACATTTTGGACAAGAGCCACTCTTGCCTGATGTTGCATGAATTGCATAAAGCCTCTGAACAATCCATCATTCATCATTTGGTCCGTGTTGTTGTTTGCATGAGGATTGTCGCCTTCCTGATGCACATTATCCTGATTATTGATATGTGGAGACTCAACCGTCTCTTGTGTTCCATTGTTATTCTCAACATTCTCGGATGTCATTTTCAGATACTGCCACAAAACAAGGGTTAGTTGACATGTAACATATTATCTCTAAACTCTGACCAACCAATTTAAATACAAAATAAATTTAAGTAGGTCATACTAGCAAAGAAATTCTCCGTCTCTCCCCTCCTAGTTCTAGTCTCACATCTTAGCCAGGGATCATATCCCTAAGCTTTGATACCAACTATGACGCCCCCAAAATTAGGTATACATCACCCATCTTGAGTCACCAAATACATGGTACAAAATTCAAATACAACTTAATTATACAATAGTCGTGTAAAATACGACAAAACATTAACTGTTAGTTTGAATACAAATATTGTCTACTAGAGAGTATAAAACTCAAAAAGAGTCCTCATTACAATTATTATCACACTATTTCACAGAATAGTGAAGACTACCAATGCACCATCTAGGACCATCACTCCATTCCCCGACTCGTCCCAACTATATTCTCATTTCCTGAAGAGAACAGTGAAAGAAAGGGTGAGCTAAACTAGCCCAGTAAGAAATATTATGACTAAGATAATGCAGAATAAATTATCATTAGCCTTAAACAGTGTTAAACTGATACAATATAACAAATATAAAGTTTAACTGCAGTGGAACAAGCAATCCATTAAAAGAGTCAAGTAGAGAATAAAATCTACTATCTTTTATGATTTAAAAGGTTTTTCATCACTTTTATCGCTAGGACTCAGCTTAATAAATAATCCACATCATCGAATCACCCCTGCACTACGGCCAAGGATATTCTTTAGTATCACGACCACAATTATCCATGCACTACGGGCCAAGAATATTTGTGTATTCATTAATGGTCATGATCATGCCAACAACTGTCCATCAATGCACTACGGGCTAATGAGGACTTTTACTACATCATTTGTAATATTACGATCATGATTACACCAAATAGTCCCTGGTCATAATCATACCAAGTCCATCTATGCACTACAGGCCACAGATGACTTTCAAAAAAATATAAACATAAGGATGATGACAATGATATAAGAATTCAATAAAACAAGTTCAAGAATTAATTTATACAGGAACTAATAATGTCCAAATTGTCAACATGATACTGCTTTGTAGAGTAAAATTCAAGAATGCTCGGAAGAATATTTTCATGAAAAGATACTAGATGAAGCGCAAATATCAAGGATATTTCACTAATTTCATGGAGTATAGAAGTCAAAACTTTAACCAACTGAGTATAATAAAGAATGGAATAACAAAATAAATCACCATGCATGCGGTACTTCGCATAGACAGGTTATTCTAACAGAATACTAAATAAAAGAACCAGGTCAGGCAAAATTCGCACCAACAGGATGTTCCAACAAAATAATAAAGAATGGAATAACAACAGAAATCACCATGCATGCGGTACTTCACATAGACAGGTTATTCCAACAGAATACTAATAAGGACAGAATCAGGTCTGGCGTAAAACGCACAAACAGGATATTCCAACAGAATAATAATAAAGACGGAACTAGATCCGGCGTAAAACACACAGAAAGGATATTCCAACAGAATAATAAAGACGGAATCATAGAAGAATGTCACTAAGTATATGGTAGCCCACGTATACAGGTTATTCCAACAGAATAATAAAGAATGGAATAACATAAGTTCTCTTCATGAATACAAAAGAATAACACCCCTTACGAGTACAACAAATAATATTCCCTACCTTAAGAAGAAGAGTACTGGATATATAAGTAGTGAAGTAGCAGAATACTTTCTTCTTTCTCTCTATAGTTTATCTCTCTAGAGTTTCAGTGAATTCGTAAGAAAATAATGAAGGAATGAGCTTCTATTTATAGAAAAATGGACTGCATAGTAACTAACTCATGAACGGTCTAGATTGATTTACTTTATTCTGACGGTCCATATTTAAAGAAAAATCTTTTAAATAAAATATAATATATTATATTTATAATCTAATAAAACGAATAACTTTATAAAAGATTTTACTATGTAAACACTATACAGGCTGTAAAACTCCAACTTTTTGAATAAAGATGAATTTTCTATAAATATTAATTTTGAATATTATGGAGTAAATACTTATTCATTTTATTAGACTATAAATATTATGCATAGTGTTTGCATAGTAAAATCTTTTATAAAGTTATTCATTTTATTAGACTATAAATAGAATATATTATATTTTATTTAAAAGATTTTGCTTTAAATATGGACCGCCAGATTAAAGTAAATCAATCTGGACCGTTCATGAATTAGTTACTATGCATTCCATTTTCCTATAAATGGAAGCTCATTCCTTCCTTATTTTCTTATGAATTCACTGAACTCTAGAGAGAGAAACTATAGAGAAAGACTATAGAGAGATAAAAGAAAAGTATTCTGCTACTTAACTACTTTTATATTCAGTTTCTTTTACGGTAAGGGGTGTTATTCTTTCTTATTCATGAAGAGAACTGTTGTTATTCCATTTCTTATTATTCTGTTGGAATAACATGTATACGCGGTCTACCCTATACTTGGTGACATTCTTCTATTATTCTGTTGGAACATCCTGTCTGTGTGTTTTACACCGGACCTGGTTCCGTCTTTATTATTATTCCGTTGAAACATCATGTCTGTGTGTTTTACACCGGACCTGGTTCCGTCTTATTATTATTCTGTTGGAACATCCTATTTGTGTATTTTACACCGGACCTGGTTCCGTCTTTATTATTTTGCTGGATCATCCTGTCGGTGCAAATTTTGTCTGACCTGGTTCCGTTATTATTATTCTGTTGGAATAACTTGTCTATGCGAAGTACTGCATGCATGGTGATTTCTTTTGTTATTCCATTCTTTATTATACTCAGTTGGTTAAAGTTTTGACTTCTATACTCCATGAAATTAGTAGAATATCCTTGATATTTGCGCTTCATCCAGTATCTTTTCATGAAATATTCTTCTGATCATTCTTGAATTTTACTCTACACAACAGTATCATGTTGACAATTTGGACCTTAATAATTCCTGGATAAAATAATTCTTGAACTTGTTTATTGAATTCTTATATCATTGTCATCATCCTCATGTTTATATTTTGTTGAAAGTCATCTGTGGCTTGTAGTGCATAGATGGACTTGGTATGATTATGACCAGGGATTATTCAGTGTAATCATGACCGTAATGTTACAAATGATGTGGTAAAAGTTCTCATTGGCCCGTAGTGTATTGATGGACAGTTGTTAGCATGATCATGACCATTAATGAATACACAAATATTCTTGGCCCGGAGTGCATGGATAATTGTGGTCGTGATATAAAAGAATATCTTTGGCCATAGTGCAGGGGTGATTCGATGATGTGGAATATTTATTAAGCTGAGTCTCAGCGATAACAGTGATGAAAAATCTTTTTACTCATAAAAGATAGTAGATTTTATTTTCTACTTGACTCTTTTAATGGATTACTTGTTCCGCTGCAATTAAACTTGATGTCTATTATATTTTATCAGTTTAACATTGTTGTAGACTAATGATAATTTATTTTGCATTATCTTAGTCATAATATTTCTTACTGGGCTAGTTGAGCTCACCCTTTCTTTCACTGTTCTTTTCAGGAAATGAGAACATAGCAGGGACTAGTCGGGGAACGGAGTGACGGTCCAGAGGATAACATTAGTAGTCCTCACTATTCTGTGAAATAGTGTGTTAATAATTATAATGAGGACTCCTTTTGAGTTTGTATAATCTCTAGTAGACAATAATTGTATTCAAACTCACAGTTATATTTTGTCGTATTGTACACGACAATTGTATTAGTAAGTTGTATTTGAATTTTGTACCATGTATCTGACGACCCAAGATGGGTGATGTATACCTAATTTTAGGGGCGTTACAGTTGGTATCAAAGCTTAGGGATATGATCCCTGGCTAAGATGTGAGACTAGAACTAGGAGGGGAGAGACGGGGAATTCCTTCGCTAGTAGGACCTACTTATATTTATTTTGTATATAAATTAGTTGGTCAGAGTTTAGAGATATTATGTTATATGTCAATTAACCTTTGTTTTGTGGCTGTATCTGAAAATGACATCCAAAAATGTTGAGAATAGCAATGGAGCACAAGAGACCGTTGAGTCTCCACATATCAATAATCAGGAGAATGTGCATCAGGAAGGCGACAATCCTCATGCAAACAACAACACTGACCAAATGATGAATGATGGATTGCTCAGAGGCTTTATGCAATTCATGCAACAGCAGGCGAGAGCGGCTCCTGTCCAAAATATAGGTGGAAACACTGGAAACTCTCGGGCGGTCACCGCTAAACAGTTCAAGGAGCTGGGACCATCGGAGTTTAAGGGAGAGCCAAAACCACTTATGGCGGAAGCATGGATAAAGCAGATCACCAAGATATTTGATGTCTTGGGATGCTCCGTGGAGCAAAAGGTTCCATTTGCCGCCTTTATATTGCGCGGAGAGGCAGATTAGTGGTGGGAATCGATAAAACATACTCAACCTGCTGAACTGAAGATGTCTTGGGAGAAGTTCCAAGATCTGTTCAACGACAAATACTTTCTCGAAAGTATTCGTCACATGAAGGAGGTGGAGTTTATCAAATTGGAGCAAAACAATATGACCGTGTCGCAATACGAGGCAAAATTTACGGAGTTATCCCGGTTTACGTCCCACTTGGTGGATAATGAAGAGAGAATGGCACGAATGTTTTTAATAGGTTTGAAGCCAGAGATACGTCAACATCTTATTTCTCATAAACTATGTTTGTATTCAGATGTTGTAAATAGGGCTCAGTTGGTGGAGCGCGATAACGAGTCAATGCAACCAAAAAAGAGCAGCCGACAAAATGATAATACCAGTGAGAGCACTCATCAAAACGGTGACAACAAGCGTTGAGGGAATCAACAGGCCAGAAATGGTAACCACTTCGGTGGTAATCAGGGCTAAAACAATAAGAATGGACATTTCAAGAAGAGGAGATTCAACAATGATGGAAAGACGTCAGCACCAGCAACCGTTGTTAAGGAAGGAGAAATACCACCTATCATATGCTTCAAATGCGGAGGGGAGGGACACATCAGTCCAAATTACGCGATGCCGTCCAAAGCATGTTATAATTATAGAAGAAAAGGTCACTTAGCCCGATTTTGTCGTTCACCGAAGACAAATTTAGCTAGAATAGAGGCACCAAAGGCTGTCCCAGAAAAGTTAAAGCCGGTAGTGCAAGGGAGAGCGTTTGTTGTAACCTCCCAGAAAGCAAGGAACCCGAATGAGGTCATCACGTGTAAGCTTATCATAAACTCTAGCGAATTCTACACTTTATTTGATACCAGTTCTACCCATTCTTTTATTTCTCCTACTTGCGCTCAACGATTAAATTTGACTCCGGAGAGATTAGACTTTAACTTATATGTGGAAACTCTGTTGGGAGGAACCTTCATTACATCCACGGTTTATAAGTCTTGTTTGGTTCAAGTTGGTACCCACACATTACCTGTCGATCTTATTTCATTAAAAATACTTGTATTTGATGTAATTCTAGGGATTGATTGGTTAACTACTCATCATGCAAAAATTGATTGTTTTCGTAAGGTTGTTAGCTTTCATATTCCTAATCGACCTATTATGCGAATTCAAGCAACCAAACCATTAAAATCAATCACTGTCATCTCAAGCCATAAAGCTATTCATTTATTGAAAAATGGATGTCAAGCTTTCATAGCTCATGTCACAGATCTAAACAAAAATATGTCAGTTTTGAATAATATTTCTATTGTTAATGAATTTCCTGACGTATTCCCTGAAGAACTTCCTGGCCTACCCCCAAAGCATGAAATTAAATTTTGTATCGACCTTGAACCCGATACAAAACCCATTTCTAAATCCCCATATCGAATGGCTCCTATTGAACTTTAGGAGTTAAAAACTCAACTGCGGGAATTGTTAAACATTGGCTTTATTCGTCCTAGTACTTCTCCTTGGGGTGCTCCTGTTCTATTCGTGAAGAAGAAAGATGGGAGTATGCGACTTTGTATTGATTATCGGGAGTTGAATCATGTCACCATCAAAAATAGGTACCCATTGCCACGTATTGATGACCTATTTTGTGACGCCCCCAAAATAGGTCCATTCCATCCAATCTATTTTGAGTCGTCAATAACATGGTACAGAAACAACTACAACTTTATTAATACAACCATAAAACTGTGAGTTTAAATATAAATATTATCTTTTAGACAATATCTATATCCAAATAAATCCTCATCACATTTATTGATACATTATTTTACAAAAATGGTGAGGACTACTAAAAAACTCTCTCTAGAACCTTCATTCCATACCCCGACTCGTACTCGCTACATTCTCACCTCCTGAGAAGAAAAATGGAACAAAAAGGAAAAGGGTGAGCTCAACTAGCCCAGTAAAGAATATTATGACTAAGATAATATACAACAAATTATCGTTAGTCTTCAACAGGGAAAAATCTGAGTGAATACACTAAACAACAAGTTTTAGATCAATATTCGCAGCGAAAATAATAATTCAAAGAAAAGTTATGTAGAGGATGAAATCTACTAATATCTATGAATTTAACAGTCCATCATCATTATTTTATCCCTGTAACATCAATCAATACACATCTTGAGTCAAATATTCATCTTTGCACTACAGGCCAAAGATATTCATCAGTTGGTCATGTTCATCTCAACACCTGTACATCTTTGCACCACGGCCAAATATATTCATAATAGAATCAACCACCTTTGCACTACAGGCCAAAGATATTCAAGTATATCATCATTTAGGACTGAAGATGATGAAAAATATTTTAAAAAAAACAAATCCAGTGAAACAAAAGAACAATTTTTAAGGATTCGTACTTTAAACAATCCAAGTTCAAAAATACTTCATAAATATCCAGAGTGAAATAAAATTCAAGAATGAAAACCAAAACATAAATCCAATCAAAGATAGGAATTATAACAAACAATCTTGGACATAGAAAAGAAAATTTAATTTTTCTGTGAATAGTGTCGTATTCGTGAATAGTGTCTTATACGTGAATAGTGTCGTATACGTGAATAGTAACTCTGACACCAAAAGATAGAGATTTCACAAAAAACATCATCATGCTTCGTGAATAGTACACGTGAATAGTAACTCGTGAATAGTAACTCATGAATAGTAACTTATAAATAGTAACCCCGACATGAAAAAGTTCCAAATTTGATAAAAAGTTCCAACCAATATTTCGACATAATGATATTGAAGAAATAATATAATTTGAGAAGAAAATAACATCCCTTACCTCAGAAAGAATAGTACTTCTAACTGGAATACTAGATATAGTGTTGAAAGAACTTGCACCGTATAGCAATACTCAAAGTACTAAAATACTCACAAATACGCTCGATATTATAGAGAGAGAAATCTGTAGTTTCTGGTGTGATTTTCAATTCTAACCTAAGCACCCTATTTATAGGAAAATATTTAGAACATCAAAGTAAAAAAAATAATATAATATTAATATATATATATATAATAAATCTTCTACGCCATCCTACCAGCTAATCTCAAACACCTAACACATGTCCATAAAACAACAAAAACGTTTTTCTAAATAAAAATAATTAAAACTTCCAAAAATTAATTATTTCAGAACTTCGGAACTTCAATAATTCATAATAAATAGTCCTTTTATCAGAAAATTCAAATCTCGCGACTTTTTATAAGAAATTCAATTCTCTACAACTTTGCAGAAGAAAGTTTTTCCAAATTTCAAACAGAAATTGACCAAAATCCATAAACGGACGATTTTACAGCCTATAATCAAATTTCAGTCAAGAAATGGGCTCACGGACATGTTTAACATGTTTTAAACAACTTTTGCAACAAAAATACTCCTCATCCTTATATACTCATATATCCCACATTCATTGTAAAAATATCCCCATTATTATATTATAATAATATAATAAAATATTGTTTTATCAGAAAAGATAAAATATCAATTTTTAACATTTGTCACTTTAAAAATTTTCTCCATCTATATCCACATAAAATCAATATTTTCCTTATCATATAAATTAATAATTAATTATTCACAAATAATATTACAGAATCACAGTAGTGGCAACCAGGCCGTTCCCAGGAAAGAGGGGGCTTTCCAATAAGAATTTCTCCTTACTGGCGCGCAATTAGGTGACCAAACATCTCCTTAGATAGAACTTTCTAGACATTACCAATAATATTTTCTAATAATATTATTCAGATAATATGAATTATTGCTTCGATAATGGAAAATATTATGCAGTGACAATTATTGAAACAACAGTAATATAAAATATC
This sequence comes from Panax japonicus, assembly GCA_020205505.1. Lineage (NCBI taxonomy): Eukaryota > Viridiplantae > Streptophyta > Magnoliopsida > Apiales > Araliaceae > Panax > Panax japonicus. Next base: position 54,629,226 of record CM035105.1, on the reverse strand, counting down.
AATGCAACAATTATTGAATCAATAAAATAAAATACTGAACAGTAATTACTGTAACAATTATTGAGTAGTGCCTTCTTACGTAAGAATCAATAATTGGTGCAATACCGCATGCTATTGTGCAACAACGCGTATTACTGTGTTTTAACCACCGGGTATTCCAACAGTATTAACGGTAACAACTGCGCCGTTATTTATAAACAAATTATACTTGTCGTTTTCTTCATCCAATCGCTTTCCGTTATGGGTCCACACAAGGTTGCGCCGTCGTACGAATATTCCCTGACAGTAAGAATATTCCACGACCAAACGAATATTCTCCGACAACAATGAATATTTTATAACCACTTGCTTATTTAAAATATTTGTGCATTTTACCCATAACTAACCACTTTAATCAAATCAACCCTTATTATTTTAAAATAATAAATAGAGGAAATTAAATTTCATTTATTAATAATTTGGGGTCTTACAACCTCCCCTTCTTATGAAATTTCGTCCTCGAAATTAACGTACTTACTTGGTGTTTCGAAAAGGTGAAGATACCTCGCTTTTATTTCCGTTTTCAACTCCCAGGTTATTTCCTCAATAGCATGGTTTCTCCATAAAACTTTAACTTGTGGTATGACCTTCGTGCGTAAGACATGCTCTTTTCTATCCAATATCTTGACATGTACCTCCTCGTACGTTAAATCTTCTGATATCTCGTCTGGTTCTAAATCAATAATTTGGTTTGGGTCGTCCACGTATTTACGTAACATCGATACGTGAAAAATGTTATGAACACGCGTCATACTTGGCTGTAAAATTTGTCTATAGTCCACAGTTCCTACTTGATCGAGAATCTCAAATGGACTAATAAATCGAAGGTTTGAGCTTTCCTCACATCGCCGATTCTCGCTTTTGAAATAACGACTTCTTGCATCTTCTTCTTAATATTCATCAACTCCAGGTCTGTAGCTTGAGCATCTTTAAATTTATCGATTAAAGTCTATTCTAATCGTATATTTACTATCTTCACGTAGGTTCGTATATTCGCACTTATAAACGCATATGATCTTCTGCTCAACGCGTCAGCTACCACGTTCGCTTTTCCTACGATGGTATTGAATGGTATAATCGTAATCTTCAACAGTTCAAGCCAACGTCGTTGCCGCATGTTGAGTTCTACATTCCTCGCTCCATTCGAATTTTGTATCTTTTCTAGTCAGCTGAGTTAATAGAGTAACGATTCGAGAAAATCTTTTCACAAAATCTTTGATAATAACCAACTAATCATAGAAAGCTACGTATTTCGATTACTGACTTAGGTTTCTCTCAACTGTGACTCATATCCCAATCTTGGACAGCACATCATAATGACACCTATCAGTTTACTTCCACACAAATATGGAGTCCCCTACAGAGAGTCTGGCTTTGGTGTATTCTATAAAGGAAGTCACCAGATAAAGGTTCGGGTACCAAATTCTATAGTTGAATTTATAACTCCTGAAGTTCAATAGGAGCCATGAGATTTTTATAAATGGGTTTTGTACCTGGTTCAAAGTCGATACAAAATTCAATATCACACTTTGGGGGTAAGCCAAGAAATTCTTCAGGAAATTTACTAACAATAGAAATATCATTCAAATCTGTCGTATTTTTGTTTAAGTCCATAACATGGGCTAAGAAAACTTGACATCCATTTTTCAATAAACGAATGACTTTATGGCTTGATATGAAAGTATTTGACTTCAATGGTTTGGTTGCTTGAATTCGAATAACAGGTTGCTTAGGAATATGAAAACTAACAACCTTACGAAAGCAATCAATTTTGGCATGATGAGTATTTAATCAATCAATTCCCAAAATCACATCAAAAGCAAGTATTTTTAAAGAAATAAGGTCAACGGGTAATGCGATGGTGCCAACATGGATCAAACAAGATTTATAAACAGTGGATGTGATGAAAGTTTCTCCTAACGGAGTTTCCACAGATAGGTCAAAGTCTAATTTCTCCAGAGTCAAGTTTAAACGTTGAGTACAAGCAGGAGAAATAAGTGAATGGGTAGCACCGGTATCTAGTAATGTATAAATTTCGCATGAATTTATGATTAGCTTACCCGCGATCACCTCGTTTGAGTTCCTCGCATGTTGACCAGTCATGACAAACGCTCTTCCAAGAACTATTGACTTTGACTTTTCTGGGACAGCCTTTTGAGTCACCATCCCCACTGGGCTTGGTTTCGCTACCGTACAATCTCGAGCAATATTTCCTTCTTTTCCATAATTATAACATACCTTAAACTGTTATGGACAGTTTGGGCTGATGTGTCCCTTTTTTCCACATTTATAGCATACGACCGGTGGTCGTTCTCCTCCTTTAAAACCAGTTGGTGCTGACGTCTTCGCAGTGTCATTATTGAATCTCCTCTTTTTAAAATCTCCCCCGACTCGCTTCTTCTATTTTCATGGCCACGAGTACCACCAGAGTGGTTGTCGCTCTTGTCCGTATTTTTATTTCTCTGCTGGTTATCGTTGTTCTTATGAATGTCACCACCGGTACGATTATCATCGAGTTGTTGGTCATTATTCTTCAGTTGAGCCGACTCCTTATCGCACTCCAATAACTGATCCCTATTTACAACATCTGAATATAAAAAAAGTTTGAGAGAAATGATGTATTGATGTATTTTGGGTTTCAAACCTCGCAGAAACATTCGCGTCATTCTCTCCTCATTATCAACCAAATGGGATGCAAATTGGGACAACTTGGCAAACTTAGCTTCGTACTGCGACACGTTCATATTGTTTTACTCCAGCTTGATGAACTCTACCTCCTTCATGTGATGAATACTTTCGGGAAAGTACTTGTCGTTGAACAATTCTTGGAACTTCTCCCAAGACATATTCAGTGCGGTAGGCTGAGTACGCTTTACATATTTCCACTAATAATCTGCCTCTCCTCGTAACATAAAAGTGGCGAAAGGAACCTTTTGCTCCTCTGAGCATCCCAAGACATCAAATATCTTAGTGATCTGCTTTATCCACGTCTCTGCCGTAAGTGGTTCTGGCTTTCCCAAAAACTCTGGCGGTCCTAACTCCTTGAACTACTTAGCGGTGACCATCCGTGAATTGCCAGTGTTTCCACCTGCATTTTGAACAGTAGTCTTTCTCGTTTGGTTTTGCATGAACTGCAAAAAGCTCCTAAACATCCCATCGTTCATCGTCTGCTCAGTGGTGTTGTTTACAGGAGGAATATTGTCTTCCTGTTGCACGTTCCCCTGGGTGGTGATTAAAGGTGTTTCTACGGTCTCATTAACTCCACCGTTAATATTCTCAGCTGCCATTCTTAAATACTGCAATAAAAGAAGGGTTAATTAAACAATTTAACAAATCACATAATACCCCTATATTATGACCGACCAACAAATAAGCTTAGGTATGACACACTAGCGAAGGATTTACTCGTCTCTCCCCTCCTAGTTCTATTCCCCGATCTATGCCAGAAATCATATCCCTAAGCTCTGATACCAACTGTGACGCCCGCAAAATAGGTCCATTCCATCCAACCCATTTTGAGTCGTCAATAACATGGTACAGAAATAACTACAACTTTATTAATACAACCATAAAACTGTGAGTTTAAATACAAATATTATCTTCTGGACAATATCTATACCCAAATAAATTCTCATCACATTTATTGATACATTATTTTACAAAAATGGTGAGGACTACTAAACAACTCTCTCTAGAACCTTCATTCCATACCCCGACTCGTACTCGCTACATTCTCGCCTCCTGAGAAGAAAAATGGAATAAAAAGGAAAAGGGTGAACTCAATTAGCCCAGTAAAGAATATTATGACTAAGATAATATACAACAAATTATCGTTAGTCTTCAACAGGAATAAATCTGAGAGAATACACTAAACAACAAGTTTTAGATCAATATTCGCAGCAGAAATAATAATTCATAGAAGAGTTATGTAGAGGATGAAATCTACAAATATCTACTAATTTAACAGTCCATCATCATTATTTTATCCCTGTAACATCAATCAATACACATCTTGAGTCAACTGTTCATCTTTGCACTACAGGCCAAAGATATTCATCAGTTGGTCATGTTCATCTCAACACCTGTACATCTTTGCACCACGGCCAAAGATATTCATAATAGAATCAACCATCTTTGCACTACAAGCCAAAGATAATCAAGTATATCATCATTTAGGACTGAGAATGATGGAAAATATTTTAAAGACACGAATCCAGTGAAACAAAAGAACAATTTTTAAGGATTCGTACTTTAAACAATCCAAGTTCAAAAATACTTCATAAATAACCAGAGTGAAGTAAAATTCAAGAATGAAGACCAAAACATAGATCCAATTAAAGATATGAATTATAACAGACAATCTTGGACATAAAAAAGAAAATTTAATTTTTCTATGAATAGTGTCGTATTCGTAAATAGTGTCGTATACGTGAATAGTGCCGTATAAGTAAATAGTAACTCCGACACCAAAAGATAGAAATTTCTCAAAAAACATCATCATGCTTCATGAATAGTACTCATGAATAGTAACTCATAAATAGTAACTCATGAATAGTAACTCGTGAATAGTAACTCATGAATAGTAACTTATGAATAGTAACCCCGACATAAAAAAGTTCCAAATTTGATAAAAAGTTCCAACCAATATTTCGGCATAATGATATTGAAGAAATAATATCATTTGAGAAGAAAATAGCATCCCTTACCTCAGAAAGAATAGTACTTCTGACTGGAATACTGGATATAGTGCTGAAAGAACTTGTACCGTATAGCAATACTCAAAGTACTAAAATACTCACAAATACGCTCGATATTATAGAGAGAGAAAGAGAGAGAAATTTGTAGTTTCTGGTGTGATTTTCAATTCTAACCTAAGCACCCTATTTATAGGAAAATGCTTAGAACACCAAATCAGAAAATTTAATATAATATTAATATATATAATAAATCTTCTACGCCATCCTACCAGCCGATCTCAAACACCTAACACATGTCCATAAAACAACAAAAATGTTTTTCTAAATAAAAATAATTAAAACTTCCAAAAATTAATTATTTCAGAACTTCAATAATTCATAATAAATAGCCCTTTTATCAGAAAATTCAAATCTCACGAATTTTTATAGGAAATTCAATTCTCTACAACTTTGCAGAAGAAAGTTTTTTCAAATTCCAAACAGAAATTGACCGAAATCCACAAACGGGCGATTTTACATGCTATAATCAAATTTCATTCAAGAAATGGGCCCACGGACATGTTTAACATGTTTTAAACAACTTTTGCAACAAAAATACTCCTCATCCTCATATACTCATATATCCCACATTCATTGTAAAAATATCCCCATTATTATATTATAATAATATAATAAAATATTATTTTATCAGAAAAGATAAAATATCAATTTTTAACAATTGTCACTTTAAAAAAAATTTCCATTTATATCCACATAAAATTAATAATTTCCTTATCATATAAATCAATAATTAATTATTCACAAATAATATTACAGAATCACAGTACTGGCAACTAGGCCGTTCCCAGGAAAGAGGGGGCTTTCCAATAAGAATTTTTCCTTACTGACACGCAATTAGGTGACCAAACCTCTCCTTAGACAGAATTTTCTAGACATTGCCAATAATGTTTTCTAATAATATTATTCAGATAATATGAATTATTGCTTCGATAATGGAAAATATTATGCAGTGACAATTACTGAAACAACAGTAATATAAAATATCAATGCAACAATTATTGAATCAATAAAATAAAATACTGAACAGTAATTACTGTAAAAATTATTGAGTAGTGCCTTCTTACGTAAGAATCAATAATTGGTGCAATACCGTATGCTACTGTGCAACAACGCGTATTACTGTGTTTTAACCATCGGGTATTCCAACTGTATTAACGGTAACAACTGCGTCGTTATTTATAAACAAATTATACTTGTCATTTTCTTCATTCAATCTCTTTCCATTATGGGTCCACACAAGGCTGCGCCGTCGTATGAATATTTCCCGAAAGTAAAAATATTTCACGACCAAACGAATATTCCCCGACAACAATGAATATTTTATAACCATTTGCTTATTTAAAATATTTGTGCATTTTACCCATAAATAACCACATTAATCAAATCAACCCTTACTATTTTAAAATAATAAATAGAGGAAATTAAATTTCATTTATTAATAATTTGGGGTCTTACATGTTTGACCAGTTGCAAGGAGCCAAATTATTTTCAAAAATTGATCTTCGTTCCGGATATCACTAATCAAATATTAGAACCGATGACATTCCAAAGACGGCTTTTAAAACTCGGTACGGGCATTATGAATTCCTAGTCATGTCCTTAGGATTGACTAATGCTCCTGATGCCTTCATGGATATGATGAACCGAGTATTCAATGAATATTTGGATCACTTTGTGGTCGTCTTTATTGATGACATCCTCATATATTCCAAAACCCATGAAGATCATGAGCAACACTTGAGGCTGATACTCCAAAAGCTTCGTGAATATAAGCTTTATACCAAGTTGAAGAAATACGAGTTCTGGCTTGAGGAAGTAGCATTCCTTGGGCACGTGGTATCAAATCATGGAATATCTGTTGACCCAACAAAGATTGAAGCTATTCAAAGCTGAGAGCAACCTAAATCAGTGACTAAAGTACGTAGCTTTCTCGGCTTAGCTGGTTATTATCGGAGATTCGTAGAAGGGTTTTCTCGAATCTCTACTCCACTAACTCAGCTGACTCGGAAAGATACAAAGTTCGGTTAGAGCGAGGAATGTGAGAAGAGTTTTCAAGAACTTAAGAGGAGACTCATTTCAGCACCTGTTCTGACAAACCATCTGGTTTGGAGGGATTTGTCATCTACAGTGATGCTTCGAGCAAAGGGTTAGGATGTGTTCTCATGCAACATGGGAAAGTCATAGCATATGCCTCACGACAACTCAAAGAATATGAGAGGAATTATCCTACTCATTATCTAGAGTTGGCAGCTGTTGTCTTCAAACTAAAGATTTGGAGGCATTACTTGTATGGGGAGAAAGTGGAGATCTTTACGGATCATAAAAGCCTCAAATATTTCTTCACTCAAAAGGAACTCAACATGAGACAACGACGTTGGCTTGAACTGTTGAAATATTATGATCATACCATCCAATACCATCTTGGAAAAGTGAACGTGGTAGCTGACACATTGAGTAGAAGATCATATGCGGGTACGAGTGCAATGTTGTCAACGCAAAGGCCCATTTTGTATGACTTGCAAAGGATGGAGATAGAGATAAAGACTTCAGGGACCCATGTGATGATGGAAAATATACGAGTAGAATCGAATTTAATTGATAAAATTAAAGCTGCTCAAGTTAAAGATCCGGAGCTGATGCGTATGAGGAAGAAAGTGCAAGAAGGTACGATGTCGAAAGCAATAATCGATGAAGAAGGAATACTTCGAGTCAACTCCAGACTTTGTGTTCCTAACGACCCTGATTTAAAGTATAAAATCATGATGGAGGCGCACAACACACCGTTTGCAATCCATCCTGGGAGTACAAAAAATGTATCATGATCTTCGACATACATTTTGGTGGGGCAATATGAAGAGAGAGATAGATCTGTTTATCTCAAGATGTCTAACGTGTCAACGAGTCAAGGCGGAGCATTAAGTACCAAAAGGTCCATTGCAACCACTTGAAATTCCAGAATAGAAGTGGGAGCACATTACCATGAATTTCGTTACTGGTCTTCCCAAAGTTTCTCAAGGCATAGATGTGATTTGGGTCATTGTTGATAGATTTACCAAGTCTGCTCATTTCTTACCGATACGAGAAACTTATACACTTGAACGTCTTGCTCGTATATACATAAACGAGGTTGTAAGATTGCATGATATGCCAGTATCCATAGTTTCTGATCGAGACCCAAGATTCACTTTGCGATTTTGGGTTAGTTTGCAAAAAGCTATGGGCACAGATTTACGATTTAGCTCGGCATATCATCCTCAGACGGACGGACAATCGGAGAGGACTATTCAAACTCTTGAAGATCTATTAAGACTCTGTGTCCTTGATTTCAAGGGAAGTTGGGACAAGTTCTTACCATTGGTGGAGTTTTCCTACAACAACAGTTATTAAGCAAGTACTGGCATGGCTCCATTCGAAGCGTTGTATGGAAGAAAATGTCGTTCTCCAGTATGTTGGGATGAGGTGGGTGAAGCAACGCTGTTGGGACCGGAGTTGGTACGTATAACTACGAAAAAGATTCAAACGAGCTGGCAACGTATAAAAATCTCACAAGTTCGACAAAAGAGTTATGCTGATCTTCATCGAAAGGACATGGAATTCGATATAGGAGATCATGTGTTGTTACGTGTTGCTCCATGGAAAGGAGTTACGAGATTTGGAAAGAGATAAAAGCTCAATCCTCGATTCATCGATCCATTTTTAATCCTTGATCGAGTAGGAACTGTGGCCTATAGACTTGCTTTACCTCCAAGTATGTCTCGTGTTCATAACGTTTTTCACATATCCATGTTACGTAAATATGTGGAAGACCCGAACCACATTATTGAGTTTGAACCGGACGAAATAACGAAAGATTTGACGTATGAAGAGGTTCCTGTTCAAATCTTGGATAAGAAGGAACATATTCTACGCACCAAGGTTATACTTCAAGTCAAAGTTTTGTGGAGAAACCACGATGTTGAGGAAATGACTTGGGAGTTAGAATCTGAAATAAAATCAAGGTATCCTTACCTCTTTGACATACCAGGTATGTACCCTAATTTCGAGGGCAAAATTTCATAAGAAGGAGAGATCGTAAAACCCCAACTTTTTGAATAAAGATGAATTTTATATAAATATTAATTTTGAATATTATGGAGTGAAATTGATATAATATTTGTGGGTAATATTTATAAATTTTGCAAAGTACGCAAGTTGTTATATAATATTCGATTGGTTGGGGAATATTCATTTTAACAGGGAATATTAGTACAACGGAACAATCATTGGTGGACCCCACAACGAAATTATTGTCGGATTGAGAAAACGACAAAAATACTTTATGAAAATAACGGCGGAAGTTTTACCGTTAACTGTTGAAACACCTGGTGTTAAAAGTACAGTAATACGCGTGGTTGCATAGTAGAACACGGTATTAATTATTGATGCTTACGTGATAAGTCACTCAGTTTTGTTGGTATTATTAATGTAATAATACAGAAAATCTTTTAATATAAAACAGAATACTTTTATAAAATTATTCTATAAATAGAATATATTATATTCTATTATGCATAGTGTTGCATAGTGTTTTGTATAGTAAAAACTTTTTATATAAAACAGAATACTTTTATAAAGCTATCTGTTTTATTAGACAATAATTAGAATATATTATATTTTATTATGCATAGTGTTTGCATAGTGCCTGCATAGTATTTACATAGTAAAATCTTTTATAAAGTTATTCGTATTATTAGATTATAAATAGAATATATTATATTTTATTTAAAAGATTTTGTTTTAAATAAGGACCGTCAGATTAAAGTAAATCAATCTAGACCGTTCATGGATTAGTTACAATGCATTCCATTTTTCTATAAATAGAAGCTCATTCCTTCATTATTTTCTTACAAATTCACTGAACTCTAGAGAGAGAAACTATAGAGAGGAACTATAGAGAGATAAAAGAAAAGTATTCTGCGACTTAACTACTTTTATATTCAGTTTCTTTTACGGTAAGGGTTGTTATTCTTTATTATTCATGAAGAGAACTGTTGTTATTCCATTTCTTATTATTCTGTTGGAATAACATTCTTCTATTATTCTGTTGGAATATCCTGTCTATGTATTTTACACCGGACCTGGTTCCGTCTTTATTATTATTCCGTTGGAACATCCTATCTGTGTGTTTTACACCGGACCTGGTTCCGTCTTTATTATTTTGTTGGAACATCCTGTCGGTGCAAATTTTGCCTGACCTGGTTCTGTTATTATCTATTTATGCGAAGTACCGCATGCATGGTAATTTTTTTTGTTATTCCAATATTTATTATACTCAGTTGGTTAAAGTTTTGACTTTTATACTCCATGAAATTAGTAGAATATCCTTGATATTTGCGCTTCATACAGTATCTTTTCATGGAAATATTATTCTGATCATTCTTGAATTTTACTCTACAAAACAGTATCATATTGACAATTTGGACGTTAATAATTCCTGGATAAAATAATTATTGAACTTGTTTTATTGAATTCTTATATCATTGCCATCATCCTCATGTTTATATTTTGTTGAAAGTCATTTGTGGCATGTAGTGCATAGATAGACTTGGTATGATTATGACCAAGGATTATTCGGTGTAACCATGACCGTAATGTTACAAATGATGTGGTAAAAGTTCTCATTGGCCCGTAGTGTATTGATGGACAGTTGTTGGCATGATCATGACCATTAATGAATACACAAATATTCTTGGTCCGTAATGCATGGATAATTGTGGTCGTGATACAAAAGAATGTCATTGGCAGTAGTGCAGGGGTGATTCGATGATGTGGAATATTTATTAAGCTGAGTCTCAGCGATAACAGTGATGAAAAACCTTTTTAATCATAAAAGATAGTAGATTTTATTTTCTACTTAACTCTTTTAATGGATTACTTGTTCCGCTGCAATTAAACTTGATGTCTATTATATTTTATCAGTTTAACATTGTTGGAGACTAATGATAATTTATTCTGCATTATCTTAGTCATAATATTTCTTACTGGGCTAGTTGAGCTCACCCTTTTTTTCACTGTTCTTTTCATGAAATAAGAACTTAACATGGACTAGTCGGGGAACGGAGTGACGGTCCAGAGGATAGCATTAGTAGTCCTCACTATTCTGTGAAATAGTGTGTTAATAATTGTAATGAGGACTCCTTTTGAGTTTGTATAATCTCTAGTAGACAATAATTGTATTCAAACTCACAGTTATGTTTTGTCATATTGTACACGACAGTTATATTAGTAAGTTGTATTTGAATTTTGTACCATGTATCTAACGATCCAAGATAGGTGATGTATACCAAATTTTGGGGGCGTTACACATGCACTATACAAATACTATACATAATAAAATGTAATATATTCTAATTATTGAATAACTTTATAAAAGTATTCTTTTTATATAAAAAGATTTTATGTATTATTACATTAATAATACCAACAAAACTGAGTAACTTATCACGTAAGCATCTATAATTAATACTGTGTGCTACTATGCAACCACACGTATTACTGTACTTTTAACACCGGGTGTTTCAACAGTTAACGGTAAAACTTCCGCCGTTATTTTTATAAAGTATTTTTGTCGTTTTCTCAATCCAACAATAATTCCGTTGTGGGGTCCACCAATGATTGTGTCGTTGTACGAATATTCCCTGTTAAAACAAATATTCTCCGACCAATCGAATATTATATAACAACTTGCGTACTTTGCAAAATTTATAAATATTACCCACAACTATAAAATTATATCAATTTCACTCCATAATATTCAAAAATAATATTTATAGAAAATTCATCTTTATTCAAAAAGTTGGGGTTTTACAGTAAGGAGTATTATTTCTTTTGTATTCATTAAGAGAACTTCTGTTATTCCATTATTTATTATTCTGTTGGAATAACCTGTATACGCGGGTTACCCTATACTTGGTGAAATTCTTCTGTTATTCCATTCGTTATTATTCTGTTGGAATATCATGTCTGTGCGTTTTACACCGGACCTGATTCCGTCTTTATTATTCTGTTGGAATATCTCGTCTGTGCGTTTTACGTCGGACCTGATTCCGTCTTTATTATTCTGTTGAACTATTCTATCTGTGCGTTTTACGCCGGACCTGATTCCGTCTTTATTATTCTGTTGGAATATCCTATCTGTGCGTTTTACGTCGGACCTGGTTCTGTTAATTATTATTCTGTCGAAATAACCTACATGTGTGATCTATCGCGTGCCTGGTGATTTCTTTTGTTATTCTATTCCTTAATATACTCAGTTGGTTAAAGTTTTGACTTCTATACTCCATGAAATTAGTGGAATATTCTTGATATTTGCGCTTCATCTAGTATTTTTTCATGGAAATATTCTTCTGAGCATTCTTGAATTTTACTCTACAAAGAAATATCATGTTGACAATTTGGACGTTATTAGTTCCTGAATAAATTAATTCTTGAACTTGTTTTATTGAATTCTTATATCATTGTCATCATCCTCATGTTTATATTTTTTGAAAGTCATCCGTGGCCTGTAGTGCATAGATGGACTTAGTATGATTATGACCAGGGATTATTCGGTGTAATCATGACCGTAATGTTACAAATGATGTGGTAGAAGTTCTCATTGGCCCGTAGTGCATTGATAGACAGTTGTTGGCATGATCATGACCATTACTGAATACACGAATGTCCTTGGCCCTTAGTGCATGGATAATTTGTGGTCGTGATACTAAATAATATTCTTGGCCGTAGAGCAGGGGTGATTCGATGATGTGGATTATTTATTAAGCCGAGTCCCAGCGATAAAAGTGATGAAAACCCTTTTAAATCATAAAAGATGGTAGATTTTATTCTCTACTTTACTCTTTTAATTGATTACTTGTTCCGCTGCAGTTAAACTTGATGTTTGTTATATTGTATCAGTTTAACATTTTTTAAGGCTAATGATAATTTATTCTGCATTATCTTAGTCATAATATTTTTTACTGGGCTAGTTGAGCTCACCCTTTCTTTCACTGTTCTCTTCAGGAAATGAGAACGTAGCTGGGATGAGTCAGAGAACAGAGTGATGGTCGTAGATGGTGTATTAGTAGTCCTTATTATTCTGTTAAATTGTGTGACAATAAATATAATAAATACTCAATTGAGTGTGGATATTGTCTAGATAACAATATTTGTATTAAAACTCACAGCATTTGTTTTGTCGTATTTTACACGACAGTTGTATAATTAAGATTGTATTTGTATTCTGTACCATGTATTTGGTGACTCGAAATATGTGATGTATACCTATTTTGGGGCCGTTACAATTGGCATGTCTAAAACATCTTAATGACAAAAAAAATTATTTTACCCCTCTGAAAAAATTTAAAATTATTGTAAATTTATTTAATATTACTTAATATAATAGTTAATATTTTTTAAAATTTTAAAAAAGAAATCACTTCATTCAGGTGCTCATTCAGCCATTCAACTAAAAAAATCTGATTTAGCCATTCAGCTCGTCCATCTTACCGATTCAGCCATTCAGACCAAAACAAACGCACTGACCGATTTAGTCATTCAGATTCAGCTGTAAACAAACACCCCCTAAGTCTCCTATCACATAAAAATCGCTCACATACACTCGCATGCATATTGGTATAGCTCACGTACAGAGCAAGTCATGTGGGTCATATCAATATGTATGTAAGTAGTATGTACTCGGTTTTATGTGGTAGTAATATTACTCATGGCTAAATTGATATTTTTGGTCATTTTACTATGGGTCGATTTTCATTGTATTTATTTAAAAAAATTTTGTTACAAACACATTATTATACAAAAAAAAGTTATAAAATAGTCATTGCTTAACATTTCGTCCAAAAAAATGAACGAAAGTGCTGACTAGACTAACGATTAACCGATGTTAATTATGTGACAGGTGACGTGAATCAAATTAATTAATATTTTAGTCATTCTACTAGAGGTTGATTTTTATTTTTGTTGTTGAAACTTTTTTTTTGTTACACTCATTATCGAAGTATAAAAAATATTATAAATTAGTGATTTTATAATTTTCATCATCCAAAGGTGTCCATTATAGGGTAAAAAAAATGAAGAATTGGGTTTGTTTTGTAATAGAAGTCTCTCTCGCAGACCCATTTCTCGATGGGTGCTGGAAAATGAAGAAGAAATAATTAAGGTTGAAACTAAGTTTAAGAAACAACTTCACGGAGGAGTTATTTTGATCAAAAAGTTCAGCCTTCTGGAAGAAGAAGAAAAAAGAGTCAATATGGACATAAGTTTCTGGCATTCCAATTCAAGCATGGACTGAAAATATAATGAAAAATTTAGCAAACTTTTGGGGGGATTTTAAACCTGAGACGATTCTACTATGTGTATGAGGCATATTGATCTGGTCAGAAAATGTAAATCCAGTCAGTTTTTTGAGTCAGTTATTTTGGCTAACAGATCGCATCTTATTAGAATTTGGTGATACTACTTAGTGTTTATAGGCGAATTCGGATGAATAATTTATTATTGGTTTACCGGAGTTTATGGTAGCTTCAGCAGACTCACCGGAAAATCATCTAAGCAAGAAGAAGATGAATAGTCAGAGCTCTCAAAATTTTGAATTCAAAACCCAGTTTGAAAAACATTTTGTAATAAATCACTAATTTTTTAATATATTTGGTATTTCGATAACTAGAATGTAACAAAAAAATTTCAGTAACCAAAAATAAAATATTCTCTTAGTATTACAATTACCAAAAAATCAACACGTCACCTGCCACATAACAGAATGTTAAACAATGACCATTTTGTAATCTTTTTTGAATATAGTAATATGTTTGTAACAAAAAAAATTCGATAAACATAATGAAAATCGACCCCTGGTACAGTGCTCAAAACATCAATTAGTTGTTAAGGTAGGAGAGCCCAAAGTTTATAAAATACTCCACATCAAAGTCTCATACCATCAATGTGGAACACAAGCCCCATACATTGCAATTATGATCATAACATCTCATCACGCTCCGCAGTCTCGACGTCCACGCAGGCTTAAGGGTGTAAACGAGTCGAATCGGAGTGAACAGAGAGCTACTCGAATTCGACTCGAAATTATAAATTCGTATCGAATAATATTTAAAAATTTCTACTCAGATTCGACTCGACTCAAATTTGATCCGAATCGACTCGAATATTTATTCAAACTACTCGCGAGCTTCAAAGTCAAGCTCGAATTCGAGTCTCCACATAATAACTAGTTTTATAATAAATATAATTATAAATTGAATTTGTTATTTTACTTAAACAAATGTTACAAATAGTATTGTTACTTTCTTTCCAATATGTATCTACTTTTCTTTTTTCTTTTTTCTTTCGGTAGTTTTTAAAGTTCACAAATAGTGCTCATATACTTTAGTTTTGTATAGTAGCAATGTCTATATTATTAAAATACTTATATTTAAAAACAATTTAGTCTTTTCACCTTTTTTCTACAATTTTGGATAAAACGAAATTATTGTTTTTCAAATTACTTTGACAATTAAATATCTAAATCAGTTTTTAAATAGTTAAAATAATCATTTTTACCAATCTTTTTTCTAAGTAAATTATTATTATTTTTTGTTGATAAAAGTATTATTGGGTTAAGAAATATATTTAATTACATTAAGAACATATATTTTCAAGCTCTAAACGTTTATTGTAATTAAATGAAAATTAATAAATAGAAATATTTGGATAGGCTATAGGTTTTGAATGGAGTAAAGTAATACAGAAAATTAGTTTACCTCCAACATTAAATTTTAACCTTACTCAAAATGAATTCCATTTCCCAGAAGAAAAGAAAAGGATAACCTACAAAATAAGACAATCCTAAAAGAGAAGAAGAATAACTTAAAAATATGACAAGACTAGCAGATTCCCTCTTTTTTTGAGAACAAATTCTTATACTTGTAGCTCAGCAAGATATGAAAATAGTAACAGCTTCATCCACAAAAATCTGTAAGCATTAATACTTCAAGATTCAACAATCTGCAGGAATTGAGCTTCCAGGTTGAAGGAATCTTTTCTACAATAATCAGTATTAAAAATACAACGCCAAACACGGGTGCGGTGCGCCCACCCACACACTCACACAAAGGGAGGAATCCGCGTGTAAGAAGGAGATATCAACTCCCCCATCCACTATTAAGCCCATAGGCGTCCAGATAACCAGCCGTATTATCATGGCCATGATGGTGATCATGGGCACCATGAGCATGGTGATGGTGATCATCTCTGTTTTGTGCTTCATCGAACATTTTCTGAATATGCTCTGGTATAGGTTCTTCAACAACTTGTCGAGTGGGCTTTGGCAATGAGGACACAAACTGGTAGATACTCTCAGCTAGCTCATCAGCTGTATCGTCCTGGAGTCACCAAAACAAAAGTGGTGGGATTCAAATACCAAACAAAAGCCGGTAAGACTGAAGAAAAATAAAAACGCAAATTAAACACTAGTTAGCTATACCGCATATTATTTGCTCTACATTTTTTTATCCAATTTCACAATACAAATGGGTAGAAAGCCTAAAACACATCCTTTAGGATTCACTACTATCAAACAATATAAACTAGATACATGCTGCCAAAACCGTCCCCCGGGAGGGAGGGAGGGTGGGGTGGGGTGGGGTGGGGTGGGGTGGGGCTTAGCTTCCTCCATCTTCACATAACTCGATCTGAATCCTTTTAAAGGCAAGTAAAACAAGTATGAGCTCCCTATAACCTTGATTTAGTCAGATGGTTCTAGTCTCTTCTGGCCATGTTAATGGGTCCCAGTTTTGAAACTACAGGGCAGCTAAGAGGATTGGGTAGATTTAAATAGTAATAAGAAATCAAAAGAGAAAAAGGAAAACAATATGGCAAGATGAAAGCTTAAGTTGTGGAAATCCAGGTCTTGAGATTATTATAAGATCCAATTGTCAGCTGAATTTGACATTATGGAATTGCAAACCAGACACCAGGCTTTGCAGGATAGAAAACTGGAAACTAAATTCCTTGCAGCCATTTTCTTGTATTTAATTTTTTTTTTAAAACATTTAATGAAAAAATCATCACAATAAGTAATGGATAATCTGGTCATAAAATAATATATTAACTTCATTACACCCATGCATTCATAAATTGAACTAGATTTCAATATGATCTGAGAATTTCTGAACAAACTATAATGATATAATTCTATGATAAAATCACTTGGATACAAATATTTATATACAAACTAATATTTCTATATATACAAATTTCAAAGTTCCCCTCGGGAATATTAGTGATCATGATTACTGACACGGTCCAAGGTAGAGTCCAAGTTGGAAAAGGAAATCCAAGTCGAAGATGGGTTCATTTTGTTTTGAGCATAAAACTTTTGATCCGTTTGGAGTTACGGGCCCCATAATATATCAAATCGAAGCTTGCGACGAGCCCTACAAGGCTCATCGCATGTGACCATAATGGACACCGTTTGAAGCTCAAAAAAGGCTTGGAAAGAGGTGTTTTGGCCTTCCCAAGTTTTATCCAATTCTGAGTTTATTTGGATATTTTCGTAATTTCATTATTCCTTGCATAATTACGTTTTTCAGTTTATTGTTTAGTATTTAAAAGATGTTTTCATGTGTTTTAGGGTTAACTTATTATTTTCAGATTTATGAAATATTGTGACTGCTTAGTCAATTTATCCGTTGTGTCAATTATAGTCTTTCTTATAAGTGAACAAGTTTGTTATTAAACCTTATTTGTGTGCAAGAGACCTATACCCTTCGAGATCCTACCCCAGCTACTTGGGTTGAATTTACTTCCATTCAAATCACTTATTGAAGCACACAAGGTATTGGTTAGAATCAGCAAAAACAGTAGCAAGTGACTCACATGCTCGAAAACGAGTACATTTCAGTTTAGGTAAAGAACACTTGACATCTAATGGCCAATGTTCGAAATAGCGCTCGAGGCGTGCGCCTCGAGGCGCGCCTCGTAGCGAGGCGGACAAAGTCTGGTGCGAGGCGTGAGTTTTTCATGGAATTGGTGAGACTTACGCCTTTTTCAGCTGAGGCTTAAGCCTCAAGGCGTCGCGAGGCGTGAGACTTACGTACCGATTTGTTTTGATCGACTTCGCTGCTCTCCTCTTCGCTCCTTCTCCTTCTCCTTCTTCTTCCTTCTTCTGTTTTCTTTTTCTCCTTCGCGGCTTCGCCTGTTGATTCTTCGTCGCGGTCGCCTCGTCGCCGCGTCGCGTCTGCTGCTCCTCTTCTTCGTCGTGCTGTTGCTCTCCTTCTCCTTCTCCTTCTCTACCTTCTTCTCCTGATTACCATATCTGTTTTCATTTTCTGTTTACTTTTTCTTTATATTTTAATATTAAGAATACAATTGCAATTGCGGAGTCTTTATGTCAATTTATATTTTATATGAAAGTTAAAGCTAGAGAGCAAATTTTTGGCTGGGAGTTGCAATGTTGATATCGTATGCAAGCTCCTGTATGACAAACTGCTAAGTGAAAGTCTATTTAGCATTATTTTGTTACTATCATTACTGATAACACTGCTATTACGAAATTATTAGCTAATATTTCTGAGTTCTGACTTCTGAATGCTAACTGCTAAGTGACTCTGTTATTTGGTTAAGTCCTCTGTTTTTGTCTTTTTCCAATAATGTAGTCTCAGTTTATTTCCCTTCATTTGGTTAAGGGTTTTTTTTTTCGTTGCCGGCTTGCTGCAGGTGATCAAATGTAACAAAATAGTTTTGAACAAACAGATCACTGTTATAAACTTGTCAAACAGTTTTTGTTGTGTACTTGAGAGAATCTTGATGTATTGCTCTGTTTGTTTACATAAATTGCTAATGTCACCAAAATAATAACTTAGGACTTAGGATTAGCAAGTTTATAACACTGATCTTGATCTTGGTCATCATGTTAATGTTGGTGATGCCCTGTGAACGTTGTTCCTGAATCACAATCAAACATAAATTTATATTCAGTTTTTTAACAGTAATAAATTCTATCAATGTTAACATGAGTACATGACTAGTGTTGTTCATAATTTTGTTATCAAAATGTAATAACAATTTTTTATTATTATTACAGTGAATTATTATTATGGGTAGAAAAGATCCAGCTTGGAAATATGGCACTGCAGCTCTGGGAGTTAATAAAGCTCATTTATACGTGGAATTCAATTTTTGTAAGAAAATTTGCAAAGGAGGGATTACAAGGTTGAAAAATCATCTTGTGAGAAATCATAGTAACGTCGAGGCTTGCAAAAAAGTACCAAGCGAAGTGAAAGAAGAGCTTGCTTCATATATGAAGAAAAATATGGACTCCAAGGAGGAAAGACAAAGAGATGAAGCTGAAAAAATACAAAGTGGGTCTTATTATGGTAGTCATCCATCCTTGGGAATGGAAGGTTCAAGTGTGGGTAGTGTAGACCTGGCAAACGGGCCCAAAGCGGGCTTCGGGCCGCACTTTTTTGGCCCACAAAAAACCGGGCCTTTTCGGCCCGGCCCGGCCCGCCCGCGGGCTTAGCTGGTTGAAAAAAATACAAAAAATAGGCATAAACCACCTTCAGCCCGCGGGCCGACCCGCCCGTGAGCCCGCGGGCTATGGGCTTATTTTTTTTTGACCCGGCCCGGCCGCGCCCACCCGTTTGCCACCTCTAGGGTAGTGCCTCCAAGAGGGGAGTTCGGGGACCCATGGACAGATTTGTTGTGGATGTTGATGTTGGTGATGATGATGCTACTACAAGGCGTACCGTATTTTCAAAGGAGGCTCGTAATGCAGTCTGTCTTTATATAGGTAGATTCTTCTATGAAAACGGGATTCCCTTCAATGTTGCTGATAGTCCTTCATTTATAAATATGTGTCGGTCTATTGGAAACTATGGTCGTGCTTTGAAACCCCCTACCCTATACGAGCTTAGCTCTTGGATATTGAAGGAGGAAGAAAAGACTACAAAGGCCTTTGTTAAAGAGGTGAAAAAGACTTGGGCACATACGGGGGTGTCAATCTTGTCGGATGGTTGGAAAGATATTAGGGGAAGACATCTAATAAACTTTCTTGTAAACAACCCCCATGGAACTGTATTTTTGAAATCTGTTGATGCATCTGATGCAATTAAAGATGTTACTTTGATGTTTAAACTACTTGATGAGATTGTTGAGGAAGTGGGAGAAGACCTTGTCATTCAAGTAGTCACTGACAATGCATCTAATTATAAGGCGGCGGAGAGGATGTTAATGGAGAAGAGGCCACGTATGTGGTGGACACCGTGTGCCACGCATTGCATTGATTTGATGCTTGAGAAGCTTGGAGAGTTGCCTCAACATAAAAATACTTTGACAAAGGCAAAGAAGGTAATTACTATTATTATTATTTGGTTATAATTTTTTTATTCAATAAATACTTGAATTATTATTATTTTTTGATGAATGTCATTATGTAGGTAAGCAACTTCATATATAATCATGGATGGGTCTTGGCAAATTGATGAGGGCAAACACTAATAAAGACCTTGTTCGGCCAGCCGCCACTAGATTTGCCACTGCTTATTTAACTTTGCAGAGTATGCATACTTTGAGACAACCTTTGGAGGCTATGTTTACATCTAGGGAGTGGGCAAATTGTGTTTGGGCAAAAAAAACTGAAGGTAAAGAGGCGAGAAAAATCATACTGAGTGATAGGAATTTTTGGGGTAGCGTGGGATATGCAATTAAGACCACAAAACCTCTAATAGGTGTATTGAGAATGGCAGATTCAGAGAAGGTGCCTGGAATGGGATTTTTATATGGTGCCATGGACAATGCAAAAGAGATTGCAAAAAATCTGGATAATGAGGAGAGGGCCTATAAAGAGATATGGAGCATAATAGATGCTAAGTGGGATAATCAGTTGCATCGTCATTTGCACGTTGTTGCATATTATTTGAATCCTCATTTTCAATATAAAGACAATTTCTATGCAAATGCAGAAGTTAAGGTGGGATTATACTCTTGTATGGACAAGCTTATTCCTAACGCTGTGGAAAGAGAGAAAGCTGATTTGCAAATGGATGCATTCCGATTGAGGCAAGGGTTATTTGGCTACACAAATGCCAAAAACACGTGTAAGAAACGTGCTCCCGGTAAGTACCGTTGATTAATGTCTGGTTATGCTTTCATTTTTATTAAACGTGTACCGGTAAGATTGATATATATTTTAATATTGATCCAGCTGATTGGTGGATCGCATACGGAGATGAAGCTCCGGAATTAAGAAACTTTGCAGTGAAGATTCTGAGTTTAACTTGCTCATCTTCAGGGGGTGAGCGTAATTGGAATACTTTCAGTCAGGTATTTATTAGATATAAATCATTAATTAAGATTTTATAAGATCTAACATTGTCACTAATGCTAAATTACTTGTAATATAGATACATACAAAGAGAAGGAATCGACTGTCCGCATCCAGGTTTAACTCATTGGCTTACATTATGTACAATAAGAAATTTAAAGATCGGCATCTCAAGAAAAAGGCACTAACGGAAGAAGAAAGATCCATTGGTTGTTGAAAATGTGACATCTGATAATGAGTGGATTGCGGTGGAAAATAATGAAAATATCTCGGGACTGACTTCTGGGAATGATGATATGGAAGAGGGTGAAAGGACTCATGGGAATGAGAAGACAGTTGAGGGAGAAGAGACTAATGTGAGGGAGATTACACTTGGAGGGCAAGGGACTCGGGGAATAAGTAGTAAACAAGGAAGTCAAAAGAGAAAGAGAAATACTTTGTCGTCAAAAACTATGTCAAAAGGTTAGTGTCATTACTTAAGTTGTCTTTAAAGTGTTCTTTAAAAAAACATATTTATTTGGATTAAATATATATTCACTTGTTTATTTATAGATAAAGGGAAGGGATTGCAATTGGTTGATGAAGAACCTGAGTTTGAGGATCTTAGCACTGACAATGAGGAGAATGACAGATATATTAGATACGATGATGATTTCATGGAGGATCCTCTTAGTGATGATAGTGATGATGATGATGGTGATGGGGATGATGATCTAGGATTTGATCCATTATTCAAGCCGCTAGATACAAATGATACATTACTTACATAGTGATGGATGATCACTATATAAGTACTCGATGATATTATGTTATTTTAACGTTTTGTAATGATACATTACTGTGACGTTGGTTATTTATGTCTTCTATGACCTTATTTGTAATGATGAGTTATTTTATGGTTTTATTAGTATTTTTTCATAATTTTTTGGGGACTTTTAGGTCTTTAAATCAAGGCTTCCGCCTCACTTCGCCTCGAGGCTTACGCCTCGCATAGCCCAGAGAAAAACGCCTCGTACCGATTTTAGCTTTTTCGAACATTGCTAATGGCTATATTTATTTCGCTAATCCATTCGATCCAAAATATAAGATCACTTTGACTTTTAAAAGTTAATTTGAAATATTTTAAAATTAAAATTGATGTATTTCAAGAAAGTTTTGAAAATACTAATTTTTGCAATTAGAAGTAACTTTTAGATAGTTTACAATATTCATAATTGTATTGACTAAAATCAAAGTGAATCATATCAATTTTGAATTTGAAAATTATCTCACAGTGACTTTAAAAAGTTAAAATTGATGTTATACTTTGAAATGGAGGGATAATCTTTTTGGGGATTTAAGATGACACATAAAGTTCAATGTCAACAAAACATATAATGGAATAGAATGAGAGACTCATTTTAGAGAACACAAATTTCAGATAGTGAGGGAACTAAGGGAAAAACAATAAGCAGACCAATTGAACGGTAACGTTGTTGTATACATATGCTTAACCAAACAAATATAATCAATGGCTTGCTAGTTCCACAAGGTGAGATATCACTAAATAAGCTATTGCTGAGTGAAGATATTGGCAGTAGGTGATAATTTTGTCCAATCGACTTCAAATTATAAAGCTTACATTGCCCACTTTAATTGGTTTACACACATTTCGTCACACTTGTATGGGAGGGATGAGATAATTGAACTGAAAATTCACCAGACAGGTATTGAGCTTGTAACCTTTGCATAAAAAAAACATAATGTCTTTTTAATCACCAAAAAATGCTCAGTTTGCCTGAATCTACACTGCAATTTTACAAGAACTGCTACCCTCACTACATTAGTCAGCATCCTACTAGTTTTTCTGGCAAGGAATTCCAGGCAGTAGACTTGTCTATTAAAAAAGGAAAGATTCATGTTGCGTTAGGTGAGATAACCAAACAAGCTAAAGTTCACTTGATAATACTGGCAGCCTATAGTTCTTTCAAATGTAAATGTTCCATTGCTTATTTAAATAGAGATGACACATTTAATAAGCCAAATCTAAAACCAACCTCTGGAAAACATATGTGGGAGATGATTAAAACTAGTAGAGCTTGCTGACCTTATACAAAAAGCTACATAATAATGTTTTTCAGTTTTCACGCTCTTCCAGACTCCAGAGATAGTCCAGTTACTGCAGTTTTTACAAGAATTTATCCCTAGAGAATAATTTTTGAAACAATTCCTTGCCTTGTACCAATGTTCGGTATTGAAGGTTGAAGTCCAATTTAATGTGTTTGGGATATTAACCAAAGAGGAACATAACTATCTGTTAAAACTTTTGTTTTTGTTTATCAACAAGTTCATACCTTTTGTTCAAACTCCAAACACATGCAAATATGAATCATTGAACAAGTCTTTACTGAATAATAGGATGCAATGACTTAACAAAAAAATTAGTTGGATATAATAAAAAACAAACCAAATTCTTATTGCTCATGTTATAAAATGACAAAAGGAAAAATCAATAGAAAACTGCCGGCCTTACCTGGGGCCAACGTCCACCAGAATGTGTGACAAATGTAGCTTGAGGGAGTGAATCAGCCACACGACTCCCCTCTTCACTCCATTCTTCAGACCAACCACTAGACCAAATCACTTGCATTGGCAACCCTTTCAAATTATCTGAACTACTCCATTCTGCCAAATCCAAACTATAGTTCATCTTCTTTCCCATCCCAACAACCGATCTCCTCCCATCCCTACTCTTTAAGAAAATCCTATGAGCCTCCACGTCCAGCCCACCAACTGATTTTGAGCAACACCGCTCAATGACTCTTGCAAATACAAATTTAAACCCCAAGACAAGCTCCCTTACCACGGGCACTTCCAATGCCCACAAAGGTAATGCAGTCACCCTCGAGGTAGCATCAAGAAGCGTTACACTCCTCACCAAACCCGAATTCTTCAAAACCCAATTTGCACCTAGCCCCAATGCTGAATCATGAAAAACCAGATCCACATTTGCCAATCCCATTGAATCAATCACTTGCCCCAAAACTCTCCCCATTTCTTCAGGACCCAATTCAATTTCCTTAACAATCTCCCTCTTCGAATCCCGAACAGCCTCACCCTCCTCAAAATCAATATATCCTTGTTCAACTAACTGATCAAACCCCCAAAACAAACCCTTTTCTTTAATATCATAATAAATCTCCCAAAACCTCCCTAAAACCCCACCACCAATTTCTTCAACCACAACACTCGATTTATCTGAAAACCCAGAACCGGGTAGATCGATAGCTACCGTACGGATGCCCTTAAGGCCTAAAGATTTAGCAATTTTGCTAAAACTATAAGAGCTACATCCTAACCCATGTACAATGAGTACATTCTCTGAGCTAATGGGTCCTTCTTGAATTGTAAATACTTCAACTGAAGGGTGATTTGGGGTGGTTTGTACCTTGATAATTCGACCCTTGGAGTAGTGGTGGCGCAGATTAGTGGGAAGGGAGAGGAACCAGGCCTTGGAGTCTTGAGGACTGAGAGAGGAGAGGGAAATGAAGAAAAGGGTTAGGAGAGAGACTAAAAGAGTAAAGTAAAACCAAAATTTAAATGGGTTTGGAGCTGCTGTTGTTGATGAGGGTGAGGGGGAAGCTGAACTGGGTTTATGGGGTATTGGGCTTGTAGGGGTTTTAGATGTTAGTGTGTCTGGTTCTTCAGTTATGGTTGCCATTGATGAAGAAAATCACATGGAGTGAGTTCAAAATTGAAGCTTTGTTGGTGGATTTATGAGATTTGCAGAAAAGGAGAGATGGGTAAGTTCAAGATTGAAGCTTTATTTGGTGAACTTGTGAGATTTTTCAGGCAAAATTAGAGAGGGGTAGGGTACTTTTGGGGGTATTCCACTCTTGTACCAAGTGAGTTTTGTGTGTTCAGATTCGGAATTGTTCTAACAGAGAAAGCATGCTTTTGGTCACGTTCAATGGCACCTATCAAAACACTTTATTGAGGTTTTTCATCATTTCAAAGGATGACTTTTGCAATTATATGTCTTTACGTCGTCGTTTAGAGATCTACAAATTACAAAACAACACATTTCACTTGTAAAATTATTTTCAAATTTTCATTTCTAACTTTGAATTATATTATTATACTCTCTTTTTTTTTGTAAAATTTTTGGACCCATATAAATATTTTGGTGCCGAGAAGAATGTAGACTTTTTAATTCACTCTCGATTATTATGAAATATACATTTTTTATTGTATTTGATATAGTAAATATTATTATTTTTTAAAAAAAATCTTAAACTAATAAAATGTAACACCCCCTTTTCCAAAAGGGAAAAGGGATGTCACGCACAAACATAATAAATACAAATCTCTAATAAACCTCAAAATATCTCCAATAAAATTTAATACCAAATGTCACATACTCCAATTTAAATAGAATGAACTCCACATTTACATAGTCTCTACTAAGAATAAATAAATATCAAAATAGTTCCCAAAACATCCAGTTACAAAATCTTAGGAAAACCAAGTCTAATAATAATCTCAAAAGCTAATCTACTCATTTGGATCAAAGGTAGCTCTCATCCCACAAATCCTGATCACTCCTGATTACCTGCCGAAAAAAGAACACAGCGTGAGCCAATTGCCCAGTACGGATATGAAGATGAATAAATATATCACAATAAATAATGAATCTAAAAGAATTGAACAAATAAACATATGTGATTTACAAACGAATTACGAATAGATCAAAATTTGAGAGTCCATTTACAAATGACTAACACTGTCAATCGAATAATTATAGCCAAAAGAATCCCAAACAAATAAGGCTGAATCAAATGGTTGTAAGGTAACAATTTCATACTGAGCTCAAATACAAATAGCCAAGGCTAACAAAATACATCGGTACCATGATGTATACAAATCAAATCGGATAGTACGCACGACACATACGTCACTAATCCGCCAAACAAATCGAATCAAATCAAATACTGGGTCGACCCATACGTATCCTGAACAAATATATCAAATGGCCAAAGCTCATACCCAGAGCATACAAAAGGATACGCCGTGGACTGATCACACCGCCACGGAAGGTGTCATGCCCTTGTGTCAAGAGGACATGCCTGTGGTACCCCCACAGGTGGTTAGCTCAAGTATACCCTAAGGATCAAACTACAAAATGTAAGCCAAAAGGGGTTCAAATCACAAGGCTTACATGACCATATTCAAATGAAATCGAATTATCAAATACAACATACCCAATTAGTACAAGATATCAATGATCAAAACAACTCCGAGTGTGAACGAAAATATACGAACAATGGTACAAACGAATAAAGTCTCCAAAATATATTGACACGATTAACTAGTTCAAAGAGTACAAATATGAATTCGAATATCAACGCCAAAACGAAACAATCTCAATAATTTTGACAAGAAGGAATAATCCCAAGAGGCAATACCAATTTCTAAACGAGTACGAAACGAACGAATTAAACTTAAAGGAATATCGCTGAAAAAGTACGGAATCCGTACCTTAATACAATACCAAAATAATTCGCCGAATCTAAATATCGCCCGCTAAACTCCCTCAATCCGATCTAATTATCAAAATAAAATATAAAGCATATAATTAAATTACGAACTCATACAAATTATATTTTCATAAATTCAATAATTTTAATATATTATATTCAGTTTATACTCCAAAGAAATATTTTAATTATAATAATAATATTATAATATTATTTATCACTTTTCCCCTTTTTAAAGTTTTGAAAAATCTTATATATATAACAAAATTGCAGTAATATATAATTAATCTACAATATAATAATAATAATAATAATAATAATAATAATAATAATAATAATAATAATTTGAAAATCGCATGATTGCTAACATTTAGCAGCAGAAGCAGGCGTCTATATTATATATATATATATATACCAACGAAGCATGTTACCAGATATATATATATATATATTAACGAAAGCAGGTAATATATATATATATAAGAATAAAGCTTTGTCGAAATTTTTAGGTTTATATATATCATATATCTCAATTGTAAATCAAAATTTCATTAACAAATTCAACTAATTAAACAACATCATAAAATTTTAAAATAAATTGCAAATACAATAAAAAAAAGAAATTGCAATTACAGTAGCAAAATAATTGTTTTGTATTCAAAATAGTCCAACAATTACCTTTGAGAAGAAGAATATGATGAATAAAATTCTAAGATTTTGCTCTCAAACCCTTTTGCAATCACAGTCACGTTCTCTCGCTCCCTCTTGCGCCTCCTCCTTTTTCTTCCGTTCTATTCTCACAACTCCTCGTACGTAAGGAAGTATAACTAGGTTTTACTATTTAATATTAATACTTCTAATTTGATTAGGATTTAAAATAACACAATTATAAATCTGACCCAATTAATGTAATATAGCTTATTATGGCCCAAATAAATTAAATATATAGAATTTGACCCAAACACAAGGAAAGCCCAATTAAATATTTTAAAGCTCACTTAAATATTCTATTATTATTTTATTGGGTATTACATCACATTCCCCTTAAAAAAAGGATTCCGTCCTCGGAATCAAAAGAATAGAACGTACCTAATTTTCAAAAAGATGTGGATATTCCGCTCGAATAGACTCCTCTATCTCCCATGTAGCTTCCCGCTCCGAATGGTTTTTCCACAAGACTTTAACAAAAGGAATTGTCTTCCTCCTCATAATCCGTTCTTGACGATCTAGAATCGCCTCGGCTTCTTCCTCACAAGTAAGATCTTCTTGAATCTTATGTAACGGGTAGTGCACAACGTGAAGCGGATGATAATTATATTTCCTTAACACCGAAACATGAAAGATATTATGCACATGAGATAATTGTGGAGGCAAAGCCACCCGATATGCCACTTCTCCAACTCTCTCAAGGACTTCAAAAGGGCCAATGAAACGCGGACTAAGCTTCCCTTTCAAACCAAATCTTCGAACACCTTTCCATGGAGAAACTTTCAAAAACACGTGTTCACCAGGCGTGAATGCAAGAGCCCTCCTATGAATATCAGCATAACTCTTTTGCCGCGATCTAGCTTCTTTCAATTTTTCCTTAACCGCTGCTACCTTCTCCGTAGTGACCCTAACCAAATCGGGTCCCTCTATTACCCTTTCTCCAACCTCATCCCAACAAGTCGGAGCTCGACACTTCTTACCATACAAAGCTTCAAAAGGTGCCATACCAATACTAGCTTGCCAACTGTTATTATATGCGAACTCCACCAAACTCAAATAATCATCCCAGTTTCCTGTCCACTCTAAAGCACAAGATCGCAACATGTTTTATAATGTCTGAATAGTTCTTTCGGATTGTCCATCTGTCTGCGGGTGAAAAGCTGTACTATAGTTAAGTCGCGTTCCCCAAGCTCGTTGAAACCCTTTCCAAAATCGAGAAGTAAACCGCGGATCCCGATCCGAAACAATAGAAACTGGAGTCCCATGAAGCCTAACAATCTCACGTTGAAAAATATCTGCTAACTTATTTACCGAAAAATCTTCACGAATAGACAGAAAATGAGCCGATTTAGTCAAACGATCCACTACCACCCAAATAGTATCATTCTTTTTAAGAGTCCTCGGCAACCCAGTCACAAAATCCATCGAAATGTCATCCCATTTCCACACAGGAATCTCTAACTGTTGCAACAAACCACCAGGCCGCTGATGCTCTATTTTCACTTGTTGACAAATAAGACATTTACTCACAAATTCAGCTACATCCCTTTTCATTCCACCCCACCAAAAATTCTCCTTCAGATCCTTATATATCTTTGTAGACCCCGGATGAATAGAAAATGGCGAACTATGGGCTTCAGTCAACACTGCCTCACGAATCATTGGATCCATTGGAACACATAACCGTTTACCGAACCATATTATACCTTGCTCATCAATACGAAACTCTGGTTGCTTACCCTCATTCATATTATGCGTTACAGTCCATAACTCACCATCCTCCTTTTGGGCTTCTTTGATACGCAAAATAAGAGAAGGTTCCACCCTCATACCAGCTACCAACCCATCAGAACCTCTAGCATATAGCTCCAAACCCACACGCTCCATATCCGAGATAAGTTGAGGTTGTGTAACCAAGGCAGCTACACTCCCTGAACTCTTCCGGCTAAGAGCATCTGCAACCACATTAGCCTTACCGGGGTGATACTGAATCCTGGCATCATAATCCTTAAGAAGCTCCAACCAACGCCTCTGTCTCATGTTAAGCTCCTTCTGAGTAAAAATATATTTAAGGCTTTTGTGGTCGGTGAAAATGTCACAAGTCTCTCCATATAAATAGTGCCTCCAAATCTTTAGGGCAAAAATAACTGCTGCTAACTCCAAGTCATGGGCAGGATAATTCACCTCATAAGGTTTAAGTTGTCTAGATGCATAAGCAATTACCTTACCATGTTGCATCAAAACACACCCTAATCCTTTCTTGGAAGCATCACTGTAAATTTGATAGCCTCCTATTCCCGACGGTAATGTAAGCACTGGAGCCGACACAAGCCTTTTCTTAAGCTCCTCAAAACTTTTCTCACGTTCCTCATTCCACACAAACTTTATGCCCTTCTTCATCAACTGAGTTAACGGCAAAGCTAACAAAGAGAACCCTTCCACAAATCGCCTGTAGTACCCTGCCAAACCCAAGAAACTCCTTACTTCAGTTACTGTGGTAGGTCTTGGCCAATTAGTGATAGCCTCAACCTTCGCAGGATCCACCTTAATACCTTCAGCAGACACGACATGTCCCAAAAATGCTACCTGTTCTAACCAAAACTGGCATTTGGAAAACTTAGCATACAACTTATTCTTTTGCAGAACCCCCAAAACAGTACGAAGATGCTCTTCATGCTCCTCCTTAGACTTGGAATACACCAAAATGTCATCAATGAAGATAATGACAAATTGGTCCAAATACTCACTAAAAACCCGATTCATCATCCCCATAAACACTGCCGGAGCATTAGTTAACCCAAATGACATCACCAAAAACTCATAGTGCCCATACCGAGTACGAAAAGCTGTTTTTGGAATGTCCTCTTCCCTCACCCTCAACTGATGGTACCCCGACCTCAAATCTATCTTTGAGAAGAACTTTGCCCCTTGGAGCTGATCGAAAAGGTCATCTATCCGTGGCAATGGATATCTGTTCCTGATAGTGATCCGATTGAGCTCCCTATAATCTATACATAATCTCATAGATCCGTCCTTCTTCTTCACAAACAATACTGGAGCACCCCATGGCGATACACTCGGTCTAATGAATCCACGATCTAACAACTCCTGCAATTGTTCCTTCAACTCCTGTAACTCTAATGGAGCCATCCTATAGGGTGCCTTAGAGATAGGTTCCGCTCCAGGAATGAGCTCAATAGTAAACTCAACTTCCCTTGGCGGTGGCAATCCTGGCAGATCCTTAGGAAATACCTCAGGAAATTCTCGCACAACTGGATAGTCATCAAGTTGGGGCTCATCCCTCGAGGTATCCTTCACATAAGCCAAATAACAGTCATGCCCCTTAGAAATCATTTTTCTCGCCTTCAAGGCTGAGATCAACTTTACAACACCATTCGGCTTTGAACATTGAAACTCGAATTCTGGATTATCTAAGGGTCCAAAAATAACTTTTCTCGCCTGACAATCAATAGTGGCTCGATGCTTACTCAGCCAATCCATACCCAAAATAATATCAAAATCATGCATCACCATCGGAAGTAAGTTAGATGCGTACACTCTCCTCCCTAACTTCAAAGGACACTCGCGAAAATACTCAGAAATAATCACAGAATTCCCCATCGGGGTAGCAATAGACAAATGAGGATCTAACATATGAGAAGACAACCCAAGATGACGAACAAATGAAAGTGCGACAATAGAGTGTGTAGATCCAGTGTCAAACAAAACTGATGCCTCACGATTTCCTACAAGAAGGATGCCTGAAATAGTACCTGGTGCTTGGGCCGCCTGATTAGCTGTCAATGCAAATACTCTCCCACCGGTGTTGCGCTGACCACCATTACCAGCATTACCGCCTCCCCCATTACCACGCTGAACTGCGCAATCCCTTGCTCTATGTCCCATCTGTCCACATAAGAAACAAGCCCCTGTATTTCTATAGCACGCCCTACCAGCATGATACCCACCACAAGTAGCACATGGAGCAGGTGGAAGTGGCAAAAGGTTCGGATTGCCTCCACCTGCCGGTCCCGGATACCGCCCCTGAATTTGACCCTGTTGGCGATGCTGACCCTGATTCTGATTTTGCTGGAAGCCCCTGTTCTGTTGAAATCCCCTATTTTGATACTGTCCTCCAGCTTGCCACTGACCCTGCTGCTGACCTCCACGACCACCCTGCTGTATTGGGTAAGCAAAATCCCTTCTTGGATTAAATCGCTGACCCGATGGAGACTCATTCCAATTATTTTGCCTTCTATTCTGATTTCTGCCAAACTGTCCCATCCCTTGCCCTTGCTGATCATCTCTATCTCTCTTTCGACTCCCATCTGATCTTGAAGCTCGAAAGTCCTTGTGCTCCATCTCCACACTCTTAGCTGCATTGGCCACTTGTGATACATCTGTAAAAATGGTGTGGATGATCGATCTCCTATACTCATACTTCAAAGCCCATTTAAACTTTTCTGCCTGATGTGCAGCTGTCCCAGCTATCGAACCCGCAAAACCAGCCAATCTCGTAAACCTCGCTATGAAATCATTAATAGTCTCATCATCCTTCTGCCGAATGGATACAAATTCCCTTATGTATGCATCCCTATCAGCATTTGGGAAATACTGTTGATAGAAAAGGTCACAAAAACCGCTCCATATGAGTCCATCCATAAATCCATCTCCCTGTGTAGCCTTCAACGATTTCCACCATCGCTGAGCATCATCCTCTAGCTTATAAACTGCTAACCTCACCTTCTGATTTTCTGAACACCCAATAACATCAAAAATCTTCTCCAAGTGGGCGATCCAGTTCTCCGCATCAATTGGAGTTGGAGCAAAACGAAAAGAGTTAGGCTTCTGCTTAATGAATCTCTCCAATAACACATACAACGGTTGCACTTGCTGACCCACTTGATCCTCGGGAGGATCATTCTGCTCATGCTGTGGTATCTCTGCATCATCCCCCATGCCATTTGCACGCTGATTTCCTTGCATCTGCGGAATACCCTGCATAGCCTGTGCCACAGCCTGCGTAACTGCCTCATTCACCATTGTTGCAACCATAGCCGGGGTTATTATTGCATTACCCTGATTTCCATCGTTTCCACCCTGGTTAACAGCCTCAACTTGGGGCTGCCTCTGACCTCTCCTACCGTTATTACCGGCCTGCCTCCCAGCAATTCTCGAAGACTTACGAGCCATCTACGAAAAAAAATCAAACAGACGAGAACAAACAGATCAAAACAAATAATCAAGGCCAAATTTGTGCAGAACGAAAATCAAACGTAATACAAATCTTATAACTACCCAATGGTCTACCCATAACTCACAGGTCAAGCCTAAAAGGCAATCTACAAGATCATAACCTAAGCTCTGATACCATATGAAACAACCAGGGTCAAATCCCGAGTCCGGAACAAATCTCGGGTCAAATCCCAAGTCCGATTCGAATCAAATCCGTCCAAATAAGGCCTCAAACCACTGGCCCAATAGTATCTTCTTGGGTCATCTAGCCCACCACAGGCTCCCAAAAGGTCATGACTTGAAGGTACTATTGGTAGTTACTTAATTCCTTATATGCAGACAAATTTTCCCCTATCTTTCGATGTGGGACTGGGGTGTTACAAACTCCCCCACTTAAATTTCTGACGTCCCCGTCAGAACCGATCACACACACGGTCCAAAGATCTTTGCCTCTCTAGCCATTGTGGGATAATACCGGCTGGCTTCGTGTCCCCACCTCCGGACCTTCATCTCTCCATTGTGGGATAATACCACCAGCCTTCGTGTCCCCACCTCCGGTAACTCGATCGGATAACCCGACCCGAGCTTCCCGACCCGAGCTTTCGAGAGTCGGCTCTGATACCAACTCTGTAACACCCCCTTTTCCAAAAGGGAAAAGGGATGTCACGCACAAACATAATAAATACAAATCTCTAATAAACCTCAAAATATCTCCAATAAAATTTAATACCAAATGTCACATACTCCAATTTAAATAGAATGAACTCCACATTTACATAGTCTCTACTAAGAATAAATAAATATCAAAATAGTTCCCAAAACATCCAGTTACAAAATCTTAGGAAAACCAAGTCTAATAATAATCTCAAAAGCTAATCTACTCATTTGGATCAAAGGTAGCTCTCATCCCACAAATCCTGATCACTCCTGATTACCTGCCGAAAAAAGAACACAGCGTGAGCCAATTGCCCAGTACGGATATGAAGATGAATAAATATATCACAATAAATAATGAATCTAAAAGAATTGAACAAATAAACATATGTGATTTACAAACGAATTACGAATAGATCAAAATTTGAGAGTCCATTTACAAATGACTAACACTGTCAATCGAATAATTATAGCCAAAAGAATCCCAAACAAATAAGGCTGAATCAAATGGTTGTAAGGTAACAATTTCATACTGAGCTCAAATACAAATAGCCAAGGCTAACAAAATACATCGGTACCATGATGTATACAAATCAAATCGGATAGTACGCACGACACATACGTCACTAATCCGCCAAACAAATCGAATCAAATCAAATACTGGGTCGACCCATACGTATCCTGAACAAATATATCAAATGGCCAAAGCTCATACCCAGAGCATACAAAAGGATACGCCGTGGACTGATCACACCGCCACGGAAGGTGTCATGCCCTTGTGTCAAGAGGACATGCCTGTGGTACCCCCACAGGTGGTTAGCTCAAGTATACCCTAAGGATCAAACTACAAAATGTAAGCCAAAAGGGGTTCAAATCACAAGGCTTACATGACCATATTCAAATGAAATCGAATTATCAAATACAACATACCCAATTAGTACAAGATATCAATGATCAAAACAACTCCGAGTGTGAACGAAAATATACGAACAATGGTACAAACGAATAAAGTCTCCAAAATATATTGACACGATTAACTAGTTCAAAGAGTACAAATATGAATTCGAATATCAACGCCAAAACGAAACAATCTCAATAATTTTGACAAGAAGGAATAATCCCAAGAGGCAATACCAATTTCTAAACGAGTACGAAACGAACGAATTAAACTTAAAGGAATATCGCTGAAAAAGTACGGAATCCGTACCTTAATACAATACCAAAATAATTCGCCGAATCTAAATATCGCCCGCTAAACTCCCTCAATCCGATCTAATTATCAAAATAAAATATAAAGCATATAATTAAATTACGAACTCATACAAATTATATTTTCATAAATTCAATAATTTTAATATATTATATTCAGTTTATACTCCAAAGAAATATTTTAATTATAATAATAATATTATAATATTATTTATCACTTTTCCCCTTTTTAAAGTTTTGAAAAATCTTATATATATAACAAAATTGCAGTAATATATAATTAATCTACAATATAATAATAATAATAATAATAATAATAATAATAATAATAATTTGAAAATCGCATGATTGCTAACATTTAGCAGCAGAAGCAGGCGTCTATATTATATATATATATATACCAACGAAGCATGTTACCAGATATATATATATATATATATTAACGAAAGCAGGTAATATATATATATATAAGAATAAAGCTTTGTCGAAATTTTTAGGTTTATATATATCATATATCTCAATTGTAAATCAAAATTTCATTAACAAATTCAACTAATTAAACAACATCATAAAATTTTAAAATAAATTGCAAATACAATAAAAAAAAGAAATTGCAATTACAGTAGCAAAATAATTGTTTTGTATTCAAAATAGTCCAACAATTACCTTTGAGAAGAAGAATATGATGAATAAAATTCTAAGATTTTGCTCTCAAACCCTTTTGCAATCACAGTCACGTTCTCTCGCTCCCTCTTGCGCCTCCTCCTTTTTCTTCCGTTCTATTCTCACAACTCCTCGTACGTAAGGAAGTATAACTAGGTTTTACTATTTAATATTAATACTTCTAATTTGATTAGGATTTAAAATAACACAATTATAAATCTGACCCAATTAATGTAATATAGCTTATTATGGCCCAAATAAATTAAATATATAGAATTTGACCCAAACACAAGGAAAGCCCAATTAAATATTTTAAAGCTCACTTAAATATTCTATTATTATTTTATTGGGTATTACATAAAATATAGTAAATTTGGGAATAAAATATTAGAGACCTCTCACAAGCATGAGAAAGGAGCTAATGCTCTGATTTTTAGTTTTAAAATTGACAGAAAAAAAATAGATGGAAAATTTAAGTTTTCTTTCTAATTCTTATGTTTATGAGTTTTTTTAATAAACGAAAAAGAAAAAAGAAATGGATAGAAACTTTGGCCACTTTTCTTGCCAAAGTCGTGAGACCCCAGATTTTATGAATAAAAATTTAATTTTCTCGAAATATTTTTTTAATATTATGGTGTGGATTTGAGATAATGTTATAATTGTGGGTAATATTTATAAATTTTGCAAAATATGCAAGTTGTCATATTATATTCGATTGGTCGGGGAATATTTGTTTTATCAGGGAATATTAGTGCAATGACACAATCATTGGTGGACCCCGCAACGGAATTATTGTCGGATTGAGAAAACGACAAAAATATTTTATGAAAATAACGGCGGAAGTTTTATCGTTAATACTGTTGAACTACTCGGTAGTAAAAGTACAGTAATACGCGTGGTTTTATATGAGCACACGGTATTAATTATTGATGCTTATGTGATAAGTCACTCAGTTTTATTGGTATTATTAATGTAATAATACAGAAAATCTTTTTATATAAAACAGAATACTTTTATAAAATTATCTGTTTTATTAGACAATAATTAAAATATATTATATTTTATTATGCATAGTATTTGCATAGTGCATGCATTGTGTTTGCATGGTAAAATCTTTTATAAACTTATTCGTTTTATTAGATTATAAATAGAATATATTATATTTTATTTAAAAGATTTTGCTTTAAATATGAACCATCAGATTAAACTAAATCAATCTGGACCGTTCATGAGTTAGTTACTATGCAGTCCATTTTTCTATAAATAGAAACTCATTCCTTCATTATTTCTTACGAATTCACTGAAACTCTAGAGAGATAAACTATAGAAAAAACGAAGAAAGTATTCTGCAACTTCACTACTTATATATCCAGTACTCTTCTTCTTAAGGTAGGGAATATTATTTGTTGTACTCGTAAGGGGTGTTATTCTTTTGTATTCATGAAGAGAACTTATGTTATTTCATTCTTTATTATTCTGTTGAAATAACCTGTATACGCGGGCTACCCTATACTTGGTGACATTCTTCTATTATTTCGTCTTTACTATTCTGTTGGAATATCCTGTCTGTGCGTTTTACGCCGGACCTGATTCCGTCTTTATTATTCTGTTGGAATATCATGTCTGTGCGTTTTACGCCGGACCTGGTTCCGTCTTTATTATTATTCTGTTAGAATATCATGTCTGTGCGTTTTACGTTGGACCGGATTCCATCCTTATTAGTATTCTATTGGAATAACCTGTCTATGCGAAGTACCGCATGCATGGTGATTTCTGTTGTTATTCCATTCTTTATTATTCTGTTGGAACATCCTGTCGGTGCGAATTTCGCCTGACCTGGTTCCGTTATTTAGTATTCTGTTGGAATAACCTGTCTATGCGAAGTACCGCATGCATGGTGATTTCTTTTGTGATTCCATTTTTTTTATTATACTCAGTTTGTAAGACCCCGAAATTTATGAAATTAAAGTATTCAATTTTTCTCATAATTACTATTCAGTAAATGGTTAAATTGATAAAAGTTAAAGTTAAGGGTGATATATGAATTTTTTTTTCAAAATACACAAGTGGTTATAAAATATTCATTGTTGTCGGGGAATATTCGTTTGGTCGTGGAATATTCTTTCTGTCGGGGAATATTCGCACGACGGCGCAACCATTTGTGGGACCCATAAAAGAATAACTGTCGGATGAAGAAAATGATAAAATTAAGTTTTTATAAATAACCGCGTAATCGTTACCGTTAACACTGTTGGAATACCCGGTGGTTAAAATACAGTAATACGCGTGTTTGCACAGTAGCACACGGTTTTACACAGTATTTTTAAATTATTGATCTTTACATAAGAAGGCACTACTCAATAATTGTTACAGTAATTACTGTTTAATATTTTATTTTATTGATTCAATAATTGCTTCGTTGATATTTTATATTATTGTTGTTTAAATAATTATCACTGCACAGTATTTCCCATTATCAGATCAATAATTCATATTATTTGAATAATATTATTAGATAGCATTATTGGCAATGTCTAGAAAGTTCTGTCAAGGAGAGGTTTGGTCACCTAATTGCGCGCCAGTAAGGAGAAATTCTTATTGGAAAGCCCCCTCTTTCCTGGAAACTGTCTGGTTGTCATTATTGTGATTCTGTAATATTATTTATGAATAATTAATTATTGATTTATATGATAAAAAAATATTTATTTGATGTGGATATAAATGATGGATTTATTTATGTGGTTATAAATGAAGGAATTAATATTGAGGTATTTTATCATTATTATGTCAGATTTGAGGTATTAAAAGATCAAATCGGTGTTCTTACAGCTTTATTGTGTGAGTTATAATATTTAATCCGACCGTTGGATCATTGTAATTTTTGGATATGTTATACATATATAAGTTGAGTATATTTCCACAAATTTTGAACCGTTAAAAATGAACGTTAGATTTGTTATGAATTTTAAAAGGTGAATGGTTCAGAAATTGTTGAAGTATCCGAATTTAGCATTTTAGTGGAAAATTCTAGAATTGAGTAGGCCCCACTTGTGGTTGGTGATGAAATGTGCTAAATTTTATTTCAAATATGGTGGGTGGGGATAGTAGTAGGTAAAGCCATTAGGTTGCAGGTCAAGTTTGCTAAAATGTTCCTATAAATAGAGGCCTAAGTTAGAATTGAAAATCACACCAGAAACATAAGCTTTCTCTTTTTCTCTCTCTAGATTATTGAGTGTATTTTGTGAGTATTTAGATACTTGGTGAGTTGATATTCATCAGTGCAAGTTTCCTTCAGCGTCATATCCGATATCCAGTCAAAAGTGATGCTCTTTTGAGGTAAGGGATAGTAAGGGATTTTAAGGGTTATTATGTTTTTCAGTTCGTACTTCTTCTGACCTTTAGAAAATTCTGAAAAAATTTGAAATGATATGTTGATGAGTTTTATTGATTGTGTCCAAAAATGGTGATTTTGGATGTATAGATTAAGAGTTATGAATTTTATGAGAAAAGACTATTTTAAAAATAACCGCTTATAATTCCTTGTGGTTAACTCCAAAATTGATGAAATTTTTATTGGGAGTACATCTATATAATATCAGTGTACTCTGTGAATTTTGGAATTTTTGGATAAAAGTATAATTTATGATAAATGTCTAAATATTCAGCGGTTTTGGCCATATGTAAAATAGTAAATGAATTTTAAAACTTCTAAGAAAAATATATGTTCAATATGGGACTATATTCTGCTAAATCTCAGAAAAGAAATATTTGTGGAACTGATTTGGTATTTTTCATGAAAATTGACTAGTTATGAATCAATGAGTTAAATATGTTATGTGAAGGAAGAAAATTGGAAAATATGATTTTATTGCTTGAGAATCATATATGTGGTATATGCAGATTTTTTATGAGGGTTTTGGTTACTGGTGATGAAATCTTATAAGTTTGGCATTTTATGATGATTAAATGCATTATTTTGTAAAGTGTAAACAACTAAAATAAATTGTTTATAAGTTTAAGAAATGTTATTCTTTCAATATCATTATACCTAAATATTGGTATAGATTTTATTGTAGAATTTCTACCTTTTTGTGTCATGATTACTATTTATGAGTTACTATTCACGAGTTACTATTCACGAGTTACTATTCACGGGTACTATTCACTACAAAATTGGTTTCTTTTTCTAACCAAATTATAGTTGATTTATGAATTTTACTCTGGAGATTAAAACTATATATTGATTATATTGATTTTATTATCATATATAATATTTTTATAACCCTGATGTTGAAATTCTCTTTCACTGGAGTGTAAAGATAAGTAGATTATTGGTATGATCATGACTAGGGTTCTCTTTGGCCAGTAGTGAAAAGTTGAATTGTGATGTAGTGCAAAGATGAATTGTTGATGAATATCTTTGGCCAGTAGTGCAAAGATGAACTATTAATGAATATCTTTGGCCCGTAGTGCAAAGATGACCTGTTGTTGAATATCTTTGGCCAGTGGTGCGAAGATGAACTGTGGATGAATATCTTTGGCCGTAGTGCAAAGATGAATTTATGAGTATGATTATGAACATAAACTATGATTTGGTATAACCATGATCTTTGATGTTTCAAGTAAAGACATGTGATGAAAATTATATTCGTCCTGGGTACGAAGAGGAATTTATAATCACAATTATGATTCTGAGATATTCATATAATTGTGGGAAGGAACTGTTGATTGTTGTTACAGGGATAAAACATTGTTGGTGGACTTTTAACATGGAGAAGATAATAGACTGTAATGTCTATTTGACTCTTTTAATGGATTACTCGTTCCACTGCAACTATGGTTGAAATTTTTATCAACTACCATATGTTCTAAATCTCTGATTTGTTATTGATGAAGGCTAATGATAATTTAATTATCTTTAGTCATGATATTCTTTACTGAGCTAGTTGTGCTCATCCTTTTGCTTAACAATTCCTTTCAGGTAGTAAATGTGTAGCTGGGTCGAGCGGGGGTAACAAGTGAATAGAACTGTGGTTTCTATCTGTGGAGTTCTCCCTAAACAGTATAGACAAGTGTGTTGTATACATCTTTTAGTAGTTATATTTGGTGAATCATATAGAGAGAGGCGAACCCAATGTTGGAAGGGTATTTTGCCACTATCATACAAGATGTCTAATGACATACAACCTCGTGTTATCATAAGACAGGGTTGTGCTCATCCACTTGCTGAGTATATTTACGAGCACTACCTATATAATCTTGGTGTTTGTTTGAAGTATAATTCTCAATTTGAGACAGTGGAGATAATGATAAGTCAAGAGAATACTGACCATTAGGAATCTTCTCGTTTTTCTTTGGGGTCTATTGGGTCAACCAAGGATAATTCTGTTTCCATATGATATCTATCATAACCTAGAAGCATGGCCTCCCATGTACGAAGGTTTCCTTGAGCACTTCCCAAAGATTTTAGTTTCTAAAACAGTTTTTGACTATACATTTATGTAAGGTGTCATTGTGACGTGCTATCCAAGGTTGGGATGAGAGTTACAATTGGTATATATATTTGTATCCAAACTCACAGTATATGTGTTGTTGTATTTTGCACGACAATTGTTGTAATAAAGTTGTAGTTGTTTTCTGTACCATATATTTGGCGACTCAAAATGGGTTGGATGGAATGGACCAATTTTGGGGTTGTCACATTTGGTATCAGAGCTTAGGGATATGATCTCTGGCGGAGATCGGGGAATATAACTAGGAGGGGAGAGATGAGTAAATCCTTTGCTAGTGTGTTCTACCTAAGCTTATTTGTTGATCAGTCATAATATCGGGATATTATGTTATATGTTAATTTGTTTAATTAACCCTTATTTTATGGCAGTATTTGAGAATGGCTGCTGAGAATGTTAACAATGGAGTGAATGAAACCGTGGGGATACCTCTAATCACTAACCATGATAATGTGATGTCAGACGAAGAAGGAATTAGGAGATATCCATGTGGTGAGTGAAGAATTGATAGTTGCACCCGAGATAGTCACTGAGGTAACAGCTGAGAGTGAGGAAGAAGAGGAAGAAGAGGTACCTGAGGAGAGTTTATTAGAGGTACTATATGATCAAAATGTAGAATTTCAAAATCGTATTCATGAGTTAGAAGAGCAGACTGAAGAACGACAAGCAGTTGTGGAACAAAAGGATGCAACAATTCAAGCTTGTGTTACCCGGTATGTGATGCTTGAACAGAAACATTCTTAAGCAGAGTATAAGATGATAAAGATGGAATCTGAGCTGAAAGAAGAAAAAATGAACGAGAAAGAATGAGTGATGCATGGGTAAAAACCACACGACACGTAGATATTGTGAAAAGAGATGTCCGATCTAAGAAGGCTAAAATAGATGATATGGATTTCTCTTTTTGGAAAGCAATTGGGAGAACCCAACATCGAGTTTTGAATTACCATGTACATAGCGGTCAACCTGAATTCGATATGGATCGAAGATTACTGATTCAGATCACGAAATAGGAGTACGACGAGGCAGTTGAGGGAGGAATATGTCCTATAGAAAAATATATTCTAACGGTAGTGATAACACCAAATGCTGCCCCAGACAAGTCAAAACTGGGTAGTTCGAGGGATGGCGGTTGTCATAACTTCCCAACAAATGAGGAACCCAAATGAAGTTATCACGGGAGATGGAGAAATCATGATGACCGGGGAGATAAAATCTAAAATGGAAGCAATGTATTCTCAACTTTTCGAAATACCAAGTACGTAAATTTCGGGACGAAATTTCATAAGGAGGGGAGATTGTAAGACTTCGAAATTTATAAAATTAAAGTATTCAATTTTTCTTATAATTACTATTCAGTAAATGGTTAAATTGATAAAAGTTAAAGTTAAGGGTAATATATGATTTTTTTTTAAAATACACAAGTGGTTATAAAATATTCATTGTTATCGGGGAATATTCGTTTGGTCGTGGAATATTCTTTCTGTCAGGGAATATTCGTACGACGGCGCATTGTGGGTCCCATAACAGAATAAGTGTCTGATGAAGAAAATGACAAAATTAAGTTTTTATAAATAACGGCGTAATCGTTACCGTTAACACTGTTGGAATACCGGGTGATTAAAATACAGTAATACGCGTGTTTGCACAGTAGCACACGGTTTTACACAGTATTTTTGAATTATTGATCTTTACATAAGAAGGCATTCAATAATTGTTACAGTAATTACTGTTCAATATTTTATTTTATTGATTAAATAATTACTGCGTTGATATTTTATATTATTGTTGTTTCAATAATTATCACTGCACAATATTTCTCATTATCAGATCAATAAATCATATTATTTGAATAATATTATTAGATAGCATTATTGGCAATGTCTAGAAAGTTCTGTCAAGGAGATGTTTGGTCACCTAATTGCGCGCCAGTAAGGCGAAATTCTAATTGGAAAGCCCCCTCTTTCCTGGGAACTGCATGGTTGTCATTATTGTGATTCTGTAATATTATTTATGAATAATTAATTATTAATTTATATGATAAAGAAATATTTATTTGATGTGGATATAAATGATGAATTTATTTATGTGGTTATAAATGAAGGAATTAATATTGAGGTATTTTATCAGTATTTTATCTGATTGGAGGTATTAAAAGATCAAATCGGTGTTCTTACAGTTTTATTGTGTGAGTTATAATATTTAATCCGACCGTTGGATCATTGTAATTTTTGGATATGTTATACATATATAAGTTAAGTATATTTCCACAAATTTTGAACCGTTAAAAATGAACGTTAGATTTGTTATGAATTTTAAAAGGTGAATGGTTCAAAAATTGTTGAAGTATCTGAATTTAGCATTTTGGTGGAAAATTCTAGAATTGAGTGGGCCCCACTTGTGGTTGGTGATGAAATGTGCTAAATTTTATTTCAAATGTGGTGGGCGGGAATAGTAGCAGGTAAAGCCATCAGGTTGCAGGTCAAGTCTGCTAAAATGTTCCTATAAATAGAGGGCTAAGTTAGAATTGAAAATCACACCAGAAACATAAGCTTTCTCTCTTTCTCTCTCTAGATTATTGTGTGTATTTTGTGAGTATTTAGATACTTGGTGAGTTGATATTCATCAGTGCAAGTTTCCTTCAGCGTCATATCCGATATCCAGTCAGAAGTGCTGCTCTTTTGAGGTAAGGGATAGTAAGGGATTTTAAGGGTTATTATGTTTTTCAGTTCGTACTTCTTCTGACCTTTAGAAAATTCTGAAAAAATTTGAAATGATATGTTGATGAGTTTTATTGATTGTGTCCAAAAATGTTGATTTTTGGATGTATAGATTAAGAGTTATGAATTTTATGAGAAAAGACTATTTTAAAAGTAACCGCTTATAATTCCTTGTGGTTAACTCCAAAATTGATGAAATTTTTATTGGGAGTACATCTATATAATATCAGTGTACTCTGTGAATTTCGGAATTTTTGGATAAAAGTACAATTTATGATAAATGTCTAAATATTCAGCTGTTTTGGCCATATGAAAAATAGTAAATGAATTTTAAAAATTCTAAGAAAAATATATTTTCAATATGGGATTATATTCTGCTAAATTCCAGAAAAGAAATATTTGTGGAACTGATTTGGTATTTTTCATGAAAATTGACTAGTTATGAATCAATGAGTTAAATATGTTTTGTGAAGGAAGAAAATTGGAAGATATGATTTTATGGCTTGAGAATCATATATGTGGTATATACAGATTTTTGATGAGGGTTTTGGTTATTGGTGATGAAATCTTATAAGTTTGGCATTTTATGATGATTAAATGCATTATTTTGTAAAGTGTAAACAATTAAAATAAATTATTTATAAGTTTGAGAAATGTTATTCTTTTAATATCATTATACCTAAATATTGGTATAGATTTTATTGTAGAATTTTTACCTTTTTGTGTCAGGGTTACTATTAACGAGTTACTATTCACGAGTTACTATTTACGGGTACTATTCACTACAAAATTATTTTCTTTTTCTAACCAAATTATAGTTGATTTATGAATATTACTCTGGAGATTAAAACTATATATTGATTATATTGATTTTATTATCATATATAATATTTTTTTAACTCTGATGTTGAAATTCTCTTTCACTGGAGTGTAAAGATGAGTAGATTATTGGTATGATCATGACTAGGGTTCTCTTTGGCCAGTAGTGAAAGTTGAATTGTGACTGGTATGATCATGACCATTGAATTTATAATTGAATATATTTAGTTTAAGTGCAAAGGTGAATTGATCAACATGGTTATAATTATTGTTTATA
Source organism: Panax japonicus (assembly GCA_020205505.1). Lineage (NCBI taxonomy): Eukaryota > Viridiplantae > Streptophyta > Magnoliopsida > Apiales > Araliaceae > Panax > Panax japonicus. Next base: position 54,584,765 of record CM035105.1, on the reverse strand, counting down.
TAAATTCTGAAATGATTATATATTTCTTTGAGATGTTAATATCTTTGGCCTGTAGTGCAAAGATGAATTATTGATGAATATCTTTGGCCAGTAGTGTAAAGATGAACTGTTAATGAATATCTTTGGCCCGTAGTGCAAAGATGACCTGTTGTTGAATATCTTTGGCCAGTGATACGAAGATGAACTGTGGATGAATATCTTTGGTCGTAGTGCAAAGATGAATTTATTAGTATGATTATGAACAGAAACTGTGATTTGGTATAACCATGATCTTTGATATTTCAGGTAAAGACATGTTATAAAAATTATATTCGTCCTGGGTACGAAGAGGAATTTATAATCACAATTATGATTATGAGATATTCATATAATTGTGGAAAGGAACTGTTGATTGTTGTTACAGGGATAAAACATTGTTGGTGGACTTTTAACATGGAGAAGATAATAGACTGTAATGTCTATTTGACTCTTCTAATGAATTACTCGTTCCACTGCAACTATGGTTAAAATTTTTATCAACTACCATATGTTCTAAATCTCTGATTTGTTATTGATGAAGGCTAATGATAATTTAATTATCTTTAGTCATGATATTCTTTACTGAGCTAGTTGTGCTCATCCTTTTGCTTAACAATTCCTTTCAGGTAGTAAATGTGTAGCTGGGTCGAGCGGGGGTAACAAGTGAATAGAACTGTGGTTTCTATCTGTGGAGTTCTCCCTAAACAGTATAGACAAGTGTGTTGTATACATCTTTTAGTAGTTATATTTGGTGAATCATATAGGGAGAGGCGAACCCAACGTTGGAAGGGTGTTTTGCCACTATCATACAAGATGTCTAATGACATACAACCTCGTGTTATCATAAGACAGGGTTGTGCTCATCCACTTGCTGAGTTTATTTACGAGCACTACCTATATAATCTTGGTGTTTGTTTGAAGTATAATTCTCAATTTGAGACAGTGGAGATAATGAAAAGTCAAGAGAAGACTCACCATTGGGAAGAATATGATAGTAATCTTCTCGTTTTTCTTTGGAGTCTATTGGTTCAACCAAGGATAATTCTGTGGTCATATGATATCTATCATAACCTAGAAGCATGGCCTCCCATGTACGAAGGTTTTCTTGAGCACTTCCCAAAGATTTTAGTTTCTAAAACAATTATTGCCTCCCGTGTGAGTTTTAATACAATTATTGTCTACTAGAGATTATACAAACTCAAAAGGAGTCCTCATTATAATTATTATCACATTATTTCACAAAATAGTGAGGACTACTAATGCTATCCTCTGGAGCGTCACTCCGTTCTCCGACTCGTCCCATCTATATTCTCATTTTCTGAAGAGAACAGTGAAAGAAAGGGTGAGCTCAACTAGCCCAGTAAGAAATATTATGACTAAGATAATACAAAATAAATTATCATTAGCCTCCAACAATGTTAAACTGATAAAATACAATAGACATCAAGTTTAACTGCAGCGGAACAAGCAATCCATTAAAAGGGTCAAGTAGAGAATAAAATCTACTATCTTTTATGATTTAAAATTTTTTTCATCACTATTATCGCTGAGACTCAGCTCAATAAATAATCCACATCATTAAATCATCCCTGCACTACAGGCTAAGGATATTCTTTAGTATCACGACCACGAATTATCCATGCACTACGGGCCAAAGATAATCGTGTTTTCATCAACGATCCTGATTATGCCATAAAATAATTCATCTTTGCTCCCTTGGCCGAAGAGAATCCATAGCCATAATCATACCAAAAACTGTCCATCAATGCACTACGGACCAATGAGGACTTTTAATTTTCACATTATTTATAATATTACGGTCATGAATATACCGAATAATCCCTGGTCATAATCATACCAAGTCCATCTATGCACTACATGCCACAGATGACTTTCAACATACATAAACATGAGTATGATGACAATGATATAATAATTCAATTAAACAAATTCAAGAATTAATTTGTCTAGGAACCAATAACGTCCAAATTGTCAACATGATACTGTTTTGTAGAGTAAAAATCAAGAATGCTCAGAAGAATATTTCCATGAAAAGATACTGGATGAAGCGCAAATATCAATGATATTTCACTAATTTCATGGAGTATAGAAGTCAAAATTTTAATCAACTGAGTATAATACCGAATGGAATAACAAAAGATATCACCATGCATGCGGTACTTCGCATAGACGGTTATTTCAACAGAATAATAATAACGAAACCAGGTCAGGTGAAACTCACATCAACAGGATGTTCCAACAGAATAATAAATGCGGTATAATAAATGATGGAACCAGGTCCGGCGTATCGCACAGACAGGATATTCTGACAAAATAATAAAGACAGAATAATAAAAATGAAACCAGGTCCGGCGTATAGCACAGACATGATATTCCGATAGAATAATAAAGACAGAATAATAGAAGAATGTCAACAAGTATAGGGTAGCCCGTGTATACAGGTTATTCCAACAAAACAATAAAGAAATGGAATAACAAAAGTTTTCTTCTTGAATACAAAAGAATAATATCCCTTACCGTAAAATAATACTTGATATAAGAGTAGTGAAGTAGCAGAAAACTTTTCTTCTATCTCTCTATAGTCTCTCTCTATAGTTTCTCTCTCTAGAGTTCAGTGAATTCGTAAGAAAATAATGAAGGAATGAGCTTCAATTTATAGGAAAATGGAATGCATAGTAACTAATTCATGAACAGTCCAGATTGATTTACTTTAATCTGACGGTCCATATTTAAAGAAAATTTTTTAAATAAAATATAATATATTCTTTTTATATAAAAAGATTTTTACTATCCAAACACTATACGGGTACTATACAAACACTATGCATAATAAAATATAATATATTCTATTTATAGAATAACTTTAATAAATTATTCTATTTTATATAAAAAGATTTTACTATGCAAAATACAATGCATAATAAAATATAATATATTCTATTTATAGAATAATTTTAATAAAGTATTCTGTTTTATATAAAAAGATGTTTCTATATTATTACGTGAATAAAACAAAACTTCTAAATCAACAATAATTGAATCAAACAATGTGAGATACTATGCATCAACTATTGTAGCAATAATTGAACAAATCTGAGTGACTTCTCACATAAATATCGATAATCAATACCGTGTGCTACTATGCAACAACGCGTATTACTGTTCTTTTACTACTGAGTAGTTCAACAGTATCAATAGTAAAACTTCCGCCGTTATTTTCAATAAAATATTTTTTTTTGTTTTTTCAATCCGACAATAATTCCGTTGCGGGGTCCACCAATGATTGTGCCGTCGTACGAATATTTCCTGTTTAAAACGAATATTCCTCGACCAATCGAATATAATATGACAACTTGCATATTTTGCAAATTTTATAAATATTACCCACAACTATAACATTATCTCAAATTCACACCATAATATAAAAATATTATTTCGAGAAAATTAATTGTTTATTCATAAAATCTGGGGTTTCACAGTTAATATAAAGTTAATTTTGGTCGATTGATCAATACAGTGTCGACACAAAAACCGAGAGTTGATTTATCTCTTTATGTGTCAACAATGTATTGGTGAATTGACTAACTTACCATAAAGTTAATTTTATAATAAAAATCCGTAGTAACTCTGGTTTCCTATTTGTAAGCAAACACAAAGTTAACATTTGCTATATCCGTTATAATAAAAATTATAAAATAATGACAATTTTGCCATAATCAGATCCATTTTCTTTTTGTCATTTTGTATTATATAAATAATATATTTTTAATATTTAGGGGTGTTTTAATATTTTACTTTTATTTTATTCCTTACTATTTTCCTATTTTATTTCTTTTATCTTTTTAATTAAATTAATTTTCAAAATATCTGTTAAAAAAATTGTGTTGCCACTTGCTCTTAGAGCATCTCCAACCGTTCTGGAGTCCACAAATCTTATTCTATATTTAGTCTAGGAACACTCGCTTCAGCAGATGGATTAAATATAATTTATTAAATTTTTCAGCGAGCCACAAAGACTATATCAAGGAACAAGAGTTGGTGGACTATAATTGTGACTATAATTTTTAATATATTTAAATGAGAGAGATGACCGAAGAAGAAGAAGGAAAATTGCTGAAGAAAGAGAAGCAATTGAAGAAGGAGAAAGCAGCTGAGGAAGAACATGAAGGGCCAACTACAACAGATATAAAAAAAAATAATAACGACAAAATTTTTTTTGTCAGTAATAAAATACTAACGAATAAAAAGTTTAAAATATAAATTAGAAAATCTATAAATATGTACAATTATAAGTATTTTATTAATAATAGTTTGTATTTTTATTATATTTAATAATAGTTTTTTTTTGAATTCATTGATTATTTTAATTTTTTTATATTATAGTCCACATGATAGTCCATCTGCTCTTGAAAGTTTTGAAGAAAAAAAGTAAAGACTAACACTATGTTTTTGAGTTCTGAGAATATAAAACTTAAATTATGACATAAAAGAAAAGAATAGAAAACTTAAAACTTTCCTTTGTGTTGTTTATGAGTTTTTAATAAAAAAATAATAGAAAAATTAAAAAATTTATTTTCTTGCGCTTTTTGAGTTCTAATGAAAAGAAAAAAAAATATCACTTTTATAAATTTACCCTTATATTAATTATAATCATTGAACCACGAATAAAAATATTCAAGATAAATTTAATAAAATAAAAAATTAATATTCACTGAAACAATGTTACTACTATCACAACTAAACTAATTTTGATAAAAGACAATATTACTTTATGCCGGGGTTGAATTGATCGGATACCGAAATGGAAATCTGAGGGATAAATATGAAGCCAAACGACTTTTATCAATGTCGTCTTTCTCTGTTTTACCTTTCATCTGAGAATCACTCCAGAAATCATCGCTGTTCTCTGATAACCTCCCCCCACCCCACCAGATACATCACGATGGAGTGGCCTCGACATTTTCACACCTGAAACATCACACGAACAAATTGTAGAATAGTTGACAGACCCATTATACTCAAACATGCTTAAAAATGATGAAAAAGATAACGGAATTCTCGAAATAAGATCCCACTACCAAATTTGGTACTAGATCAATAATCCCAGAAGTTATCCGTGCCTATACTTTTACCTTTACTAGATATTATTTATTCTAATTTATTACTAGATCAAAATAGATTGATTATTTAAAATTTATTATATTAAAAATTGAGAATAATATGAAAATTATAAAAATATTATTTATTTTAATTTATTTTTCGTCGATAATTTTGGACGAAAATTTTGACAATAAAAATGACTAATTATTTTATTTATTAAAAAATTCAAAAATATAATAATTAAATTTTTTTTAAAATTTTCGTCTATTTTTTTTTATATTTATTTTAAAACTCAAAAACAAAGGATAAAGGACATAAATATAGTCCGCGTAGATGCTCGAATATACCGGGCCTTATCATCATTGCCCATCTCTCTCCTCTCTCATGGAATCCCCAGTGGCAGCTACAAAACTAACGCCTGCAGTTTCTCTCTCTAAACGCACCATGATTTCTCCCTCTTCTCATCTAAATCCTCGCTGCTTACGCTTCCTTTCTCTATCACTCCCTATTTTCCGTTCTGTCAGATCCCAACCCCAAATTGTTCCCACGAAATCCCTCAGCTTTATAATCCGAAACTCCAGTTCTATCACTGCAAAACCCTCGTCCGAGTTTCGAAAGAAGCGCAATAATAGTGATGAACCAGACGAGAAGCTTGTCGCCTTGCGCGAGCTTTTCTCAAAGCCTGGGATTGGTATTGACGCTTATATCATCCCTTCTGAAGATGCCCATCAGGTTCATATTCAATTCTATTTTTACCTCTTGTTATTTGAATTAATACCCATTTTTTGTTTGAATTAGAATTAGTACTTTCTTTTTATTCTTGGTTTTATTCATTTTATGTGATAAGTGGATATTATTGATGTTTTATTGTTGAATTTGGATTCTCATTGTTCTGCCTTAAATATGAATTCAAATTTTATTTTATCCTAATGGGAATTGAGTTAGATGGTGAATGACACTATTATATTTATATGTTTAAGAATTTCAACTGTTCTTTTCAATAATTTAAGACTTGTTTAGAATTGATATCAGTGACTCAGTCATTTGAACAAAACCAATAATGTTGGAATGACAGTAGAATTCAAATTAGAAGTGCAATTCAGTAGTGTTTCTAAATGCTAGAATTGACTGAAGGGTTCATACTGGTGCTTCATTGAGGGCTTATCGGAGCTCGGATTAATTTTATTTCAAATGAATAATTAGGCTCATTTTGATTCAATATTGTACTTGCATCGGCTAAGCTCCATGTACAAATGGTTCCTCTTATAATTTCTGATTCCATTTTGTTTTTGTATCCAGAGCGAGTTTATTGCTGAATGTTATATGAGAAGAGCCTATATATCAGGTTTCACTGGCAGTGCTGGCATTGCAGTTGTCACAATGCAAAAAGCAGCTCTTTGGACAGATGGGAGATATTTTCTCCAGGTTTGACATGTGAACACATAGTATTGTTGGCAAGGCTATTCCCTTTCTGATTCTTATGGTCTAACCTAATGCATCATTAATGATTTTATCTTTATTGTTACTAGGCAGAGAAGCAGTTGAATTCTAGCTGGATTCTCATGCGAGCTGGTAATTTGGGGGTGCCATCCACTGGTGAATGGCTTAATGATGTCCTCACTCCAGGCTGCAGAATTGGCATTGATCCTGTGAGTAATACTCAACAGCTGATTGCTTTTTGTACTTTACCTATAGAAACTAGTTAATCAACCTTCGACCCTCCAATTAGGGTTGCCGCTGAATTATGCTCGAGCTGATAGGATAAAGTTTTTCTCATCTTTTTTGTTTGTGTATCCCATCTTTATCACCATTAGTACTCCGGTTCATCTCTTCTGCTGTTGTCCCATATCCGAAAGTGATATGATATCTAGGTCTTTAACCATTCTTCCATACACGTTTATCTGTCCTATAAATTAATTGCCCATATTGTTAGTTCTTTTAATTTTGTTGTTGTCCTTGGTATATTTTCCCTGATTTATCTTTTCTTTTTAATGTTAATATAATTTATGAGCGGATGTCCCTGCATAGGATTATAGTGCTTGTGTCTGATGCCACATTTTTTGTTTTTGTGAAGGGAACAGTTTCTTTTCTCTTCTAATGCTGTAGAGGAACTTAAAGAGGCTATAAGTAGAAATAATCACAAGTTGATCTACTTGTACAATTTTAATCTTGTGGACAAGATTTGGAAAGAAGCAAGGCCAAAGCCACCAAATAAACCTATTAGAGTGCATGATCTTAAATATGCTGGGATGGATGTGTCATCCAAGCTGTCTAACCTGAGGTCAGAACTGATTGAAGCTGGTTCATCTGCGATTGTTATCTCCATGCTTGATGAAGTTGCATGGCTTTTGAACTTGGTAGTCTTTCTAACTTTCTAGTGCCTGCTGTAATAATTTTATATACAAAAAAGTGATGCTTGTCCTCTTTTTCTTTAAAATTGTGATATGTGTGGGTGCTGAAATTCAGATACGATTTATATTGAGATTTGGGTCATGTGAACTGGGGGTTCGGGGGAGTTCAAAATTTCGTTGAATCAGATCTGCAATAGTAAGATAGTACAAAATGATAAAAGTAGTTACTAATATTAGACATATTTTTTGAGGATTCTTTCATACTTAACGGTCCACAAGCTACAAGTGGGGCAGCCTCAGAGGACAATCTATAATCAAGAACAATGTAGTAATAACAAGCATTAGTTGAAAATTTGGCTTTAACATAATAATTTTGGATTCCCTCAGCTCTCACCAGAAAAAAATGACATCTTTTATAAGCTACTCAAATATAAGATTAGTTAAAATATGTATCAAAAAGTTAAGTCAACATAAAGAACATTTAATTTTGATATCGCTAAGTGATAGTATATTATGGTACTATTATGTTTTGTGGTACTATTATGTAAATTGTACCATGCACATAAGTTAAAGATTATTAATAATTTCTCATCACAATAATGGGCTAGGATCCCTCCGAGTACATTTTTCACCCAATTTTTTTCAATAGACATTTAGTGACAAAAATATTGCTTAGCAACGGCAACACGGGAAACAATTATTTGCGACGAATATTGTTGTGTTGCTAATTCTAAATGTATTCTTTTTATTACTAAAACTCAATGTTCTAAAAGGCGGGAGGTAGGAGGCGGGTGGCCGAGGGCGCCTAGGGGGCCTAGGCGAGGCCGGGCGAGATTTTTTATTTTAAGCCAATTTTAACATTTTATCTTATATTTATCCAAACAAAACAATAATATAAAGCAAAACAATATATAATAAAGATTATTAAGGCTTTTGCTTAAAGTTCAAATAAATATCCATATTGCTAATGTCAAAGGTCAAACACAAACATGCAATTGTTCAAAATTCAAACATATTTTTATCGTATTAGTTTTATTCATAAATAAGATTGTTATTAAATAATAAAATTTAAAATTTTAAGAATTTAATTCAATATTAAAACTTAAGAAACTAAACAAAAATTTAAGAATTATATTGAATTAAACTAAATATTACAAATGTATCATCATTTATATAATTTGAAGTTGGTACAATTTCAAAAAATTACAACTATAATAAAATTATCCATTTTGACTTAATATTGTTCACTTCTTGTTGTGATTTGATATATTACAACATGTATTATGAATATGATAAATAATTAGAAAAATAAATATATCAAGATCTGGTTTGGGTAATTATTAAAATAAAAAAAAGTCTTCGTCTAGGTCCCGCTTAATTTCTTGGAGTAATTTTTTTTGTTGCCTTGGGCCTAGGTGAGGTGCCAGGGGGGCCTAGCGCCTAGGCGGGGCGCCAAGGGGGGCCTAGCACCTAGGCGGATCTAGGCGGGGATTTTTAGAACACTGCTAAAACTGTATTGAGTAAATTGGGTGGAAGGTGTAATGGAGGGGAGCTGGTCCATGATTCATGTGTCACTAGTCAGAGTGTTCAAGATTAACTTCTTGGTTTATGTCCTGGCTGTTAATGGTAAGCAGAATGCAAATGAAGATTTACAAGGAATGAAGGAGGCAATTCCATCTATATGTTCTCAAGGAACTTATTCTTCATCTCCTTCATTCTCTTATGTGTCTTGGGGTGGCGGGGAGAAAGAAGAGGAAGTGGGGGAAAATAAACAAGGTGCCAGTTAGAATGAGGAGTCAAATGACCTAAATCGCCAAGTGGAATAATCTGCTAGACTGACTTAGAGTCCCTCCAGTTCCAGTGTCTCCTATAGTACGTCCCAAAGATTTTATCCAGCTTCTTCGTGTGTTTCGATTCTATTTGCATTTCTGAATCGAAGGATTATGGAAAGTAGACAATTATAAAGTATTCTAATTCTTAATTCCTTGTTTGACCTGTTCAAAGCTTCAACTATGAGCATCGTTATTACTCGATTGTGGTTCTTGTATTTGTCCTCCAATGTCCTGACAATGCTTTAAAATTCTTTTCAGAGAGGGAATGACATTCCACATTCTCCTGTTATGTACGCATACTTAGTTGTGGAGATTGATGCTGCAAAATTGTTTGTTGATAATTCAAAAGTCACCCCAGAAGTGATGAGTTACTTGAAAAGCGCAGGGATAGAGTTGTGTCCATATGAATCAATTCTTTCTGAAATAGAAAGGTGTGTATGGCTCTAAATTAGCATATTTCTATAAAAAAAATCAGTTCAACAAATTTTATATCAAAGCCCACTTTGACAACTGACAATGTAATTGGCATGAGTGTTAATTTCTGAAGTACATACAGTTATAGCTGCAAAATGAAAATCACCATGAAATGGTGTTAGTGACTATAAGGTGTAGTCTGTGGACAAGGATTTTCTTGTGCCTCAAATTGGATGTAATTTTAAAAATTAGAGAATCTTTATTGCAGTTCTTTTTTTGGACAAAAATTAAGTGAGTATACGTGCTTCATATTTGCAGTGAACTTTTTTTCTCTTTTCAGTTTGGCAGCAAAAGGGGCACATCTTTGGTTGGACACATCAACTGTTAATGCTGCTATTGTAACCACATATGCATCAGCCTGTGATAAATATTTTGGGGGAGTTGGGAGCAAAAGAAAAGTTTCGAGTATCAATAATCATGGCTCCAATGGTCTTTCTAGAGGCCCAACTGCATTCTATAGGCCTTCTCCTATTTCTTTTGCTAAGGCGGTCAAAAATCCTGCTGAACTGAAAGGGATGCGCAATTCTCATCTTAGGTAACTGAAACTTACCCCCTCTAATCTTATTTTCATGGCGATTAAGTGGTTTGCAATTTTGGTACTAATCTGAGATGTTCATCTTTTATGCACATATACAATCATTGAAATTCTAAAAAGCGCAACCTTATAAATGTGAGTCCTAAGAGGCAATATTGTCTTACTATTCATAACTATCTTCAATTTTTCTGATCTGAATTCCTTCTTTTTGCCGTGATTAGCTTGCTCTAATTCTCTGTGGTTGAACTAGCTGTTGAAGGGAATATGGGAAATATTGATTGTATTTTTATTTAGTTGTCCAAAATTCACTGCATTCCTTTACCGTCCTCCCTTTTCTTCCTTATTTGAGCACTTATGATAGTGTTTGTGCCATGGCTCCGCACACACATATATTGTCTGAATAGATACTAACATAGCGATATTTAGAGTGGCTAAAGTAGATACAGTAGAAAGTTTTGTATATATTTAGTTATTGCTAATTTTTTAGTTTTTTTTGGGGTGGGAATGGGGGTTTGGTTTAGTATAGTGCTCAGAGTATGATGCATGAGGTTTGGTGTCCCCTAAGAATGATATCCCATGGAAGATCGATTTTCTTGATTATCAGATCTCTAGATAAATTGTGATGTGAGGTTCTTTTGTTAATTTTTGTTTCTTCAGGGGAACAAGTTTGTAGGACATAATCTGGGAGAAATTTAATTGAGAGGAGATTTCGCGGAGGAAAAGATTGAGATGAGATGGAATATAGAAGGGAATGCCAATAATAATTTCTTCCATTAGTCCATTTGATGGGCCATGGATGATGAAAGGCAAAAAGATCGAGTTCAGGAATAGTTGATTTTACAATGTGTAAAACTTTCTAAGAGCTTATGTTTGTAGTTATGCCATAAGCAATTCATTTTATTACTTTCCCAAAATAATTTGATGTAAAAAATCCTGTTTGCGAGTATGATTGAAATAGGTTTTACTAATTTGCGATATTGGTGATGACTAGATTACTTCTTTATCTGCTGGTGGAATGCAAGGGTGTTGTCCTAATAGTAATGATTTTAGGGGTTAAACTAAGTGTTAATGTGATAAGATTTTGTTTATCTCATCTACTATAATGACAGTTGAAGAACTTCATAAAATGTGTGATATCACAGTACTTTCTATGGCAGGGATGCAGCTGCTCTAGCACAGTTTTGGGACTGGCTGGAAGAGGAAATTAATAAAGATGTGGTATTGACAGAGGTTGCAGTTTCAGATAAACTTCTTGAATTTCGTTCAAAGCAAGCTGGTTTTGTTGGCACAAGCTTTGATACCATAAGTGGTATACATACTACTATCTTTATAGTTTATTCCTTTTAAATTACATTAAATGTGAATATCATGAGTTATGCTTTTTGTCGTTCCCTTGAATAGTTTTACAAGTTTCTGGAAGAAATATTATAGAATTGGTTGTTTCATGTGATTTTTTCACTATATACTTTAATTTGCTATGGTCAATAGTTCAATGAAATTGGAGTTGGATTTCATTGGAACTGAAGAAGTATTTAACTTTAAATTTCGCGACTTTGGGGTTTGCCGCCCATGGTCACGATCAATTTGTTATTTGTCTCATACTTAAACAATTCACTTTTGAAGAAGTGCGAGACTTTTCATGTAAACTCTTTTGAATGAACTGGTTTAAGATGTACATATAGCATGCATAGTTGCCACGACGCGTCATGGCGGTAGCCGTCTGCCCAGGCACCTAGGCGACAAGGTGACCGCCATTGCGTCCGTAGCGACAAGTCGTTTACAATATGCAATTTATATATTATTTATTTTACTTAACACATATATTAACAATAAAATTTCATATACATTAAAACTCAAAACATAACACTATGGAATAACATTAAAGACATAATTATGTAAATTCTTAGCAATAACAATTCAAAAACAAAACACTTAATATTAAAAATTAGTAAAAGAAATGAAGAATTCAACAAACACCGCATAAAAAATAAAGTTGCAACCAACCACTACAAATATGTAATCTAATAACTAATAAAACACTATATAACAAGTCAAAATAATGTCTAAACTCTCTACACTAGTCTAGAAACATCGTTCAAGCAAAATCATCAAGGAAAATGTCATCTCCATCTCTTTTCGAAGAAGTCGCGATCCACTCTAAAGAAGTCGCGATCGAGTCTCCGGCGCAAAGATGTGTCGAATCCGATTATTGATGAGTTTTTTAGGGTTTTATTTCCTTTCTCCTTGGTTTTTAATTGATGAGTCATGGATTAATGGGTCAGAACTGTAAAATACTTTGGCGTGCACCATGAGACGCCTTGAGACGCCGAGCTGCCAAGGTGCACCTCAAGGCGCCCATCGCCGTATCAGTTTTTCATCGCTTGGACGCCTAGGCGATGCTATAACAACTATGATAGCATGCAAACTGTGGATTTGAAATTTTTAGTGGCTTTCTTGTCCAAGTATCATGCTGATACGTGAAGTACATTTATATATCGCTGCAAAGCATATCCAGTAAAGTTTATATACCATCTTAATGTTATAAGAATTATGAAGATCATGAAAACCTGTTTTATTTGGATTTTAGTTATGAATACATACTTGGATCCCAAACAAATGGTTTAAATCACTTATAGTTCCTTGTAAGTTTTATATTTTAGTTGAAACATGCTGCAAATAGATTGATATTCATACTAAAAAATTCTCATGCACAAGGTGTTGAGTGAAGCGGAGTGTATTATTAGGCTTACCTTTAGAGAGTGCATTATTTCTTTCTACAAAGCCACTTATATAATCTACCATGCACATAGTTATCAAATTGTGTGTTGAAAATTTTCGAGTTGTTAATCATGTATCGTTAAGTAGGATAAGGAATTATGTGCTAAACACAATAATAATATATTTACATATATTGATAACTCATTTTATTGGACAATAAAGTATGTTACTTTAAGTGTAATGTTAAAGTAGTCAAATAAGCGTATAAACTAGTGGTACACAACATGCTATTGCTAGGCCTGGACCGGTCCTGGTTAGGCATGGTCAAACCAGTGTTACCTGGAACGTAGATCGTTCGGTATGCGATATGAGTACGGGTACACGGTACGCTACATAGTTAAAAAGCGATACACTTGGGTATCTTTAAATAAGGTCTTATGGTTACGTATTCTCTTAAAATCTGAATGTAATAGGCCCAAGCTTTATAGAAGATTTATTGTTAAATTAACAAGTGGACTACTTTGCAAGTATAAATGTAGATTTTTGAACATCCAATATTAAGTTATAATATTGATATTTTGTGCAACTATAAATAAAAAAATAATTCAATATTATGCTAAATTTAGAGTATTGTTACGTAAGAGTACCATGTTTGGGTACAAAAGTACCAATACGTGATTCGCTAGGTCAACAAAAGTATCCACTAACTCTGGGTTAAACCAGCCAACCAGGCTGGCCTTTCCCTCCTAAAATGTGGACTGAATCAGGCCCCCGGTTAAAGCCTCTGGTTTTTAGGCTGGACTTCGGACTTTTGGCTTTTTCTTTCGCTTCTCACTTTTTATTACTTTTAATAAATTTATATACCTATTTTACTTCCAAAAATATAAAATTCACATAAAAATAAAGTTCAAATGATATTATTTATAACTTAAAAAATACATTACATATACTAATGAAAATTTCAAGTGCAATTGGATTACAAATGATGAAATAAATGTATAGCTTGAATTTTGAATACTTGATTGATTGAATTACAAAGAAAAAAAGAGTGAAAACTGTATTGCAAAGAAAACTTAGAAAAGTAACATAAAATATACAAAAGTAACAACAAAGTAAAGTTCAAGTAAGTAAACTATTTATTATTTCAAAATTTAGAAATATATATTACATAGATGGATAGAAATAAAAATAAATATGTTATTCATGAATGTGTATTACAAAAAAATAATATAAATATAAATAAAAATAAATATAGTTTTGAAATTTTGTGGACTTTAAAATACCCTCTAAACTACACTTTATATACCTATGGAGGGATAAGATCATAAAATGGTAAGTTAAAAATACAAAAAAGTCTAAAAAGCCTTATTTTTCAGGCTTTTCAGACCAGATTTTAGGATTTAGCCTGTTCAAGACGATCCAGGCTTTAGACCATGCCGAATCTGGCCCAGGGCTTGATTCATGCCAGTCTTTTTCCTCCTAAAACGTGGACTGTTCTAAGTCCCCAGGCCTAAGTTGGTCCTAACCGGTCCTAGATCAGGTTGGGCCTTTTCAGGCTTTCTTCTTCAGGCCGGTCGGATCCGGTCTTTTGGGTTTCAATCTTTTTGTGCAGCTGTACTATAAACAAACTTTAAATAGTCAAATTATAATTTGAAGGGTTTAAACTATAGGATCAACTAATAATCAATAGTATTTAAGTAATATTATCAAGGAACAAAAGGGAAAAAAGAGAGCTTTCCTTTAACTTATTAGTATATACCCAAAGTGAAATTAAGCCCATATTGCAACGGTGTAAAGCAAAAGACAACTGCAAGAGTATTTATTTATGTCTCCATATGAGAATGAGACATGAAAAAAAGAAAGTGGAGACGAAGAAGTCCTTTGAAAAAGATAAAAAAAATCGTAGACAGCATTTTAAGACTTATTGAATAGATAGAACACCTCTCTATATTTTAATCCTTATTAGGTTCATCTCTCACTCAAAAATATACCAATCGTATTTTAATTCTATAATATCTTATGATACGTGCTTAAAATTTCAATTTTTTGTCATATATATTTCTAGGAAGAATTCATATCCAAGCAATAATTTGAATTCATCATAACATGGATACTTACGTCTTTTCCATTTTTAATACTACCTCCATCCCAGATTTATTGAAACACACTTTTTAGTACTTGTGGCACAAATTTTAGTACGTCTTAAAAACATACTTAAATATTATATTTTTCAAAAATCCGGAATATAGCTACTAATATAACATTCAAGCATACCAAAATAAATAAATATATATTAATATATAACATTTAAATACACTTTTAGCACGTCTTAAATTCCATGCCACAAACAGTAAAATGTGTGCAATAAATAGGGACTGAGTATAATACTTCTATTGAGGGTTGAAGTTACTCACCTACTCTTAGTCAGATCATTCATCATAACATGAATACTTACGTCTCTACCATTTTTAATATAATACTTCTATTGATTCCTGAAGTTACTCACTTGCTCTTAGTCAGACTGTACATGTAAACAAATGCTTGCTAAGCATTTACTATTAATTAATCCACATAGTTATAGTTTTACAACTATACTCTACCTCCAGTTATATTTATCTTGCACCCATACTATTATTCCTTTATATTCATTGATAATTATTACAATTATTTTACAGCTTCTGGTGCCAATGGTGCCATTATACATTACAAACCAGAACCAAATAGTTGTGGCATCGTGGATGCTGAGAAACTTTTCCTATTAGATAGTGGAGCACAGTATATTGATGGAACAACTGATATAACCCGGACAGTACATTTTGGTGAACCTTCTGCACGACAAAAAGAATGTTTTACTCGAGTCCTACAGGTACTGTTCGTAGTTTCCTTTTATTGTATGTTTAATACATATATAGGAAATTAAGTTACGTAAAGAGATCTTACATTAATCAAAAAGATATATTTGATTGGCAAAGAAGTGGTGCTTAGAGCTGTTGAACTGCAAGTTCTTATTTTTTTAGAGCTATGCTTAATGTTTGCATATTTTTATGCCTTCAGAAACAAACATTATATGTTACTTCAGAATGTGTTGATACCCAAGTAGACTAGCATATCTTTAATGACACCAATCGTGTGATATTGTGTCAAGCCTTTCTCTTAGTCTTATTTAGCAAATTCGTAATGAATATGTATTTAGTTATGGCTAAGTAGATTGGGATTAGGCGTATAAGGATGAAAGTAAATGCTCCCTCCGTCCTACTTTAGTTGCTACACTTCTTTTTTGTATTATATGGCATGGGTTTTAAGATAGGAAAAGGTATAGTAAATTAAAATACTCCCTCTGTTCCGCATAAAAGGGTCTCAGTAGTATTTAAAAAAATGATCCACAGAAAGAGAGCTCTTTTTGTTGATGGTAGTATAAAATGACAAAGTGTCCTCAAGTTTGTCATTGTAATATCATAGTTATCACTTATCAAAACCGGACCGGACCGGACCGGCTTGTTTAGTCGTAAACCGGAGCATCAACTGGATTGAACCATGATAACTCATTTGAACCAGACGGTTTTTTCATAAACCGATAAACTAGACAGATTTCAAAGAACCATCCCTATTTTGCCAAAATCGCAGTTATAATTCTTAAAAAACTTCACTTGTCAAATCCCAAATCATTTGTCAGAAAACTAATAGAAGAAGAAGAAGCACATGCATACATTATAAAAACTATTTTAGGCTTTAAGAACTTCAAAATCGGGAGATCTAGCAATGAAAATGGAAAAAATGAAAAGTAAATTGAACCACCAGGTGGTTCCGTGGTGGTGGTTGTGCTACAGGTGTGCAGGGAGTTGTCGCGGTGCCTCTATGCGGAAAGGAGGAAGAAGAATGAGGGAAATCATATGGTTGAGTCGCCGTGAGGGAGATTAAGCGATGAGAGCAAATGTGACTTGTGAGGGAAAAAATAGGGAGAGTGTATGCTGGGTTTAGATTTCTATCTCCAAACGTTTTGAACTTGGAGAAGTTATCTTTAGTTTAATGGAATATTTTACTAGTTGTTGACTTGTTGGTTATACATAAAACCTTTTGTTTTTAATAGCAGACTAGCAGTACTTGTGTTTGAAAGGTTCATTCGTTCCAAAAGAAGATTTTTGTTTAGTTTTCTGCTAGTCAATTAATAAAATTCTAAAACTTAAAATGATGTTAATTTATTTAATTTTAATTAATATGATAATTAATATTGTAAACTATTTAATTAATATTATTAAGTATGAAATTATTATTTCAAAAAATAAATTCACACTATAATTATATATTTTTGAATTTTGTAAATCAACCGTAATTAAAACCAAATGTAACTCTTTATGTGAAAAGGAATGAGTATATAAGACTAATAATAGTAATAATAATAATTACTTTCTATTTTGGTTCTTGAAAGTATTCTAGTAGAAATCTTGGGTTTATGGTGTAAATTATTATTCTTTTATTATATAAAATATTTAAAATTTATATCAAACTAAATCTGGCTTAATCGGTTTAATTTCCGATTGACCCGATGCCTTGACTGGTTCTGATCCGGTTCTGATAACTATGTGTAATATAATTGGCATGCCCACCACTACTAAACTACCAACTTGTTGTTTTAGGTGTAAATTAGGAACAAAAATACATACTTGAATATATTCCAAATGGGACTCTTTTTTTGATATTCAAAATGGGATTTTTTTCGTGGAACGGAGGGAGTATTTTAGTATTTTTATAATTCTATAAATTCTAATTAACTATGCTAAAAATATTATATTTATATGTATTTTCCATATGTTGTTAAAAGTGTTCCACAAACACAAAAAAGAAGTGGAGCAACTAAAGTGGGAGGAATGGATAACAAAATGTCTAAGGACATCTCAGAAATTTCAGCAATACGTGTAAAGAATTTATTGCGTCATATTATTGGATAACTATCTTATATATTGGAAGCTTCCCCTTGTGGCTGTGGCAAAGTTATATCCTGTAATGATGCCACTATAAAGTATAAACACTCGATGCAGAGTAGTGTCAACTAGTTACGGAGTTTAGTACTTTTGCGTAAGTTGAACATCAAATAGATAGAAATGCTACATTTACTTGATTTGCAAGATGACTTTTTCCTTTTGAACTAAACTACGACTATGTCCAATTACAGGGCCATATAGCTCTTGATCAGGCAATATTTCCAGAAAATACCCCTGGTTTTGTATTGGATGCTTTTGCCCGTTCTTCCCTTTGGAAGATTGGACTTGACTACCGGCATGGTACTTGTTTCTCCCACAGTGTTCACTTGATTCATGACTTGATTTCCTTTTTGTATTTATCAGTATATGGTATAATTAATGACGGTGTACTCAGTAACGGATCTTTGTCCAATTTCTCATTAGGGACTGGACATGGCGTAGGAGCTGCACTTAATGTTCATGAAGGCCCTCAAAGTATTAGTTATCGATTTGGGAATATGACCCCTTTGATGAGTGGCATGGTTGTTAGCAATGAACCTGGCTACTATGAAGATCATGCATTCGGCATCCGTATTGAGGTAATACATCCATCTAGGTTACATTTTCTTGTATGGAATGCATCGAGCTGTTTTTAGTGGACTATTATTTGTCTTTATATTCTTACCTTCTCCTTGTATATGCCATGTGTACAAGAGTTGGCTCAAAAAAAAATTGAATAATGTCAAATTCTTGACCAGATCCATATATATTCTTGTCCTGATATAGGATAAGATAAACAAAACTTATTGTAAGCTAAACTAATTTCCTTTAACCAGCATGCACAGAAGTGCATTAGTCACATAGGCCTGAAAGTACCCAAGTTCCTTATCTATAGAAGACCTATAGGTGTTGCCGTGTTGAAGAAACTTGCTTTAACTTCGGTTTCTTTTTAATTTTGAAAGGAGTTGCTAGCAGAATTTTTTTTTCAACCTAAAGACATACAAATTGCTACAGTTGCGTTGTTTAGGTCACTCAAACTAGTTACAGTTTTATGTTCTTATGTGCATACTCTCTATGTCCTATCTGTGAGATTGTTGCAATTTACAGAAAAGTGTTCATGTAAATCTTGGTAACTTAGCTTTTTAATTTTCTTTGTTTGCATTTCATGAGTGGTTCAAGTTTCGCTTCTTTACTGCTGTGGCATTCTCTCGTAGATTTTAAATACACCATCTTTGTTATGCAGAATCTCCTTTATGTGAAAGAGGTAGACACACCTAACCGTTATGGAGGAATTGGATATATTGGATTCGAGAAGCTCACGTTTGTTCCGATGCAGGTATGCACGCATACCCAAGTGTGCTTAAATTTTCTATAATGAATTAGTTATGTTGGAAATACAAGGTATCTGGATGAAACTCATATTTATACAGCCAAATATTTTGTTGGTCAGTAAAAGATTTCATGTTAGGAGGAAAGTTATTTTATCCTTATAATTTTCATGACCGTGCATTTGACGACTTAAGCATTACACCAAATTGTGGATTTCTTTGAATCCTAGAACAATTCATGCTTAAATACATTTCAGTTGTATTAGGTACTGTTTTTCATGGATACCACTTGATGCACCTTTTTACATCTCTACTATCTGAGTATCTGTTTTTACAGCCTTCAAAGAATCATGCGAACATCAAAAAGTATGATTACTTAATTATGTGGGAGGTTTGTGCCACCATAACGTAACCCATAAACCTGTAAAAGCGTAACAAAATCCCGCTGTTCAAATTATAGGTGATATAAGATGTTTATAGGAAATCTACCTAGGTCCATAATAAGTGTGATAATCTAGAAGTAGCAGTGTGCATTTATCTGGTTGTAGAACAACACTAAATCAATTTTTGATGTTTAGAACTCCAATTCTTGCCCGGCAATCCAATTTTTAAGGCTGAATGTCCTATAGAGTTCATAATTGGACATTTAAATTGCAGGTGGCTACCAGTTTGAATTAGAGTTCCTCAACTGAGATTTTAACCAATGTTATGTTCAGTGCTCTCATCTCATTCAAAAGAATTGTTCTTAGACTATGCTTATGATTGATACTAATATTCAGGAATACTTTTGCCCATCTCTTTATCTCAGACAAAATTGGTTGACTTATCTTTGCTCTCTGTCACTGAGATTGATTGGCTCAATGATTATCATTCACAAGTTTGGGAAAAGGTAAGGACACATCTGAAAACTATTTGCTCGGTATTTTTCACTTTTGTAGTTCTTTCACTGCGAGTACTATGATACTCTCTGTGTGGCCACATGTAAGTACATGTGGAATTTATATGGAAAACCTTTTGGCGTTTAGAAGTGGTGTTTATTCAAGATTTAAGAGAAATTTCCATGTATATTATTCTAAAAGAATTGTAACCACGTGTCATTGTATCTAAATCACCCTTGCAGGTGCTGATAAATGCTTTATATGTTTGTGTCATTTAGTTCCTCCGTCCTCAAAAGGATGTCTAAAAATACAGTAGGGACACAAAAAGGTTTGGAAATTGGATGAGTATAAAATTTGTTGCAGTTATACCATTACACAAATATTATATTTAACTTATGGGTGGAGTAATTGAATGGGGTTATGTGCACTATCGGGTAAATTAATATTTATGCCATATTTTACATTGTTTGTGTACTTTTAGATATCCTTTTTTACCACAAAATACTAAAATAGTAGTGTACTTTTGAACATGTTTTCGAGGATGGAGGGAGTGCCATTTTCTTTTCTCGTCAGCTGCAACTGAAAAGCAAGACCCTTTCTTCTAGTCATTAATATATATTAAAGAGAGAGGAGTGGTTTTAAGCATATGCATTAATGTTCAAATCCTTTCAGTATCTAATAATGAGCACACTTCCTTTCAGTGTATTTTTGTCCTAGTTGTAATCAAGATCTCGGCACCTCATTTTTCTCATCTGGAAAGCATGTCATAAAATTCCCTCACTATTTAACGTCCCGGAACTGTATGTTTTCTGGAGTTTATGCTAACTACTCTGTGCATCTTGTAGGTCTCTCCATTGCTGGACGGTTCTGCACGTCAGTGGCTTTGGAATAATACGCGCCCACTTGTGAAAATGTAATTTGTCATTTAATCTCTAGTCACTGGAACTTAGATATGATGATTCTCATGTTCAATTATTTGTATATAGACACAAAATGGGTTACTTTACTTAAGTTGCAGGGGGAATTATATGTACAATTGTACAACTGGAAATCTAAGAAAAGCTTTGACATTCCAAAGCTTTTCAGTACTAGTTTAGGAACATAATAATAATTGTTTTCAAATATTATTTGTTTATGAATTAAGAAGCTTTTGTAGTTTGATTATTATATCAGCAAGTTTGATGTGTTGTGACATAGCTGCAGGTTAGCTTTTTATGTCAGTTTTTGTGGAGTAATGCTATGTTCACCAAAAGCTAGCTCAGAATATACGACCAAAGTACTATAGATGTTAAAGAAAAATTTTGGGTTGTGTTGTTTGTTTTTAAATTTGGACTTGGGACTACGGAATTATAAAATGACTTAATATATAGACTATTTAATATCATGTTCAATAATGTATTATAATCCTCGTCATCCATTTGGGACAGGGGTGATAAAAATTGAATGAATATGAATCTGAATGATAAAAGTTGTTTGATAATTAATGTCTGAAACATCTGAATGACAGAAATTTTATTATTTTATCCCTTTGAAAAAAATTCAAAGTTGTTGTAATTTTATTTAATATAATAGTTAATATTTTTTTATAATTTTATAAATTTATGTTACTTTATTCAGTTGCTCATTCAGCTAAATCATCTGAACGATTTAGCCATTCAGACGCATTTTTTTCAATACAAACGCACTTAAGCCATTAAGATATATTCAGTCCTAAACAAACAATCCATTAATCCAGTTAAGTTTTGGCCGAAAACTTGTATCTTTTTCTCTATAATTGAATGGCTTTGGTTTATTTATAAACTAAAACAAACACCTCCTCCAAGTTTACAACGTACCATGCCTCATTTTTACATGTACTGCCTAAAAAACATTGAAAGCTTGAGGAAATGAATGATATTTCGGATTTGATCAAGGGCATCAAGCTTCACATAATTAATTGTTTATCATTTTTTGATGTATAAACAAGTTTAAATTATAGTATAAAATATGTTATTATTGATAAGGATATAATAGTTCAAATGATACTTTTTTAATTAATTCTGGAAAAAAACAAACATAATATGTAATTATTTTAAATTATCTCATGAATAATCTCATAAAAATAAAAAGTATTGGTGCATCACTATAGTTTCATCACCCGCACACGCACTAGCTTGCTCAAGAGAGCCTTCTTGATCATTCCTATGTCCTTGTTCTTGCTATCCTCCTCTATTTCCTAAGTAACGGGTGAAGTCCCATGCATCAATTTGTTATCATTTGTGGATAATGGCCTCATACACTAATCTCTACAAGTATCCGTAGTAGGCCTATATATATATATATACTATGAAATATTTACTAAGAAAATCATAAACTGAAAAGCATGCAAGAATCAATTTGGCCTAATTAAGAGCACAAGAAAGCTAAAACGAGTAAAAAATTTCTTTTATTCTGTTCCCGCCATAATAATATAAATCAACAGTTTCCCCCAAGGAGCTTAACCATTATCCGAAAAGTTTCCCCCAAGGAGCTTAACCATTATCCGAAAAATAATAATTAAATTACAACAATAATTAGTTTTTAGTTGATTCACGTAAAATTTTGCTTCTACATGCTGCTCTCCAGTCAAACTAGTGATCATAATATGTTCTGTAGAGTTACATCTGATGCAGAAAGTTCTGCATACATGTCTGATATTACTTTGGAAAAATATGCCTTTGCTTGAGGCCTCTTGATCTGGGAAAAACGAACAATGCGAAACAATGAATAATTTCAAATTCCCAAATTTTAAATCTTGTTTTCCATTGGTTCAAGAAAAGTGCCAAGAACTTGCAGATATTTCTAATCTATCACTCCCTCTGTTGCTTTGTAATTATCTTTCTAGAGAGATTTTTTTTTAATCCATCACTTGCCTCTAAAAAGACAATTAACAAGGAACGGAGAGTAATAAAACTAAAATAAAAAAAAATTAAAAAAGGCTCTCAAGATCTTTGTGACTGGTAATTTAAGAAGAGAGATGATTAAGTTTACCTTAAATGTTGGAGTGAGAAGGCCATTCTCTAGAGTAAATGGTTCGAGCACCAAAGTTACAGCCTTTGCAAATTCGAAACCTCTCAACTGCATCATAATTAACAAGACCAGAGTATCAAACATGATGAAGGATGGAGTGAAATTGAATGAGTATCAGGATTCAGTTCTTATATTGATTACCTGAGCTTCCCTTCCGACGGTGTGCATGTCCTCTAAAACAGCAGCCCTTGCTCTTCGGTCATTACACAGTTGTCCTAAATCTTCATACTGAACAAATGCATTTTTCACTCTAATCATTTAAAAGACAATATAATAAAAACTTCTTACAAGTTGCAAGATATTGGTGATCCACAAAGACACGGGGTATATTGGTAATAATTATTTATATTAGGAGAAGAAAACTTTTATTGACAGAAGAGGTAAGACTCAAAAAAGCAGAACCACAGAAATGCACTTAACAATGTGCAGTTATCCAATCCCTACAAAGAGACCACAAATGGGGATGCCTCCAAAGGCTTCGGCAATGGGAGCCAATAGTGAGGAAAGTAAAAGGGGGCATATTGCTAGTACAAGACTACTGAAACACTGTCCCCAGAATCCAAATTAGGCTCAATCTAAGGATAAATTTAAAATTAAATATGCATAAGCTAGAGCATAGCGTCGTGGAGATGCAAACTAACGGGCATACGAAACAAAGAGTCCATGGACATCACTGAAATCTCATAAGCTATTACTCGTAAAAATAATTTGCACCCTTAAGAGACTTCTATAGACTAACTAAACGTCCAAATACTAAATAAGATAGAACCACCATCACAACTTTATTTCAATTATATATAGTACTTAATATACTTATAACCTAAGGTGCACTCAAATATAACGACTGGAAAAAAGAGGCAAGTAAAGAAGGAAGATAGGAGAAAAACACAGACACAACAAACGTGTCAACCAAGCATTATTCGCTTACACGTGAAGAAGTAAAACTGAGTTTCTGAACAGTTACATAAAAAAAGGAAGTTGGAACTATAAGACAAACATTTAAGTATATATAACACTGGAGTTACTTCAGGGTGTAGGATATTATTAGTGAGTGCGAGCTCATTTTTCAACTGAAAATACAAGTACTAGAATCAATAGATTACCTTAATGCCTGTTGATGAAGCCCAATCCTTCAACACATCTGGGTCAACCGAGACTACAGCTACTAAATTGGAGTTCAAGCTATCACCTATGAACATTGAAACAGTCAGAAAGGAGAATACATTTTAGCAATTTATATGCACAAGTTTACTCAATTTTCTTACCATATATAAAACATTGGGCAACAAATTTGCATTTGGCGTATACATTCTCAACCTTCTCTGGAGCAATATATTCGCCCTGTGCCAACTTAAATATGTTCTTTTTCCTGTCACAAATCAAAACAATTTGCAGTATGGAGTTTAAAATTATTCAGAACCATTCAAAACTTCTTAGTCAAGAATCTAACGGATATATTAGTCTCCAAAAATTTTGAACTTTCCTAAGCAGCTAGAATAATAATTCAAAGAGTCTTCTCAAAGTGCATTGGACACTTTCTCATTGATGAAAACATTTAGAAAAAGGTTCATATTTAGGAATTGTTAATCAAAGTAAAGAAATGAATGTCAACAATTTATATCTCAAAGATCTTGAATTTAAATTAGAATTTAAAATGCTGATTATTGCATCAACTCTATTACCACTTGGGATGTCAATTCCATTGACAATATGATACAAGATGACAAAAGGCTTACCTGTCAATAATCTTAAGGCGGCCTCCAGGTAACCACAGTCCAATATCTCCTGTATGCAGCCAACCCTCATCATCAATTACTTCTCTTCTGTTCAGTTAACAAAGAATTCATGATGTACAACATCATCATTCAATTTTAATTTCAAGAAACAACTTGTGAAAGAAACGTACGTCTGAACTTCATCTTTGAAGTAGCCTTGGAAAACAATGGGACCCCTGACACATATTTCTCCTCGAGGATAAGGCTGATCATCAGATGTGTAATTCATTTCAGTAACATCCATAAGCTTTACTTCTGAAAGAGGATAATAAGATCAATTTAGTACAAGGTATTCAGATACCAAGTCCTATTTGATTCTACCTAAATTTTTTCGTCAAATGCACTACTTTATATGCTAAGAAACAAAAATAGAGAGCAGAATATATAAGCCCACTACCGCAAATTGGATCCAAGAGAAAAGAAACAAAGCAATTCAACGTACTTGCAGAAATTCCTCATGGAAATTAGATATTTCCAAACTTTATTTCACAATTTAAGGATACAGTTTGTGCATTTTAATGCTGGGAGAGTTTCCCAGAACAAAAAGTCTACCATAGATATGATCAACGTTACCTAGATCGTAGTTCGATGTGGTATGTGGAATGAAAATGAAAACGTCCCTTTTCGTGGTACGGAGTACGGTAGGGGTAAGTTTATTTGAATCGCTTAGCTACTGCGAAATAAATTTTTCCGGAACATGCTATGCTAGGATAAATTTCTAAAAAGATATATTTCAAACTAGTTCAGATATAGCTAAAACTAGTGAGTTTTTTCTAAGCGCAGTGTCCCAACAAGTGCATTTTCAACGATATTACGCCATGCCATTGCTTACTTGACATGCAAAATGTGCTCACTTGGCTAATGTATGGCATTCCCTAGAATCTTCTTTTATGTATTAGGGTTTCTAATAGTGTTCTAAATTTACTAGGTAAATACTATAATTGTAAATATCCAAAGATATTTTAAACGATAATTCTAGATAGTATATCTTAGTTGTATGCAGGCAAAACCAGGATTTCTAAACAGCAGACGCGGATTTTAGTAAAAAATTAATTGTAAATTAAATAAAACTTAAATAAGGTAAACTCTCAAATTACAGTGTTCAACTTTTAAGAAAGTCCACCAATTCCTTTGACGTAACAAAATTTAGGATCATTCTTAGTGTCTACAATTTAACTTTGAAGTTCATCATTAAGTCCAAAAGTTTAATCTTTCTGTAAGTGCGCCCTTTTAAATTTACATAATTATATTTTAACTCTATACTTAGTATGTATGTATATATATATATATATATATATATATATATATATATATATATATATATATAAACAGGATCAGGTCCGGACCTCCCGGACGGGAGAAAATCCGGAACTTTTTTTTTTTTTTTTTTTTTGCTTTTTTTTTTTGTAGAACTACTAAAAAAAAAAAAATTTATGGAACTGAAATTTTTCCATAATACAGTGTTTTGGGTGTGTTTTTAATACCTACACCAACCAATGTATGTACAGTCTGCCCAGACTGTACAGACATGTTTTGTTATAGGCATCCAAATCACGCCCAAAACACTGTATAATGTAATAATTCCAATTCCATAATTTTTTTTTTTTTAGTTGTTTCAAAAAAAAAAAGCAAAAAAAAAAAAAAAAAGTCCGGATTTTAACAAAATCCGGGAGTCCGGACCTGATCCGGACTATATATATATATATATATATATATATATATAAACAAAAAAAGTGCAGCATATCCAGTTGCCTATACTGCCCTCTCAGTAGTTCCGCCCTTGGTTGTATGGCTTAAGGGCTATATAAGAGGATATTCCTAATTGTAATGCTTGTGCAATAGAAGTTTAATTAAATACGAGGAAAAGTTTTGGACAGTCACATTTTTTAATTCGAAGCAAAAATGTATATGTTATGGAATGTTCGTATAAAAACATAATTAGCAAACTATGTTACTGTTTTCTGGTAACATATTACTAACATAGTAGCCAAATGTTGTACAATTGGCATCTCCTCGACAAATTCTCCATAACAAATCAAGAAAAATGATCATGCATCTAATTACTGATTATTAAACAAAGTGATATAGTTCCACAATTTATTTTTTAAGAGGGATAAAAGAATATTGCATAGGAGAAAAAGGAATTAGAAGTGTGGAACTTCATTTTCTTTTCATTGGCTTAATTCTCCAATACATTCATGAATTAATAAACATTTTTAGGATTCAATATATGGACGTAGATAAATGCAGTACTGTTGATTGACAATATCATAAACATATTACAACAAAAAAGAAGATAAATATAACACATCTTCATTTTAGACATCTGTAAAATATTATCCTTTCTTCATTATATGCCTTTTAATATATAACAAAACATTTTTCATAGACCCCCTCTATCTCTCATCACGGTGATGGCATTGGTATTTTATGTATCACATGGTAATGGTGATGGTAATACTGATTCTCTGGTACACTATTTGCTATTCAGGTGGTGGAGAATAGAACTAAGAGGAAAAAAGATACCGGCAACTTGGAGAGAGAAAAAATAATCAAGAGAAGGAAAGTTTGTTCTATGTTATAGGTGATGTGTCAGTCATGTGTCTGCCTCTTAAGTACCTTTTTTAAGACATTCGTTACGAATAAAGATTTATCACGGATTTATGTGAAGGGCTTATGCAACTCAAATGAGATGATTAGAAACTTATGACATGACATATCATACATGAAATGGTTCAAATTTATAAATATAATATGACTTGAATCACATTATGGATTTGATTACTTTTCATGATCAATAATGAACAATTATGGTCGTCAATATTCATTGGGGATGGAGAGAATCCTTAACAAACTAAGTTTGTTAAGTTCATTCTCTCGGTTAACATAGATAAGAGTTATTACCTAACCAAGTTAAATTACTTCTAGTATTATCAAATCTTCTTATATAATTCTTTGTTTCTCATTACATCCCTTTTCTTATTTGACTTGTAATCTTTACACACAACTATATACCTTCCACGTCGTTCTTAGGAGGGTATATCCCATAACATTCATATTTTTTTAGGCTCAAATATAAATAAATATCCTAAAATATTAACCTTTTTCTACTTCGGTAATCAATCTTTCAATTTTTTCAATCAGGTCATTAAACTAACAATTTTTTTCACTTTCGTTCAGTTGAACATGTCACGTCATAAATTAATGATGTGGCCCCGTTGACTAGGCTAATCAATGCCTACGTGTAATTAAAACTTAGACTTAAATATAAATTACTACCCTGAACTATTGACCTTTTTCCACTTTAGTGATCGATCTTTTATTTTTTTCCCACTTTTAGTTCAATTGAAGTTGAAGATGATGGGTTCACAGAGGCAAAATGGTGAGAGTTCTTTACTTTTTAATCACTAGTTTTTAATTAGTTTTCTCCATTAACTAAGAGCTCAAGTATATGGAAAATGATTGTGTTAATTTTGTTCTAATAATTTAATACCATTTTTTATTGTGTAAAAAAAAAGTTAATGATAGTTGTAAGTAAGATAATATTTAATAATCAGTTACAGATAGTTATTTTTTTCCTTTATGTTTTGGTTGAAAATTTAGGTGTTAATGATAGTGATAAGTAATATTTTCATAATTATTACTTAGTTCCCTTTTTCGAATAAAAAAGAACCTCATAAATAGATGTTTCATTTTTAAATTATTTTTAGTTTTTGTTGTTAAATTATAATATAATATTACATTTAAACATATTTAGTTTTTATAAAATGATTTAAACTAATTATAAATTCTGAGTATTGTTTTAACACACCATCAGTCACATCCTAGGTGTTAAGACCATGTCAACAATTTATAACGTGACAACTTCAATTGAACCAAAGTAGAAAAAATTAATAGTTTAATCACTTGATTGAAAAAATTGAAAGATCAATCATCAAAGTGGAAAAATGTCAGGTAATAAGCCTAATTTTTATTACACGTAGAAATTTATTAACCTAGTCAGCGGAGCCACATCACCAGTTTATGACGTGGTAGGTTCAATTGAACGAAAGTAAAAAAAATTGATAGTTTAATGACCTGATTGAAAAAATTAAAAGGCTGATCACCGAAGTGGAAAAAGATTAATAGTTTAGGGTAGTTATATATATTTAAGTCTTTTTTATAGTCTTTTAATGTGTTCAATTCCTTCTCTTCCCCCAATAATTTCCACACCAATTACATATATATTTTGAAAAGTTAATTCCACATCATTTATAATGAAAAGTAATACTCCCTCCTCCTCAACCTTGCCATTTTAGCTTTGAACTTATATTACCAATTCCATTTTACCCTTGTTTCAGGGAAAAAGTCCAATGAAGGGAAGCCTTGTAACTTTACATAAATTTTGCCACATACTTAAACTATCTTTATCCTTGTAATGAGTTAAAATAACTTACCACATGCAGGACTAGGAGAACCAACATGACCAGATAGGATGTCTCCATCATCCATAGTGCTTATGGCACAGGAAGTTTCAGTCATACCATAGCCTTCAATAACTTGACAGCCAAAGCATCTGTGCTCACAAACGATGTATTGTTTCACATTTGCAAAAAATAGACCTTACGATCAAGCAAGCATGTAATAGCATGTCTCAGAAAGATCATCAACTTACACCCTTAAAAAGTCCATGACAGCAGGTGACAAAGGTGAAGCTCCGGAACCCATTAAACGAACTCGCCCACCTATTTTCCCCTTTATTTTATTGAATACCAGTCTGTCCCACATATATGACGATTTTCTTCCTGAAGCAATTTTTGTGAAGAAAAATATAAGAAACAAAAGAATATATGGGAAAAATATTAAATCAACATGCATAAATGAACACCCACACAATACTTTTTTTGTACTTTGATTGTCTTATATGTGTATCAATATGTTTTTCCTTAGAACTTCTTTTAAAGGTCTCTGTACAAAAGAAAGAGTAAAGGAAAAAGTCTCTCTTTAGGAAATTTTAATTTCTTTGGGTGCAAGGAGTCCTTATCGGGGATGAATAGGATCTTTTTAGTTTTGTGGATCGTTAAAAGGTGCATTCTTGTATGCAACCATTTTTGGACCTGTTATTGGGAATGAACATATGTTTCGAGGCTGGCGGCAAAAATGGTTACATAATATCTCGTAATAAAGCTAAAGATAAATAGCTATCCTGAAACAGCGAGCTTTACACTGAATCCAGCCCCAAAAATACATATAGATAGAACACTTTCAAAGCATTTTTCCTCCTCCAAAACCTCTGACCCAAGTAAGCAGCAATACTTCATTGAGGCAGGACACCCCCACCCTACCCCACCCTACCCCACCCCTCCAACACTCCAAACATAGAGTTCCACAAATCCAAGCAGTTTCTAAATGTTTCCAAAAGTCTCTCTTACTTTATCAATTTATAATTTTAACCTTTTAACTTAGGTACTTCTCTAAACTCTAAAAGAACCCTTTGAGAAAGAAAGTTATGCCTAGTCAGTATTAATTCATTTTGACGTCAAATTTAGTTTCTCAGTTTATTTTTGACATAACTTATCAAATTAATATTTTTCAGTTTTAGTATGAATTACCAAACATATTTTAAATATTCACATTAAAAAGTAGATGTGGCCAAAACACGTGAAAAATGAAAATGTGTAATTCAAAAAGAATTTGAGATCTCATATCTCCTAGATTGCTACCACAACAAGAAATTATGAAAAGAGAATTGAATAAAAATGAGTTGTAACCAGTGACTAATTAAATTTAAGTGCAGAAAAATGAAATAAGAAAATCAACACGCATAAGCGAACACCTATATATTTCTTTTTTACAGTGCAGCCCTTCAGTAAATGTGTAGTGACTAACTAAAAATGTATGAATGGGAGTGATTGTAGATTCCATGGTTACTTGTGTGTGGGAGGAGAGAATCGAAGTGCTACTTTTCTAAGAAAGTTCCGAAAGTGGAAACTGGATTGTGTCTTCTTGAGTGCCACACTTCGTATGTGTTATGGTGAATAATGTTAGATTTATAAAATGGGCCCAAAGTCTAGTATAGAAAGATATCAAGCTCTCTAACTCAAAATTAATTGGCTATGAGAAGAGTTGACCCAACTCATTATATACTAGACATACTATGTCAATGTATTCGATGGGGACAAGATATATACTCTAACAAATACTATGAGTTAAGATGGTTCAATATGACGGAACATAGCCTACATTCAAGTTTTGTTGTCTCTCCTCTTTGTCTCTAGTCTGAAGTAGCACCAAACAAAATATATGGTGTCAAGTTCATTCACGGTAATTCGTTACTGCAACTACGTACTACCCGGCTGTCAATATTCTTTAATTCTCAAACAATACATGAATGGGGGAAACATATACACTAATCCAATTATAGTGTCACCACTTGGTGTTTATTTTGATCAAGAAGCTTATCTGGAATTTTAGAGAGAATCCATGGTGTGTTGAACATCTGACAGACATAAGGAAATTGCAGAGTTGCAGCCTTGCAGGTAATTACCATATATATATGCATATAATTATGACCCATAATTTAGCTCCACAATGATTCCCCTTGATGACAAATCCAACTCACCAAAGACAGTAAAGGAACAGAAACAGTTACTTCTAATCATGAGGGACTATGAATATATGGGGTCTAGCATCTAAACATTTTAGACTTTGCATACCCTTAAATTTTCTTATTATCGATGATTGTAAAAAGAGAAGAAACTGATGCTATAGTGGAATCAGTTGGGACATACCATTCATTATGGCTTGCTTCTTGGAGTTGTAGGCAGCATTAAATAATCGCTCCCTCAGAGCACCAGAAGTTTTTACAGCATTTATAATCCTGTGGCAACCAAAAAATGACTGATGATCAGAATGATCATACAGAGAAATAATTAAATATTCCTTAAACCATCAGTTTACAATACTTTTACCCAGAATATATTCTATTATAGAGACGAGGAACACTGCAAAATATTGTTGGTCTCAGGGCAGCCAAATCATCCATCAATTTCATATTGTCCTGCAGAACAGAGGGAACATTCGATTCTTAAAGTTGTTAAACAAATTATAAAAAAATATATGACAACCCTAAACCTGCAAAACAAGTATACAGAAACAAGAATTTTTCAAGCAGAAGAATACAGTTATGTTTGAGAAAGAACAAAAAAGATGAGTAAGCAGAGAAAAAGTTTATAAACATGAGTGGAAAGTAAAGCAAAAATTGGTTTTCTCTATTTTTTGTATGCTGTATGTGCACATATTTTCATCTTTCTTTTCTACCGTCTTCGCTTTGCTCTATGTTGTTGGAATTAATCTATGTAACACCATCTTCTATAATATTAAAACAGCTGACAAATTAGAAGAGCAGAAAACAGAAACAGGGATAATTTGACGAACCCTATCCTCCAAATTAGGTTAATTAGAGTACAGCCTAGCCTCCAAGTGTTGAGCACAATAGCTTCATTCATGAATAAGCTTTTATAACCAGCTATTACATATAGACGAAATATAAACTTCAGCATCTAACTAATCCCTAAGATTCAGTCCTAATATAATCCAGTCCTCAATGTCACTGAAGTATGTACCAGTATCCTTCTGCTACATGTATGTCAAATTCATTCAAATCAACACATCAGAATAAAGGCTCCACAACTGCTCACCAACAACCCCCATGGAGGGTAATCCCTTAAAGCCGATGACCCAAAGATAAATCCCTTAAAGCTGATGACCCAAAGATAAATTCCTGAAGGCATTACTCAGATACAAGGGCTAATACTATAGCAATGGTTGAACATCATTTAAGCAAATTCCTCTGACATGAGGGCATGCCACATTCTCATAAGAGCTCCAAATTATACATAAAAAATACCCTGTATCCACCCTCCAATTTACCACCTTTGTCCAGCAAGTCTGCTGAGTAACTTATAAATCTTGTTAAAGTGATTATATCCTGTGTCAGGGCAAAACCCAATGAACTCCATGAACTTGGCATCATGGCAATTGGTGTGAGTTTAGCCTACACATAGTTCCTCTTAATTCTTAAGGTATGCGGTCTAGTGGCTAGAGTAAAGCCCTAAAGGCAACATAACAAGAGTGGTGCCTAATGCATATTATGCCTTGGTATTACATTCTTGAAAAGAGTAATGTGGTTCCCTGAGAGTACATGCTGGAATTCTTTAAATATTCATGAAATATCGTTGTTGAGGTAGCTCCTGCATTAGTAATCACATATGTGTTTCCTCCAAATCTGCAATCAACTACGCGAAAAGTAGCTAATTCCTCGTAAAAAAACCCACCACAATAGGTCTGTCCATTTGTACTACACCATCCATACCGAAATGTTTTCAAACTGGATATTCACAACTAGCTGAGATAATTACTGATGCTGGCGTCTTTATCTCATATGAGCTAGATACTAGAACATGTGGGATTCACATCTACCTGTTACTCATTCTCCTTTGTCCTTTTTTTCTCTGTGCCTCAACAATTTCTTTGGCTTCTCACCCTCACGACCTCAACAAACCAGTCGATATTTTCACCAGGATTATGTATCCGTTCTCACAACTCTACTACCTTGGTCACAACCCTTATACAACATTTAACTGGCAGATACAAAAGACTGAAAATCGTGCGTAATGCTTTAGATAGTGAATGGTTACAATGTGTTAACAGCTGAACTTTAGTAACTGCTCTAATCCGGAACAATCATTCGATCTAGGAACTAAAGTTTTTAGCGTCTTTGATGTTCAAGACACAAGTAAACAATAAAAATGAATATAGTAGCTTCAAGCTATATCATGAGTAAAGGAAGATATGATATGTTTTCAGTTATGTCACTTACCCCCTGGTAGAAACCAACAGCAACGCCATAGTATATGGATAGAATCTGGTTGGCTCGTTCATAGATGTGAGCCAGGGGAAGATAAGATATATAACTATAACACAAACATATGGCACAAACATATGGCTTAGTATATAGAACAAAAACAAATGCAGAGATTGCAAGTGAAAGATGCTGAAAAATGATAGATATAAGGAAAACTTACATGTCAGTGGGATTGAATTTGAATGACTGAGTCATGCCCGCAACACTTGCAACAAAGTTTCCGTGTGACAAAACAACCCCCTGTTCGTAGAATAAAAAGGAAATTCAGTTATGCATAACATTACTGACAGGACCCCCAGTCCTTTTGGGTATAGTAATTTAGCTGCAAAATTTAAACTGATATTTAGAAAGCAAAAGTGTGCTACCTTTGGTGTCCCAGTAGTTCCACTCGTGTAGCATATAGTTGCGATATCGTCAGACGTGGGAGGGCAAAAAGGTTGAAGATTACTATGGCCCTAAAATGAATCCAATTGTAATGAGACCAACAATGAACTTCTCTACTTAATTAACAATTACTTTGAGGAAATAATATAATGCAATCTACTCAACACTACTTGCAAACCTTGGATGTGAAAGGAAAATAGTGCAAAAATTCAGAAAAATCATTCTAGCATATTCTACTGCTTAAAGTGACCATCCAATGAACTTTGAAAGACACCCAATGCCAAAAAAGGAGATAACTTATACACAAATGAGCTTTTTAACTATAAAAACAATGATGACGTAACATAAAAGATGGAATCCATGGTAAAAGAGTCATGCTAAGGTAATTTTTTGCAGTTATAATGGGAGTCATTACCTCGTGTCGCAGCCACCTCACTTCATTTATAATTTTTTTTAGGAAATTGATATTTCCACAACATTTTTTGATATTTCCACATGAAAATTGTTGCTATAGATGTATATACCGATGGTTTTCATGTGGAAATATCATTTTCTGTTGTGGATTTATCAGTTTCCTTTTTTTATTATCATGAGTGGAAAAAATTATATACAAACTAAATTTGTTCTTTTCCGAAAAATGAAGAAAGAAGAGAGAGGATAACATGGCTTCAATTTTTAAAGTAATTCACACCCGCAAGGGGTAACACCACTGAGGCACTTGAAGCATTACTTAAAATTACATTTTTTAATTATTACATAAACATATACGCAAATGATGTGATAAACATGTGTATATCTGTAACGTGGTTAAGCGTCAACACCAGAAAAGAAATTTGCAACCTAGGAAATGAACATGTAAAGGGTAAATATCTGGGGTGAGCTTGGAAAAGAAGGTCCCCTCGACTGTACAGTGAAACGTTCATCCTGTCAAATGCAGAACATAACAAGTCCCCATAACCAAAGATACTATACTTATTCCCTTTTTAATGTAATCTTGAAATGGAAACAAAACTCTTCATCTCTAATTTAATTGACATGGGGACTAAAATCAGGGATCTAAAGTTAGCTAATCAACTAGCATCTCCATTCTTTCCTAATTCTTTCAATTTCTTTGAAGATATAGTTCTGTTTGAATTTAAAATATCTTCCCCATTAATTCTATCAGTCACAAATGTCTTCATGTTGGAATTCTATAAAAAGATGCAGAAAATAATGTCCAGTGGCCACATGAAAAATCTACATACGTCTTAAATGACAATGAGCCGTAAATAATTGAAAATTTGAAACAGAGAGAAAATAAAAGCATTTTAACAATTTTTTCCCTGTATTTTGAAATAAAAATGTATTCAAATAAGTAAATATTGTAACTTAACAGAAATTTTTCCTCCTTCTCATTTATTGCTTTGATAATCGACAAAAACTTTGTGTATTAACATTTGATCCGAAAATAAAACCTTATCAAATGCGGTTTCTGTCCTTTTCTGCTATCTCTTGTATATACTAGTAAACATGGATAAGGAAATACAATTTGATATAACCACTTCTATCTTCTCCACTTCTCCAAAACTAACTAAATGGAAGCTGTCCACGGCATTTTCTTAGTGAACAAGAAAGCTAAACAAAACCCAAACTACAAAAATCTACATACACATAATAGAAGAGATTCAGAAGATAACCTCACTAAGTAGGTTCAAATATGACAAAATCTTAACACCAGATGTTGGTGGAAGTGAGGGTAGGTCTTCATCTATTCCTCCCACCACCTGCAACACGAAGGATGCATGAGGTAAAGCACTTTAGAGAAACAGCAGTATTATCTCTATGGTTCAATATAGCATGGCTACAAGCTCAACTTCCAGAAATACATACCACTATTACACGTACAGATGGAATGTCAGATAAGAAGCTCAATAACTGCAAGCGTCAGGGTAGAAGTATTAATAACTTGCAAGTTCAGAACATATAGTTGACAGAAATTTGCAGAACCTCATGAATGGGAAAGCTAAAATACCTCGCATTATAAAAAAAATAATTCAAATAAGATAATTAAAATAAAGAAATAAGAACATTAGCCTTCTAATATATCTCAAGTTTGCTACTAAGACTGTCTATTTGCAAATTTGAAGTTTGACGAAAAATAATGTAATAGTTCTCAGATACATACTATCAAGTAATGTTCAAATTAAAAAGAATCATTACACACACAAACGATTGTCGTTATTTCTAATCCTGATCCAAAGGCAGTAAATAGGAAATAGGGAGGAGGAGGGCGGGGTGTTAGATGCTAGAGCGAGCATCATATAATTTGTCTTAGAATTTTAATTTATTTTCCTTGAATTTAAATGCTTCTTCCTTGATGAACTCATATCAAGTAATACATTCACAATGGAAAAACAAATAAAACTCAGTTGAATACATTAAATTCCTTTACAGGACAGGTTTTCAGGGCACACATACACAAGTGTCTCGTGAGTGTATAGATAAGAGAGAGAGAGAGAGAGAGAGAGAGAGAGAGAGAGAGAGAGTTCATTAACTAGGTTAGTTTGCAGTAATGGGGAGAATCAAACTCACTGTTTTCAGTGTACTTGGCACACAAAAGATGCCTTGTACATCAGCATGATTTACAATATACTTGACTGCATCAGGACCTACAGAGGAAAGGAATTTTTTTTTGATAAGTTCAACGGACTTGTCCTCACTTGGTAGAAATTTAAGCAGAACACCTACACACCAAGAGTATCATATAATGGAACTGAGATATAAGAATATGCTGAGCACGCGTTATCCACAATGAGCCACTCTGGTCTGTTTACAAAATACAGTCCGACACAAGCTCCCTGTTCCATATAAGACCCAACGATGTCATTGTTAAGTCAGTTAGTTCAAAATTTCATATAACATTTTCTGTAAACTTGTGCCTGAGATATATAACTGGAGACGCTTAGAAGAAAATAATAAGAGGGGGAGGGGGGGGGGGAAGAGACCCTCGTAAGTTTCCAATACCTGCTTATATTTGGGTTAAATGAGGTAATATAGAAAATAAGGAAAACTAATTACTCACTTTTGATAGTCCATAATGGCGAAGGCCTGAACCTATTGCCGAGCGAGCAGTGCTTGCCTCTCCATATGTCATCCATTTGTACCTTCAAGTATGAAAAATGAATGTGACATATGTAAAGTAACTTTTATTGAGATATATTCTTTCATTTGATTGACCTAAGAAGACACTAGGTTAGTGACTATATATATTTATATACTTACTCTCCAACCGTTCCATCTACCCGAATGCGTGTTCCCAAGTACTTGTAATCTCGGAATGTTTCCACTGCATGCCTGAACAAAAAATATCATCAGGAGATTTTAAAAGCATAATTTTAAGTCAATTTATTGGCAGTTCCTAGAGTGAGTCAAGTTGCAATGAAGCTTTAGGGTTATCAAGAGAATAAAAAGAAACACGACCGACTTCACCAAGCATGCTTTCAACTAGAGAACATAAATGGATAATCTCAGAGAACTGGATGAGGAGGGCATCAAAAGATGGTTTAGTTCTCACATGAAGATATCATGCAAAGAGCCAATTTCAGGATGTTCAGGGAATCTATTGACAAGCTTCAATGGAGAATGTACAGATCTGCCATGAAAAAAAATGTCACTGATAAGTATAACAAATCTAAAACTTTAAAAAAAAAAGAGAAAGAGAGAGTCAAGGATCTATATCCGGCTCATAACATAACATAAACTGTAGCCAACCTGTATACATTCCACTTTCCTGTCTGCAGTTTTTCAGGAAGAACTACACTGTACCCCTGACCTGCATCCCATCACTACGATATTTTAAACACTTTATAAAACAAGAAAAATAATGGAATGAAATGATAAGAAAACAAAAACACAAACTAGAAGAATGAGGAAGCAGGATTAACAACTGATGAAAGAAAGCATAATATTAGATTTACTACATACATGTATTCACAGAAGAATCAAATGAAATTATATAGTTTGAGGTAGAATCTTAAAGAGTTGACGTGTAAAATAGCAGTTTCCCCAGACATGATTCTACCATATGCTAAAGCTTTCAAGGTGTTTATGCTGAAGATCAATAACTGTGATTTGAAATAGAAAGTTTAACCACATTTTGCCGTCAAATGTAGTGAGTCCATTTTTTGATAGTAGGCAGCTGATTAAACTTTAGATTCCTATTCTAATTGAAACATAGAGTTTTACCCAATGGTACCTAATTCGATACATAGAGTGAAAACAGTAATAAAAACATCAACCTGGTCTTTAAATCTCTTAATAATTGATACATTTATCCCAAATGTGGTACATTGGGTTGGGTTGGTTTTTATAATAAATATAGTTAAAATTGGTTCAGTAGTTTCTAAACGTAGGGTAATAACAAAGTGCTAATTGGATTAAATTAGTTGGCATTCTCTAGAATATTTTTGTACATACTAGAATATTTTTGTACATACTAGAATTTTTTATAGTGTTTTAAATTTAACATCTGATAAGTTAATCCAAGCCCTCCATTATATTGGATTCTAACCTATGCTTGTATGAACCAATGCTTTTACAAGGGATGTCCTAAAATGGTAAATTACAAAGCATAGTTGTAATTATGTCTCTGCAACAGGAAAATAAGTTTTGGATCACTTGATTTAGTGTTTCGGAACGAAAATGTACCATGTTTTGGAATATTTGTATCAAAATGCAATTTGCTATCATGTTAGCTTTTATTTGATAACTATAGTTTAACCTCGTTTTGCATGACGGTATAGTTTAAATTTTAAACCCTCCTATTCTAACTGTTGTCATGTATTATGGGTCAATAATAATTAGATTAGGGATTACATAATAATCAAATTGCAATTCAATTAATATTGGTGAGCTACTTTAAGCAAAGTTAAGTCTATCCATGATATCCATTTGGTGCAGTGTGGTGCAGTAATATAGAGTTTTGGTTTTATAAAAAAGTTAAAAAAATATTTGGTTACACTACTTTTGAAATAAACGAAATCATATAAAAATATGTTATAGAAACTTTCATTTTTCTCTAACAATTTATAAACGATAAATTGTGTTTCAAGTAAAAGTACTCCCGCTAGAAACATAAATATTGGTCCTTGTTTTCAACCAAACGTATTTCCGCTAGAAACATAAATATTCTAGTTTCTTTCATAAGGGTTTTTTAGTCAAAATCTCCACTTACTAAGACCACTTTAGATGGTCACGTTGACTAAACAATATCCATATTTAAAATTTAAAATCTAAAATGTTTTGACCAACTTATATCCATAATTCCATATTTAAAATTTAAAATGTTTTTAATCTAATGCATTGCTTCGCCAAACAGATTCTTAAGTTTATACCAAGTTTATTAATCCAACAAACAATCTTTAATTGGATTTGAACATCCTCATATGAGGGACCAATTTGTACATAATCTTTTAAAGTACTGTGGAAGAATTACAGTTAAAAATGCAGTGCCTATATTTTTCTAATTTTATTTGAATTAAATATTTTGTATGATTTAACAACAATACAATGACAGTTGCAGATGCTCTTTCAATACCACAGGAGTAACTTTCATTTGGGGAATTCTAAATTTTAAAATTGATGCGATTCATTTTGTTTTTATCAGTACAATAACAGTGGATATTTCAAACTGATACAACTAATTAGTAAATTTTATTGTTTTAACTTTATATTAATCATATCAATTTAAATATTATGATTTCCCGAATTGAGTCAAAATGGGGCTCTTTATGTGGAAATAATACAAACAAAAGCCCAAAAAGAAGTTAGATAGATTTGAAGTGGAATGATCCCAATCAGTTTGTTCAGAAATAAGAAGCCTAATTCAATGCAATTTAATGAAGCCAGAAATGAAAAATCACTAAACAACCCACAACTTTATATACTTAGCTTCATCAAACTACCTCATAATCTAGACATAACAAATTTATTTCAGAACCAATTCAAATTCTAAAACAGATAGCTCAAATGTAAAATACTACAATCTCTCATATACTTACCGTGCACAAATTCGCCGGCGGTTTCGTTTGCTTGAATCTGCAAGCTCTGATCGTTGCCAGTAGCAGGAAGGAGATGGGCCTGAATCGATTTAAGACGCCTCTGAGCCGTAGAATCCATTCCAATAATTTCGCGGGAAAATTCAATTCAATTCAATTAGTTGTTAAAAATTTTTGGTAAATGTTTTTATGTATAGTATACAGATATATATATATATATATATATATATATATATATATATAGATAGATAGATAGATAGATAGAGAGAGAGACGGTTGAATATTATACATGTACGTATGTACGTAATAGAAATATGATTCTAACGGGATAAAATCAAATGAATTATAAAGAGGAATATGGGATAGAGATAGGCACGCGAATCGAGGAGGGTAAGGTTGGTGACATGAGAAAAGTGGTGTAAGATAAGAGTCGGTATTTGTTGTGCGAAAGTTGAAAGAAGCGGGAATTGGCTGAGAGATGCTAAAGTGCGCAGGTGAGTGATGGACACTAGAGCTGTTGAATTGTTTATCGTTTTTTTTACAGCGCCATTTGAGAGGGGGCATCTGGCTTGCTGAGGCGTGCACGCTACACTGTCGTTTTCGTTTTGAGATGTCCTAACTAAATTGAAGGGTTCATTACTGCTAAATTGACAAAGTAGTAGTATTCTTCTTTTCCAAAATAGAAGTAACTAACGTAGACAAAGTTGGAATCGACCACCGAACCAGGGTATAGGTCATTTCTTTAATATCCTTATTTCGATATGCATAGGCGGAAGATGTGGAATGAGCCAAAAAGAGAGTGGGGGTGGGGTGGGGGTGGGGTGGGGTGGGGGGGAGAGGGGGAGAGGAAACTTACTTTTTAATTTTCTATAACCTTTGTTGAATTCTAACTTCTTGATGAGGGGTAGATTTAAGTAGACCTGACAAAATCGGCCCAAGCCCGCGGGCCGGGCCAGCCCGTCCGTTAAAAACTGGGTTGTGGTCTTCATTTTTTTGGCCCAGAGGCCCGACCCAATGATGGTCCGGCCCGTGGACGTCCGGCCCGCCCGACTTTTTAAAAAACCCTAATACCCTATCTATAATCTAAGTCATCTGATCTCTAAGTTTTCTCCTATTCAGCTATTCTCCTTAAGCCGCTAAGGCTGAGGCCCTTTAGTCTTCACACTTCACACCTCTAGAGTCTAGACTCTTCGATCCATTCTCCTCGACCCTCGTCTTGCTTGCCTTCATTTTGATTCTGTGAAGGTTGAAGCTTGTGAAGGCGTCACAGTTCACAACGACATAGCCCCACCTCGACGGGACGACACATAAGCTTGGTGCTTGCCTTCATAGTTCGACAGTTCTTACTTCCTAGTAGCCTCGTATCAGGTATTTTTCTGTAATCAACGTATAAGTTGACCAATTTTTGTTTGAATTGGTAATTTATTTGTATGAATATGAGTCTATGACTTTAGTCTGTATCACTGTATGTTTTTGTGGATTTTAAGGGTTTTAATTGGTAATTTGGTATGAGTACAAACGATTTTTGTGGATTTTAATTGGTAATTGGGTGTGAAATTTTAAGGGTTTATGAACCAGATTAGACTAGACCTACAATTTACCGATTTAATTATTTATATTTGTGTCATTTATCTTCATCCCTCTTTGATTATCCATTTAATAGTCTCTCTCTATATCCCTCTTTCATTTCTCTACTTGGTAGACCTTTTTGGGCTAATCTGAAGTCAATTTGGTGATATGATATACTATTATACTATTATACTTTTTGGGCTAATCTGAATTTTGTAGACTAGTTTTGACACCGTCAATGGAAGAAAATTGTTTTCCAGGGATTGGACATTGGTCTCAGTGCAAGGCTTCACTTCATGTGAACGTTGTTGTGTAGAAACATGGGTAATGGCATTTGAAATGAAAAATAGGATCTGATAAGTATCAAAACTTATTTAGGAATTGACTAATGGCTACTGTTAAACAAAAAGAGGAAAAGGATTTAGAAAATTTTTATGTTAAAAATCATGTTATGGGTTCATGGAATTCATTGCGTGCACGTGTAAGATATTGATGGAATTAAGATGGTTAGCATATAAAATGTAAAAGCTTTCTTTTCGTTCTTTTTGGATGATGATCCATGACTTCTAAAGGAAAACATGTTGTACACCATAGAGGAAAAACAAACTCTAGTCTTTTTTCTTTTCAGTAACACATCAGTCTCCAACATTGAACACAAGTGTCAGTGTGGCAATGTCTCTTTCATTTACTTAATTGTAGTAT
Source organism: Panax japonicus (assembly GCA_020205505.1). Taxonomy (NCBI): domain Eukaryota; kingdom Viridiplantae; phylum Streptophyta; class Magnoliopsida; order Apiales; family Araliaceae; genus Panax; species Panax japonicus. The sequence continues at coordinate 54,542,134 of CM035105.1, read as the reverse complement.
CAAACATTAATGTAATTATGCATTATGCAATGATGATACTTGTTGAGTTGTTGTCTGTGTGACGCCCCCAAAATAGGTATACATCACCCATCTTGAGTCGTCAAATACATGGTACAAAATTCAAATACAATCTTAAATATACAACATGAACTGTGAGTTTCAATACAAACATTGTCTTCTAGACTGCATTAAAACTCAAAATAAGTCCTCAATACATTTATTAACACACTATTTCATAGAATAGTGAGGACTACTAATACTATCCTCTGGACCGTCACTCCGTTCCCCGACTAGTCCCTGCTACGTTCTCATTTTCTGAAGAGAACAGTGAAAGAAAGGGTGAGCTCAACTAGCCTAGTAAGAAATATTATGACTAAGATAAAGCAAAATAAATTATCCTTAGTCTTCAATAGTGTTAAACTGATACAATATAACAAACATCAAGTTTAACTGCAGCGGAACAAGCAATCCATTAAAAGAGTCAAGTAGAAAATAAATCTACTATCTTTTATGATTTAAAAGGTTTTTCATCACTTTTATCGCTGAGACTCAGCTTAATAAATAATTCACATCATTGAATCACCCCTGAACTACGGCCAAGTATATTCTTTAGTATCACGACCACAAATTATCCATGCACTCCGGGCCATGGATATTCGTGTATTCATTAATGGTCATGATCATGTCAACAACTGTCCATCAATGCATTACGGGCCAATGAGGACTTTTTTCACACCATTTGTAATATTATGGTCATGATTACACCGAATAATCCTCATAATCATACCAAGTCCATCTATGCACTACAGGCCACAGATGACTTTCAACATAATATAAACATGAGGATAATGATAATGATATAAGAATTCAATAAAACAAATTCAAGAATTAATTTATCCAGGAACCAATAACGTCCAAATTGTCAACATGATACTTCTTTGTGGAGTAAAATTCAAGAATGCTCAGAAGATTATTTCCATGAAAAGATACTGGATGAAGCGCAAATATCAAGGATATTACACTAATTTCACAGAGTATAGAAGTCAAAACGTTAACCAACTGAGTATAATAAAGAATGGAATAACAAAAGAAATCACCAGGCATGCGATAGACCGCACAGACAGGTTATTCCAATAGAATAATGAATAACGGAACCAGGTCATGCGTAAACGCACCGACATGATGTTCCAACAGAATGATAAATAATAGAACCAGGTCATGCGTAAAGCACAGACATGATGTTCCAACAGAATATTAAAAAACGGAACCAGGTCATGCGTAAAGCACAGACAGGATGTTCCAACAGAATGATAAAGAATGGAATAATAACAGAAATCATTATGCATGCGGTACTTCACATAGACAGGTTATTCGAACATAATGATAAAGAATGGAATAACAGAAGAATTTCACCAAGTATAGGGTAGCCCGCGTATACAGGTTATTCCAACAGAATAATAAAGAATGGAATAACAGACTTTCTCTTCATGAATATGAAAGAAATAATATCCCTTACGAGTACAACAAATAATATCCCCTATCTTAGAAAGAAGAGTACTGGATATAGAAGTAGTGAAGTAGCAGAAAACTTTTCTTCTTTCTCTCTATAGTTTCTCTCTCTAGAGTTTCAGTGAATTCGTAAGAAATAATGAAGGAATGAGCTTCTATTTATAGAAGAATGGATTGCATAGTAACTAATTCATGAACGGTCCAGATTGATTTACTTTAAACGGACGGTCCAGATTTAAAACAAAATCTTTTAAATAAAATATAATATATTCTATTTATAATCTAATAAAATGAATAACTTTATAAAAGTATTCGATCTGTTTTATATAAAAAAATTTTACTATGCAAAACACTATGCAGACACTATGCATAATAAAAATATAATATATTCTAATTATTGTCTAATAAAATAAATAACTTTATAAAAGTATTCTGTAAGACCCCAACTTTTATAAATAAAGATAAATTTTCTATAAATATTATTTTTGAATATTATGGAATAAATTTGATATAATGTTATAGTTGTGAGTAATATTTATAAATTTTGCAAAGTAAGCAAGTTGTTATAAATTATTCGTTTGGTCGGGAAATATTCTTTTTGTCGGGGAATATTCGTACGATGGCTCAATCATTGGTGGACCCCACAACGAAAGTATTATCGTAGTTAGAAAACGACAAAATTATCTTTCTATAAAAATAACGGCGGAGGTGTTACCGTTAAAACTGTTGAACTACCCGGTAGTAAAAGTACAGTAATACGCGTGGTTGCATAGTAGCACACGGTATTGATTATTGATGCTTACGTGAGAAGTCACTTAGCTATACTCAATTATTGCTACAGTAATTGCTGCATCATATCTCTTATATTATTGATTCAATTATTGTCACAATATCATCTGTATAATATGTTATATTATATTATTAAATTAATAATTGAGACGACAAGTTATAAATGATTAATAATTGTTGAAAGATTAAATATGTGTTGATTAAAAATAAAATAATTTGTGGTAATATTTATTCAATCCTTGATGTATATAAAGAGTCTGTTATGAGACGTTTGTGGTATGTCTGGTTATTTTATGGGGGGCCTATATGTCATCATCTAAGAGTCTCTTCGTCAATAATAATTACATTCATCAATAGTAATTATCTTTACCAGTCGTCAAACCACTTGCCGTTTCAAATTACAGGTGTCGAACCACTTGTCGTTTCACATTACAGGCATCGAACCAATTGTCGTTTCACATTACAGGCGTCAAACCACTTTTCTTTTCACATCACCAGTCGTCAAGCCACTTGCCTTTTCACATGGCAAGTGCTAAGCTAGAAATCTTCTATAAATAGAGGCCTAGTGCTTCATTATTTTTCACAAATTCATTCAAGTTATAGAGAGAGAAATTATAGAGAGAATAAGAGAGAAAGAAGAAGAGTATTCTGTTACTATACTACTGCAATATTCAATCTCCTACTAAAGTAAGGGGTGTTATTCTTTCTTATTCATGAAGAGAACTGTTGTTATTCCATTGCTTATTATTCTGTTGGAATAACCTGTATACGCGGTTTACCCTATACTTGGTGACATTTTTTTATTATTCTGTTGGAACATCCTGTCTGTGTGTTTTACACCGGACATGGTTTCGTCTTTATTATTATTATGTTGGAACATCCTGTCTGTGTGTTTTACACCGGACCTGGTTCCGTCTTTATTATTATTCTGTTGGAACATCATGTCTGTGTGTTTTACGCCGGACCTGGTTCCATTCTTTATTATTCTGTTGGAATATTCTGTCTGTGCGTTTTACGCCGGACCTGGTTCCGTTATTTATTATTCTGTTGGAATAACCTGCCTGTGCGGTCTATCGCATGATGGTGATTTCTTTTGTTATTCCATTTTTATTATACTTAGTTGGTTAAAACTTTGACTTCTATACTCCATGAAATTAGTGGAATATCCTTGATATTTGCGCTTCATCCAGTATCATTTCATGGAAATATTCTTCTAAGTATTCTTGAATTTTACTCTACAAAGCAGTATCATGTTGACAGTTTGGATGTTATTGGTTCCTGGATAAATTAATTCTTGAACTTGTTTTATTGAATTCTTATATCATTGTCATCATCCTCATGTTTAGATACTGTAGTGCATAGATGGACTTGGTATGATTATGATCAGGGATTATTCGGTGTAATCATGCCTGTAATGTTACAAATGATGTGGTAAAAATCTTCATTGGCTCGTAGTGCATTGATGGGCAGTTGTTGGCATGATCATGACCATTAATGAATATACAAATATTCTTGGCCCGTAGTGCATGGATAATTGTGGTCGTGATACTAAAGAATATCCTTGGCCGTAGTGTAGGGGTGATTCGATAATGTGGAATATTTATTAAGCCGAGTCTCAGCTATAACAGTGATGAAAAACCTTTTAAATCAAAAAAGATAGTAGATTTTATTCTATACTTGACTCTTTTAATGGATTGCTTGTTCCGCTACAGTTAAACTTGATGTTTGTTATATTGTATCAGTTTAACACTATTGAAGACTAAGAATAATTTATTTTGTTTTATCTTAGTCATAATATTTCTTACTAGGCTAGTTGAGCTCATCCTTTCTTTCACTGTTCTCTTCAGGAAATGAGAATATAGCTGGGACGAGTCGGGGAACGGAGTAATGGTCCAGAGGATAGCATTAGTAGTCCTCACTATTCTGTGAAATAGTGTGATAATAATTGTAATGATGTATAATCTCTAGTAGACAATATTTATATTCAAACTCACAATTTATGTTTTATCACAGTTGTATTAGTAAGTTGTATTTGAATTCTGTACCATGTATCTGGCGACCCAAGATGGGTGATGTATACCTAATTTTGGGGGCGTCACATATTCTGTTTTATATAAAAAGATTTTACTATGCAAAATACTATGAATAATAAAATATTATATATTCGATTTATAGTCTAATAAAACGAATAACTTTATAAAAGTATTCTGTTTTATATAATTTTTTTTTATTTTATTACATTAATAATACTAATAAAATAAACTTTATCACCATTATTATAATTCATAATATTAATCGACCAGGTCGTTCTCAAGAAAGATGGGACTTTTCAATAAGAATTTCTCCTTATTGGCACGCAATTAGGTGACCAAACCTCTCCTTGACAGAACTTCTAGACATCGTTAATATTGCAAATAATAATATTAATAACCATGTCGTCTCAATTATTGATTTAATAATATATAAAATATTGACAATAATTGAATCAAATAACGTGAGATACTATGCAGCAATTACTGTAGCAATAATTGAACAAAACTGAGTGTCTTCTCACGTAAGCATCAATAATCAATACCGTGTGCTACTATGCAACCACGCGTATTACTGTACTTTTAACACCGGGTGTTTCAACAGTTAACGGTAAAAAATTTCGCCGTTATTATCATAAAGTATTTTTGTCATTTTCTCAATCCGACAATAATTTCGTTGTGGGGTCCACCAATGATTGTGCCGTTGTACGAATATTCCCTGTTAAAACGAATATTCCCCGACCAATCGAATATTATATAACAACTTGCTTACTTTGCAAAATTTATAAATATTACCCACAACTATAACATTATATCAATTTTACTCCATAATATTCAAAAATGATATTTATAGAAAATTTATCTTTATTTATAAAAGTTGGGGTCTTACTGTAAGACCCCGAATTTTATGAAATAAAAGTATTCAATTTTTTTTATAATTACTATTCAGTAAATGGTTAAATTGATAAAAGTTAAAGTTAAGGGTGATATATGATTTTTTTTTCAAAATACGCAAGTGGTTATAAAATATTCATTGTTGTCGGGGAATATTCGTTTAGTCGTGGAATATTCTTTCTGTAGGGAAATATTCGTACGACGGCGCAACCATTTGTGGGCCTCATAACAGAATAACTGTCGGATAAAAAAAACGACAAACTTGAGTTTTTATAAATAACGGCGTAGTTGTTACCATTAACACTGTTGGGAATACCTGATGGTTAAAATACAGTAATACGCGTAGTTGTACAGTAGCACACGGTATTGCACAACATTTTTTTCAATTATTGATTCTTACGTGAGAAGACACTACTCAATAATTGTTACAGTAATTACTGTTCAATATTTTATTTTATTGGTTCAATAATTGTTGCATTAATATTTTATATTATTGTTGTTTCAATAATTATCAATGCACAGTATCTCCATTATCAGATTAATAATTCATATTATTTGAATAATATTATTAGATAACATTATTGGTAATGTTTAGAAAGTTTTGTCAAGGAGAGGTTTGGTCAACTAATTGCGCGTCAGTAATGAGAAATCCTTATCGGAAAGCCCCCTCTTTCCTGGGGACGGTCTGGTTGTCATAATTGTGATTCTGTAATATTATTTGTGAATAATTAATTATTGATTCATATGATAAGGAAATATTTATTTTATGTGGATATAAATGATGGATTTATTTATGTGGTTATAATTGAAGGAATAAATGTTGAGGTATTTTATCAGTATTTTGTCGGATTGGAGGTATTAAAAGATCAAATCGATGTTCTTAAAGCTCTATTGCGTGAGTTATAATTTTTAATTCGACCGTTGGATCGTTGTGATTTTTGGATATGTTATACATATATAAGTTGAGTATATGTCCATAAATTTTGAACCGTTAAAAATGAACGTATGATTTGTTATAAATTTTAAGAGGTGACTGGTTCAGAAATTGTTAAAGTATCCGAATTTATTATTTTGGTGGAAAATTCTAGAATTGGTGAGCCCCACTTTTGGTTGGTGAGAAATGTGCTCAAATTAAATTTCAAATGTGGTGGGTGGCAATAGTAGCAGGTAAAGCCATCAGGTTGCAGGTCAAGTCTGCTTCGACGTGCTACCATTTTCCTATAAATAGATGGCTAATTTAGAATTGAAAATCACACCAGAAACATAAGTTTCCTCTCTTTCTCTCTCTATATTATCGAGCGTATTTTTGTGAGTATTTTGATACTCTGAGTGTTGCTATACGGTGCAAGTTCCTTCAGCACTATATCTAGTATTTCAGTCAGAAGTACTGTTTTTTTTAGGTAAGGGGTATTATTTATTTCATATTCTGTAGAGATTATTTTTCGTATTCGTATGAATATTATTTCGTTCAATATTCGCAAGAAATATTATTTTCATTTAATATTCGTAAGGAATATTACATTCGTTCAATATTCGAAAGTAATATTATTTTCGTTTAATATTCGTAACGGGTGTTATATTCTTCTTAAAATGATATTTTCTTCAATATCATTATACCAAAATATTGGTGAACGTTTTTATCAAATTTGGAATTTTTTGTGTCGAGGTTACTATTCACGTATACGGCACTATTCACGAATACGGCACTATTCACCGAAAAAATGAAATTTTCTTCTATTTATCCAAGATGGCTATTATGGTTACTATCTTTGATTGTATCCATGTTTTGATCATTATTTTTGAATTCTTCTTCAAAATTGGTTATTTCGGAGTATTATTGAACTTGGATAAACTGTAATACGAATCCTTAATATTTGATCTTTTATCTTACTGGATTCGTTCTCTAAAATGTTTTTCATCATCCTCAGTCCTAAATGATGATACAAATGAATATCTTTGGCCTGTAGTGCAAAGATGAATGATTAACTGATGAATATTTTTGGCCTGTAGTGCAAAGATGAATGATTACCTGATGAATATCTTTGGCCCGTAGTGCAAAGATGAACAGGTATTGAGATGAACATGAATAACTGTTGAAAGTCATCTGTGGCCTGTAGTGCATAGATTGACTTGATATGATTATGACCAAGGATTATTCGGTATAATCATTACCGTAATATTACAAATGATGTGGTAAAAGTTCTCATTGGCCCGTAGTGCATTGATGGACAGTTTTTGGTATGATTATGGCTATGGATTCTCTTTAGCCGTAGTGCAAAGATGAATTGTTTTATGGCATGATCAGGATCGTTGATGAATACACGAATATCCTTGTCCCGTAGTTCATGGATAATTCGTGGTCGTGATACTAAAGAATATCATTGGCCTGTAATGCAGGGATGATTTAATGATGTGGATTATTTTTTTAGCCGAGTCTCAGCGATAAATATTATGAAAAACTTTTTAAATCATAGAAGATAGTAGATTTTATTATTTACTTGACTCTTCTAATGGATTGTTTATTCCTCTGCAGTTGTTGATTTAAAACTTGTTGTCTATTATATTCTATCAGTTGTTATACTGTTGAAGACTAATGATAATTTGTTGTATATTATCTTAGTCATAATATTTCTTACTGGGCTAGTTGAGCTCACCCCTTTCTTTCACTGTTTTCTTCAGGAAATGAGAATATAGCTGGGACTAGTCGGGGAATGGATTGACGGTCCAGATGGTTGCATTAATAGTCCTCACTATTCTGTGAAATAGTGTATCAATAATTTTAATAAGGACTCCTTTTGAGTTTTTATACTCTCTATTAGACAATAGTTGTATTCAAACTCACAGTATATGTGTTGTCGTATTACTGAAGTTGTATTTGTTTTTGTACCATGTATTTGGCTACTCATAATGGGTTGGGTGGAATGGACCTATTTTGGGGCGTCACACTTACAGTCTGTTGATTAGATTCTATTGCTGCAGAGTGCAGATGGTAATTCTATTGTTGCAGATGGGATTGCAATTTGCAAGTATGCATTTGGATGGTGACATGTCAACAGTAAAATGAAATGAATAGTCTTGGTTTGAATAATTGAATTTGTAATTCTGTATTTGGAATTTAGAGCTTATTTATGTAATTATGTGATTTTTATTATTGTATGTCAATTGTAATATGTTACTGTTACAGCAACTTAGATTGTATTTTTTTCTTCAATTTTTGTGATTTACAGATTTTAAAAAAAATAAAAATAAATGAAAAAGCTCACGGGCCGGGCCGGCCCAACCCGGGCCACGGGCCGCTTAGTTCCAGCCCACCAAAACCCGGACCTTTTTAGTCCGACCCGTTAATGGCCCAGCCCACTGATGGCCTGGCCCGTTTGGGCCAGCCCGGCCGGTTTACCAGGTCTAGATTTAAGCATATAATCTTGTCTAAACTACTATATCTAACATCTTACTCTTGCATTGAATTTTTTTTGTTTGTATATAAAAAATTAAGTTATTAACATTAATATCTTCAATCATGACCCTTTTTGGTGAACATATAGTGGACTAAGATGATCTAAGAAGATATTATTAAGTTAGTGATTTAAGGTCTTTTTTGGATTGATTTGATTTAATTCGGGATTGGGATTTGACATAAAATTTGTTCCGAACTCGGGATTTGACCTGTGTTGTTACATATGGTATTAGAGCCTACTCTTGAAAGTTTAGATTGGGTCATCCGATCAGGTTGTCAGAGGTGGGGACACGAAAGTTGGTGATATTATCTCACAATAAAGAGACAAATGTTGGTGGTATACTGGTATGTTATGTATTGCATGTTTGATTTAATGATGATGTGATAATATTAATATATATTTGTACCAGTAGCTTTTGTAAAGTTCTTAATAAGAATATGATGTACAAGGACTTCAAAATAAAAAGATCAAACTTGTTATGTTGATCTTCTGAGCTGAACAGATATATAGATAATAGGATTGAATCGATCGTATAGTCAGGATGAACGATTGAAGTTCGTAGAGTTAGTTATGCTATCGTAAAGCATTTAGAGCAAGTTCGCAGAGTCTGCTAAGAGTTCATAAAGTTAAATTAAGATCGCAAAGTCTGCAGCAAAATCATGAACTCTAAGAGTGTAAAGTGAAGTAAGTTCGCGGAGTCTACCAAAAGTTCGTAAAGAAAAATTCAAGATCGCAGAGTCTGCAGAAGAATCATAGAGTTCACTCTAAGATTGTAAAGTGAAGTAAAGATCGCAGAGTATGCTCAAGGATCGTAGAGCAGATCGTAGAGTGTCTTTCAATTCATAGAGCAAGTCGATCTTAGAACAGAGCGTAGAGTTCAAAATGTTGAGTGAAGTAAGCCTAAAACTCTACGATATCCATGGACCACTACGATTAGTCACGTAGAGTATTAAATGCACAACGAAAACTTTGCAACGGGAAAGTTTCGATGACTTCTATAAAAGGGCATGAAGATTCAATCAAATATTACGAACCAAGAACATTAACCTGAACCTCTGCCCAAGTTTCAAGAAAGCTCTACTTTACGAAAGAAGAACTTGTTCTGCTATTAAGTCATTCAGAAGTTGTGCTTAATGCAACTTAGTAACACCTCAACAATCACTTTATTATTGTCATTTATGGTCTTAGTGACCTGAAGTTCCAAGTCTTAGTGAATTGAAGAAATCTTAGTGATCTGGTCTAAGTGACCCTCATGTCTTAGTAACAGCTGCTGAGACTTAGCGACTCGAAAGAATCTTAGTGATTTAATATTGTAATAGATCTGGTCTAAGTGACCCCTGCATCCTTAGTGGATTTTCTACTCGTAAAGTAGAAGAGTGGACTAGGAGTCATTTATACTCCAAACCACTTAAAAATCTCATGTGTCATTTACTTTTCAGTAGTTACTTTTTTACAGTTAATTTTCATTATTATGTGTGACTTAATTCCATACAGACTAAATTCAGAGCTTAAAATTTTCCTAAATCTTTCAAGGGGTTTTCAAACTAATATTCCACTATGCGTAAGTAATTAAACTTGATTAATTAATTATCTGATAATTGTAAGACCCTAACTTTTATGAATAAAGATTTAATTTTCTCTGAATAGTATTCTAAATAGTAAGTTGATAATTTAGTAAATGCTATAATTATGAGTGATATGTGCAAATTTTGCAAAGTAAGCAAGTTGTCATAAAATATTCGTTTAGTCGGGGAATATTCTTTTTGTTGGGGAATATTCGTACGACGGCGCAATCATTGGTGGACCCCACAATAATAGTCGGGGAATAACCTTTTCATAAAATAACGACAAAACTTTACCGTTAAACTATTGAAATACCCTGTGTTAAAAGTACAGTAATACACATTGTTGCACATTAGCGCACGATATTGCACATTAGCGCACGATATTGCACAATATCTCTGATTATTGATACTTACGTAAGAAGTCACTCAGTTTCATTCAATAATTACCATAGTAGTTGCTGCATAGTATCTCATATTATTGATCCAATTATTGTCACAGTATCATCTGCGTAATATTTTATATTATTAAATCAATAATTGAGATGACACAATTATTCATATTATTATTTACATTATTGACAATGTATAGAAAGTTTTGTCGAGGAAAGGGGTTAGGTTATTTAATTGCGCGCCAATAAGGAGAAATCCTTATCGGAAAGCCCCCTATTTCCTAGAAACGATCTGATTGTCAATATTGTGAGTTATAATAGTAATGATGAATAATTGTTAAAAGATTAAAAATTTGTTTTTAAAGATATGTGAATTGTGGGAAATATTTATTCAAATTTTGATATAAATAGAGGGGTTTGTCATGAGACATTTGTTGTAAGTTTGGTTTATTCTATGGGACCCATAAGTTATCATCTAAGAGTCACTTTCGCCAATAGTACTTGCATTTACCAGACGTCAAACCACTTGCCTTTTCACATTACATGCGTCAAACCACTTGCCTTTTCACATTACAAGCATCAAACCACTTATTTTTTCACATTACATGCGTCAAATCACTTGCCTTTCCACATTACCAGGTGTTAAGCCACTTGCCTCTTCACATTGCAAGGGCCAAGCTAGAATTCTTCTATAAATAAAAGATCATTTCTTCCTTCATTCTCACAAATTTACTAAAGTTATAGAGAGAGAATAAGAGAGAAAGAAGAAGAGTATTCGAGAAGCAAACATACACCACCAACACAAAGTTTTGCTACTACACTAGTGTAGTATCTAGTCTTTTATTAAGGTAAAAGATGTTATTTTCTTCATACTCATAAGGGTTGTCATTCTATTCCTTATTAATCTGTGTGAATAACATGTCTACGCGGATTACTGCATGCCTGATGAATAACCATTCGTATTCATTCTTTATTACGTTGTGGGAATGATCTGTCTATGCGGATTACTGCATGACAGGTGAAAATTCATTTGCAGTTTCGTATATTCTTTCATACTTGTATGAGATATCATTTCTTTTTTACTCGTCAAGGGATATCGTTTTCTTTCATATTTTTCTCCATTTATGGTACAAATTTATTGTTTGTCTTCATAACCTTATTGTTAAATGGTGAAAATATCTGAAATTAGTACAATATCCTTAATAGTTTGACCCTCATCTAATATCATTTCATTAGAATATTGGTCTGAACTTTTTTATTAAATTTTAATATTTTCATTCGGGGTACTATTCACGGGATAATATTCACTCGGGGTACTATTCTTTTGGGGTACTATTCACGAAAAAATTGGTTTCTTTTGTATCTAAATTATTTTTGATACATGAAAATCATTTTTAAATTTTACTCCATAATTGGTGATCATGTTGACAATTTGTACATTCTTGAACTCTGGATAAATTAAATTATAAATCTATAATATTTATCATTGATCTCACTTGATTGATTCTTTATATCATTGGCATCATCCTCGTGCTTATATTGTGCTGAAAGTCATCTTTGACCCATAGTGCAAAGATGGACTGTTGATTAGTATGATTATGACCAGAAATTGTATATTGGTATAATCATGTCCTTTAATGTTATAGATAAAGGTTTGTGGTGATATTCATCTTTGGCTCGTAATGTATAGATGGATAGGTGTTTGACATGATCATGACCACTGGTGATACAAACGATTATCTTTGGCTAGTAGTGCATAGATAATTCATTGATTGTAAATAATTATTGATTGGTGTTCCAGAGATAAACTATTGATGATGGACTTTTAAATCATAGAAGATAGTAAACATCATGCTCTACTTGACTCTTCTAATGGATTGTTATTTCTGTTGCAGTTGTTGATCTAAAACTTGTTGTCTATCGTATTTTATCAGATTTTTCCTATTGAGGATTAAGGATAATTTGTTCTACATTATCTTAGTCATAATATTCTTTGCTTGGCTAGTTGAGCTCACCCTTTTCTTTAATTGTTCTCTTCAGGAAATGAGAATATAGCTGGGACTAGTCGGGGAATGGAGTGACGGTCCGACATAGTCACTATAGCAGTCTTCATTATGTTGTAAAATAGTGTGACAAAAATTGTAATGAAGACTTAATTTGAGTTTGGATATTGTCTACGAGATAATATTTGTATTAAAACTCACAACTTATGTTTTGTCGTATTTTACATTACAGTTAATAGTTGTTTATAAGAAGTTTGTATTTGGATTCTGTACCATGTATTTGGCGACTCAGAATAGGTTGTGTAGACCTATTTTGAGGGCCTCACAGTAAGACTTCATTTAAACCAAAAATTAAAGATCTATTCAAACCCCTTTTCTATATCTTAGTGTGCCTTTGGAAAATAACAAGTAATATCATATCAGATTCTCTTGATTAAAATCTTAAATCGCTTGAGTTGATCTATGACACAAACCAAAACTAGTTCTGAAATTGGTGGAGGAAACAAGTCACCCCTTTGTAATAGAGAAAAATTTGCTAATTGAAAAAATCGTATACAATCCTACATGGACGCTATTGATGAAGACATGTTCGATGTTGTAATTAGTGGTCCCTAAGTCCCAACAAAGCTAGCTCCAATAGTAGATGATCCAAGCAAAATGGCTATCAAGTAGAGAGCTGAATGGACAGACATGGAGAAGAAGATGGTGCAGTTGGATAAGAGGTCTAAAAACATCCTATTCATGGCTCTAGAAGATGAGCCCTAGAATGTTGTCAACTACACAATAACCAAGGAGGTCTGGGAAGCCTTGCTGGTCATGAGCGAAGGTACTGAAGAGGTCAGGAAGAATATGCAGCTCCTACTCACCCAACAGTATAAAATGTTCTCTCAATTACCTGAGAAGAACATAACAACCACCTATGAAAGATTTAATGTGCTGCTAAACTCTCTTAGAGCTTATAGAAAGATTTATCCAAACAAGGACCTTAATATCAAGTTTATGAGAGCTGTTCCCAGGAAATGGGATGCAAAGACCACCACCATCTGAGAATCAAAGAATATGTACGAGATGACTGTACAGAGGCTCTACGGTAATGTGACGCCCCCAAAATAGGTATACAACACCCATTCTAAGTCGTCAAAATACATAGTACAGAAAAAATTACAACTTTAATAATACAACATAAAAAGTGTGAGTTTAAATACAAATATTGCCATCTAGACAATATTCATACCCAAATAAGTCCTCATTACAATTATTGTTGCACTATTTTACTAAATAGTGAGGACTACTAAAACAACTTCTAGAACTATCATTCCACACCCCGACTAGTACTTGCTACATTCTCGCTTCCTGAGAAGAAAAATAGAACAAAAAGGAAAAGGGTGAGCTCAACTAGCCCAGTAAAGAACATTATGACTAAGATAATATAGAACAAATTATCGTTAGTCCTCAACAGGGAAAAATCTAATAGAATACAATAGACAACAAGTTTTAAATCAATATTCGCAGCGGAAATAATAATTCATTAGAAGAGTTAAATAGAGAATAAAATCTACTATCTTCTATATATGAATTTAAAAGTCCATCGTCAATATTTTATTCCTGTAACATCAATCAACATTCATCTGGAATCAAATATTCATCTTTGCACTACAGGCCAAAGATATTCATCAGTTGGTCATGTTCATCTAAACACCTGTTCATCTTTGCACTACGGGCCAAAGATATTCATTAGAAATCATTTATCTTTGCACTACTGGCCAAAGATATTAAGTAATATCATCATTTAGGACTGAGGATGATGAAAAATATTTTAAAGAAAACGAATCCAGTGAAGCAAAAGAACAAATATTAGGGATTCGTATTACAGTTTTATCCAAGTTCAATAATACTCCATAATAACCAAATTTTTAAGCAAAATTCAAAAATAAAGATCAAAACATGGATACAATCAAAGATAGTAACCATAATAGATATCTTGGACAAAAAGAAGAAAATTTCATTTTTTTGGTGAATAGTGCCGTATACGTGAATAGTAACCCCGATACAAAAAGTTCCAAATTTGATAAAAAGTTCAGACCAATATTTCGGCATAATGATATTAAAGAAAATAATATCATTTAAGAAGAAAACAACATCCCTTACCTCGAAAGAATAGTACTTCTGGCTGGAATACTGAATATAGTGCTGAAGAGAATTTTTACCGTATAGAAACACTCAACATCTTAAAATACTCACAAGAATACGCTCGATAATATAGAGAGAGAAAGATTTCAGTTTCTGGTGTGATTTTCAATTTTAACCTAAGCACCCTATTTATAGAAAAATGCTTAGAACACCAAAGCAAAAAATTTAATAAAATATTAATATATAATTAAATTTTCTTACGCCCACTTTGAATTCTCTAGCTTCAGTACTTTGCACATGTTTAATGAGGCCACAAAATGTAAAAAACATTTTTATTAATAAAAGTAAATAAAACTTCCAAAAATCAATTATTTCGGAACTTCAGAACTTCAATAATTCATAATAAATAGGCCTTTTGTTAGAAATATTCAAACCACATGTCTTTTCCGTAGGAAATTTCATTATCTACAACTTTGCAGAAGAAAGTTTTCCAAATTCCAAACAGAAATTGACCGAAATCCACAAAAGGCGATTTTACAGGCTATAATCAAATTTCAGTCAAGAAATGGGGTCAACCGACATGTTTAACATGTTTTTAATATTTATTGCAACAAAAACACTCTTCCTCCTCATATACTCATATATCCCACATTCATTGTAAAAATATCATCATTATTATATTATAATAACATAATAAAATATTATTTTATCAGAAAAGATAAAATATCGATTTTCAACAATTGTCACTTTTAAAATTTTCTCTATCTATGTCCACATAAAATCAATATTTTCCTTATCATATAAATCAATAAGTAATTATTTATAAATAATATTATAGAATCACAATACTGACAACCAGGCCATTTCCAGGAAACAGGGGGCTTTCCAATAAGGATTTCTCCTTATTAGCACGCAATTATGTGACCAAACCTCTCCTTAGACAAAACTTTCTAGACATTACCAATAATGTTATCTAATAATATTATTCAGATAATATGAATTATTGCTCCGATAATGGAAAATATTGTGTAGTGACAATTATTGAAACAACAGTAATATAAAATATCAACGCAGCAATTATTGAATCAATAAAATAAAATACTGAACAATAATTATTGTAACAATTATTGAGTAATGCCTTCTTACGTAAGAATCAATAATTGGTGCAATACCGTGTGCTACTGTGCAACAACGCGTATTACTGTGTTTTAACCACCAGCTATTCCAACAGTATTAACGGTAACAACTACATCGTTATTTATAAACAACTTATACTTGTCATTTTCTTTATCCAATCGCTTTTTGTTATAGGGCCCACACAAGGCTGCGCCGTCGTACGAATATTCCCCGACAGTAAGAATATTCCACGACCAAACGAATATTCTCCGATAAAAACGAATATTTTATAACCACTTGCATATTTGAAATATTTGCGCATTTTACCCACAACTAACCACATTAATCAAATCAACCCTTATTATTTCAAAATAATGAATATAGGAAATTAAATTTCATTTATTAATAATTTGGGGTCTTACAACCTCCTCTCCTTATGAAATTTCATCCTCGAAATTGACGGACGTACCTAGTGTTTCGAAAAGATGAGGATACCTCGCTTTCATTTCCGTTTCCAACTCCCAGGTCATTTCCTCAATAGCATGGTTCCTCTACAAAACTTTAACTTGTGGTATGACCTTTGTGCGTAAGACATGCTCCTTTTTATCCAAGATCTTGACAGGTACCTCCTCGTACGTTAAGTATTCGACTATCTCGTCCGGTTCTAACTCAATATCATGGTTCGGGTATTTCACGTATTTACAAAGCATAGATATATGAAAAACATTATGAACACGAGACATACTTGGAGGTAACGCGAGTCTATAGGCCACATTTTCTACTTGGTCAAGAATCTGAAATGGACCAATAAATCGTGGATTGAGCTTTCCTCTCTTCCCAAATCTTGTAACTCCCTTCCATGGAGCAACACACAACAATACATGATGCCCAATACTAAATTTCACATCCTTTCGATGAAGATCCGCATAACTCTTTTGTCAATCCTATGCCAATTGTATACGTTGTCGAATCATTTGGATCTTTTCTATAGTCATACGTACCAACTCGGGTCCCAACAATGTTGCTTCACTCACCTCATCCCAACATATTGGAGAGCGACACTTTCGTCCATAATAATGCTTCGAATGGAGCCACACCTATACTTGTCTGATAACTGTTGTTGTAGGAGAATTCCACCAATGGTAAATACTTATCTTAACTGCCTTTGAAGTCTAAGACACAGAGTCTTAATATATCTTCAAGAGTTTGAATAGTCCTCTCTGATTGTCCGTCCGTTTGAGGATGGTATGCCGAATTGAATCGTAAATCCGTGCCCATAGCTTTTTGCAAGCTAACCCAAAATCTTGAAGTGAATCTTGGGTCACGATCCGAAACTATGGATATTGGCATGCCATGCAACCTCACAATCTCATTTACGTACATATTAGCAAGACGTTCAAAGGAATAAGTCTCCCGTATCGGCAAGAAATGTTCAGACTTGGTTAATCTATCAACAACAACCCAAATAGCATTTATGCCTTAAGAAACCGTGGGAAGACCCGTAACAAAATCCATGGTAATGTGTTCCCACTTCCATTTTGGAATCTCAAGTAGTTGCAATGGACCCTTAGGCAGTTGATGCTCCGCCTTTACACGTTGACAAGTTAAACACCTCGAGATAAACTTTTCAATCTCTCTCTTCATATTGTTCCAACAAAATGTATGTCGAAGATCACGATACATTTTGGTACTTCCACGATGGGTTGCAAATGGTGTATTGTGTGCCTCCATCATGATCTTGTACTTCAAATCAGAATCGTTAGGAACACAAAGTCTGGAGTGAACTCGAAGTATTAATTCTTTATCGATTCTTGCCTCTGGAATAACATCTTCTTGTACTTTTTTCTTCATACGCATCAGCTCCGGGTCTGTGGCTTGAGAAACTTTAACTTTTTCGATTAAAGTTGGTTTTATGCGTATACTTGACATCATCGCACTCGTTCCTGCATATGATCTTCTACTCAACGCGTCAGCTACCACGTTTGCTTTTCCAGGATGGTATTGAATGGTATGGTCGTAGTGTTTCAACAACTCGAGCCAACGTTGTTGCCGCATGTTGAGTTCTTTTTGAGTGAAGAAATATTTGAGGCTTTTATGGTCTGAATATATCTCCACTTTCTCCCCATATAGATAGTGCCTCCAGATCTTTAGCGTGAAAACGACTGCTGCCAACTCTAGATCATGAGTAGGATAATTCCTCTCATATTCTTTCAGTTGTCGCGAGGCATAGGCTATGACTTTCCCACGTTGCATGAGAACACATCCTAACCCTTTGCCTGAAGCATCACTATAGATAACAAATCCATCTGAACCAGATGGTATTGTCAGAACAGGTGCCGAAATGAGTCTCCTCTTAAGCTCTTGAAAACTCTCCTCGCATTCCTCGCTCCATACGAATTTTATATCTTTCCGAGTCAGCTGAGTTAATGGAGTAGCGATTTGAGAAAATCATGCCACGAATCTCCGATAATGATTAAGAGTTCATAATGCCCGTACCGAGTTCTGAAGGCAGTCTTTGGAATATCCTCAGTTCTAATCTTCAGCTGATGATATCCAGAACGAAGATTGATTTTTGAAAAGAATTATGCTCCTTGCAACTGGTCAAACAGGTCATCAATACGAGGTAGCGGATACCTATTCTTGATAGTGACATGGTTTAATTCCCGGTAGTCGATACAAAGTCGCATACTATCATCTTTCTTCTTTACAAATAAATAGGAGCACCCCAATGAGATGTACTAGGACGAATAAAACTGATGTCCAATAACTCCTGTAGTTGGACTTTTAACTCCTGAAGTTCAATAGGAGCCATTCGATATGGGGTTTTTGAAATGGGCTTTGTACCAGGTTCAAGATCAATAAAGAATTCAACTTCACGTTCTGGGGGTAGACTGGGAAGTTCTTCAGGAAATACGTCAGGAAAGTCAATAACAACAGGAATATTATTCAAATATGACGTGTCTTTATTCAAATCCATAACATGGGCTAAGAAAGCTTGATATCTGTTTTTAAATAAACGAATAGCTTTATGACTTGATATAACAGTGATTGATTTTAATGGCTTAGTTGCTTGAATTCGCACAACAGGTTGGTTAGGAATATGAAAACTAACAACCTTACGAAAACAATTAATTTTGGCATGATGAGTAGTTAACCAATCAATCCCTAAAATCACGTCAAATGCAAGTATCTTTAAAGAGATAAGGTCAATAGGTAAGGTGATGGTGCCAACTTGGATCAATCAAGATTTATAAATAGTGGATGTGATGAAAGTTTCTCCTAACGGAGTCTCCACAGATAAATCAAAGTCTAATTTCTCCTGAGTCAAGTTTAAACGTTGAGCACAAGCAGGAGAAATAAATGAATGGGTAACACCGGTATCTAATAAGGTATAAACTTCACATGAATTTATGATTAGCTTACCTGTGATCACCTCGTTTGGGTTCCTCGCATGTTGACCAGCCACGACAAACGCTCTTTCAGGAACTGTTGACTTTGACTTTTCTAGGACAGCCTTTTGAGTCACCATCACCGCCGGACTTGGTTTCGCTACAGTGCAATCTCGAGCGATATGTCCTTCCTTTCCACAGTTATAACATACCTTAAACTGTTGTGGGCAGTTTGGGCTGATATGTCCTTCTTTTCCGTACTTATAGCATATGACTGGTGGTCGTTCTCCTCCCTTGGAACCAGTTGTTGCTGATGCTGACGTCTTCGTATTGTCATTGTTGAATCTCCTCTTTTTAAAATCTCCACCCGACTCGCTTCTTCTATTCTCATGGCCATGATTACCACCAGAGTGGTTACCGCTCTCGTCCGTATTTTTCTTTCTCCGTTGATTATCTTTATTCTGTTGACTACTGTCACCGGTATGATCCTGGTTGTGGTCCCTCGGTTGAACGTACTCGTTATCTCGCTCTAATAATTGAGCTATGTTGACAATATCTGAATAGAGAGAAAATTTATGTGAAATGAGATATTGACGTATGCCGGGTTTCAAACCTCTTAGAAACATCCGCGTCATACGTTCGTCATTCTCCACCAATTGAGGTACAAACCTGGACAACTCTGTAAACTTTGCCTAGTACTGGGACACCGCCATGTTATTCTGATCCAGTCTAATAAACTCTACCTCCTTCATATGACGAATACTTTCAGGAAAGTACTTGTCATTGAACAGTTTCTGAAATATTTCCCAAGACATGCTAAGTGCGGCTGGATGGATACGCTTTATAGATTCCCACCAGTAATCTGCCTCATTACGGAACATAAAGGTGGCGAATGGAACCTTCTGTTCCTCCGTGCATCCCAAGACATCGAATATCTTGGTAATTTATTTGACCCACGTCTCCGCCTTAATCGGATCCGGCGTTCCCCAGAATTTTGGTGGTCCCAACTCCTTGAACTGCTTGGCTGTGACAAACCGTGAATTGCTATCATTTCTTCCTGTATTTTGAACACAAGTCTCCCTCGTCTGATTTTGCATGAACTACAAAAAGCTTCTAAACATCCCATCGTTCATCATCTACTCAGTGGTGTTGTTCACAGGAGGAACATTGCCAGCCTGTTGCACGTTCTCCTCGTTGGTGAGTACAGACGTCTTTACGGTTTCATTTACTCCACTGTTAACATTTTCAGTTGCCATTCTTAAATACTACCATAAAACAAGGGTTAATTAAACAAAGTAACAAATCACATAATACCCCTATATTATGACCGACCAACAAATAAACTTAGGTAGGACACACTAGCGAAGGATTTACTCGTCTCTCCCCTCCTAGTTCTATTCCCCGATTTCCGCCAGAGATCATATCCCTAAGCTCTGATACCAACTGTGACGCCCCCAAAATAGGTATAAAAAACCCATTCCGAGTCGTCAAAATACATGGTACAGAAAAAACTACAACTTTAATAATACAACATAAAAACTGTGAGTTTAAATACAAATATTGCCATCTAGACAATATTCATACCCAAATAAGTCCTCATTACAATTATTATTATTATACTATTTTACAAAATAGTGAGGACTAATAAAATAACTTCTAGAACCATCATTCCACACCCCAACTAGTACTCGCTACATTCTCGCTTCCTGAGAAGAAAAATGAAACAAAAAGGAAAAGGGTGAGCTCAACTAGCCCAGTAAAGAACATTATGACTACGATAATATAGAACAAATTATCGTTAGTCCTCAACAGGGAAAAATCTAATAGAATACAATAGACAATAAGTTTTAAATCAATATTCGCAGCGGAAATAATAATTCATTAGAAGAGTTAAATAGAGAATAAAATCTACTATCGTCTATATATGAATTTAAAAGTCCATCGTCAATATTTTATCCCTGTAACATCAATCAACATATATCTGGAATCAAATATTCATCTTTGCACTACAGGCCAAAGATATTCATCAGTTGGTCATGTTCATCTAAACACCTGTTCATCTTTGCACTACGGGCCAAAGATATTCATTAGAAATCATTTATCTTTGCACTACAGACCAAAGATATTAAGTAATATCATCATTTAGGACTGAGGATGATAAAAAATATTTTAAAGAAAACGAATCCAGTGAAACAAAAGAACAAATATTAGGGATTCGTATTACAGTTTTATCCAAGTTCAATAATACTCCATAATAACCAAATTTTTAAGCAGAATTCAAAAATAAAGATCAAAACATGGATACAATCAAAGATAGTAACCATAATAGATATCTTGGACAAAAAGAAGAAAATTTCATTTTTTGGTGAATAGTGCCGTATACGTGAATAGTAACCCCGATACAAAAAGTTCCAAATTTGATAAAAAGTTCAGACCAATATTTCGGCATAATGATATTGAAGAAAATAATATCATTTAAGAAGAAAACAACATCCCTTACCTCGAAAGAATAGTACTTCTGGCTGGAATACTGAATATAGTTCTAAAGGGAACTTGCACCGTATAGTAACACTCAAAGTCTTAAAATACTCATAAGAATACGCTCGATAATATAGAGAGAGAAATATTTCAGTTTCTGGTGTGATTTTCAATTATAACCTAAGCACCCTATTTATAGAAAAATGCTTAGAACACCAAAGCAGAAAATTTAATAAAATATTAATATATAATTAAATTTTCTTACGCCCACTTTGAATTCTCTAGCTTCAGCACTTTGCACATGTTTAATGAGGCCACAAAATGTAAAAAACATTTTTATTAATAAAAATAAATAAAACTTCCAAAAATCAATTATTTCGGAACTTCAGAACTTCAATAATTCATAATAAATAGCCCTTTTGTCAGAAATATTCGAACCACATGTCTTTTCCATATGAAATTTTATTATCTACAACTTTGCAGAAGAAAGGTTTTCCAAATTCTAAACAAAAATTGACCGAAATCCACAAACGGACGATTTTACAGGCTATTATCAAATTTCAGTCAAGAAATGGGGTCCACCAACATGTTTAACATGTTGTTAATATTTATTGCAACAAAAAAACTCTTCCTCCTCATATACTCATATATCCCACATTCATTGTAAAAATATTATCATTATTATATTATAATAATATAATAAAATATTATTTTATCAGAAAAGATAAAATATCTATTTTCAACAATTGTCACTTTAAAAATTTTCTCTATCTATATCCACATAAAATCAATATTTTTCTTATCATATAAATCATTAATTAATTATTCATAAATAATATTACATAATCACAATACTGACAACCAGGCCGTTCCCAGGAAAGTGGGGGCTTTCCAATAAGGATTTCTCCTTACTGGCGCCCAATTAGGTGACCAAACCTCTCCTTAGACAAAACTTTCTAGATATTGCCAATAATGTTATCTAATAATATTATTCAGATAATATGAATTATTGCTCCGATAATGAAAAATACTGTGTAGTGACAATTATTGAAACAACAGTAATATTAAATATCAACGCAGCAATTATTGAATCAATAAAATAAAATACTGAACAGTAATTACTGTAAAAATTATTGAGTAGTGCCTTCTTACATAAGAATCAATAATTGGTGCAATACCGTGTGCTACTGTGCAACAACGCATATTACTGTGTTTTAACCACCAGGTATTCCAACAGTATTAACGGTATAAACTACGCCGTTATTTATAAACAACTTATACTTGTCGTTTTTTTTCATCCAATCGCTTTCCGTTATGGGGCCCACACAAGGCTGTGCCGTCGTAAGAATATTCTCCGACAGTAAGAATATTTCACGACCAAACAAATATTCTCCGATAAAAATGAATATTTTATAACCACTTTCTTATTGGAAATATTTGCGCATTTTACCCATAACTAACCACATTAATCAAATCAACCCTTATTATTTCAAAATAATGAATATAGGAAATTAAATTTCATTTATTAATAATTTGGGGTCTTACAGGTAATCTCTTTACCTATGAGTTAGAGCTGAACCGACGGGCAGAAACCATTTAAAAAAAGGGATGGGTTGGTCTTAAGGCATCAGAAGCAACCTCTAAAGCCCCAATTATAGCAAAGTCTAATGATGATGATGATAATGAAAACATCGTGTTTCTTGACAAGAGACTGAGAAAATCCATACGAAAAGGAAGAAATAACAGACCAAGGAAATACTTCAAAAATAAAGCAACAATAATATAGGCCAAGAAAAGGACCCGTGCTACAACTGTAAGAAGCCAGGTAACTATATCGTCGAGTGCACCAAGCCCCTATGAGAAGAGCTAAAGAGAGACAAGAAGAAGTCAAGCCCAAAGAAAGACTCCAAGAAGTTTCAAAAGAAAAAGGATAAGGGGCTAATTGCTGAAGGATTATGGAGTGAGTCAGAGAATGATTCAAGCTATGAGTCAAGAGAAGTTGGGGGACCTCATGTGGTCAACTTATGTCTCATGGCCATTAAAGCAGATGCTGGCAACACCATTGATCATCAAGAAATTGATAACAGTGAGGTATTTGATTTTAACTCCCTAGATGTAAATATTAATGATCTTAGAACTGCATTGTATGATATTACTGTAGATTTGCATCAATATATGAAATGGTTCAGGGTTCTATCAAAGGACCATTATCTTCTTTAATAGGATAAACAAAAAGTTCAATTAGAGTTGGAAACAGCTCTATAAAGTGCCTCTCTCTCAAACTTTAAGGTTGAGAATGCAAGGTTGAGGCAGATAATTGAACGTAGTGCACAAAGAGAGTAATCCTGACCTCTAAGATATAGGAGTTGGAGGAGACTATCTATACGTGAAATCGATATTCCTCGTCAATGGACTCCCTGATCATGAGTTAAATATCAGTCTCTATTGGGATTTGGGGAGATTCCACATATCAAAGTGTGGAGAAATCGATGGAGATTAACAATAACAATGCTTCTTCTTCCCATAGAGGCGTTATGCTTATGAAATCCAAAGAGGTCATTGAGCCTAATATTCTTAACTGTCTAATCTTTGCAGACCAAATTATTTTTCTTAAGAACAATAGGTCGTTTACTGGGCTAGGATTTATAAAATCGCATATCAAGTCAAAGTTAACGATCAAGCCTCGAAGGGTCGTAGGGTCAAGTAAAACTCACTCTACAAACCAACTTGGCCTGAAACGTAGAGTTGAATTTTACTCTATAAAACCACAAAATCGTAGAGCAGTATAGAAACAATGGGAGTTTCAGCCAAGAAGAAAGGTTGACAATGGCTATCATTCATATGTGTCCTTAGTGAGAAGAAATTCGCGCTCACACTTACACATGCATCATATTAGATGTTATGCATATAATGAATACAGTCATATTTCTACATTATATTATTTTAATGATTATCATCCAACATATATTGACCTAAAATAAATCAGATTTGGGTCCTTAAGATTACTAACAGGTTAGGACCCAAGTAAGTTTGGGTACCAAAATAAAGGCTAATTTTTGATACATGTACATAGTTCCACTAACTCCATCAGGTATCTCAATATTGATGCTCAAGGAAAATGACTGAAATCTAACTTGTTGAAGCTGAATGGAACTAGGGAAGACAAAGTATATGTGGTAAATCTCATAGAGCTAAGTGCATCAGAAACAAAATGCTTCTTTCCCAAAGCATTAAAAAATGTTAGCTGGTTGTAGCATCGTAAATTATCCCACTTGAACTTCAAAAGAATCTCAAAGCTTGCCACTAAGGACTTAGTCACAGTCCTGTAAAAGCTAAGTTTTGTTAAAGAAAGACCATGCAAAGTCTGTTAGCTTGGAAAGAAAACAAAGATTTCATTCAAAAGTAAGGCAGTCAACTCCAATGATAGGCCCTTGCAGCTACTTCACATGGATCTCTTTGGGTCTATCTCAATTGCTAGCCTTGGAGGAAAAAGGTAATCATTGGTGATCGTAAATGACTACACCAAGTTTATATGGGTATTCTTCTTAATTTCTAAGAATGAAATCTGCTCTCAACTAGTCTAGTTGTTTAAGTCAGTAGAGAATGAAAAAGACGAGAAGATTAAAGCAATAAGGAGTGATCATGAAAGGGAATTCGACTTCTCTAAGGTAGATAATATGAGACCCCAGATTTTATGAATAAAGATTTAAATTTCTCGAAATATTTTTTTTAATATTATGGTGTGGATTTGATATAATGTTATAGTTGGGGGTAATATTTATAAATTTTGCAAAGTAAGCAAGTGGTTATATAATATTCGATTGGTCGGGGAATATTCGTTTTAACAGAGAATATTCGTACGACGGCACAATCATTGGTGGACCCCACAACATAAGTATTGTCGTAGTTAGAAAACTACAGAATTATCTTTTTATAAAAATAACGGCGAAAGTGTTATCGTTAAAATTGTTGAACTACCCGGTAGTAAAAGTACAGTAATATGCGTGGTTGCATAGTAACACGCGATATTGATTATTGATGCTTACGTGAGAACTCACTCAGTTATACTCAATTATTGCTACAATAATTGATGCATCATATCTCTCATATTATTGATTCAATTATTGTCACAGTATCATCTGCATAATATTTATTATTATTAAATCAATAACTGAGACGAAAAAGTTATTCATATTATTATTTGCAATATTGACAATGTCTAAAAGTTCTGTCAATGAGAGGTTTGGTCACCTAATTGAGTGCCAATAAGGAGAAATTCTTATCGAAAATCCCCCTCTTTCCTACGAACGACCTGGTTGTTAAATATTGTGAGTCATAATATTAATGATGAATAAATTGTGTTGATTAAAGATGAAATTGATAGTTCCATTGTGTTGGGATTATTAGTGTCAGTGGAAATCGATATTTATTTCGATAATAATTGATGTCTGGAGGTTATATTGACCAATAGGGTAATTAATCGGATAAATGAATAATTAATTGTTATTATTTCACATGCTTATAATTATTTATTCACATGTGTGTACTATTGATTCACACTCATGTACTATTAGGGGAGGTGGTGCAAGATTGTTAATACTTGGATGACTAAATTAAAAATGGAGGTATAGTTGAAGGTACTATACTATAATTAGGTTTTTCACATGATTACATGAATGAAATATTAATTCACATTATTTACTATTAGCGGAGGTGGTACAAGTTTGATAATACTTGCAGGACTAAATTAAAAATAAAGAAAAAGAGGGAGGTATTATACTATAATATTCTCAGCCCCAAAACGTGCATTTATTAAAACTATATTTTCCTATAAATAGAAGCTCATTCTTCCTTCATTTATCACCAATTCACAAAAGCTTTAGAACAATTATTATAGAGAGAAAATATAGGGAGAAAGAAGAAGAGAAATATGCTACCTCACTATTCCAGTATCCAGTTTTTCTAAAGTAAGGGGTATTATTTCTTTTATATTCATGAAGAGAACTTTGGTTATTCCATTCTTTATTATTCTGTTGGAATAACCTGTATACGCGGACTACCCTATACTTAGTGAAATTCTTCTATTATTCCATTCTTTATTATTATGTTGGAATAACCTGTCTATGCGAAGAACTGCATACATGGTGAAATTCTTCTATCCTGTCTGTGCTGTACGCATAACCTGATTTTATTATTTATCATTCTGTTGGAACATCTTGTCTGTGCTTTACGCATGACCTAGTTCCACTATTTATTATTCTGTTAGAATACCCTGTCTGTGCGTTTACGCATGACCTGGTTCCGTTATTTATTATTCTGTTAGAATAACCTGTCTGTGCGGTCTATCGCATGCCTGGTGAATTCTTTTGTTATTCCATTCTTTATTATACTCAGTTGGTTAAAGTTTTGACTTTTATACTCCATGAAATTAGTGGAATATCCTTGATATTTGCACTTCATCCGGTATCTTTTCATGGAAATATTCTTCTGAGCATTCTTGAGTTTTGCCCCATAAAGCAATATCATGTTGACAATTTGGACGCTATAGGTTCCTGGATAAATTAATTCTTGAACTTGTTTTATTGAATTCTTATATCATTGTCATCATCCTCATGTTTATATTATGTTGAAAGTCATGTGTGGCCTGTAGTGCATAGATGGACTTGGTATGATTATGACCAAGGATTATTCGGTATAATCATAACCGTAATGTTACAAATGATGTGGTAAAAGTTCTCGTTGACTCGTAGTGCATTGATGGACAGTTGTTGGCATGATCATGACCATTGATGAATACACGAATATCCTTGGCCCATAGTGCATGGATAATTTATGGTCGTGATACTAATGAATATCCTTGGCCATAGTGCATGGATGATATGGTTTATTTATTAAGCTGAGTCTCAGCGATAAAAGTGATGAATTTTTTTTTAAATCATAGAAGATAGTAGATTTTATTCTCTACTAGACTCTTCTAATGGATTGCTTGTTTCGCTGCAGTTAAACTTGATGTTTATTATATTTTATTAGTTTAACACTGTTGAGGGATAATGATAATTTATTCTGCATTATCTTAGTCATAATATTTCTTATTGGGATAGTTGAGCTCACCATTTCTTTCACTGTTCTCTTCAGGAAATGAGAACGTAGCTGGGACTAGTTAGGGAACAGAGTGACGGTCCAGATGATAGCATTAGTAGTCCTCATTATTTTGTTAAATAGCGTGATAATAAATGTAATGAAGACTCCATTGAGTGTAGATATTGTCTAGATGACAATATTCTTATTAAAACTCTTAGAATATGTTTTGTCGTATTTTACACGACTGTTGTATAATTAAGTTATATTTGAATTTTGTACCATGTATTTGGCGACTCAAGATGGGTGATGTATACCTATTTTGGGGGCGTCACAGTTGGTATCAAAGCTTAGGGATATGATCCTTGGCTGAGATGTGAGATAAGAAATAGGAGGGGAGAGACGGGGAATTTCTTCGCTAGTATGACCTACCTAATTTTATTTGGTATTTAATTGGTCGGTTAGAGTATAGGGATAATATATGATATGTAAATTAACCCTTATTTTGTGGCAGTATTTGAAAATGGCATCCGAGAATGTTGAGAATAGCAATGGAGCACAGGAGACCGTTGAATCTCGATAGATCAATAATCAGGATAATGTTCATCAGGAAGGCGACAATCCTCATACAAACAACAACACTGACCAAATGATGAACGATGGAATGTTCAGAGGCTTTATGCAATTCATGCAACATCAGGCAAGAGCGGCTCCTGTCCAAAATGCAGGTGGAAACACTGGCAACTCTCAGATGATCATCGCTAAGCAGTTCAAGGAACTGGGACCACCGGAGTTTTTTGGAGAGCCAAAACCACTTAAGGCGGAGACATGGATAAAGCAGATCTGCAAGATATTTGATGTCTTGAGATGCTCCGAGGAGCAAAAGGTTCCCTTTGTCACCTTCATGTTGCTAGCAGAGGCAGATTACTGGTGGGAATCTGTAAAGCGTACTCAACCTACCGCACTAAAGATGACTTGGGAGAAGTTCCAAGAATTTTTCAACGACAAGTATTTTCTCGAAAGTATTCGTCACATGAAAGAGGTAGAGTTTATCAAGTTGGAGCAAAAAAACATGATCGTGTCGCAGTACGAAGTGAAGTTTGCCAAGTTATCCCGGTTTGCGTCCCATTTGGTTGATAATGAGGAGAGAATGACGCGAATGTTTCTAAAAGGTTTAAAACCCGAGATACGTTAATATATTATCTCTCATAAACTGTGTTTGTATTCAGATGTTGTTAATAGGGCTCAGTTATTGGAGTGCGATAATGAGTCAACCCAACTAAAAGAAAGCAGCCGACAAAATGATAATACCAGTGATAGCAGTCATCAAAGCGGTGACAATAAGCGTGAAGGGAATCAACATGCCAAAAATAGTAACCACTTTGGTGGTAATCATGGCCAAAATAATAAGAATGGACATTTCAAGAAGAGGAGATTCAACAATGATGGAAAGACGTCAGCACCATCACCCGTTGTTAAGGAAGGAGAACGACCACCAATCATATGCTTCAAATGCAGAGGGGAGGGACATATCACTCCAAACTGCGGGATGCCGTCCAAAGCGTGTTACAATCGTGGAAGAGAAGGTCACCTAGCCCGATTTTGTCGTGCACCAAAGTTAAGTCCAGCTGGGACGGTGGGACCAAAGGCGGATACGAACAAGGAAGAGCGTTTTTTGTGACTTCTTAAAAAGCGAGTAACCCGAAAGAACTTAGCATGGGTTAGTTAATTATAAATTCTTGCGATGTCTATACCTTATTAGATACCAATTCTACCCATTCTTTTATCTCTCTTGCTTGCGCTCAACGTTTAAATTTGACCACAGAGATGCTATACTTTGACTTATTGGTTGAAATTTCATAAGTAGAAACCTTCGTTACATCTACTATTTATAAATCTTGTTTGATTCAAATCGATACTTTCACGTTACTTGTCGATCTTATCTCTTTGACAATACTTGCCTTGATGTGATTTTAGGAATCGATTGGTTAACTACTCATCATGCCAAAATTGATTATTTTCGTAAGGTTGTTAGCTTTCATATTCCTAATCAACCTATTATACGAATTCAAGCGACCAAACCATTAAAATCAATCACGGCCATCTCAAGCCATAAAGCTATTCGTTTATTGAAAAAAGGATGTCAAGCTTTCTTAGCTCATGTCACAGATTTAAAAAAAATACGTCAGATTTGAAAGATATTTCTATGGTTAATAAATTTCCTGACGTTTTTCCTGTAGAACTTCCAAACCTACCCCAGAGCGTGAAATCGAATTTTGTATTAACCCAAGTACAAAACCCATTTCTTAAACTCTCAAATATTTTCTTCACCTAAAACGAACGTATTATGAGCTGAAGATAATGGGTCGATCTGTTGAAGGTTACGACCATTCAATATCACCATGGAAGAGTGAACGTGGTAGCTGACGCGTTGAGTAGAAGATCGTATGCGAGTGCGATGTTGTTAACATAAAAACCCATTTCATATAACTTACAAATGATGAAGATAGAGGTAAAGACTCTAGGGACCCATGTGAAGATAGCGAATATATGATTTAAACTGACTTTAAATCGATAATGTTAAAACTGCTCAAGCTATACACCCGGAGCTGATGAATGTGAAGAAGAAGGTTCAAGAGGGCGTTATTCTAGAAGCAAGAATCGATGAAGAGAGGAAATCTCAACCCTCGATTTTATTGGCCCATTTGAAATCCTCGATCGAGTAGGAACTATGGCCTATAGACTCGTTTTACCGCCAAGTATGTCGCGTATTCATAACGTTTTTCACGCATCGTTGTTAGTAAAAAACTTAGTCTTGGGGGACTTTGGAGACAAATTTCAGAATAATTAATGAATCTGAAAAATTATGAAATCATGGGGGTTTTATAGAGCATGTTACAAGCTTCACATAGCATCAACAACGGACTAATTATGATAAAGGATGAAGAAGTTATGAAGATTTGAAGTATGTGTGTCAAAAGTTGCAAAATCTAAAAAATTTGAGTTAGGTGCCAAGGGTCGAGCGCCTAGGCGCTAGACTCGGTGCTTAAATTCTGTTCTTGGGTGCCTAGGCGCTTGCCCAAGGCCAAATTTGGGCGCCTAGGCGCTGGTCAAGTGTTAACCCAAAATCTGTCCAGACGTCCTTTAGTAAATTGGGCATAACCTTTTCATACAAACTCCGATTGAGGTGATTCAGGATGATTCAAAAAGATAACGAGCAGACCTAAAACTTTCATTCTTTATATTTTGAGATTTGAGGTTGGTATCAAGGCCTAAAATGGCTATTTTAGGGATTGATGTGCATTCAGAGGCAATTGGAGGACATCGGGCATGCACATATACAACATGTAATGTTTTCGACGATAAAGGTATTCAAGGTATCCTCACCTCTTTGGCATACCAGGTACGTACGTAAATTTCGAGGGCGAAATTTCAGAAGGAGGGGAGATTGTGAGACCCCAGATTTTATGAATAAAGACTTAAATTTCTCGAAATATTTTTTTTAATATTATGGTGTGGATTTGATATAATGTTATAGTTGGGGGTAATATTTATAAATTTTGCAAAGTAAGCAAGTTGTTATATAATATTCGATTGGTCGGAGAATATTCGTTTTAACAGGGAATATTCGTACAACGACACAATCATTGGTGGACCCCACAACGGAAGTATTGTCGTAGTTAGAAAACGACGGAATTATCTTTTATTAAAATAACGGTGAAAGTGTTAATGTTAAAACTGTTGAACAACTCGGTAGTAAAAATACAGTAATACGCGTGGTTGCATAGTAGCACACTGTATTGATTATTGATGCTTACGTGAGAAGTCACTCCGTTATACTCAATTATTGTTATAGTAATTGCTGCATCATATCTCTCATATTATTGATTCGATTATTGTCACAATATCATCTATATAATATGTTATATTATTAAATCAATAAATGACACGGCAAATTTATTCATATTATTATTTGCAATATTGACAATGTCTAGAAGTTTTGTCAAGGAGAGGTTTGGTCACCTAATTGCACGCCAATAAGGAAATCCCCCTCTTTCCTGGGAACGACCTGGTTGTTAAATATTGTGAGTTATAATATTAATGATGAATAAGTTGTGTTGATTAAAGATGAAATTGATAGTTCCATTGTGTTGGGATTATTAGTGTTGGTGGAAATCGACATTTATTTCGGTATTAATTGCTGTCTGGAAGTTATACTGATCAGTCGGGTAATTAATCGGATAAATGAGCAATTAATTGCCATTAATTCACATGATTATAACTATTAGTTCACATGTGTGTATTATTGATTCACATTCTTGTTACTATTAGGGGAGTTGGTGTAAGATTGATAATACTTGCATGACTAAGTTAAAAATGGAGGTATAGATGGAGGTACTATACTGTAATTCGTATTTTCACATGTTTAGAACTATTGAGTCACATGATTTACTATTGATTCACATTATTTACTATTAGGGGAGGTGGTGCAAGTTTGATAATACTTGCAGGACTAAATTAAAAATAAAAGAAAAGAGAAAGGTATTGTACTGTAATATTCTGAGCCCCAAAATATGCAATTATCGAAACTATATTTTCCTATAAATAGAAGCTTATTTCTTCATCATTCTTTACCAATTCACTCAAGCTATAGAGCATTTATTATAGAGAGAAATTATAGAGAGAAAGAAGAAGAGAAGTCTGCTACCTCACGACTCAAGTATCCAGTCTTTTTCTAAGGTAAGGGGTATTATTTCTTTCGTGTTCTTGAAGAGAGTTATTGTTATTCCATCGCTTATTATTCTGTTGGAATAACCTGTATACGTTGACTACTATATACATGGTGAAATTCTTCGGTTATTCCATTTTTTATTTTTATGTTGGAATAACCTTTTTATGCGAAGTACCGCATACATGGTGAAATTCTTCTGTTATTCCATTCTTTATTATTCGATTGGAACATCCTGTCTGTGCTTATTATGCATGACCTGGTTCTATTATTTATTATTCTGTTGGAATAACCTATCTGTGCGGTCTATCGCATGTATGGTGAATTCTTCTGTTATTCCATTCTTTATTATTCAGTTGGAATATCATGTCTATGCGTTTACACATGACCTGGTTCCGTTATTTATTATTCTGTTGGAATAACCTGTCTGTGTGGTCTATCGCATGCCTAATGAATTCTTTTGTTATTCCATTATTTTATGACCATTTTGTTTTTAAGATCCTCTT
Source organism: Panax japonicus (assembly GCA_020205505.1). Lineage (NCBI taxonomy): Eukaryota > Viridiplantae > Streptophyta > Magnoliopsida > Apiales > Araliaceae > Panax > Panax japonicus. The sequence goes on along the minus strand of CM035105.1, from coordinate 54,509,074 downwards.
TCTTTCCTCTCTAACCATATTGTCTTATAATTAATTAACTCAAGTGTTCCCTAATATTTTGGCTCTTTAGTCTCTTCTTTGAACATATTTATATTACATTAACTTGTTTCATATGCATTCTCTAAATTATCCTTATTTAAACTCTATTTGAGTTTATCTTATTATTCTTATCATCTGCCTCTTATAAATATCGTCTATTTATTAACACTTAATATCTTTATTACTGAAGTCAAGATTCTTCTTTGAATCTTCTCATATATATATTTTAATCTCCTCTCTATACATTTTCTAATTGTATCACTTATTGTTCAACTCTATATGAGTTTATTCTTTGCAATCTTCACCTTTATTCTCTAAGGTTATAGCCTAAGATACTCTTATTTAAGGTTTCTAACTTATCATCTTTGATACTAACTTTAACAACCCCAAAATTTATATAATTCACCTTGCGACTTCGGTCGTTACCAATACATCAAACTTCTAATTTTACATCATTAATCAATAATACAATCATTAAAATTTGAGAAATAATTTAAATTTTCTATTAAAAATCGTTCTTGTTCCCAAAACCTTCAACCTTTACACGTAAATGTCTTAGAATCATGTTAATTATATGATGATTCGCCTTGCCAAATTTACTATATAAGTTCATATCTCAAAACAATATCCTTATTTATTGGATAACTCTAACTTTACACTCAACATTAATATAACATCATAAACCATTAAGTACACTTCTAGAACCTTAAACATGGTTTACAAGAATAAAAACTTTGGCTAAATATTTAATCTTCATGCATTAAATATGATCCACGTCATTCAAGTAGCACATAGCATTAACTTCAATCTTTAACTTGCAAAAGTTGTTATTTGTAAGCTTCATCTCGACATATCAGCAAATCTAACAGTTTTCATGCATCACGTAACACATAATAACATGCTCAACATACATCTCATAATCATTATAGTGTCCATACCGTACATGCATTGGTACTCTAAACAATGTCAGTTCATATCATATACCACATACTTATTGGGTACCATAACCCAGTTAATTGAGTCATATATTAACTTTCATCGCTTATAGAGATTAACACAAACTTTAGCATACTTAAGAACATTTCATATGACATCAAGATATAAGATTACTGTAACACCCCCAAATCCAGGTACTTGAAACCCGAACTCGGTGCTTTACGATACCATTTCTATGAGAGGAATAATACTAACAATAATATCAATAATATGAATTTCAAACTTAACTTACATTTATTAGAGTCTAATCCCAAGTACACAACCTTTGCTACAATATATTACATGATAGATAATAAATACCATGGTCTATATATTGTCTAACCATTACAAAAGATATCATTAAACATATTCTGTTTGCTTTTCTTTTCACTTTTTCTTGGCTGTACCTTCCGGTTGATCATGCTTAGCTGAAAACATTTAAATTTAAGCAAGGATGAGCATTTGAGTGCCCAGCAAGTAATAACAATTATAAGTATAATTAGTTGAAAAAATAAATGTTTTCTTTGTATATCACTTCTACAACGAATTAATAGTTTTGAAGTAAACTGAACAAATCATAACCATCTATCAATTCTATACCAAAACTTTTAAAACTACGTATTGACTATATATATATATATATAGGGTAGTCGACATATTATGAACATTGTTTTTTGTTTTCAAAATGGTTAGACAGAAATTCATCTGCAAACCGTCATAGCTTACGGGCACGAGGGTGTACATCTCATGGACCCTGTATTGATCAATACTACATACAAGAACGATGTTATCGTTCACTCTGTCCGCCTTGGGCGCATAAAAGTTTTCCCATATTCGGGATGTTCATACTTAGTCTTGAGTCCAAACCAAAGAAATTTGATTGGATACAAAAAGGTTTTATCATAATCAACGATATTTCTGAATCTGTGTCTAGCTGATCGAATAGCTTAGATGTATATATATATATATATATATATATATATATATATATATATATATATCAACATGTAATTAAATACAATGATTATCCAAGTGGGGACACTTATAAAACCATTTTATAGAAATTAACGAACATAATATATATCTGAATTACCATATACTAACATGTTGATAAACAATGATCGGATATAGAATATATCACAATAGAGTTAATAATATATAATTCGGAAACCTCTTACTCATGTCCATTGCATAAAGGAAATGCAAAGGTAGGATACTTGCCTGTTCTGTTGCTTACAGTTATGCAATTTAGATTTATCTTTTATACCGAAACCTATCATTAATCAGATAAGTGTCGCCTTAGGTGTTCTTGAGCTCAAGAACACTGACAGGCTAGTGTTCGAGGGTCTCGGTTTGACCGGCTATAAATCGCAATCTAAAATGTTTCTGGGTTTAATTTTCCACTAATATTGTAGTATTATTGACATACTAAAACCTTAATCAACTTTCATGGCCAAAACATAACAAGTCTATGAGATCTAAGCTAGTAAACATGCTTTCAGACAACATCTGGGTTTTCTGCGTAACCCAGAAACCCAGACAGTCGCGAGGTACCACTTTGTGGTTCGATTTTATCTTAGTTCTGACCATGCTTTATGATGTTTTATGGTTTAAACCTATAGTATACATGACAAGAAACATTAACATAACAATAAAGTTATTTACCAACAACAAATCCACAATCTATGACTCGGTCAAACCTTCTCAGGACGCCTGTTCTTATGATTTCTGGAATTTCTAGAAATTGCACTTTGTCATCAACTGGTTACGTTTGACCACACACTACACTTAATCTACTTACTGTCTAAGAAATATAAAACCATGGATCGAGAGTCCATATAACAAGCTACACATTGAATACAACAACATCAACAAACATCAACAAACCTGACAGATCTATGACCTAGAACATCTTGTCAAACTCTGTTTCAACATTCTGGGCTGCCCAGATTTCCACTCGGTCATGGTCGGTCAATGACCTTTGAGTGATCATAACTTCAAATCTATAATAGTTATGACTCTGATTCCTTTTTCATATTAAAGATAACATGGCAGGCTATAACTTAAAACTTTAAAACAACAAAAACCAATAACATAAAAAGATTTAAAGCTCCTGACATTAATTGTTAGACAACAGAAAACAGTTTTTCCAGATTTTGAAAAACTTAGATTTTGAGCACTTTGATGTTATGAATCTAACATGTGCCAACCCAAATCACTTATAGACACTACATCGAAAATATTACAACACATAATCACAATTTTTAACAGAAGATCAAAGATAAAATTCTTAATTAGGGTTTTATACATTTTATACATCGATTCTTGATTCTATGTTTCTGATTTGTTGTTATTGATCGTGGAGCTTGTTTTGGGACTGATCTAGCAAGAGAATTTTGGAGGTTTGTTCTTGAGAGTATGGCTAAGTTTTTGTTGCACAATTTTAGTCTAAATGTCCACTTTCTCTCTCTCTTAAATCTAGCAAATCATGTATGCAATAATTGTAATGGCTAATCATGTGCTGGTAATGCTATAGTATCATAGGTAAATTCTAGATGGCTGGCTTTTATGGAATAATTGGCTACAATAATACACTAAATGGGTCAAAAAGGGTATTTTAGTAATTTCTACACCAATAATTGAATTCTTCCTTTAATAATGCACAAGGGTATTTTAGACTTTTCACTTTTAACCTCAAGGGCATTTTAGTTATTGGTTACAACCCTTAGAGTTTAGGGTTTATTACTTTAGGGTTTAGGGTTTAACCCTAAAAATTTAACAAATTAAATACAATAATTTAAAATTAGGATTTTTAATAGAAATTAGGGTTTTTAAAATTAACAATTAGGGTTTCCTAATTATCTGTATATCTTACTAACACAGTAATTACGATTTCTAAATACAGAAATTCTAACACACAGTAAAGTTCATATAACATAATTACTACCCAGTCTTATCTCATAACTGAGTTTAATAATTAGGGTTTAACAAAACAATATCAGGATATGACCTAATTTACCACAATTGACCAATCATTATCTTTCCACACATATACAGTACATATTTATAGGACTGAAAAATTAATATACATATAATATTATATCATTATCATCATTCCTTATTCCAGAACCAGAATTAGGGTTTATCAGACTAGTATTAGAGTTTACTAGTAACATTTAAACTGTTTCATACATTAACATTACACACACATAACATACATATCTATAACACTGACAAATAATAATATAATATTATTATTCTCATTCCTTGATCAAAAATCAAAAATTAAGGTTTGTATTCCATATCTGATTTATCTGTCATATATAACATTATTAATTAAGTTAAATAATTAACTTAATTAATCTGAAATAAATTCATATAATAAAATAATTATTATAATAATGTTGTCATCATTTCATATATTATTTAATAATATCAAATCATGTTTTCACCGAAAATAATTAATAAAACATTTCTGCTTACAAAATTAATTACTGTAAAAAGATAATTTGTAATAATTAATAATTCTAAAATTATTTCTAATTTTTTAAGATATAAATATATTTGCATTTATCATTCACATTACTTGACACATATTCTCATCTTTAAATAAAAAAAAATTTATACGCAAAATTTCTGATTTAATTTTATAGAAAATATCGGGATATTACAGAACAAAAAGGAACTGAAAGACTTGCCTGACTCATAGATTACAAATTGCCAAAAATAGCTTATAGTTATATGCGCTTCATGAATCCTACAGAACATATTATTATACACATCACCTATTAGTCATATAGAAACGCTTAGTAGTCATTTAAGTAACTCTACTTTACAACCTATGGTCACCATCTTTAGTTTGATACACAGTGTTCAATTTATGTATTTAAGGCTTTCTAGGACTCCTTATTGTCCATTCGGTTTAACTATGTTAAACATTATCTTATATCGCATTATGTTCCCTTTAAATTGACACCTAACATTCGGTTAAGTCGTCATAACTTGTCATTATATCATATCAGATGTATAATGTTTGTTAACATTAATTAAGTTAACCTTCACTTTTTGACTTAAAGTATTTCTCTCAATTGTTACTTAACATTTAGTAAAGTTCTTAAAGCTTTCCATCGTGTTATATTATGTGACTTACATTCATTAAAATTGATTGAGTTAATTCATTTCATGCTTCATAATGCCTTCCTTAATGGTTTATATTAATCTCATTACATATCTTACAATGTTTAGTTCATTTGATCTGAAACACTTTTTAAGTTCATTACCACTTTACATGGCGTTTCAACGTTAATATGTCACACGTCCAATTCGCCTCCCTTGCGTATGTGTAGTATGCTCGTACAAATTATCTAATACATCATTGATTAATGTTAATCATCGTTATATTTTATAATTTTCAAGTCTTATAATTTAAAACAACATCTTTTATCTTCAGAAGCACTTCACTTGTATACGTGAATACCCGACGCCCTCTGATTGCCTCTGAATACACATCAGTCCCAAATATGGCTATTCTCTGACCCTTGTTAATGACCTCAAATTGAAAAACTTAAAGAACAAAAGTTTTAGGTCTACTCGTTATCTTTCTGAAACATCCTGAATTGCCTCAATCGGAGTTCGTATAAAAACGTTATGGATGTTTTACTACAGGAGGTCAAAACAGTCATGTCTGACACTATTTCGGCGCCGCGGCGCCCCAATTAGCCTTGGGGGCAGTGCTGCAACACCCAACAGCAGAATGGGTTGCTCAAGTTGTTCTATTTCGCAAATTTTTTACCCTTTCCCCTTCCGATCTTCATAACACGAGTTATAACCATCCAAATCAGTCAGTTTTCGACTCTATAGACTCCTAACTTCTAAAACTACAACATACATGAGAATCAACATCTTCCAAACACACTAAAAAACCATTCTAACGTCTCAATTTTAAAGTTCATACCAAATTTTCATGTTTAGCATAATCATTCCTCACAAACTCGATTTAACTATGTTTTAGTTCATTCCAAGTTTTCGTTTCTTAAAGGAGAACAACAATCCACCATCAATTTACATGTTATAACATTAATTCCTAGCCAATTTTAACCTTAAAATAGACAAAAATACATATATTACAACAAAGCTCAAATTTCCTCTTTTAACACATGTTTTCATGAATTTGATCATCTCAAATTCATTCTTAGATGACATATAACCAATTACATAAAACCAAGAACATATATAATCAATTTTTAAAAAAATCATCTACCCAAATTTCCCTTTACAAAGAAGTATATTTAAGAACACAAAATAGAGTTTACAACTAGGTTATTACCTTTCATTTTTTCTCTAGATTAGCTAGATGATTAAGAAAGCCTTGATTATCCTTCCTCTTTCTTCTTTGATTTTTAAACCCTTGTCAATTTCACAGAGAATTTCTCTTCTCTCTCAATTTCCCTATTAAGCTTTATCTCTACTTCTAACCCTTTGCCTTATGAAAATAGTACGTAAAACATAAACTGATGGGATATAACACACATCAGTTAAAAATATGAAAGGTCTTTATGCCTTGTTTGGTAAACACCAATTAAGCTCCCTCAAATTTATTTTAATAACCCATTGTTATATGTTACTCAAATGTCACACTTCAATTTAATTATTTACTTAACCAAAACAATTACCATTTACTTAACAAATCATTTATCCTCAAATTTAATTATTTAATTAAATTAGAATATTTCTATAATAATTTTTATCGAATATTTATTCAATTTCATAAATATTTCAATTAAAATATTTATTTTATTCGATAAATAATTTAACCATTTACGAAACTCACAATCTTAGTACGCTAACACATTACATTTATATGTAATATATATTACTCCCTCATTTTCTTAAAACAAATATCCTTACATTAATTCACTACTTTAATTAAGTGAATTACTTACGTTATTTATGAAATTTATTAATAATAATTTCAGTGCCAACAAGGCATAATAATTAAATTATATTATTTCATAATATAATTTTTAACTTTATTAAATTAACCAACATTACTAAGTTAATTTTCTTTTCACAACAACTTTAATTAATTTCTTCAATTGTTTAATTAATTATTAAACCTCATTTCCCCAATATAAATATATAAATATTTACTCGAGCTCAAAACATCTAATAATAAGAATTTTATTTATTAAATTCTTATTTTAATAATTTCTGAAAATCCAAGTTGTCATAAAGTCTCGAGGACTTCTATAAAAGGGCTTGAAGATTCAATCAAACAGTACGAATCACGGACTTCATGCTGAACATCTGATCCAGTTTCAAGAAAGATCTACTCTACGAAAAAAGAACAACTTGTTCTGCTACTAAGTCATTCAGAAGTTGTGTTTAACACAACTTAGTAGCACCTCAATAGTCACTTTCTCATTGTGATTCGTGGTCTTAGTGACCTGAAGTTCCAAGTCTTAGTGACTTAAAAATATTTGAGTAATATGGTCTAAGTGACACTTCTATCTTAGTGATAGCTGCCGAGACTTAGTAACTCAAAGGAATCTTAGTATTCAATTTTTTAATAGATCTTAGTGATCTGGTCTAAGTGACCACTGCATCTTTAGTGAATTTCTTACTTGTAGAGTAAAAGAGTGGACTATGAGTCATCTATATTCCGAACCACTTAAAAATCTCTTGTGTCATTTACTTTTCAATCTTTACTTTTCTGCAGTTAATTTTCATTGTTGTGTGTGACTTAATTCCACAAAGACTAAATTCAGAGCAAAGAATTTTCTTAAATCTTTAAAGGGCTTTTCAAACTAATATTCCGCTATGCATGCGTAATTAAACTTGTTTAATTAATTATCTTGTAATACTTCATTTAAAAAAAAAAAAAAATTTAAGATCCATTTCAAATCCCCCTTTCTAGGTCTTAGTCTGGTGTTGAGAAACAACAAGTATTATCCCATAATGGAGAGAAATCCAGAGGTGGAGACACGAAGACTGATGATATTATCTCACGATGGAGAGAATTCCAGAGGTGGAACACATATCAGACATATTTTTGAAACAACATAATTGAGCGAATATTTATAATCATAATAATGTTGCATACTGCTTCATCTAATAAGATAACATTTGTGTTGAAAATTATTTTTGTATAGTAAAATCATATATTCTAGAAAATAGTTGGTCAAAGAGATTGTTTATTCATATTGAACTTGTAAACAAATTAGGTGTAATGTGGTGAAAGGAGTTTGGTGCCCCTAAGTGTGACGCCCCCAAAAAAGGTATACGCAACTCATTATGAGTCGTCAAATACATGGTACATAATTTAAATACAAACTTAATTTACACAATACGACAAACGTAAGCTGAGATTTTAATACGAATATTGTCTTTTAGACAATATCCAAACTTAAATAAAGTCCTCAGTGCAATTGTTATCATTTTTCCGGTTGCTATCTTTTGGTTGGGCCAACTTATTATCGCGCTCCAATAACTGAGCCATATTCACAACATTTGAATTCAAGCAAAGGTTGTGAGAAATGAGGTATTGATGTATTTCAGGTATCAAACCTCGTAGAAACATTCGCGTCATTCACTCCTCATTATCAACCAAATGGGATGCAAACCGGGATAACTCCGCAAACTTAGCCTCGTATTATGACACAGTCATATTATTTTTCTCCAGCATGATGAATTCCACTTCTTTCATATGACGAATACTTTCGAGAAAGTACTTGTCGTTGAACAATTCTTAGAACTTCTCCCAAGACATCTTTAGTGCGGCAGGTTGAGTACGTTTTTTATATTCCCACCAGTAATCTGCCTCTCCTCGTAACATGAAGGTGGCAAAGGGAACTTTTTTCTCCTCGAATCATCCCAAGACATCAAATATCTTGGTGATCAGATTAATCCATGTATCTGCCTTAAGTGGTTCTGGCTTTCCCAAAAACTTCGGTGGTCCCAGCTCCTTGAATTGCTTAGCACTAACCAACCGTGAGTTACCAGTGTTTTCACCTGTATTTTGCACATTAGTCTCTCTCGCCTAATGTTACATGAATTGCAGAAAGCTTCTGACATCCTATTGTTCATCATTTGGTTGGTGTTGTTGTTTACATGAGGATTATTGCCTTCCTGATGCACATTATCCTAGTTATTAATATGCGGTGACTCAACGGTCTCATGTGCTCCATTTCTTATCGCAACATTTTTATATGCCATTTTCAAACACTGCCATAAAACAATGGTTAATTGACATGCCACATATTATCCTTATATTCTGACCAACCAATTAAAAAACAATTAATAAGCTTAGGGAGGTCATACTAGCGATTGATTTACCCGTCTCTCCCCTCCTAGTTCTAGCCTCAAATCTCAGTTAGGGTTCATATTCCTAAGCTTTGATACCAACTGTGACGCCTCCAAAATAGGTATACACAACTTATTCCGAGTCGCCAAATACATGGTACATAATTCAAATACAAACTTAATTTACACAATACAACAAACGTAAGCTGAGAGTTTTAACACGAATATTGTCTCGTAGACAATATCCAAACTCAAATGAAGTCCTCATTATAATTATTATTACAGTATTTCATAGAATAATGAGGACTACTATAGCCACTATCTTAGACCATCACTCCATTCCCCGACTAGTCCCAACTATATTCTCATTTCCTGAAGAAAACAATGAAAGCAAATGGTGAGCTCAACTAGCCCAGTAAAGAATATTATGACTAAGATAATACAGAATAAATTATCATTAGCCTTTAACAGTGTAAAAACTAATAGAATACAATAAACAACAAATTTAACTGCAGCGAAACAAGCAATCCATTAGAAGAGTCAAGTAGAGAATGATGTCTACTATTTTCTATGACTTAAAAGTTCATCATCAATATTTTATCTATGTAACACATCTTAATTAATAATCCACATCACTGAATTATCCATGCACTACGGGCCAATGATATTCATTAGTATCACATCCACGAATCATCCATTCACTATGAGACAATGATATTCGTTATTATTGCCAGTGGTTATGATTATGTCAAACAACTGTCCATCAATGCACTACGGGCCAATGAGAACTTTTACCACATCATTTGTAACATTACATGTCATGATTATATCGATACATAATTGCTGGTCATAATCATACCAATCAACAGTCCATCTATGCACCACGGGCCAAAGATGACTTTCATCATAATATAAGCATGAGGAGGATGATGACAATGATATAAGAATTCAATTAAGTGAGATCAATGATAAATTTTAATGATTTATAATTTAATTTATCCAGAGTTTAATAATGTCCAAATTGTCAACATGATAACTGCTTTGGGGAGTAAAATTTAAGAATAATATTCATGTATCAAAAATAATTTGGACAGAAAAGAAATTAATTTTTTTGTCGTGAATAATACCTTGGGTGAATAGTATCCCGTGAATAGTACCCCATGAATAATACTATATGTATGAATAGTACCGTATGAATGAATAGTACCGTATATATGAATAGTTTTATATGTATGAATAGTATCCATGAATAGTACTTCGGCATAAAAAGCTTAAAATTTAACAAGAATGTCCAGAAAATATTTCAGCAAAGCGATACTAGATGAAGCGCAAATTTCAAGGATATTCTACTAATCTCAAGGAGTATAGAAGCAATACGTATCAAAATAAGTGTAGAATTAGGAATATAAAACGAAATAATATTACTTACATACTACAGAGTATGTAAGAAAATATTATTCCTTACGAATATTAAGCAAAAATAATATCTCTTACCTTAAAAGGAGAGTATTTCTGAGTGGTATAGCGGAGATATTCTTGAAGAAAACTTGTACTGTTTTCTACACTCAAAGCTTCTTTAAACTCAAAAGAAATACGCTCAATATTATAGAAAAAGAATTCTCTGATTCTGGTGTGGTTTTTATTTCTAAACTAAACATCCTATTTATAGGAGAATAACAGGACACTATTTGAATATTTATCACGGGTGAACAAGAGAAGAATTCATGGACGAATTTTTCGACGAAAACTGATTTTCATTATGTAATAAAATATTCTAATAAAACGTAAACTTTATATAAAATATAATATATTCTATTTTACATAAAATATTTTCTGCTTTATTAATATTATAATACTAATAAAATAAAACTTATAATATATACACACAAATATATATATATATATATATATATATATATATATATATATATATATATATATATATATATATAGTAAGACCCTAACTTTTATGAAAAAGAATAATTTTCTCGAATTATATTTTTGAATATAATGGTATTGATTTGATATAGTGTTATAATTGTGGGTAATATTTATAAATTTTGCAAAGTACGCAAGTTGTTATATAATATTTGATTGGTTGGGAAATATTCGTTTTAACAGGGAATATTCGTACAACGGCAAAATCATTGGTGGACCCCACAACGGAATTATTGTCGGATTGAGAAAACGACAAAAATACTTTATGAAAATAACGGCGGAGGTGTTACCATTAAAACTGTTGAACTACCCGGTAGTAAAAGTACAGTAATACGCATAATTGCACAGTAGCACACGGTATTGATTATTGATCCTTCCGTGAGAAGTCACTCAGTTATACTCAATTATTGCTACAGTAATTGTTGCATCATATTTCTCATATTATTGATTCAATTATTGTTATAGTATTATCTGCATTATATGATATATTATTAAATCAATAATTGAGACGGCAAAATTATTCATATTATTATTTGCAATATTGACAATGTCTAGAAGTTCTTTCAAGGAGAGGTTTGGTCACCTAATTGCGCGCCAATAAGGAGAAATCCTTATCGAAAAGCCCCCTCTTTCCTGGGAACGACCTGGTTGTTAAATATTGTGAATTATAATATTAATGATGAATAAGTTCGTGTTGATTAAAGATGAATTTTATAGTTCCATTGTGTTGGACTTATTTGTGTTAGTATAATTGATGTCTGGAGGATATATTGTTCAATTGGGTATTTGGGACACTTTTCGTGTCGAAGAACTATTCATGGGTTACTATTCACAAGTTACTATTTATGAGTTACTATTCACCTAGTTACTATTCACTCTAGTATTGTGCATTCGGGTATTTGGGTACAATATTATTCCATGAGGAGATGTGCTAATTTTTCAGACCGTTGGTTGAATATATAATAGTAAATCAATATGGATCGCTGGTTTAAAGTTTTAATAGTAAATCAGTATGGACCGTTGTTTTAAGTTTTAATAGTAAACCAATCTAGATCGTCCGTTTAATAGTAAATCAATCTAGACCGTTCATAAATTAGTTATTATTCATTCCATTTTCCTATAAATAGAAGCCCATTCCTTCATTATTTCTTACGAATTCACGGAAACTCTAGAGAGAGAATTATAAGAGAACCATTAGAAAAATATTCTGCTACTTCCCTACTCTTATATTCAGTTTCTTTTACGGTAAGGGGTGTTATTTCTTTCTTTCGTCTTAATGAAGAGAACTTATGTTATTCTATTATTTATTATTCTATTGGAATAACCTGTATACGCGGGCTACCCTATACATGGTGACATTCTTCTAATATTCCGTTCTTTATTATTCTGTCAGAATATCATGTCTGTGCGTTTACGCCGGACCTGGTTCTATCCTTTATTATTTTGTTGGAATATCCTGTCTGTGCATTTTACGTCGGACCTGATTCCGTTATTTATTATTCTATTGGAATAACCTGCCTGTGCAGTTTATCGCATGCATGATGATTTCTTTTGTTATTTCATTCTTTATTATACTCAGTTGGTTAAAACATTGACTTCTATACCCATGAATTTAGTGGAATATCTTTGATATGTGCGCTTCATCCAGTATCTTTTCATGAAAATATTCTTCTGAGTATTCTTGAAATTTACTCTACTAAGCAGTATCATGTTGACAATTTGGATGTTATCAGTTCCTAGATAAATTAATTCTTGAACTTATTTTATTGAATTCTTATATCATTGTCATCATCCTCATGTTTATATTTTTTTGAAAGTCATCTGTGGTCTGAAGTGCATAGATGGACTTGGTATGATTATGACCAGAGATTATTCGGTGTAATCATGACCGTAATGTTACAAATGATGTGATAAAAGTCCTCATTGGCCCGTAGTGCATTGATGGACAGTTGTTGGCATGATCATGACCATTAATGAATACACAAATATTCTTGGCCCGTAGTGCATGGATAATTATGGTCGTGATACTAAAGAATATCCTTGGCCGTAGTGCAAGGGTGATTCGATGATGTGGATTTTTTATTAAGTTGAGTCCCAGCGATAAAAGTGATGAAAAACCTTTAAAATCATAAAAGATAGTAGATTTCATTCTCTACTTGACTCTTTTAATGGATTGCTTGTTCCGCTACAGTTACACTTGATATTTATTATATTTTATCAGTTTAACATTGTTGAAGGCTAACGATAATTATTCTGCATTATCTAAGTCATAATATTTCTTATTGGGCTAGTTGAGCTCACCCTTTCTTTCACTGTTCTCTTCAAGAAATGAGAACGTAGCTGGGACTAGTCGGGGAACAGAGTGATGGTCCTAGATGGTGCATTAGTAGTCCTCACTATTCTGTAAAATAGTGTGATAATAATTATAATGAGGACTCCTTTTGAGTTTGTATAATCTCTAGTAGACAATATTTGTATTCAAACTCACAGTTTATGTTTTGTCATATTGTACATGACAGTTGTATTATTAAGTTGTATTTGAATTCTGTACCATGTATCTGGCGACTCAAGATGGGTGATGTATACCTAATTTTGGGAGCGTCACAGTTGGTATCAAAGCTTAGGGAAATGATCCCTGGCTAAGATGTGAGAATAGAACTAGGAGGGGAGAGACGGAGAATTCCTTCGCTAGTTTGACCTACCTAAGTTTTTTTTTTATTTAATTGATCGATCAGAATATAGGGATAATATGTTACATGTCAATTAACCTTTTGTTTTATAGCAGTATCTGAAAATGACATCCCAGAATGTTGAGAATAGCAATGGAGCACAGACGACCGTTGACTCACCACATAATCAGGATAATGTGCATCAGGAAGGCGACAATCCTCATGCAAACAACAACACTGACCAAATGATGAATGATGGAGGGTTCAGAGGCTTTATGCAATCCATGCAACAGCATGCGAGAGCGGCTCCTGTCCAACATGTAGGTGGAAACACTGGAAACTCTCGGACGGTCACCGCTAAACAGTTCAAGAAGCTGGGACCACCGGAGTTTATTGGAGAGCCAAAACCACTAAAGTCGGAAGTATGGATAAAGCAGATCACCAAGATATTTGATGTCTTGGGATGCTCCGATGAGCAAAAGGTTCCTTTTGCCACATTTATGTTGCGAGGAGAGGCAGATTACTGGTGGGAATCAGTAAAATGTACTCAACCTGCCGCACTGAAGATGTCTTGGGAAAAGTTCCAAGAACTATACAACGACAGGTACTTTCCCGAAAGTATTCGTCATATAAAAGAGGTAGAATTCATCAAATTGGAGCAAAATAATATGACCGTGTCGCAGTATGAAGCCAAATTTGCAGAGTTGTCCCAGTTTGCATCCCATTTAGTGGATAATGAGGAGCGAATGACACGAATGTTTTTACGAGGTTTGAAACCTGAGATACGTCAACATCTTATTTCTCATAAATTGTGTTTGTATTCAGATGTTGTAAATATGGCTCAGTTAGTGGAACGCGATAACGAGTCAACGCAACCAAATGAGAGCAGTCATCGAAGCGGTGACAACAAGCGTGGAGGGAATCAACATGCCAGAAATGGTTACCACTTCGGTGGTAATCAAGGCCAAACCAATAAGAATGGACATTTCAAGAAGAGGAGATTCAACAATGATGGAAGGACGTCAGCACCAGCACCCGTTGTTAATGAAGGAGAATGACCACCTATCATATGCTTCAAATGCGGAGGGGAGGGACACATCAGTCCAAATTGCGCGATGACGTCCAAAGCATGTTATAATTGTGGAAGAGAAGGTCACTTAGCCTGATTTTGTCGTTCACCGAAGACAAGTTCAGCTAAGATAGAGGCACCAAAGGTCGTCCCAGAAAAGTCAAAGCCGGTAGTGCAAGGGAGAGCGTTTGTTGTGACCTCCCAGAAAGCAAGGAACCCGAATGAGGTCATCACGGGTAAGCTTATCATAAACTCTATCAAAGTCTTTACTTTATTTGATACCGGTTCTACCCATTCTTTTATTTCTCCTACTTGCGCTCAACGATTAAATTTAACTCCGGAGAAATTAGACTTTGACTTATCTGTGGAAACTCCGTTGGGAGAAACCTTCATTACATCCACTGGTTATAAGTCTTGTTTGATTCAAATTGGTAATCGCACATTACCTGTCAATCTTATTTCTTTAAAAATATTTGCGTTTAACGTAATTCTAGGGATATATTGGTTAACTACTCATCATGCAAAAATTGATTGTTTTCATAAGGTTGTTAGTTTTCATATTCCAAATCAACCTATTATGTGAATTCAAGCGACCAAACCAATAAAATCAATCATGGTCATTTCAAGCCATAAAGCTATTCGTTTATTGAAAAATGGGTGTCAAGCTTTCTTAGCTCATGTCACAGATTTAAACAAAAATACGTCAATTTTGAAAGATATTTCTATTGTTAATAAATTTCCTGACGTATTCCCTGAAGAACTTCTTGGCCTACCCCCAGATCGTGAAATTGAATTTTGTATCGACCTTGAACCTGGTACAAAACTCATTTCTAAAGCCCCATATCGAATGGCTCCTATTGAACTTCAAGAGTTACTATTCACGAGTTATTATTCACCCGGTTACTATTCACTCAAGTATTGTGCATTCGGGTATTTGGGTACAATATTATTATATGAGGAGATGTGCTAATTTTTCAGACTGTTGGTTGAAGATATAATAATAAATCAATATGGATCGCTGGTTTAAAGTTTTAATAGTAAATCAGTATGGAACGTTGTTTTACGTTTTAATAGTAAACCAATCTGGATCGTCCGTTTAATAGTAAATCAATCTAGACCGTTCATGAATTAGTTATTATTCATTCCATTTTCCTATAAATAAAAGCTCATTCCTTCATTATTTCTTACGAATTCACGGAAACTCTAGAGAGAGAATTATAAGAGAACCTATAGAAAAGTATTCTGCTACTTCCCTACTCTTATATTCAGTTTCTTTTACGGTAAGGGGTGTTATTTCTTTCTTTCGTCTTAATGAAGAGAACTTATGTTATTCCATTATTTATTATTCTATTGGAATAACCTATATACGCGGGCTACCCTATACATGGTGACATTCTTCTAATATTCTGTTCTTTATTATTCTGTCGGAATATCCTGTCTGTGCATTTACGCCGGACCTGGTTCCATTATTTATTATTCTGTCGAAATATCCTGTCTGTGCATTTACGCCGGACCTGGTTCCATCCTTTATTATTCTATCAGAATATCCTGTCTGTGTGTTTACGCCAGACCTGGTTCCATCTTTTATTATTCTGTTGGAATATCCTGTCTGTGCGTTTTACGCCGGACCTGGTTCCGTTATTTATTATTCTGTTAGAATAACCTGCATGTGCGGTCTATCGCATCCATGATGATTTCTTTTTTTATTTCATTCTTTATTATACTCAGTCGGTTAAAACTTTGATTTCTATACCCATGAAATTAGTGGAATATCTTTGATATTTGTGCTTCAATCAGTATCTTTTCCTGGAAATATTATTCTGAGCATTCTTGAATGTTACTCTACAAAACAGTATCATGTTAACAATTTGGACGTTATCAGTTCCTAGATAAATTAATTCTTGAACTTATTTTATTGAATTCTTATATCATTGTCATCGTCCTCATGTTTATATTTTTTTTGAAAGTCATCTGTGGCCTGTAGTGCATAGATGGACTTGGTATGATTATGATCAGGGATTATTCGGTGTAATCATGAACGTAATGTTACAAATGATGTAATAAAAGTCCTCATTGGCCCGTAGTGTATCGATGGACAGTTGTTGGCATGATCATGACCATTAACGAATACACAAATATTATTGGCCCATAATGCATGGATAATTGTGGTCGTGATACTAAAGAATATCCTTGGCCGTAGTGCAGGGATGATTTGATGATGTGGATTATTTATTAAGTTGAGTCCCAGCAATAAAAGTGATGAAAAACCTTTTAAATCATAAAAGATAGTAGATTTCATTCTCTACTTGACTCTTTCAATGGATTGCTTGTTCCGCTACAGTTAAACTTGATATTTATTATATTTTATCAGTTTAACATTGTTGAAGGCTAACGATAAATTATTCTGCATTATCTTAGTCATAATATTTCTTACTGGGCTAGTTGAGCTCACCTTTCTTTCACTGTTCTCTTCAGGAAATGAGAACGTAGCTGGGACTAGTCGGGGAACAGAGTGATGGTCCTAGATGGTGTATTAGTAGTCCTCACTATTCTGTGAATTAGTTTGATAATAATTGTAATGAGGACTCCTTTTAAGTTTGTATAATCTCTAGTAGACAATATTTGTATTCAAACTCACAGTTTATGTTTTGTCGTATTGTACACGACAGTTGTATTATTAAGTTGTATTTAAATTATGTTCTATGTATCTGGCGACTCAAGATGGGTGATGTATACCTAATTTTGGGGGGGTCACACACACACACACACACACACACACACACATATATATATATATATATGCCAGTGGATCAGGTCTGGACTCCCAGACCATATATTGTTATTTTTATTTTATTTTTTTTAAAACAACTAAAAAATTTTTAATATTTTATGGAACTGGAATTTTTCCATAATACAGTGTTTGGGGCGTGATTTCGATACATATAACTAAAAAGTATGTACAAATTTGTTTTGTTATATGTATCCAAATCACGCTCAAAACACTGTATTATAGAAAAATTCCAGTTCCATAAAATATTGAACTTTTTTTTAGTTGTTTTAAAATTTAAAAAAAATCCGAATTTTAAGAAAATCCGGACTCCTTGACTAGAACCAAACTCATAATATATATATATATATATATATATATATACATATTTATATATAAGTAATAAAATAAAATTGAGATAATTTTCTACCGACGATTTTGAAAAATAATGAGTGTGGGTATATTTAATAAGCCAAATTTACAACAAATACTACAAAAAAAACCCCTCTATTTATCTCAATTCATTTGGCTTCACTAATTTTTTTTTTAATAATATTTATTCATCATTAATATTATAACTCACAATATTAACAACCAGATCATTTCCAGAAAAGACGAGGCTTTTCGATAAAGAATTTTCTTTATTGACGCGCAATTAGGTGAGCAAACATCTTTCCTCGACAGAACTTTCTAGATATTGTCAATAATGCAAATAATAATATGAATAACTTTGTCGTCTCAATTATTGATTTAATAATATAAAATATTGTGTAGATGATACTGTGACAACAATTGAATCAATAATGTGATATACTATACAACAACTACTGTTACAATAATTGAGTAAAACTGAGTGACTTCTCACGTAAGCATCAATAATCAAAGATATTGTACAATACCGTGTGCTACTATTTAACCACGTGTAATTCTGTACTTTTATCACCAGGTATTTCAATTGTTAACGGTAAAAGTTTTGCCGTTATTTTTATAGAAGTGTTATTTCTCTCGCTTTCTATATCCGACAGTAATTTTGTTATGGGGGGTCCACCAATGATTGTGCTGTCGTACGGATATTCCCTAATAAAACGAATATTCCCCGACTAAACAAATATTTTATGACAACTTGCTTACTTTGCAAAATTTGTAAATATTACCCACAATTCTATAACATTAAATCAAATCCACACCTTATTATTCAAAATGTAGAGAAAATTAAATTTTTATTCATAAAAGTTGGAGTCTTACAGTAAGATCTCGAGTTCGACTCTTATGAATGAAGAAAATGGTATTAGGGAGAGCTTTCCCTTTATGGTTCTGATCGTAGCTTAATTCCAAATTAGATGGGGCCTAATGGTTGTCAGAAATTGGAATGAAAGAACAAAAAAAAGGGTCATATTTATAATGTAATTATATAAATGGGATAATGTAAGATCCCCAACTTTTGTGAATAAAGAATAATTTTCTCGAAATATATTTTTGAATATTATGGTGTGAATTTGATATAATGTTATAGTTGTGGGTAATATTTACAAATTTTGCAAAGTAAACAAGTGGTTATATAATATTCGATTGGTCGGGGAATATTCGTTTTAACAGAGAATATTCGTACGATGGCATAATCATTGGTGGACCCCACAACGGAAGTATTGTCGTAGTTAGAAAACGACAGAATTATCTTTTTATAAAAATAACGGCGAAAGTGCTACCGTTAAAACTGTTGAACTACCCGGTAGTAAAAGTACAGTAATACGCGTGGTTGCATAGTAGCACACGGTATTGATTATTGATGCTTAAGTGAGAAGTCACTTAGTTATACTCAATTATTGCTACAGTAATTGCTGCATCATATCTCTCATATTATTGATTCAATTATTGTCACAGTATCATCTGCATAATATTTTATATTATTAAATCAATAATTGAGACGAAAAAGTTATTCATATTATTATTTACAATATTGACAATGTCTAGAAGTTCGGTCAAGGAAAGGTTTGGTCACCTAATTGCGCGCCAATAAGGAGAAATCCTTATCGAAAAGCCCCCTCTTTCCTGGGAATGACCTGGTTGTTAAATATTGTGAGTTATAATATTAATGATGAATAAGTTCGTGTTGATTAAAGATGAAATTGATAGTTCCATTGTGTGAGAATTATTAGTGTTAGTAGAAATTGACATCTATTTCGATAATAATGGATGTCTGGAGGTTATATTGATCAATCGGGTAATTAATCGGATAAATGAGCAATTAATTACTATTAATTCACATGTTTATAACTATGTGTTCACATGTGTGTACTATTGATTCACATAATTTACTATTAGGGGAATTGGTGCAAGATTGATAATACTTGCATGACTAAATTAAAAATAGAGGTATAGATGAAGGTATTATGCTGTAATTAGTTTTTTCATATGATTATACTATTAAGTCACATGAATGAACTATTAATTCACATTATTTACTATTAGGGGATGTGGTGCAAGTTTGATAATACTTCCAGGACTAAATTAAAAATGAAGAAAAAGAGGAAGGTATTATACTGTAATATTTTGAGCCCCAAAAACGTGCAATTAACGAAAATATATTTTCCTATAAATAGAAGCTCATTCTTCTTTCATTCTTACCAATTCACTAAGTCTCATAGGAGCAATTATTATAGAGAGAAAGAAGAAGAGAAGTCTGCTACCTCACTATTCCAGTATCCAGTTTCTTCTAAGGTAAGGAGTATTATTTCTTTTGTATTTATGAAGAGAGTTATTTTCTTTCAATACTCGTAAGGGTTGTTATTCCATTCTTTATTATTCCGTTGGAATAACCTGTTTGTGCGGTCTATTGCATGCCTGGTGAAATCTTCTGTTATTCAATATCTTTATTATTCTATTGGAATAACCTGTCTGTGCGGTCTATCGCATGCCTGGTGAATTCTTTTGTTATTCCATTCTTTATTATTCTGTTGGAATAACCTGTCTACGAGGGCTACCGCGTGCATGGTGAATTCTTCTGTTATTCCATTCTTTATTATTCTGTTGGAATAACCTGTCTATGTGGACTACCGCATGCATGGTGAATGATCCTTCGTATTTATTCCTTATTAAATTGTGGAAATTATCTGTCTACGTGGATTACCGCATGGCAGGCAAAAATCTATTTGCAGTTTCATATATTCTATTATACTCAGTTGATTAAAGTTTTGACTTCTATACTCCATGAAATTAGTAGAATATCATGGATATTTGCGGTTCATCCAGTATCTTTTCATGGAAATATTCTTTTAAGAATTCTTGAATTTTACTCCACAAAGCAGTATCATGTTGACAATTTTGACATTATTAATTTCTGGATAAATTAAATTATAAATCTTGAAAATTTATCTTGAACTTGTTTTATTGAATTATTATGTCATTGTCATCATCCTCATGCTTATATTGTGATGATAGTCATCTTTGGCTTACGTGTATAGATGGACTTGGTATGATTATGACCATGATTATTCGGTATAATCATGATCGTAATGTGACGAATGATGTGGTGAAAGTCATCATTGGCCTGTAGTTCATTGATGGACAATTGTTGGTATGATTATGACCAGGGATTATTCGGTATAATCATGACCGTTGATGATTACATGAATATCCTTGGCCGTGATGCAGGGATGATTCGATTTTATTTATGAAGCTGAGTCTCAGTGATAAAGTTGATGAAAACCTTTTTAAATCATAGAAGATAGTAGATTTTATGCTCTAGTGAAGTATATACCTTATTTGATACCGTTTTTATCCATTCTTTTATTTCTTCTACTTGCGCTAAACGTTTAAATTTAACTTTGGAGAAATTAGACTTCGACTTATCGGTTGAAACTCCATTTGGAGAAACCTTCATTACATCCACTGTTTATAAGTCTTATTTGATTCAAATCGGTCACCGCACGTTACTTGTCGATCATATTTCTTTGAAAATACTTGCATTTGATGTGATTTTAGGGATTGATTGGTTAACTACTCATCATGTTAAAATCGATTATTTTCGTAAGGTTGTTAGCTTTCATATTCCTAACCAACTTATTATGCGAATTCAAGCAACCAAACCACTAATATCAATCACTGTCATATCAAGCCATAAAGCTATTCGTTTATTGAAAAATGGATGTCAAGCTTTCTTAGCCCATGTCACGGATTTAAATAAAAATACGTCAGATTTGAATGATATTTCTATTGTTAATAAATTTCCTGACGTATTCCCTGAAGAACTTCCTGGCCTACCCCTAGAGCGTGAAATTGAATTTTGTATCGACCTTGAATCCAGTTACAAAACCCATTTCCAAAGCTCCATATCGAATGGTTCCTATTGAACTTCAGGAGTTAAAAACCCAACTACACTACCGGGTAGTTCAACAGTTTTAACGGTAACACCTCCGCAGTTATTTTTATAGAAAGATAATTTTGTCATTTTTTAACTACGATAATACTTCCGTTGTGGGGTCCACCAATGATTGTGCCGTCGTACAATATTCCCTGTTAAAACGAATATTCCCCGACCAATCGAATATTATACAACAACTTGCATACTTTGCAAAATTTATAAATATTACCCACAACTATAACATTATATCAAATCCACACCATAATATTAAAAAAATATTTCGAGAAATTTAAATCATTATTCATAAAATTTGGGGTCTCACAATAAGCATGTGAAATAATAGCAATTAATTGCTCATTTATCCGATTAATTACCTGATTGGTCAATATAACCTCCACACATCAATTATTATCGAAATAAATATCGATTTCCACTAACACTAATAATCCCAACACAATGGAACTATCAATTTCATCTTTAATCAACACAACTTATTCATCATTAATATTATAACTCACAATATTTAACAACCAGGTCGTTCCCAGGAAAAAAGGACTTTCCGATAATGATTTCTCCTTATTGGCACACAATTAGGTGACCAAACCTCTCCTTGACAAAACTTCTAGACATTATCAATATTGCAAATAATAATATGAATAACTTTGTCGTCTCGACTATTGATTTAATAATAATAAATATTAAGCAGATGATACTGTGACAATAATTGAATCAATAATATGAGAGATATGATGCAGCAATTACTGTAGCAATAATTGAGTATAATTGAGTGACTTCTCACGTAAGCATCAATAATCATTATCGTGTGCTACTATGCAACCACGCGTATTATTGTACTTTTACTACCAAGTAGTTCAACAGTTTTAACGGTAACACTTTCGCCGTTATTTTTATAAAAAGATAATTCTGTCGTTTTCCAACTACGATAATACTTCTATTGTGGGGTCCACCAATGATTGTGCCGTCGGACGAATATTCCCCGACCAATCGAATATTATATAACCACTTGCTTACTTTATAAAATTTGTAAATATTACCCACAACTATAACCTTATATCAAATCCACACCATAATATTCAAAAATATATTTCGAGAAAATTATTCTTTATTCATAAATGTTGGTGTCTTACAGTTACCGTTAAAACTGTTGAACTACACGGTAGTAAAAGTACAGTAATACGCGTGGTTGCATAGTAGCATATGGTATTGATTATTGATGCTTAAGTGAGAAATCACTTATTTATACTCAAATATTGCTACAGTAATTGTTGCATCATATCTCTCATATTATTGATTCAGTTATTGTCACAGTATCATCTGCATAATATTTTATACTATTAAATCAATAATTGAGACGACAAAGTTATTCATATTATTATTTGCAATATTGACAATGTCTAGAAGTTCTGTCAAGGAGAGGTTTGGTCACCTAATTGCGCGCCAATAAGGAGAAATCCTTATCGGAAAGCCCCCTCTTTCCTGGGAATGACCTGGTTGTTAAATATTGTGAGTTATAATATTAATGATGAATAAGTTCGTGTTGATTAAAGATGAAATTGATAGTTCTATTGTGTGAAAATTATTAGTGTTAGTAGAAATCGACATCTATTTCGATAATAATGGATGTCTGGAGGTTATATTGATCAATCGAGTAATTAATCGAATAAATGAGTAATTAATTGCTATTAATTCATATGCTAATAACTATATGTTCACATGTGTGTACTATTGATTCACATAATTTACTATTAGGGGAATTGGTGCAATATTGATAATACTTGCATGACTAAATTAAAAATAGAGGTATAGATGAATGTACTATACTGTAATTAGTTTTTTCACATGATTATACTATTAAGTCACATTAATGAACTATTAATTCACATTATTTACTATTAGGGAAGGCAATGTAAGTTTGATAATACTTGCAGGACTAAATTAAAAATGAAGAAAAAGAGGAATGTATTATACTGTAATATTTCGAGCCCCAAAACGTGCAATTAATGAAACTATATTTTCCTATAAATAGAAGCTCATTCTTCTTTCATTCTCACCAATTCACTAAGTCTCACAAGAGCAATTAATATAGAGTGAAATAAGAAGAGAAGTCTGCTACCTCAATATTCCAGTATCGAGTTTCTTCTAAGGTAAGGGGTATTATTTCTTTCGTATTCATGAAGAGAGTTATTTTTTTTCAATGCTCGTAAGGGTTATTATTCTATTCTTTATTATTCTGTTGGAATAACCTGTCTGTGCGGTCTATCACATTCATGGTGAATTCTTCTGTTATTCCATTCTTTATTATTCTGTTAGAATAACCTGTCTGTGCGGTTTATCGAATGCCTGGTGAATTCTTCTGTTATTCCATTATTTATTATTCTGTTGGAATAACCTGTCTACGTGGGCTACCGCATGCATGCTGAATTTTTCTGTTATTCCATTCTTCATTATTCTGTTAGAATAACCTGTCTATGTGGACTACCGCATACATGGTGAATGATCCTTCGTATTCATTCCTTATTAAATTGTGGAAATGATCTGTTTACGTGGATTACCGAATGGCGGGCAAAAATCCATTTACAGTTTCATATATTCTATTATACTCAGTTGGTTAAAGTTTTGACTTCTATACTCCATGAAATTAGTAAAATATCCTGGATATTTGCGCTTCATCCAGTATCTTTTCATAGAAATATTCTTTTAAGCATTCTTGAATTTTACTCCACAAAGTAGTATCATGTTGACAATTTGGACGTTATTGATTTTTTGATAAATTAAATTATAAATCTTTAAAATTTATCTTGAACTTGTTTTATTGAATTATTATGTCATTGTCATCATCCTCATGCTTATATTGTGATGAAAGTCGTCTTTGGCTTATGTGCATAGATGGACTTGGTATGATTATGACTAGGAATTATTCGGTATAATCATGAACGTAATGTGACGAATGATGTGGTGAAAGTCCTCATTGACCTGTAGTTCATTGATGGACAATTGTTGATATGATTATGACCAGGGATTATTCGGTATAATCATGACCGTTGATGATTACATGAATATCATTGGTCGTGATGCATGGATGATTCAATTTTATTTATTAAGCTGAGTCTCAGCGATAAAGTTGATGAAAAACTTTTTAAATCATAGAAGATAGTAGATTTTATGCTCTACTTGACTTTACTAATGGATTATTTATTCCGATGCAGTTGTTGATCTAAAACTTGTTGTCTATTATATTCTATCAGTTGTTATACTGTTGAAGGCTAAGGATAATTTATTCTGCATTATCTTAGTCATAATATTTTCTTACTAGGCTAGTTGAGCTCACTCTTTCTTTCACTGTTCTTTTCAGAAAATGAGAATATAACTGGGACTAGTCGTGGAACGGATTGACGGTCCAGATGGTTGTTTTAGTAGTCCTCACTATTCTATAAAATAGTGTTACAATAAATATAACGAGGACTCCATTGAGTGTGAATATTGTCTAGATGACAATATTCTTATTAAAAACTCTTAGATTATGTTTTGTCGTATTTTACACGACTGTTGTATAATTAAGTTGTATTTAAATTTTGTACCATGTATTTAGCGACTCAAGATGGGTGATCTATACCTATTTTGGGGGCGTCACAAATAATTTTATATTAATTATTTAATTAATTAAGAAAATCAAAAGTCAAAATACTACTATAAAATATCCTTAGTAACTTCAAAAGTAAAAGTGTAAAGGATACATTTAATGTTTAATAATAAAACCAAAAAAAACTCTTAGGTTTTGCATGTTTAATGCTAAAACCTCAAAAAATAAATTCTTTGATTTTGAACTACTTAGTTGATAAAATAAAATAAAATTTTTAAACTACTGAGTCGACTCAGAATTAATTAAAATAATTCTTGTTGTATTATTATATTTTTGTATTGATGTATGATGTAAATCTTTTTTCTTTGTCAAATTTCAAACAAGTATTAATAATTTAATTTATCAAAATCATTCCTCTATTAAATACTATTTTGTTAACTCCCTTATCTTTTCAATAAATTTTAGAAATATATAAATTTTATTATATCTAATTTATCAGTCTATAATTACATTTCTTCAAAGTACACTAAAAATGTTATCTAGTTTCTCACTCTTTTGTCCTTCCAATTTTTATTTTTTTTCACAAACTCAACGGGTAAAATGCAAATGTGACCACTGAACATTAGATGTTTTTGGGTATTGAGCCCTTTTCTTTTGGTCAACGCAAATTAAGCCCCTTTTTGTTATAAAATTTGAATATTGAACCCCTAGGTACCACATGTGCGTTGACCGATGACGTGTCACACCTGGCGCCTACGTGACAAATTTAACATGGATATTTTATATTTTAATTTTACACATTAGCAACGCTGACGTGGCAAATCTAACATGGATATTTTATATTTTAATTTTACACATCAGCAACGCTGACGTGGCTTCTTTTGAAATTTTTCTAAAATTTTGTGTATCCAATGATTCGAACTCATAACCTCATAGTAAAAACTTCGATCATACTACCGCTCGAACATCACAAGCTTAACTATTAAAAATGTTGACGTCAGATTTGTCAAGTAGGCGCACGTATGCAGGTCAGCGCACATGTGGCGCCTGGGGCTCAAAGTCTAAATTTTTTATTAAAAAGGGGCTCAATTTACGTTGACCAAAAGAAAAAGACTCGATACCAAAAACCCCTAAAATTGTCTAGTTTGCATTTTACCCCAAACTCAACCAAGGGTCCAGTACTCTGTAGACTGTATGTAGTCTTCTAAGCGGTATATTACCTGTTTGGCTCAGTTTCAGGTCTCAACTCACAGTCCAAAACCAGATTCAACAGATTGATCAACAAAATGCCAGCAATTTGCAGCCTCTACATCATCAACAAATCCGGTGGCCTCATCTACTACAAGGTACGTATTGAAATTTTCCTTCCAATTCAAACAGATTTTGTTATGATTCTCTTCAAATTTGCGCAATTTTAATTTTTTTTTATAGAAATGCTTTTGATGTGCTTGGAAACAAAATTTGTTTTAGGATTATGGATCTGCGGGACGTATGGATACGAATGACAGCTTGAGATTGGCTAGTTTATGGCATTCGATGCACGCAATTTCTCAGCAATTATCGCCGGTCAATGGTTGTACGGGGATCGAGCTTCTTGAGGCTGATACTTTCGATCTTCATTGCTTTCAATCTCTTACTGGTACTTTTAATCAAATAATTTTCTAATTGGTTATGATTCTTGTTAGATTTGTGGTTTAACCTAATTATGAAGCACGTTGTGTTAAATTTATCATGTTGTTTGGTTGCTGAGTTGGTTGTGGTGTAAATGTTAATGAGATTTTGGATTGATTATGCTATTATGAATATTTTCAGGTTAAAGGCATCAAATGTGTCAAGAAATTATGAGTTCGGGAGTGAGTAATTTTTAATTTTGGTAGCGGAAACATGTTATATTAATGTCTGTGCATGGATTATAAATGACATTTTAAGAAGCAAATTGGGCAGATATAGGTAATACCGTATCAGCTAAAGTTAATGCAAGTATATTAGCAGGTACAGTAATCCTGATTTACAAGCTATATGTTTCGGTCGGATGCTCTAATTTAGTAATAAAATCAGCAACTAAGGTTGTGCAGGTCCTTTTTTATTTATTTGCTAAGAGCTTGAGTTAGACCTCCCTCCCCTTCCCAATTCCCATTATTGTTCACAAGGGAAAAATGAAAAGTGAAAATGCAAGGAAGGTGTTGGAGGGGATGAGATAAGGTAGGATGGGAGGATTTTGTCAAAATCAAGTTTCTTGTTGATTTGTGTGATACTAAATGCTCGTATGTATCTGTAGAAGTGATGAAATTGACAAACATTTACATCTGTGTGCTGTGCTATAAATATAGAGATGCACACGTTCCACTAGATGGGATTTTTGTTCACATTGCTTGAAATATAGCATAGACTATGCTAAATTGTTTCGATACATTTCTTTTTTCCCCTTAGTGATATGTCTTTTTCAGTACACTTGTTACATAGACTATCCATCTAATCTTGTCTCCTGTTATGTTTTATCCATCATTCTTATCTGTTTCAATCACATGTGAGTTTTGTAGGTAGAAATTATCCTTATCTTCCTTTTGTAGGTCAATTTATGTTTTACCAGTGTTAACTTGTATCCATATGTTTTTCTTTTTAATTTTACACCATTCATAGTGTCCCTTTTTTTTGTTTTTTTTTCTTTCCTTTCTTCATATTCCAAAGTAATGACGGGAATCATTTCATTACCAGGGTTCAGTTCCCTGTATGTGCAATGATAATAGCAAAATTGTTACTAATAAAGAAAAAACTTTTTTCTGAAGTTGCTTTGTCCTAAAGTTTTGACTCAATTTTTACTTTAGTTTTAACATCTACTGACATAGGTTCTCCCAATGGTCTGTTTGAACTTGGCTTATCAATGTGGTGTGCTCCATTTGAATTATTTTTTTGCTGTTGAGCTGAAATACTTTCCTACATTTACTTCTGATTCTTGTTCTGGAATATCTTCAATCATGGGGAGATATCACATAGAAAACAAGTTGATGAATGATCATACAGTTACATTCAAAACATGTACTAATGATAACACTAAAAATAAGGCAATTATAAACCTATTAATTTATGGTTTCATAGTGACTTTTATGTAATTTTGATTGTAATCTCTTTGGCAAGTTTTTATTATTTTTTTTATTTAAATTACCACTTACTTTTCTTAATTTATATTTATTTTTATTTAGTTATAATAGTGCCCTCCCTCTATAAAATTACGACTTCCATATTTATCTTCAATTATTGTTTTGAAGAAAATGTGTGCTAATATTGGTCGATATATTAAGATTTTAATTTCCTTTGCTCTTAGGGACAAAGTTTTTTGTAATCTCTGAGCCTGGAACACAGCACATGGAGGGTCTTTTGAAACATATATATGAGCTCTACACGGATTATGTTTTAAAGAATCCTTTCTATGAAATGGAGATGCCAATTCGGTGTGAGCTCTTTGATATCAACTTGTCACAGGCAGTACAGAAGGACCGGGTTGCCTTGCTGGGACGATGAAGGTACTACCCTGATTGCCGGAAATATCAGTATGACATTTTTGCTTGATCTGTTATTTGTATATTTCAGATAGATAATCAACTTAGCTTTACTTCGTGCTAAAAAGCTGTAGAACGTTAATTTTAGTGATACTAAGAAAACTAATACTTGGCAAGCCGCTTCTTTTAGTGATAATTCAAGGCTTTTTCGGAAACGGATGTTAGCGGATAAGTGCAGTTCTTTTTACCATTTTGGTGGATTAATTTCGAAGCATCTTAATTGGAGAAAGTGTGCTTTCAAATAAACTCTAGTATTTGTTTCTAAAGGAAATAAGGTTCATTGTTGTAAGTTAGATAGCTATGATAGGGTACAAAACTTCCCGCAAAACCTAGTACACTAAACACATATACTCCCTCCGGTCCAATTTCTATGATCATTAATTCATTATTGACTTTTTGAAATGAGATATTTTTAAATTCAAAATTGATAGTTTAGTCAACATAATGATTAATATTTTAAATTACTTTTTTATTAATATTTTAAATTATCTAAAAAGTAATACTAATTAGAAGAAGATTTATTGATTTGTAATATTAAACAAATTTCTATCAATTATACATTTGAAAATATTTCAAATTAATTTTTAGTTTCTTTTATTTGAATGAGACTCGTATTCATTTCATTGCCTAGCTAAGAGCATAGAATTTCTTCGCATTATACGTCATGTCATGTCGTAGTTCATCATCTAAGGTGGTGTTTGATCTATCTTAATATATCTTAACATCCCATTTTTTAATACATCGTAACATCACACGTCTTTGTATTAAGAGGTCCTCCGAATAGTTAAGTTACAAATATGAGCTTAAACTATTTAGACTTTAGAGGACCTCTTAATACAAAGATGTGAAATGTTAAGATGCATTAAAAAGTGAATTTTTAAAATACATTAAGATGCAATTAAACACCACCTTCATGTTTGTAGTTTATCATCTAAATTTTTGTCATATCACCAGGAGTTCAGAAATTTTTGCGGTTTGGTACTAGATTCAAGTCTTTTTCAAATTTCTGTTCCTTAAATTATGTGCCAAAAGAAATTGGTACTTCAATTTGGAGACGTTAAAAATATCAATAGTGCTTTGGTGATTAGAGAATTGATACTAAAAGTAAATACAATATTATGTATAGGTAGTGATTAGTTATAATAAGTAAACCCCTTTATGTGCACTGAATCATGACACATTATTTAT
Source organism: Panax japonicus (assembly GCA_020205505.1). Lineage (NCBI taxonomy): Eukaryota > Viridiplantae > Streptophyta > Magnoliopsida > Apiales > Araliaceae > Panax > Panax japonicus. Next base: position 54,478,610 of record CM035105.1, on the reverse strand, counting down.
TTTATAAGTTATTTTTTATAAAAAAAGAATTGATATGTGTAACAATACTCGGAAAATAATATATTGCTTTTTATAAATAAATATTTTAGAGTATCCCACATTCGGCAGCGACGGTAGAATCTTTGTCCAAAGGGGGCAAAAATAAGAATCAATAACTATATTTATTTGTAAGGATTATAATCTCGGAATTATAATCTATGGGATTATAATCTCGGAATTATAATTTATAAGATTATAATGACTATTAATCTTGGGTTTTCTCTATCATGGTGATAATTTGACAGTTCCAAGTTGAAGTTTTAGAAGTGAGAAAAATAAAGATGAAAAGCTCCAAGGTTTTGTTTTTATTTTTATTTAGGCTCCATATATGACTACGTTTTGTTGAGGCTATAACGACGGTTCACCCGGTATATATATATATATATATATATATATATATATATACGAAAAGGATCTTAAGCTCACTCTTATTGAGCTCACCCTGGCTTTTTTTTAAACAACTAATAAAAAATGTATAATAATTTTTGGAATTGAAAGTTTTTTTAAAAAAAGTGTTTTGGGTGTGATTTGGGTGCATATAACAAAACAGTGTTGTACAGTCTATACAACACTGTTTTGTTATATGTACTCAAATCACACCCAAAACACTTCTTTTTTTAAAAACTTTCAATTCCAAAAATTATTATACATTTTTTATTAGTTATGTTTTTTTTTATAAAAATAAAAAAAAATGCAGGGTGAGCTCAATAAGGATGAACCTAAGAAATGGACTATATATATATATATATATATATATATAAGTATGGACCTTTATGTTTATGGGCGCCAATTAAGCCAATCCCCACTTCTGTTAAGTGTTCTATTTCTGAGGAGGGATAGAGTTTTTGCGCTTTGAACAATCGCACGTGAAAAGGCTTCTAATGGCTCAAGATATTTATGTTGAAAAACCACAATACGGCCAGATATGATGCCAAAAGTGGGTAGCTCCGCTCCACAATTGGGTGCAAAAACTCCGGCAAAGTCATCTTCTGAAGGCTAACAAGTTAATGTTGTTAGAACTACAGTTTCCTTTACATTGCTCTACCTACTGCAAATCCATGCAACCAAGACCATGACTGGTACTTAGCTTGAGGAAGCTTTGTAGCAGTTCTCGGTTCTTGCTAATAATGTCAACAAAAAACATTAGAGAGTAATCATCATTACATTTGAAAATTGAACAAATACAATAAAATTAATAAAAGTAGAAGTGGAAGTGCCTAAATATTTTTTATTTTTATAAACAAAAACAAAGGGGAAATAGATATTTCAACTAATTGAAACAGAAAAAAGAGCTAATAATTTTCACTATCAAAACAAAAAAGATAGAATAATATTTCTACTATATAGCTGCATAAAGGGCTATAACTTGATACATGTAATGTAAGTTTCAGAACTTGGTGATGCAATTGCCAAAGAAGCTTAGAAAGATCATAATTTCACTAGATATGCGCTGAGCTTATACCATATGCACAAAGGATAAGATGAATGCAATACTCTTGATCGAGTGGTATCACCAAAAGGAAATTCATGCATAAATATGCATAAGAAACAAAACAAACTCTAACAAATATAAAGGGAATAGGGTGATTACAGAAGTTGATGCATGCGAGCTCAAGGCTAGGCAAGTAAAATATATAGATGAAATGCAAAACAAATAAAATATTACTCCCTCCGTCTCATGATAAAAATCATTATTACTATTTTGGGTAGTCTCATGTTAAATGTCCACTTTCCTTTAATAACAAAATTTTACACATTTTTTCTTATTATGCCCGTAACATTAAATATCTTATACTTTTTTATTCTAATTCTCTCTTCATATTTAATAAGTATGGAGAGAAAATTTTGAATTGAATAGCTAGAAAATAATTCTTTCACTTGCATTGAAAATAATTAATGACATTATTAGGGGCAATTTTGTCATTTCATTCTTTTTCTTAATATGCGTGAAAAGTCCACCAAGACTTATTCTGGGACGGAGGGAGTAATATATACAAAAACCTTAAACATAAGCTTTCATATTCTTCTAATGACACTAATGTTGTAGATAGCTGAATCAAATTGTTAGCATTGTCCCGTCTTACGATTGGAGCAACTTCTTTCTCAAGAACAGGATCTGTGAAGACAATTGAAATTATTATTGATCAGGAATCAACTGTTCAGTAGAAAAATTTTGTAGCAAATAAAAGATCCAATTTCAATTCCTACTTGAACAACCAATCTCCCCAAGAAGGTTAAGTAGACGTATTCAAGGAAATCCATCAACAACCGTGTCCATTGATTTCTCAAGATCAGGGTCAAATTCCAACAAGTTTGCTTACCCTAAACCCATATATGAGAAAACAAATCTAGTGGGTAAGATAAATTCAAAAAATTTGTCGATTAAATGTTGATTAAGTTGATGTAGAACACAAATTTTGGACGAACGATATCAAATTTGTACTATTGTTGTCGATCTTCCTTCAATTGAGAACAAGGGTTCCAATCTGTCTTCAATTGAGAACAAGGTTTTCGATCTCCAATATGGGGGGTATAATCGTCCAAATGATGTCGAATTGTGCAAGTAGATAGTCCGCTAGAAGGACTAGCAGATGACGCGCCCAAAATTTTAATCCAAGCCGTTCACCATTATAAAGAAAGGTGGGGATACTATTTGCCCATTATCATCCATAACAAATACATGTTATAGATCATTTCCCATATACAGTAAAATCTCTATTTAGGAATAGACTTGAGACCAAACTATTTGTATTCTAATTGAGAGGCTATTATTAAATAAAGGTATTGGTACAAAATATTTTTCGAACACCCAAAAATATTCACTTTAACAAAAATATCAATAAAAACTCTCTAATAATTATTATTCAAAAAATATTTATGCAAAGTAGTCTTTTATAGGAAAACATGGTCTTTTATAGGAAATATAGTCCTTTATAAGAAATGTGTAGTCTTTTATATGAAAATATAGTTCTTTATAAGAAATGTAGTCTTTTAAAATTAATATTGTCTCTCATATATATATATATATATATATATATATATATAAAATTATTACTATATAGATGTATAGTTTTTTAATACGAGACTTAAAAAGTATATAACATATTAGTACAATTTAGAGATTATTTCTATTTATAACTGGACCAAATTGGGACTAATTTTTTTTATAATATTATATAGGTTATTCTTATATAGAGTATTCCTAAATAGGAGTTTTACAGTATATATATAGACTAAATGTATATACACAGCTGTGTATTACACAATAGGGCTATGACGACGGATTTTTTGGGCTATGACGACAGTTTACCGTCGCCACAGCCCAAAATAACTATGATAACGAGTGAAACCGTCTTTATAGCCCAAAAAACCGTCGCCATAACCGACTATATAATACACAACTGTATACATATATTTTTATACCTCCCTCGGGACAAATGGTAATTTTGTATTTGATAAGCTTTAAAAGACAGATACCATAACATTTGAAATGCTTACCTAGCCTAGATTTTATTAATTTTAATAAGAACTTCATTATTGAATTTTTTTATTAGTTTTTGATTGAAATTAAAAGATAAGACATCCTTCCTTAATAACTGTCGAGGATCGAACCTAAATCTTCCTAGGTGTGCTTCATCATTGTCCCCTAACATATTACATATAATTTCTCTTACATTTAAAAACCATTGAGGCGAAAGAACTATGCAAGTGTGCAGCTTTATTTCACTTCATCCATTTATAGATAACTAAAATATCTTTAATAAATATGATCAAAATTTTCTGACCATGTTTGTTTGTAAAAAATATATTTAAAATTAATAATTTCTCATTTTAAATTATCAAAATATTTTATGAAATTAATAATTTCCCGTAAAAAAATTAAATAATCAAAAATAATATTAAATTAAAATAAATAATCAAGTTCCGAGCAATTTTTTTTTATAAACAAACATAACCTATGCTTTTGCTACATTCAAATATCGAGTCTTTAAAATATGCCCAATATCTTTCATAAATGCACCAACCGCCGCGTACTCTTCAAGCGCTCTAACATCCGCTTTATACTTCATTAATTCCGGCAGAAACAGCCACAAGCCGGTGGTAAGCACAAACACAACCGCCAACGGCCCCGATATTACCCTAGGCAACCGCCACCTGCCGTTAACCGCTTTTTTGATAGCAATCTCCGCAACCAAACATACCCCGTGAAGCAAAAAGAACCACGTGACCATCCACGTGGGCCTAACCCGTCCCAAGTAGAAGAATATGAGCTCGTGCATTATGGCGGACACCATAAAAGTGGCCAACACAGCTGGAAGTGGGGCCCACTGTCGGCCTAATATTCGAGCCGACAGACCGAGGGCCGGATCGTATACGGTCGGGCGAAGGATCCGACTTACCATAATGTTCCACCTTTTGCCCCAAAAGTCTTGAAGTGAGGTTGACAAGTAGGGTTCATTAAAGGGTGATTCGAGCCCTATGCCTAGAAGGGCTCGAGCCATGGCCGCAATAGCAGTCATTGCGACCTCCAAGAAGAAGTATATATGTAAAATAAATATGAACGAAATTATGCTTGGATGGATGTATTCACTATAGTCATAAACTCGCACAAATAAAGCTACCAAAAGAGCTTTGGTAGCATAATTTAGAGGTGATTTAAGGCCTTGTTTGGAATTTTTTGGAGAAGGGGTTTCCTTAAAATGACCATTTGATGATGGGTTTTCTTGAAAATGACCATTTGATGGTAGGTTTTCCTTGACATGACCATTTGTTGATGGGTTTTCTTTAAAATGGGTTTTTTGTGATGGGTTTTGTTGGATCTTGATGGGGAGGGAACCAATGGCTAGAAAATGGAGGAGAGATAAAGAAGGGTGTGAAAGGGGGCCTATGCCAAAAGCAAACATGAGGAGTTTAAAGTTGGAAAGCCAAGCAATAAAGAAAGCAGTCATGCCACCAAGATGCATAGTATGTAGATTTAGAGGGAGGGCCAAGAAGAGAGAAATTACAGGGAGTAAAGTGAGGAGTCTTAGTTTGCCTTTTGGAACAATTTTTCCAGCAAAATAGCAGTAGGACAGAGAAATGTAGACTGAAATCCATACCTTTATGAAGTTGTTGATTTCTCCTTCCATCCATTTCTTCATAACATTTATCATCTCTCCCCTCTTTTTCTCTCTCCTCTCTTCTCTAGAGTCAAAAATGCCTTGTGTTGGAAAATATGGAAAGCAGCAGCTCCAAGGGGTAGACCATGTACTTCAATGGCCTGTTTGGTTTCTACTTTCTGAACCTAATAAATCATGTGGTGTTTGATTGACCCATGCTTTTTATATAAAAATAAATAAATCAAGGGTGACATGTTACTGGACAAGGACATGCAACAACAATTTTGTCAATAAGATGGACTGGTTCAATGTTTGTTTAAATTACAAATTCTTTTTATTTATATAAAAAAATTAATAGTTTTACGTGTTAAAATGATATTTATATACGAGTCTTTTTTATATAAAAGTGAAATTTAATCATATAAAAATATTAATTTTTTATATGAAAGTATCAATTTATTTTATCTAATCTATTTTATGGACGTCAATTTATGCCGGAATCCGGGATATTATCGGTATCCGAAGAAACCAAGTATTACTTGAATTCGAATAATTGAGAGTGGCACGGCTAATGTACTCCGGCTCCGAACCCACCCTATATATATATAAATTGAAAATTATTTGAATGGTTAAATATATATACTTAACGGTCAACACATTTTTGTAAATAATTTAATTAACTATATATATATATATATATATATATGAGTCCGGACGTCCGGATTTTATCCGTCTGGACTTTTTTTTGTTTTTTTGTTTTTTTTTTTAAAATAACTAAAAAAAATATTTAATATTTTATAGAATTGAAATTTTTTCATAATTAAGTGTTTTGGGGGTGATTTGGGTACGTATAACAAAACATGGTAGTACAGTCTGTGCAGACTGTACCATCATTTTTTGGTATAAATATTCAAATCACCCTCAAAACATTGTATTATGAAAAAATTTTACTTCCATAAAATATTAATTATTTTTTTAGTTGTTTTAAAAACAAGCAAAAAAAAAAAATTGATCCGTCTTTTACTCCAGTCCGAACGTCCGGACTGGATCCGTTGTGTATATTTATATATCTACATATCTTCTATACTTATATATGTTTATTAATAAATTGTTTATATAATTATGTTATGTTGATAAATAAACACTACGTAAATAAATGAACGAATTTCTCGTGCGTACTCGTTCGTTATATAAAATTCGATGGGTATGATTTGAACCATGATTCAATAGAATTAAATATGTATACCGGTAGTGCAAACCCAAATACGACTCGTTGTCATCCCTGATTTAGTTTTTCGAATTTGAATACTACATTCATTTCATAATAATAGTCGTTTTAATTTCATCCATATTAATTAAGAAAATCATATAATACTATTATTTTATAATTAAAATTTTTATAAAATTTTATTACTACTGCTTTATGGGAAGCTGAAAATTATTAATACATGAAATAAAACTTCTTGAGAAAATGAGAGAAATTAGGGGTGATATAAGAATTTATTTTCCTAAAGGTTGTGAACGACAACAACCCCCCGACGCGGAATGAGCCAAGGAAATTAAATTGAACTGCACGCGTCCCCTCGTTTGGGGGTGGCAGAGGCGTCTTTCTAAAACACAAACGACTCTTGGCAACAGATATCTCGGCTCTCGCATTGATCGCATTGATGAAGAACGTAGCGAAATTCAATACTTGGTGTGAATTGCAAAATCCCGTGAACCATCAAGTCTTTGAACGCAAGTTGCGCCTGAAGCCATTAGGCCGAGGGCATGTCTGCCTGAGCGTCACGCATCGCGTTGCCCCCCAACCCCACACTCACTCATGGGAGTCGAGAAGGAAGGGCAAATATTAGCCTCTCGTGTCTCACCGCGCGGTTGGTGTGAGACCCCAGATTTTATGAATAAAGATTTAATTTTATTGAAATAATTTTTTTGAATATTATGGTGTGGATTTGATATAATGTTATAGTTGTGGGTAGTATTTATAAATTTTGCAAAATATGCAAGTTGTCATATTATATTCGATTGGTCGGGGAATATTTGTTTTATCAGGGAATATTCGTGCAACGACACAATCATTGATGGACCCTACAACGGAATTATTGTCTGATTGAGAAAATGAAAAAAATATTTTATGAAAATAACGGCGGAAGTTTTACCGTTAATACTGTTGAACTACTCGGTAGTAAAAGTACAGTAATACGCGTGGTTACATAGTAGCACACGGTATTGATTATTGATGCTTACGTGATAAGTCACTCAGTTTTGTTTTATTGATATTATTAATGTAATAAAACAGAATACTTTTATAAAGTTATTCTATAAATAGAATATATTATATTTTATTATGCATAGTGTTTGTATAGTAAAATCTTTTATAAAGTTATTCATTTTATTAGATTATAAATAGAATATATTATATTTTATTTAAAAGATTTTGCTTTAAATATGGACCGTCAGATTAAAGTAAATCAATCTGGACCGTTCATGAGTTAGTTACTATGCAGTCTATTTTTCTATAAATAAAAGCTCATTCATTCATTATTTCTTACGAATTCACTGAAACTCTAGAGAGAGAAACTATAGAGAGAACGAAGAAAAGTGTTCTGCTACTTCACTACTTCAATAATCAGTACTCTTCTTTCTAAGGTAGGGAATATTATATGTTGTACTTGTAAGTGGTACTCTTTCTTTCTTATTTATGAAGATAACTTCTGTTATTCCATTCTTTATTATTCTGTTGGAATAACCTGTATACGCGGGCTACCCTATACTTAGTGAAATTCTTCTGTTATTCCATTATTTATTATTCTGTTGGAACATCCTGTCTGTGCGTTTTACGCCGGACCTGGTTCCATTCTTTATTATTATTCTGTTGGAATATCCTATCTGTGCGTTTACGCCGGACCTGGTTCCGTCTTTATTATTATTCTGTTGGAATATCATGTCTGTGCGTTTACGCCGGACCTGGTTCCGTTACTTATTATTCTGTTGGAATAACCTGTCTATGTGAAGTACCGCATGCATGGTGATTTCTTTTGTTATTCCATTCGTTATTATACTCAGTTGGTTAAAGTTTTGACTTCTATACTCCATGAAATTAGTGGAATATCCTTGATATTTGCGCTTCATCCAGTATCTTTTCATAAAAATATTCTTCTGAGCATTCTTGAATTTTACTCTACAAAGCAGTATCATGTTGACAATTTGGACATTATTAGTTCCTGGATAATTTAATTTTTGAACTTGTTTTATTGAATTCTTATATCATTGTCATCATCCTCGTGTTTATATATTATGTTGAAAGTCATCTGTGGCCTGTAGTGCATAGATGGACTTGGTATGATTATGACCAGGAATTATTCGGTATAATCATAACCGTAATATTACAAATGATGTGAAAAAAGTCCTCATTGGTCCGTAGTGCATTGATGGACAATTTTTGGTATGATTATAGCAATGGATTCTCTTTGGCCGTAGTACAAAGATGAATTATTTTATGGCATGATCAGGACCATTGATGAAAACATGATTATCTTTAGCCGTAGTGCATGGATGATTCGATGATGTGGATTATTTATTAAGCTGAGTCCCAGCGATAAAAGTGATGAAAAACCTTTTAAATCATAGAAGATAGTATATTTTATTCACTACTTAACTCTTCTAATGGATTGCTTGTTCCGCTGCAGTTAAACTTGATACTTATTATATTTTATCAGTTTAACACTGTTGAAGGCTAACGATAAATTATTATGCATTATCTTAGTCATAATATTTCTTACTGGGCTAGTTGAGCTCACCCTTTCTTTCACTGTTCTCTTCAGGAAATGAGAACGTAGCTGGGACTAGTCCAGGAACAGAGTGATGGTCCTAGATGGTGCATTAGTAGTCCTCGCTATTCTGTGAAATGGTGTGATAATAATTGTAATGAGGACTCCTTTTGAGTTTGTATACTCTCTAGTAGATAATATTTGTATTCAAACTCACAGTTTATGTTTTGACGTATTGTACATGACAGTTGTATTATTAAGTTGTATTTGAATTCTGTACCATGCATATGGCGACTCAAGATGGGTGATGTATACCTAATTTTGGGGGCGTCACAGTTGGTAAAAAAGGATAGGGATATGATTCCTGGCTGAGATGTGAGACAAGAACTAGGAGGGGAGAGATGGGGAATTCCTTCGCTAGTATGACCTACCTAAGTTTATTTGGTATTTAATTGGTCGGTCAGAATATAGGGGTAATATGTTACATGTCAATTAACCTTTGTTTTGTGACAGTGTTTGCAAATGGCATCCGAAAATGTTGAGATAAGCAATGAAGCACATGAGACCGTTGAGACACCTTTAATCACTAACCAGGTTAATGCGATGTCAGACGAAGAAGAAATTAGAGATATCTACGTGGTGCGTAAAGAACTAATAGTTGTATCCGAGCTAGTTACAGAGGTAGCAGCTGAGAGTGAGGAAGAAGAGGAAGAAGGGGAACCTGAGGAGAATTTATTAGAAGAATTTTATGATCAAAATTTAGCATTACAAAATCGTATTCATGAGTTAGATGAGCAGGCTGAAGAACGGCAGGCGGTCGTGGAGCAAAAAGATGAAACAATTCAAAATTGTGTTACCCGATGTGCGATGCTTGAACAGAAGCACTCTTTGGCAGAGTATAAGATATTAGAGCTGGAATCTAAGAATGCTATGATCAAAGTTCTGATGAAATCAGAAACAAATGAACGAAGGAGAATAGATGACGCATGGGTAAAAGTCGCACGACGTGTAGATATTATAAAAAAAGACGTCTGATCCAATAAAGCCAAAATAAATGAAATGGATTTTTCTTTTTGGACAACAATTGGGAGAATACAACATCGAATTCGGAATTACCCTGTGCATAGCGGTCAACCCCAATTCGATATGGATCAGAGAATAATGATTCAAATCATGGATCAGGAATGAGACGAAGCACTTAAGGGTGGAATGTACCCTATAGCAAAGTCAAATCCAGTAGTTTAAGTGAGAGCGTTTGTCGAGAAACCCGAATGAAGTTATTACGGGTAAGTTAATGATAAACTCTTGCGAAGTTTATACCTTATTAGATACCAGTTCTATCCACTCTTTTATTTTACCTAGTTGTGTTCAATGTTTGAATTTAACTCTGGAGAAGTTAGATTTTGATTTATCTGTTGAAACTCAGTTGGGAGAAACCTTCGTTACCTCCACTATTTATAAATCTTGTTGATTCAAATCGACACTTTCACGTTACCTGTCGATCTTATCTCTTTGAAAATACTTGCCTTTGATGTGATTTTAGGAATCGACTGGTTAACTACTCATCATGCTAAAATTGATTATTTTCGTCAGGTGGTTAGCTTTCATATTCCTAACCAACCTGTTATACGAATTCAAGTAACCAAACCACTAAAGTAAATCATTGTCATATCAAGCCATAAGTAAAGAGCCCCGGTCCTTTCGTTGTTGACTTCCTTGAGTGAAATGCACTGAAGCCAGACTTTCTGTAGGCGACGTCGTGAATGACGATGTAAGTTGATAGGTATCAATGTGACGTACTATCCAAGTCTTAGATGAGGGTCACAGTTTTGAATGATATTTCTATTGTTAATAAATTTCTTGACGTATTCCTGAAGACTTCTTGGCCTACCCCAGAGCGTGAAATCGAATTTTGTATTGACTCCAGTACAAAACCCATTTCTAAAACCCTCAAATATTTCTTTACTTAAAACGAACGTAACATACGCCAAAGATGTTGACTCGAGCTGTTGAAGATTACGATCGTACTATTTAATATCATCGTGGAAGTACAAACGTGGTAGCTGACGCGTTGAGTAGAAAATTATATGCGGTTACAAGTGCGAATATATGAACCCACGTAAAGATAACGAATATACGATTAGAATCAAATTTAATCGATAAAGTTAAAGCCGCTCAAGCTACACACCCGGAGCTGATTAATGTGAAGAATGAAGAAGGTTCAAGAGGAAGTTATTTTAGAAACAAGAATCGACGAATAAAGTAAATCTCAACCCTTAATTTAATTGGCCCATTTGAAATCCTCGATCGAGTAGGAACTGTGGCCTATAGACTCGTTTTACCGCCAAGTATGTCACGTGTTCATAACGTTTTTAACGTATCGATGTTACGTAAATATGTGGACGACCCGAATCACATTATCAATTTAGAATCGGACGAGATAGCAGAAGATTTAACGTGTGAGGAGATACGTGTTAACATCTTGGATAAGAAGAATCATATTCGACGCACAAAGGTTATACCTCAAGAGTTAAAATTTGAAATGAAGTCAAGATATCCTCACCACTTCGGCATACCAGGTACGTACGTAAATTTCGAGGGCGAAATTTCATAAGGAGGGGAGATTGTGAGACCCCATATTTTATGAATAAAGATTTAATTTTTTTGAAATAATTTTTTGAATATTATGGTGTGGATTTGATATAATGTTATAGTTGTGGGTAGTATTTATAAATTTTGCAAAGTATGCAAGTTGTCATATTATATTCGATTAGTCGGGAAATATTTGTTTTATCAGGGAATATTCGTGCAACGACACAATCATTGGTAGACCCCACAACGGAATTATTGTCTGATTGAGAAAACGATAAAAATATTTTATGAAAATAACGGCGGAAGTTTTACCGTTAATACTGTTAAACTACTCGGTAGTAAAAGTACAGTAATACGCGTGGTTACATAGTAGCACACTGTATTGATTATTGATGCTTACGTGATAAGTCACTCAGTTTTATTTTATTGGTATTATTAATGTAATAAAACAAAATACTTTTATAAAGTTATTCTATAAATAGAATATATTATATTTTATTATGCATAGTGCCTGCATAGTGTTTGCATAGTAAAATCTTTTATAAAGTTATTCGTTTTATTAGATTATAAATAGAATATATTATATTTTATTTAAAAGATTTTGCTTTAAATATGGACCGTCAGATTAAAGTAAATCAATCTGGACCGTTCATGAGTTAATTACTTTGCAGTCCATTTTTCTATAAATAGAAGCTCATTCATTCATTATTTCTTACGAATTCACTGAAACTCTAGAGAGAGAAACTATAGAGAGAAAGAAGAAAAGTGTTATGCTACTTCACTACTTCTATATCCAATACTCTTCTTTCCAAGGTAGGGAATATTATATGTTGTACTCGTAAGGGGAGCTCTTTCTTTCTTATTTATGAAGAAAACTTCTGTTATTCCATTCTTTATTATTCTGTTGGAATAACCTGTATACGCGGGCTACCCTATACTTGGTGAAATTCTTCTGTTATTCCATTATTTATTATTTTGTTGGAATATCATGTCTGTACGTTTTACGCCGGACCTGGTTTCATTCTTTATTATTATTCTGTTGGAATATCATGTCTGTGCGTTTACGCCGGACCTGTTTCTGTCTTTATTATTCTGTTGGAACATTCTGTCGGAGCGAATTTTGCCGGACCTGGTTCCGTTACTTATTATTCTGTTGGAATAACCTGTCTATGTGAAGTACCGCATGCATGGTGATTTCTTTTGTTATTCCATTTGTTATTATACTCAGTTGGTTAAAGTTTTGAATTCTATACTCCATGAAATTAGTGGAATATCCTTGATATTTGCGCTTCATCCAGTATCTTTTCATGGGAATATTCTTCTGAGCATTCTTGAATTTTATTCTACAGAGCAGTATCATGTTGACAATTTGGACATTATTAGTTCCTGGATAAATTAATTCTTGAACTTGTTTTATTGAATTCTTATATTATTGTCATCATCCTCATGTTTATATATTATGTTGAAAGTCATTTGTGGCCTAAAGTGCATAGATGGACTTGATATGATTATGACCAGGAATTATTCGGTATAATCATAACCGTAATGTTACAAATGATGTGAAAAAAATCCTCATTGGCCTATATAGTACATTGATGGACAGTTTTTGGTATGATTATGACTATGGATTCTCTTTGGCCGTAGTACAAAGATGAATTGTTTTATGGCATGATCAGGACCGTTGATGAAAACATGATTATCTTCAGCCGTAGTGCATGGATAATTCGTGGTCGTGATACTAAAGAATATATCCTTGGCCGTAGTGCAGGGGTGATTCGATGATGTGGATTATTTATTAAGCTGAGTCCCAGCGATAAAAGTGATGAAAAACCTTTTAAATCATAGAAGATAGTAGATTTTATTCACTACTTGACTCTTCTAATGGATTGCTTGTTCCACTGCAGTTAAACTTAATAGTTATTATATTTTATCAATTTAACACTGTTGAAGACTAACGATAAATTATTATGCATTATCTTAGTCATAATATTTCTTACTAGGCTAGTTGAGCTCACCCTTTCTTTCACTGTTCTCTTCAGGAAATCAGAACGTAGTTGGGACTAGTCGGGGAACAGAGTGATGGTCCTAGATGGTGCATTAGTAGTCCTCACTATTCTGTGAAATAGTGTGATAATAATTGTAATGAGGACTCCTTTTGAGTTTGTATACTCTCTAGTAGACAATATTTGTATTCAAACTCACAGTTTATATTTTGTCGTATTGTACACGACAGTTGTATTATTAAGTTGTATTTGAATTCTGTACCATGTATCTGGCGACTCAAGATGGGTGATGTATACCTAATTTTGGGGGCATCAAAGTTGGCCCAAATGCAAGTTCTTAGAGATGGATGTCACGACAAGTGGTGGTTGTAAAAAGCCCTCTTCACATGTTGTGCCACTCGTCGCCAGCAAAAGCTCTCACGACCCTGTTGCGTCGTCCTTGATGCGCGCTTCGACTGTAACCCCAGGTCAGGTGAGACTACCTGCTGAGTTTAAGCATATCAATAAACAGAGGAAAAGAACCTTACAAGGATTTTCCTAGTAACGGTGAGAGAATCGGGAATAGCCTTTGGAGTCACCATCCCTGTTGAACGTCAGGAAATTTACTAACAACAGAAATATTATTCAAATCTGACGTGTTTTTGTTCAAGCCCATGACATGGGCTAAGAAAGCTTGACATCCGTTTTTCAATAAACGAATAGCTTTATGGCTTGATATGACAATGATTGATTTTAGTGGTTTGGTTGTTTGAATTTGCATAACAGGTTGGTTAGGAATATGAAAACTGACAACCTTACGAAAATAATCGATTTTAGCATGATGAGTAGTTAACCAATCAATCCCAAAAATCACATTAAATTCAAGAACTTTCAACGAAATAAGATCAACAGGTAATGTGATGGAACCAACTTGAATTAAGCAAGATTTATAAATAGTAGATGTAATGAAAGTTTCTCCTAACGGAGTCTCAACAGATAAGTCAAGGTCTAACTTCTCCGGAGTCAAATTTAAACGTTGAGCACAAGCAAGAGAGATAAAAGAATGGGTAGAACCGGTATCTAATAAGTTATAAACTTCGCAAGAGTTTATGATTAGCTTACCCATGATCACCTCGTTTGGGTTCCTCACATTTTGGGCAGTCACGACAAACACCCTTCTAGGAACCACCGACTTTAACTTGTCTGGGATAGCCTTTGGAGTCACCATCTCCGTTGAACTTGGTTTCACAACTAAACAATCTCTAGCTATATGACCTTCCTTTCCACAGTTATAACACACCTTGGATTGTTGTGGGCAGTTTGGGCTGATGTGTCCCTCTTTCCCGTATTTGTAATAAACGACCGATACTCGTTCTCCTCCCCTAGAAACAGATGATGTTTGTGCTGAAGTCTTTACGTTATCATTGTTGTACCTTCTTCTCTTGAAATCTCCTCCCGACTCACTTCTTCTATTTTTATGGCCACGATTACCACCAGAGTGGTTACTGCTTTTGTCTGAATGTTTTCCTCCCTGCTGGTTGTCATTGCTCCTATGACCGCTGTCACCGATATGACCCTGGTTGTGTTCCCTGCTTGAACATACTCATTATCTCGCTCTAATAATTGAGCCATGTTTACAACATCTGAATATAAAGAAAATTTATAAGAGATAAGATATTGTCGAATCTCAGGTTTTAGACCTCTCAAAAATATCCTCGTCATTCGTTCCTCATTCTCGACCAAATGAGGTGCAAACCTGGATAACTCTGCAAACTTCGCCTCGTACTGGGACACTGTCATGTTTTTTTGTTTAAGTCTGATAAACTCCACCTCCTTCATATGACGAATACTTTCAGGAAAGTACTTGTCATTAAACAGTTTCTGAAATGTTTCCCAAGACATGTTGAATGCGGTAGGCTCGGTACGCTTCTCAGACTCCCACCAGTAGTCTGCCTCACCGCGAAACATAAAGGTGGCGAATGGAACCTTCTATTCCTCAGTGCATCCCAAGACATCTAATATCTTGGTAATTTGCTTGACCCACGTTTCCGCCTTGATCAGATCCGGCTTTCCAATAAATTCTGGTGGTCCCAACTCCTTGAATTGCTTGGCTGTGACAGACCGCGCGTTGCTATCACTTCCACCCATATTTTGTACACGAATCTCCCTCGTCTGATTTTGCATGAAATGCAAAAAGCTCCTAAACATTCCATCATTCATCGTTTGCTCGGTAGTGTTGTTTACAGGAGTAATATTGCCTTCTTGTTGTACGTTCTCCTGGTTTGTGACTAAAGGTTGTTCCACAGTCTCATACACTCCATTGTTAACGTTCTCAACAGCCATTCTTAAATACTGCCATAAAACAAGGGTTAATTAAACAAATTAACATATCACATAATATCCCTATATTATGACCGACCAACAAATAAGCTTAGATAGGACACATTAGCGAAGGATTTACTCATCTCTCCCCTCCTAGTTATATTCCCCGATATTTCTTAAATACACAGTTCATCATATCCATGAAAGCAGTAGGAGCATTAGTCAATCCAAAAGACATGACTAAGAATTCATAATGCCCGTACCGAGTTCTGAAGGCAGTCTTTGGAATATCCTCAGTTTTAATCTTCAGCTGATGATATCCAGAATGAAGATCGATCTTTGAAAAGAATTGTGCTCCTTGCAACTGGTCGAACAGGTCATCAATGTGAGGTAGCGGATACCTATTCTTGATGGTGACATGGTTCAATTCTCGGTAGTCAATACAAAGTCGCATACTCCCGTCTTTCTTCTTTACGAATAACACATGAGCACCCCAAGGAGATGTACTAGGACGAATAAAACCGATGTCCAACAACTCCTGTAGTTGGACCTTTAACTCCTGAAGTTCAATAGGAGCCATTTGATATGGGGTTTTAGAAATGGGTTTTGTACCAGGTTCAAGGTTAATAAAGAATTCAACTTCACGTTCTGGGGGTAGACAGGGAAGTTCTTCAGGAAATACGTCAGGAAATTCACTAACAACAGAAATATTATTCAAATCTGACGTGTTTTTGTTCAAGTCCATGACATGGGCTAAGAAAGCTTGACATCCATTTTTTAATAAACGAATAGCTTTATGGCTTGATATGACAGTAATTGATTTTAGTGGTTTGGTTGTTTTAATTCGCATAACAGGTTGGTTAGGAATATGAAAACTGACAACCTTACGAAAATAATTAATTTTAGCATAATGAGTAGTTAACCAATCAATCCCTAAAATCACATCAAATTCAAGAATTTTCAACGAAATAAGATCAGCATGTAATGTGATGGTACCAACTTGAATCAACCAAGATTTATAAACAGTAGATGTAATGAAAATTTCTCCTAACGGAGTCTCAGCAGATAAGTCAAGGTCTAACTTATCCGGAGTCAAATTTAAACGTTGAACACAAGTAGGAGAGATAAAAGAATGGGTAGAACTGGTATCTAATAAGGTATAAACTTCGCAAGAGTTTATGATTAGCTTACCCGTGATCACCTCGTTTGGGTTCCTCGTATTTTCGGTAGTCACAAAAAATGCCATTCCAGGAACCACCGACTTTAACTTGTATGGGATAGCCTTTAGAGTCACCATCCCCGTTGAACTTGGTTTCGTAACTAAACAATCTCTAGCTATTTGACCTTCCTTTCCACAGTTATAACACACCTTGGATTGTTATGGGCAGTTTGGGCTGATGTGTCCCTCTTTCCCGCATTTGTAACAAACGACCGATGCTCGTTCTCCTCCCCTAGAAACAATTGATGTTTGTGCTGACGTCTTCACGTTATCATTTTTGTAACTTCTTCTCTTAAAATCTCCTCCCGACTCGCTTCTTCTATTTTCATGGCCATGATTACTACTAGATTGGTTACTGCTTTTGTCTGAATTCTTTCCTCCTCGCTGGTTGTCATTGCTCCTATGACCGCTGCCACCGGTATGACCCTGGTTGTGTTCCCTTGGTTGAACATACTCATTATCTCGCTCTAATAATTGAGCCCTGTTTACAACATCTGAATATAAAGAAAAATTTATGAGAGATAAGATATTGTCGAATCTCGGGTTTTAGACCTCTCAGAAACATCCTCGTCATTCGTTCCTCATTATCGACCATAATGAGGTGCAAACATGGATAAATCTACAAACTTCGCCTCGTACTGGGACACTGTCATGTTGTTTTGTTTAAGTCTGATAAACTCCACCTCCTTCATATGATGAATACTTTCAGGAAAGTACTTGTCATTAAACAGTTTCTGAAATGTTTCCCAAGACATGTTGAGTGCGGCAGGCTGGGTACGCTTCACAGACTCCCACCAGTAGTCTGCCTCACCGCGGAACATAAAGGTGGCGAATGAAACCTTCTGTTCCCCCGTTCATCCCAAGACATCGAATATCTTGGTAATTTGCTTGACTCACATTTTTGCCTTGATCGGATCCGGCTTTCCAATAAATTCTGGTGGTCCCAACTCCTTGAACTGCTTAGCTGTGATAGACCGCGCGTTGCTATCACTTCCACCCATATTTTGTACACGAGTCTCCCTCGTCTGATTTTGCATGAACTGCAAAAAGCTCCTAAACACTCCATCATTCATCGTTTGCTTGGTAGTATTGTTTACAGGATGAATATTGCCTTCCTGTTGTACGTTCTCCTGATTTGTGACTAAAGGTTGTTCCACAGTCTCATACACTCCATTGTTAACGTTCTCAGGAACCATTCTTAAATACTGCCATAAAACAAGGGTTAATTAAACAAATTAACATATCACATAATATCCCTATATTATGACCGACCAACAAATAAGCTTAGATAGGACACACTAGCGAAGGATTTACTCATCTCTCCCCTCCTAGTTCTATTCGCCGATCTCCGCCAGAGTCCATATCCCTAAGCTCTGATACCAACAGTGACGCCCCCAAAATAGGTATACATCACCCATTCCGAGTCGCCAAATACATGGTACAAAAACAAATACAACTTCAATAATACAATTGTCGTGCAAAATACGACAACACATATACTGTGAGTTTGAATACAACAATTATCTAATAAAGAATATAAAAACTCAAAAGGAGTCCTCATTATAATTACTGATACACTATTTTACAAACTAGTGAGGACTACTAAAACAACTATCTTGAATCATCACTTCATACCCCGGCTAGTTCCTGCAAAATTCTCTCCTCCTGAGAAGAACAATGGAACAAAAACGAAAAGGGTGAGCTCAACTAGCCCAGGAAAAAATATCATGACTAAAGATAATATACAACAAATCATCATTAGTCTTCAACAGAGAATAATCTAATAAAATATAATAGACAACCAGTTTTAGATCAACAACTGCAGTGGAAATAGCAATCCATTAAAAGAGTCACGTAGAGAAAGAATTCTACTATCTTCTAAGATTTAAAAGTCCATCATAAATATTTTATCCCTGTAACTTCAATCAATATATATCTTGAATCAAATATTCATCTTTGCACTACAGGCCAAAGATATTCATTTGTATCACCAGTTGGTCATGTTCATCTCAACACCTGTTCATCTTTGCACTACGTGTCAAAGATATTCATTAGGTAATTATTCATCTTTGCACTACAGGCCAAAGATATTCATTTGTATCACCAATTGGTCATGTTCATCTCAACACCTGTTCATCTTTGCACTACGTGTCAAAGATATTCATTAGGTAATTATTCATCTTTGCACTACAGGCCAAAGATATTCAGTAATATCATCATTTAGGACTGAGGATGATGAAAAATATCTTAAAGAAAACGAATCCAGTGAGGTAAAAGAACAAAAATTAAGGATCCGTATTACAGTTTTATCCAAGTTTAATAATATTCCATAATAACCAATTTTGAAGCAGAATTCAAAAATAAAGATCAAAACATGGATACAATCAAAGATAGTAACCATAATAGACATCTTGGATAAAAAGAAGAAAATTTCATTTTTCGGTGAATAGTACCGTATTCGTGAATAGTGCCGTATACGTGAATAGTGTCGTATACGTGAATAGTAACCCCGACACAAAAAGTTTCTAATTTGATAAAAAGTTCAAACCAATATTTCGGCTTAATGATATTGAAAGAAATAATATCATTTACGAAGAAAATAACATCCCTTACCTCAAACGAACAGTACTTCTGATCGGAATATCGGATTTGAGGCTGAATAAAACTTGTGCAGAATAGCAACTCTCAAAGTATCAAAATACTCACAAAATACGCTTAATAATATAGAGAGAGAAAGAGAAAAAACTTGTTTCTGGTGTGATTTTCAATTCTAACTTAGCCCCTCTATTTATAGGAAAATGTTAGCACGCCGAAGCAGACTTGACCAGCAACATGATGGTTTTACCTGCTATTATTCCCACCCACCACATTTCAATAAAAATTCTAGCACATTTCTCACCAACCAAAAGTGGGGCCCACCAATTCCGAAACTTCAATAATTTCTGTACCAGTCATCTCTTAAAATTCATAACAAATCATATGTTCATTTTTAACGGTTCAAAATTTGTGGACATATACTCAACTTATATATGTATAACATATCCAAAAATCACAATGATCCAACAATCGGATTAAAAATTATAACTCACACAATATATCTCAAAAACACTGGTTTGATTTTTAGTACCTCTATTTCGACAAAAATACTGATAAAAAAACTCAACATTAACTCCTTCATTTTTAACCATAATAAATATATTCAATATTTATATCCACATAAAATAAATATTTTCTTATCATATGAATCAATAATTAATTATTCACAAATAATATTACAGAATCACATTTATGACAACCAGACCGTTCTCAGAAAAGAGGGGTCTTTCCGATAAGGATTTCTCCTTACTGGCGCGCAATTAGGTGACCAAACTTCTCCTTGACAGAACTTTCTAGACATTGCCAATATTGCTATTTAATAATATTATTCAAATAATATGAATTATTAATCTGATAATAGGAAATACAGTGCAGTAACAATTATTGAAACAATAATAATATAAAATATCAACGCAGCAATTATTGAACCAATAAAATAAAATATTGAACAATACTTACTGTAACAATTATTGAGTAGTGCCTTCTTATGTAAGAATCAATAATTCAATAATACTGTGCAAAACCGTGTGCTACTGTGCAACCACACGTATTACTGTGTTTTAACCACCAGGTATTCCAACAGTGTTAACGGTAACAATTACGCCGTTATTTATAAAACTGTAACTTTATTGTTTTCTTCATCCGACATATATCCGTTTTGGGGCCCACAAATGGATGCGTCGTCGTACGAATATTGTGACGCCCCCAAAATAGGTATACAACACCCATTCTGAGTCGTCAAAATACATGGTACAGATACAACTACAACTTTATTAATACAACATAAAAACTATGAGTTTAAATACAAATATTGTCATCTACACATTATCCACACTCAAATAAGTCCTCATTACAATTATTAATACACTATTTTATAGAATAGTGAGGACTACTAAAACCACTTTTAGAACCATCATTCCACACCTCGACTAGTACTCGCTACATTCTCGCCTCCTGAGAAGAAAAATGGAACAACAAGGAAAAGGGTGAGCTCAACTAGCCCAGTAAAGAACACAATGACTAAGATAATATAAGACAAATTATCATTTGTCCTCAACAGGGGAAAAATCTAATAGAATACAATAGATAATAAGTTTGAAATCAATATTCGCAGCGGAAATAATAATTCATTAGAAGAGTTAAGTAGATAATGAAATCTACTATCTTCTATATATGAATTTAAAAGTTCATCGTCTATCTTTTATCCCTGTAACATCAATCAATATATAACTGAAATCAAATATTCATCTTTGCACTACAGGCCAAAGATATTCATCAGTTGGTCATGTTCATCTAAACACATATTCATCTTTGCACTACGGGCCAAAGATATTCATCAGAAATCATTAATCTTTGCACTACAGGCCAAAAATATTCAATTATATCATTATTTAGGACGGAGGATGATGAAAAATATTTTAAAGAAAACGAATCCAGTGAAACAACAAAATAAATATTAAGGATTCGTATTTCAACTATTCCATGTCCAAAAATACCTCATAAATAATCATAGTGGAGTAAAATTCAAGAATGATCAAAACATGGATACAATCAAAGCTAGTATCCATAATAGATATTTTTGACGAAAAATGAAAATTTAATTTTTTTATGAATAGTGTCGTATTCGTGAATAGTGCCGTATACGTGAATAGTGTCGTATACGTGAATAGTAACTCCGACACCAAAAGACAGAAATCCCACAAGAAAATCATCATACTTCGTGTATAGTACTCGTAAATAGTAACTCATGAGTAGTAACTCATAAATAGTAATTTCGACATAAAAAAATTTCAAATTTGATAAAAAGTTCCAACTAATATTTCGGCATAATGATATTGAAGAAATAATATCACTTACGAAGAAAATAACATCCCTTACCTCAAAAGGATAGTATTCTTTATGGAATACTGGATATAGTGTTGAAAGAACTTTTACCGTATTGCAATACTCAAAGTACTAAAATACTCACAAAAATACGCTCGATATTATAGAGAGAGAAAGAGAGAGAGAGAAATCTTTAGTTTCTGGTGTGATTTTCAATTCTAACCTAAGCACCCTATTTATAGGAAATTGCTTAGAACACCAAAGCAGAAAATTTAATAAAATAATAATATTTTATTTTTAATTTCCTTAGCCCACCTTGACCATCTGAATTCAACCACCAAATAAAGACAAAAACCAAAAAAACGTTTTTGTAATTAAAAATAATTAAAACTTTCAAAAACCAATTATTTCGGAACTACGGAACTTCAATAATTCATAATAAATAGCCCTTTTATCAGAAAATTCGAACCACATGTCTTCTCCATAGAAAATTTCATTTTCTACAACTTTGCAGAAGAAAATTTTTCCAAATTCGAAACAAAAATGACTGAAATCCACAAACGGACGATTTTACATGCTATAATCAAATTTCAGTCAAGAAATGGGGTCCACCGACACACAAAACATGTGTTAATCATTTAATGCAACAAAAATACTCTTCCTCCTCATATACTCATATATCCCACATTCATTGTAAAAATATCACCATTATTATATTATAATAATATAATAAAATATTATTTTATTAGAAAAGATAAAATATCGATTTTCAACAATTGTCACTCTAAAAAATTTTCTTCATCTATATCCACATAAAATGAATATTTTCCTCATCATATAAATCAATAATTAATTATTCATAAATAATATTACAGAATCACAGTACTGGTAACCAGGCCGTTCCCAGGAAAGAGGGGACTTTCCAATAAGAATTTCTCCTTACTGGCGTACAATTAGGTGACCAAACATCTCCTTAGACAGAACTTTCTAGACATTGTCAATAATGTTATCTAATAATATTATTCAGATAATATGAATTATTGCTTCGATAATGGAAAATACTGTGTAGTGACAATTATTGAAACAACAGTAATATAGAATATCAATGTAACAATTATTGAATCAATAAAATAAAATACTGAACAGTAACTACTGTAAAAATTATTGAGTAGTGCCTTCTTACGTAAGAATCAATAATTGGTGCAATACCGTGTGTTACTGTACAACAACTCGTATTACTGTGTTTTAACCACCGGGTATTCCAACAGTGTTAACGGTAACAACTACGCCGTTATTTATAAACAACTTATACTTGTCGTTTCCTTCATCCAACCGCTTTCCGTTATGGGGCCCACACAAGACTACGCCGTCGTACGAATATTCCTCGACAATAAAAATATTCCACGACCAAACGAATATTCTCCGACAATAATGAATATTTTATAACCACTTGCTTATTTGAGATATTTGCGCATTTTACCCATAACTAACCACATTAATCAAATCAACCCTTACTATTTCAAAATAATAAATAGAGGAAATTTAATTTTATTAAAAAAAAATCGGGGTCTTACAAATATTTCCCGACAACATTGATTATTTTATAACCAGTTGCTTATTTTGTAAAATTTTCATATTTCACCCATAACCAAAATATTATATCAATTTAAAACCTTATTATTCACAATAATAAATAGAGGAAATTCAATTTTATTCATTAAAAAGTTGGGGTCTTACATAATTCCATTACTAGTTTTCCAATTTCAGTTTCTGTAAAAGGGGAGTCTTGAGTCTTGAAATCCAAATTCTTAAATTCATGGAATTATATGTTAATGAGGTTGGGTAATGTCCATATAGATGTTATATGATCTTTTAAGCATGTTGCAATTGATTTATGAGTGTTTAGGAGTGATCTCGTGAGTGATTTTTTGAGGTTGGGCTGGAGTTCTACCGAAGCAGACTGCTTCTGCGCTTGAACCAGGCACGGCGCAGCTGCGCCACATTTGTATTTAGGTGCAGCGCAGCTGCGCCGATTTTCGAATTTAGTTGAGCAATCTGTTTTCAAATCTAATCATTATTAGCTAGTTGTTTTGACTTAAGATAGCATGTGAACATGTGTATGATATATATATGGATACATTCACCTAATGTGAGCATGTTTAGACTAGACTTGCATGATTAACGAAGGCGTATGGTTTACATGGGGATTTGGAATAAGTTTTAAAAATAAACTATGTCAAAGATCATGTTCTACAAATTGTGAACACAGTAAGCTATGTATAACTGATTTTGCACATAGATGAGCATGTTGTAGTGTATATAGTTCCTTTGAGCATGATCAAAAATTTGTTAAGCCTTATGTTAGAAATATTTTCAATAAGAAGCTTAGCCTAGTGAGCTAACATGCATAATTTCTACATGGTTTATATTCTGACTTTGAAAGCATATGAGTATGACTTAGAAATACGTGAATAAACCTTTAGCTTATGTTTATTTGATTAGTAAAGGAACATGAGCATGTTAAAACTATTAACAAGCTTAGAATGTGAATATTGTCAAGATACCATGAGGACTAAAATCTGACATTTGTGATCATGTTTGATGACACTCTTAGACTCGCTCATGTAGCATAAACATATACATACCATGCTTGTGTAGCACATTTCAAGAAAAGCAAAAATGAAGCATATTTTTAACTAAAGCTGTGTTAGTTTTACGTATGTCTTATGAATACACACAAGCATGCTTAATATGGGTGATATAACTATCTTGTATGTTTAGAGAGCAAGCATGATAGGTTTTGTGGTTTCATGACCCTAACTTGTTGAAATAACTAATTTAGAAATATGTTATAAAAGGAACCTAGATGTACTTGAGAAGCATGAAAAGACCTTTAGCATAACATATATAACATGTGTGAGAGTTTTGGTCAAGCCGGACAGAAACCACAAGGCAGCAGCTGAGTCTTGGCATGGCCAGAGGACGGCGCAGCTGCGCCGGTCCTAGGCTTTGCCATGGCACAGCTGCGCCGTGTAGCAGTCACATGTTGATTCTGTTTTTGGTCTGATGTTTGAAGCATACCTCCATGATTACTTTAACTTATCTTATATGACTATTGTGCTAGTTAATTGGATAAGGCTGGAGAAGAAGCTGAATGGCTTTGTAACTTTTTAGAAGATATTCCTATGTGGCATAAACCTGTGCCGCCTATTTATTTCCATTGTGATAGTCAATCAGCAATTCGAAGGGCACAGAGTCACATGTATAATGGTAAATCTAGTCATATTCATCGTAGACACAATTAGGGGTGTTCACAAAATTTGGTTTTTTCGGTTTTTTACCGAACCGGTTGATACTGAAACCGGCGATACCGGTTTTTTTCGGTACAAGTTTTTTCGGTATCGGTTTTTTATTTTTTTATACTTTTCGGTACCGGTAACGATAATGAACTTTTTGAATTCGGTAAAAACTGAAATAGCACAAAATCAAAATTTAATAATTTAATAATTAATGTTCTGTAGTTTTATATATTAAATAATCTTTTTATATATTAATAATTTATATATAATAGTAGTTTTATTAATTTTTATATATATATATTAATAATGTTTTGTATTTTTATTTTATATATTAATTATTATTAATAGTTAATGATTTGTTAGGTTTAAAAAAATGTTAATATATATAAAAATGTATTTAATTATTAATAATTATATATATTAACATGCGGCATAACCGAAAATCGAACCAAAAAAATCGGTACCAATTTTGTATCGAAACCAGTAATTCGGTACCAGATTCGGTTCTTGCTTTTTCGGTAATTTTTTTTCGATACCGGTTCGGTTTTTTTACCGATGAGCACTCCTAGACACAATACCATAAAATAATTGCTCTCTAACAACATTATGTCTATTGAGTACATAAAGTCGAAAGAAAATATTGCGGATCCGTTGACTAAAGGTTTGACTAGAGAGCACGTAAAAATAACTTCGAGTGGAATGGGTTTAAAGCCTATAAACAAGGATCATCATGATGGAAACCCAACCTAGTTGACTGGAGATCCCAAGATCTATGTTCAAAGGGACAACTAAATTGTGAATGATTCAATTAAATGAAGAAATTAATTTCTTCTACTCATTCCTATGATACGAGATAGTGATACCTGCTGCGGTTACAGGATAAGCTATACTTTTAATGATTCTTAAATCTTGAAAAACATGTGGAGCATGACAGAATACTCTTATTAAGAATCATCTACCTAGATTGATTTCAGTATGTACCATTTTTAGTGGAATGAATTTAAAGCCTATTAACAAGGATCATCATGATGGAAACCCAACCTAGTTGACTGGAGATCTCAAGATCTAGGTTCAAAGGGACAACTAAATTGTGAACAATTCAATTAAATGAAGAAATCAATTTCTTCTACTCATTCCTATGATACGAGATAGTGATACCTGCAGCGGTTATAGGATAAGCTATACTTTTAATAATTCTTAAATCTTGAAGCAAAGCTATTTTCTTGTAATTTTATTACCTTGCAAGTTTAGAAATTAGTTTCCATGGTAATGCAGCTATGGTTAGGGGAGGAAGTTCTGTAGCAATTGATGTAACTCGACTGTTAGTTCTTTAACCGACATCATGTACGAACTATAATATAATCGAGTAAATCTATACACACATCCATTCTACTCCCTCCTTGCCGAAACGCATAGACTTGAGTTGTTTTGGATATATATATATATATATATATATATATATATATATATATATATATATATATATATATATATATATATATTTCTCTCTCCTCTCTTTCTAAATTCACAAACAAAAAAATATTATTAAAATCGCATTAATTCTTTTTATTTTTAAAACTCACAAACATGATAAGGGGAAAATTATAATTTCTTCCCATATATATTAGTGAATGTATTATTTTATACCTATATATATTATAATAATAATAATAATAATATAGTTTAATATTTGATAAAGTAATTTTCGTAAGAAAATAATTTTCTTCTAAAATTATATGTACTACCTACTAATAATAAAATCATACTTATATTTGAAATATAACTACACTCATATTTTAATAATAGTTACAAAATAATTTATGAAAATAATATGGCTAAAATTTTCTTTTTCTTAAACTATATTATCCAAGTATAATATTATTTTAATTATTGTACATATATTTCAATAAAAATAACATACTAATATTATATAAAATGATCTTATTTTAATTGTTTCCTTATTAACTTATATTTCCTTGTAAAATTATATTGTACTAATTTTCTTTCCTTAAAAAACTTATTACAATACCTTAAAAAACTTATACTAATTTTCTTTCCTTAAAAAACTTATACTAATTATATTATACTGTTTCTTATGTGTGACGCCCCCAAAATAGGTATACATCACCCATCTTGAGTCGCCAA
The DNA here is from genome assembly GCA_020205505.1 of Panax japonicus. NCBI lineage: Eukaryota > Viridiplantae > Streptophyta > Magnoliopsida > Apiales > Araliaceae > Panax > Panax japonicus. The sequence continues at coordinate 54,451,223 of CM035105.1, read as the reverse complement.
GTACATGATACAAAATATAAATATAAACTTAATTATACAACCGTCGTGTAATATACGATAATACATAAACTGAGAGTTTTAATAGGAATATTGTCATCTAGACAATATCCACACTCAAAGGAGTCCTCATTATATTTATTGTCACACTATTTAACAGAATAGTGAGGACTACTAATACTATCATCTGGACCGTCACTCCTTTTCCCGACTCGTCCTAGCTATATTCTTATTTCCTGAAGAGAACAGTGAAAGAAAGGGTGAGCTCAACTAGCCCAGTAAGAAATATTATGACTAAGATAATGCAGAATAAATTATCAATAGTCTTCAACAATGTTAAACTGATAAAATACAATAGACATCAAGTTTAACTGTAACGGAATAAGCAATCCATTAGAAGAGTCAAGTAGAACATGATATCTAATATCTTCTATGATTTAAAATATTTATCAACAAATTTTATCGTTGAGACTCAGCTTAATAAATAAACCACATCATATAATCATCCATGTATTACGGGCCAAGGATATTCATTAAATCTTCAACGGTTATAACTATACCGAATAATCCCTGGTCATAATCATACCAAAAACTATCCATCAATGCATTATAGGCCACTGAGGACTTTTACCACATCATTTATAACATTATACGTCATGATTATACCGAATGATCCCTGGTCATAATCATACTAAGTCCATCTATGCACGTAAGCCAAAGATGACTTTCATTACAATATAAGCATTAGGATGATGACAATGACATAATAATTCAATAAAACAAGTTCAAGAATAAATTTTAAAGATTAATAAGTTAATTTATCCTGAACTCAATAACATCCAAATTGTCAACATGATACTGCTTTGTAGAGTAAAATTCAATAATGCTCAGAAGAATATTTCCATAAAAATATACTGGATGAAGCGCAAATATCCATGATATTCTACTAATTTAATGGAGTATAGAAACCAAAACTTTAACCAACTGAGTATAATAGAATATATGAAACGGCAAATGGATCTTCACCCGCCATACGGTAATCCACGCATACAGATAATTTCCACAATTTAATAAGGAATGAATACAAAGGATCATTCACCATACATGTGATAATTCACATAGACAGGTTATTCTAACAGAATAATAAATAATGGAATAACAGAAGGATTCACCATGCGTGCGATAGACTGCACAGACAGGTTATTTCCAACAGAATAATAAATAATGGAACCAGGTTCGGCATAAACGCACAGACAGGATATTCTGACAGAATAATAAATAATGGAACCAGGTCCGACATAAACACACAGACAGGATATTCTGACAGAATAATAAAGAACGGAATATTAGAAGAATTTCACCATGTATGCGGTACTTCGCATAAACAGGTTATTCCAATAGAATAATAATAATGGAATAACAGAAGAATTTCACCATGTATGCGGTACTTCGCATATACAGGTTATTCCAACATAATGATAAAGAATAGAATAACAGAAGTTCTCTTCATGAAGATGAAAGAAATAATAGCCCTTACCTTAGAAGAAACTGGATATAGGAGTAGTGAAGTAGCATAATACTTTTATTCTTTCTCTCTATAGTTTCTCTCTCTAGAGTTTCAGTGAATTCGTAAGAAATAATGAAGGAATAAGCTTCTATTTATAGGAGAATGGACTGAATAATAACTAATTAATGAACGGTCCAGATTGAATTACTTTTAAACGGACGGTCCATATTGATTTACTATGCAGTATTAATAAAATATTCTAATAAAATAAAATCTTTTAAATAAAATATAATATATTCTATTTATAATCTAATTAAACGAATAACTTTATAAAAGTATTCAGTTTTATATAAAAAGTTTTTACTATGCAAACAATATACAGACAATATACAAACACTATGCATAATAGAATATTATATATTCTATTTATTGTGACAACCCCAAAACAGGTCCAATCCATCCAACCTATTCTGAGTCGTCAAATACATGGTACAGAAAATAACTACAACTTTATTACTACAATTGTCGTGCAAAATACAACAACATATATACTGTGAGTTTTAATACCAACTATGACTCATGTCCCAACTATGAACAACACCTCACAGTGATACCTTACATAAAGGTACAGTCAAAAACTGTTTTAGAAATTAAAACATTTGGGAAGTGCTCAAGGAAACCTTCGTACATAGGAGGCCATGCTTCTAGGTTATGATAGATATCATATGGCCACAAAATTATCCTTGGTTGACCCAATAGACCCCAAAGAAAAACGAGAAGATTACTATCATATTCTTACCAATGGTGTGTCTTCTCTTAACATATCATTATATCCACCGTCTCTAATTGAGAATTATACTTCAACCAAACTCCAAGATAATATAGGTAGTGCTCGTATATATACTCAACAAGTGGATGAGCACACCCTTGTCTTATGATGATACGAAGTTGTATGTCATTAGACATCTTGTATGATAGTGGCAAAACACCCTTCCAACGTTGGGTTCGCTTCACCCTATTTGATTCAACAAATATAACTACTAAATGATGACCACCGTTCTATTCCCCTGTTACCCCCACTCGACCTAGCTACACTCTTATTACCTGAAAGAAATTGTGAAGCAAAATGGTGAGCACAACTAGCTCAGTAAAGCATATTATGACTAAAGATAAATAAATTATAAATAGTCTTCATCATTAATAAATCAGAGATTTAGAACATATGGTAGATGATATAACTTTTCAACCATAGTTACAGCGGAACGAGCAATCCATTAGAAGAGTCAAATAGACCATAAAATCTATTATCTTCTCCATGTTAAAAGTCTATCAATAATATTTTATCCCTGTAACATTAATCAATAATTCATGTCCACAATTACGTGTATAACTCATAATCGTAATTATAGTTCTAAATTCCTTTCCTCATCCAGGACAAAGTTAATTTTCATCACCTGAAACATCAAAGATCATGGTTATACCAAATCTGTAATACCGAAAAAAAATATTTTATTATTAATAATTATTGTTTTATTTTTTAAGCATATTAATTGGACCTTGTCATTAATTTATCATGGGTCAAACTAGTTATTTAAATTTTTGGGGCTAGTGTATTAATAAGTGATGGATAAATTAAATTAGTAAAATTGGGCTTTAAATTAAGTGGGTCTAATTTATAATTGTGTAAAATTTTAAAATCCTATTAAAATTTGGAGAGTTAATAAAAAATATTAATTAATAAATAATAATTAAAACCCTAACCTATCTCACGTATCTTTGATAACTGACTGAAAAGAAAAGAAAAGAAGCGCCGCATTACAGAGAAGAGAGGAAACGACGATCAGGAAACAAACTAGGTACTTTTTTTATGTGTTGTGTACTATAAATTTTTGGATTGATCAATTGAAATCTAGATGCATAATTTACATCATGAAGCCTGCTGATTGTTGTTTGATATATATATATATATATATATATATATAATTTTGTTCGCATGATGGACTGATGGTATTGTGATGGAGCATGATTGATGTATATTATATATATATATATATATATATAGAATTTGAAAAGTTAACCTATAACAGTAGCTTGCATGTGCTTATAAAAAAAATACATAAAATTAAATTCGTAACTTGATTTTAAGCCAACTGCTATAAAATTGTGTTGTAGTCCATATAATTATATATATAATAGATTTACTAATTGCTCTTAAAAAAAGTGATCATACAATTGGGAAGTTCTGAACTTTTCTAGTATAGCAAGAATTATATATATATATCAACTTTGATTTCAGGATGAGTTATATGTGTGTGTGTGTGTGGGTATATATATATATATATATATATATATATATATATATATATATATATATATATATATATATAGATTTTTTTATGTATGTGATTTATGAAGAGTAAAAATAGAATTAATGAATTAAATTAAAAATTGTGTATATTAATTTAAACTAGTTAATCCTGTTCATAAAATTATAAAAATTTACTTGATAAAATTTAAAAATGTTATGTTGTTAATGATTTGGTTTGTAATAAAATTTTATTTTATTTTATTAGATTGACTTGAAGGAGATTAGCATAATCTTGTTTAAATTTTGGGTATTACATTGCTTAATCCAGGTACGGATTCCGTACTTTTTCAGCGAGACTCATTTATTTTTGATTTGTTCATTTCGTTATTCATTTCGAAATTTAATTAGTATTGTCTCTCATGATTATTTCTTGTCAAATTCAATGTGATAGTTTTGTTTGGCGTTCATAGTTGGAACTAATAATTGTACTCTATAGACTAGTACAACATGTCTAATTTATTTTGATATTTGTGGTAATGTGCATGTTAATATTTTTGGAGACTTTGTGTTGATATCTCGTTTCAGTTTAACATGTACATGTTAGAACCCCTTTGTTGTGTTGCATGTGTTGTGACATTATATTTTGTTAGAATACCGTAGGGTATACCTAAGCTATAACCACCTATGGGGGTACCATATGCATGTCCTTTTGGCACCGAGGTATGACACCTTCCGTGGCGGTGTGATCAGTCCACGGCGTCTCCGTTTTGTGCTCCGTTGGGAGTTGGCCATTTGGTGTTTTGTTGTGGGAGGCGTATGGGTCGACCTTAGTTTTTTTGTTCTGTTCTGTTCTGGAGATTGGTGATGTTTATGCCAAACACACCTTCCGATTTTACATGTATTGGATTCGCGGTCCAGTGTGTGTGACTTGCCTGTGTGGCATTATTTGACTTTTCTATGTGGCATTGTTTGACTTGCCTGTGTGGCAAGGTATATTTCTGTTTTATTCTGAGCGCGGTATGAAATAACACCCAGCCATTTGTTTCAGCCTATTATTTTGTTGTGTTAGATTTATTCGTTTTGTTTCATTTAGTTTTGTCTCTTTTCATTTAATTGAGTTAGTTATTTCGGTTCATTAATTATATTCTATATCCGTACTGGTCATTTGACTCATGCTGTGTTTTTTCTTCCGGCAGGTAATCAGGGGAAGCAAGGGCAAGTGTGATGAGAGCTCCATTAATTCTAATGATTTAGAAATATTATGTTTAGACTTGATGTGTCAGTTAACGTTGGAGTTGTAATAGTTATTTTAGATTGTGGTTTGAGCCATTGTGGCATTTATTATTGTTTGTCTTAAGACATTTAATTAATTTAAGACTATTCTTTTGTGGATTAGAGCCTTGCTATTAAATTCATCAGTTTTGTTATGTTTTAAGTAACCTCTCTTTCTATTTCGGAAAGGGGGTGTTACAGAGTTGGTATCAAAGCCAGGTTCTTTCTCGTAGAAAACCTATTTAGGTTTGACCTGTGAGTTATGGGTAGACTTTTGGGTTAGGTTTTTGTTCTATTTAAATTTCTGTTCAGCTATCATATCAGCTATATTCGAATCTGTCTTTAATTTTGCTTCGTTATCTATTCGTGATCTCTTTTTCAGATGGCTCGAAGATCAGCTAGAGTTGCTGAAAGGCGAGGTAACAACAGGGGAAGAGGTGAAGGTCGGTCCAATGAGCAACCTAATGATCAGATTAATGCTCAATTGGCTACCTTGGTGAATCAAGTGGTGAATCAGGCTTTGCCTCAGTTGGTGGCACAGGTTATAGAGGCAATGCAACAGTCGCCACCAGAAATTCCTGAACCAGAGAATTCGGGAAATAATGGTTAGCATGCAAATATGGAGGAAGGAAATGCAGATGATCTTGATCAACAGGTGGCTCCAATGTATGTGTGGTTGGAAAGGTTTCCAAAGCAGAAACCACATGCATTCAGTTTAGCTCCAACTCCAATTAATGCAGAGAATTGGATTGCCCACTTAGAGAAGATTTTCGATGTGTTGGGGTGCTCGGATAATCAGAAAGTGTTGCTAGCTGCTTACAAGCTAGAAGGGGATGCGCAGAGATGGTGGAAAGCGTTGAAAACAAAAAAGGGTAATGGTTATGTTAAGGCAGTTAGCTGAGCAGAGTTTTGTGAGGTCTTTTATCAGCAATATTTCCCAGCTGCTGATAAAGAGGCCTATGCCAGAGAGTATCTGTCTATTTGGCAGAAAGATGATGAGTCCATCACGGATTTCATTACGAGGTTTACTAGGTTGGCAGGTTTTGCTGGAATTTCTGCAGGGACTGCAGCGGAACAGTCGGAGAAGTTCAAGTGGCGGATTCATTATAGATATCGTCAGCATCTTATTAACAATAAGTTTACAGAAGTGTCAGCAGTGGCCAATGCTGCCAAGAATATTGAGATGGACCGACAGGACTTTTGGTCTTCTAAACCGGATGGGAGTCAAAAGAGGGACAAAGATGACCAGCAGGGTCAAACTTCAGTTCAGCATGGGAGAAATCAAGGTGGTCAGTTGAATAGGAATCGTGGTGGCCAACAGGGGCAGTGGCGTGGTCAGAATCAAAACAGGGGTTATCAGCTGATGCCTCAGCAAGGGCAGAATCGTCAACTGCAGCTACCTTGGAATGGTCAGAATCGTCAGCAAGGGCAGAATCGTCAGCAGGAACAGAATCAGGGTCGTTATCCGGGACCAGCTGGTGGGGGTAACCCAAATCTCATTTCGATAGCTCCTTGTGCTATTTGTGGGGCTATTCATTCGGACAGGCAGTGCCACAAACTCACAGGTGCATGTTTCTTGTGTGGACAGATGGGTCATATTGCTAGGGATTGTACCGGTCCACGCGGAAATTGTGACGAACGAGAATTTTGTAATTAATTTTAATATTTATTGAATTAAATAAATATTTTTTGATGATTTAATTATTTGATTAAATAATTAATTGACGCAATTGTGGTAGATTAATTTAATTATATGTGTTACATTTATTAAATTAATATGGAGAATATTTATTATTCAAGTATGTAATTATGTCAGCTTATTGAATTAAATGAATTATTTAATTAAGCATGATGTTATTCTAATTTATTTATTTATTAATTAGAGATTTAATAATTTAATATAATTAATTAATGAGAAAATTAAATATATGACTATGTGAATTTATAAGAAATTATTAGACTTTAATTAAAGTAAATTAAATAAGATATTGATTTATTTTTTAAATGAGTGTGACATTTATTAAACTATATGATAAAGCTTTATTAAATTAAATAGTTTTAAATCTATTTTGCCAGCCAAACAAGACCCTATGGGGAGTTGGAGCAGTTACCCATTATTGGGTTAACTGACCACTCAGTGCGTCAGATCTTTTATCATATCGACGTCTTCTTTTCTTTCTTCATTTTTCCTAAGTCTAGAAAAGTAGAACCAAAGAGAGTTTGAGAAGTGTTGAGAGAATTTTGGTTGAAGAAGAGTTGAGAAGAAATTTATCCCCTACAAATCTATACCTTACACTCAGGGTAATCTCCTCCTTCCCAAATTTTTAAAGTTACGTTGTTTAAGTTTTATGAAAATGGCTTTCAAGTTTTCTATAAAGTCTCTGTATTTATAAAGGGTATGGATTATGTGTTGTATATGTGTTAAATGTTATCATATTGTATTTAATTATATATATTCCACAAACCATATCATCTGTTTCATAATACGATGAATTGTTATTTCAAAAATTTACAAAGTTTGGGTTTTGGCCATATGGCCTTATACGTGATATTTCATGTGTTGATCATATATTATTCCTAAAATTTATACTCGTATATTATTATGCATGTTAATATGAAGAGACCAAACTTTAATTGAACGGATTCGGTGTTATAACGAATTCGTAGTGTTGAAATTATGTTTTATGTTCAAAACCTTCAAGAACATCAAGAACAGTGGAAGTAAATGTGTTGATTTTGCAAATTATGTGTTGTAACTTATTAAAAATCATGCTAGATGGGTTAAGTAATGATTATATATGTATTACAATGATTGGGTAAGTCTAAATTCGTGTAAAAATAACTAATTGGAAGATATGGCCATATTCATGTATAATTTTACCTGTGATTGATTTTTTGCCTAATTTGGCCTTGTTATGTTCGCGAACTGCAGAACTGCAGAAACTGCAGAACATGAGCCTGTGTAACCCCGCCCCGGCGGTCAAAAATAATAATAATAAAAATAAATAAATAAAAATAAATATTTGATTAAAATTATTATTAAAATATTTATAAAATAAATTAAATATTTTAATTGAGATATTTATGGAATAAAATAAATATTTGATGAAAATTATTAAAATATTTATAAAATAAATTAAATATTTTAATTGAGATATTTATAAAATAAAATAAATATTCGATGAAAATTATTATTAAAATATTTTAATTGAGATATTTATTGAATAAAATAAATATTCGATGGAAATTATTATGAAATAATTTATTCGAGTGTAATAATAATAAGAGAATGAAAATATTCTAATTTAATTAAGTAATTAAATTAGAAGGGTAATGATTTGTTAAATAAAGTAGAGTTTATATTAAATAATTAAGTGAAAATGTAACTAATGAATGTCGTGAATACATATGGTATGTGTGTAGGATTTGTGGTGAATGGAAGTAGTAATCGTTTAACCTACGCACGAGGCAAGTTTCCTAACCCTACTTGTCATTATTGTTCAAGTTATTAGTTACCTCGAGTAAATTATCGTTACTATTATTCAAGTTCAATTGTTATATTAAATATTTATTATCTTTTCAAAGCATGATTCAGTTATACAATAATTGTTCTATTGTATACTTCTTGAGATTATTATTCGAATTGAATATCATTATTGTTGAACCTTATTAGACTAGTGAATTTTATTGATTCAACTAGTCCTTAGTTGATGAACGTTCTAAATTTCAGAACCCTTATTGAATTATCCAAACCAAACTTCCTTTGGTGCGGACTCGAATGTCAAACTGAGATGAACAACCCTGCAAAGGGATTTACTTATGCGTTAGCGTTAAGATATTGTGCACAGTATGGTACTAAGGGTTGATCCCCCTAAGTACGAGAAGAAAGGTACATAGTCTTATGGCTGTTAAAGGTTTCAAGTATAACCCTTGATAACCTAGGACATAGTTCAAGGTCTTATGACCCTCAGAATTCTTTTGATTCTTGTTATTCATTCTTGATTCAAAAGTTGAGCTTTCATTCAGATGTTTTTGATTTACTTGTATGTTATTATACTGTTATTTCATTATTATACTTGTGGGCAATAGTGCTCACTCTTGCTTAATAATAACATTGCAGTTAAGAACGAAAGAACAGATGAACCTTCCATTACTAAAGGCAAGGGCAAAGTTAGCAAGTGATGAAGACTTATTATTTTTATTAGATGATGTATTTATGTTAAAATTTTGTTGTCAGGATGTCGAATGTTGGAGAAGCTAGTCAAGCTGGGGAGGAAGAACCCCGAGTAATTATAGTACCTGCCGAGGAAGAACCCCGTGTACCTATAGTACCGACAGAGGAGGAGCCCCGTGTACCTATAGTACCGACAGAGGAGGAGCCCTGAGACATTCATGTCGTTAGGGAGCAGCTGGTACAGAGGGAGTCATCTCCATTGATCACCGTTGTTGGTCAGGAGAGTGAGCCCGAGACTGATCCTGAGGAGGATCCTGAGGAGAAATTTGTTGAGGAAGAGGAAGAAGGGGAGTTACCACGGTACACCATTGATGCTGAGATGTATGACACGTTATACGACCGTAACGTGGAGTTACGAGACGAAGTCCAGGATTTGACTAAGCGAGCGGTTATTCAGCATATTACTCTAGAGGAGAAGGAGAGGGAGATTTCGACTCTTCACTCTCGACTGGCAAATATAGAATGGGATTTGGTCCATGAGAAGGTTCAAACTGAAGATAAGACCGAGGAGATAGAGAAACTGAAGAAGGAACTGAAGGAAACCTCCGAAAGGCTGAACATAGCAGATGAAGGCTGGGTAAGAGAATCGCGTCGAGCTGATCGTGCAGAGGATGATAGTCGTGCAAAGAAAGCGAAGATTGGGGAAACGTACTATACACTTAACAAGGCAATGAATGAAACCCAAGATCGAGTTTTGAGGTACCCAATCTAGTTCGAAGGACTACCATTGTACATGATGGATCGTAGGACGATGTATCGGATCTTAGAAGAGGAGCATAGCAAGGCTATTCAGCACCTTAACCGGCAGTGATATGATTTGCTTAATTATGTAAAGAACTTAATTAGTTTTTAGATGTAAATTCTGACGTGTTTATGAACGAAAGAATATTTGAATGTTTTAATCTTGTGGATTCTTTATTCCAGGATAGTTGATATAAATAGCAGTTATGCTATCGTTTAATGTTAAAACTTTTGATTTGAATGAAAATATATCAAGTTGTTTGAGATGATGTGTTAAATGAATATGTTAAATTGTTAAGTAATGCCTTAACTATTTAGAGAAATAAATAAAGTTCTAATAAGCGTTTATTTAACAGAAAAATGCCGCCAAGGAGAAGACAACAACGTCACCCGGCTCAGGAAGAGTCAACCAATAATAACAATAATGTCAATGCTAATCCCGTTCAACAGTTGGTGAACTTACAGACTGGAGCCATGAATAACCAACCTCAAGCTCCACCAAACACAATGTTTAAGGACTTCAAGGTGGTGGGACCGCCAGAGTTCAAAGGTTCCATGAACCCAATCGAGGCTCAAACATGGGTTATGGAGATGGAGAAGGTGTTTGACGTCACCAGAGTAAGGGAAGAGCAGAAGACCGCATATGCAACATTCATGCTGAAGTCTTAAGCCAGCTATTGGTGGCAGGCAAACAAAGTACGGGGATGAGAAGGTGTAATAACCTGGGAGCGATTTAAAGAGATGTTTTTTGAGATGTATTTTCCGACTAGTTCGCAAAACCAAATGGAAGTTCAGTTTTTGGAGTTGAAACAAGGGAATATGTCCGTAGCAGATTATACGGCAAGGTTCAACGAATTGGCTAGGTTCGCCACGTATCAAGTGCATACTGACGAGAGAAAGGCAAGACGTTTCGAGCAGGGACTGAAGCCCTGGTTGTATAGCAATGTGTCAATGTTCCAATTGAACACCTTTGCTGGAGTGTTAGAGAAGGCCATAATCGCTGAAGGTGGAAGTGATGCGGTATCTAAATATAATCAGGATCAGAAGAAGAAAAAGAGTGAAAATGAAGGAATTAACAAGACTGGTGGAAGTAGCACGGGAGGTAATAATAATCAGAAGAGAAAGTGGTCTGATAACTCGTCAGCTGGAAGTCAACAAGGAGGGCAAAAGAAGAAGATTGAAGCGTGCTCAACCTGCAGAAAATCCCATTTGGGAGTTTGCATGAAGGGAAAACGAGTATGCTACAATTGTGGTCAGGAAGGCCACATAGCATCTAACTGTTCTAAACCAAAGAAGGGTGCCTGCTTCACTTGTGGCTCAAATTATCATCTTGCAAGGGATTTTCCTAATAAGGGATCTGGAGGAACAGGATCAGGAGGGAATAGAGGAAATAACGGTGGAAGCACTATGACTATCACAGGACCAACTGTAACCAACCGACCGACCGCCCGGACTTTCAATATGACGGTGCAGGATGCAATCCAGTCTCGTGATGTGGTGTCAGGTATCATTTCGATCAATGAAATTAATGCTTATGTTTTATTTAATTCGGGTGCTACTTGTTCCTTTATATCTAAAGACTTTGCTAATAGTTTAGATTTGCCTATGGATGAGTTGGAATATCCCATGAATATAGAAATTGCGAATAGGGAGATAATTCCTGTTAAGTATGTGTTTAAGAACTGTAGAGTGGATATTAAGGGTAATATCATGAACGTAGATCTTATCCCTATTCGACTTGGGGAATTTGACGTTATTTTGGGAATGGACTGGTTATTCAATTATGGGGCTGTAATTAATTGCCAAAAGAAGCGTATTAGCCTTATGACTCCATTAAGGTTGTGTTTTATGGTAGCAAGTCGCCTAGACAAGCGAGTTGTCTGACGATGATGCAGGCCAGGAAGTTGTTAAGACAAGGCTGTGTAGGATACTTAGCTTACATAGTCGAAAGTCGAAAAGAGAATCCGAAGGTAGAAGAAATACCGATTTTGAGGGACTTCGTCGACGTATGTCCAGACAATTTACCAGGACTTCCACCAGATAAAGAGGTAGATTTTATAATCGATTTGGCGCCCGGAACTGCTCCAATATCGAAGGCACCATACCGAATGACACCAGTAGAGATGAAGGAATTAATGGTACAAATACAAGAATTGTTGGACAAGAAGTACATTCAACCGAGCGTATCGCCGTGGGGAGCGCCGGTGTTGTTTGTGAAAAAGAAGGATGGATCGATGCGACTCTGCATTGACTACAGAGAACTGAATAAGGTCACGATTAAGAACTGATATCCATTACCGAGGATCGACGACCTGTTTGATCAATTAAAGGGAGCGAGATACTTTTCCAAGATATACTTGAGAAGCGGTTATCATCAATTGAAGGTGAGACTGGAGGATGTACCAAAGACTGCGTTAAGAACACGATACAGTCACTACGAATTTTTAGTAATGTCATTTGGTTTTACGAATGCTCCTGCAGCATTTATGGGACTAATGAATGGTGTGTTCAAGCCGTTTTTGGACAAGTTCGTAGTGGTATTTATAGATGACATTTTGGTCTATTCGAAAACCAAAGAAGAACATGAAGAGCATTTAAGATTAACGTTGGAAGTATTGAGAGGGGAAAAGTTGTATGCCAAGTTTTCGAAATGCGAATTTTTGATTGAACGAGTGTAATTTCTTGGGCACGTGATCGATAAAAACGGAATTTTGGTAGATCCATCCAAAGTCGAAGCCGTGATTAACTGGGATCAGCCGAGGACGCCGTTGGAAGTACGAAGTTTTCTTGGATTGGCAGGATATTATAGAAGGTTCATACAAGACTTTTCCAAGATCGCAACTCCGTTAACAAATTTAACTCGAAAAGCTATGAAATTTGTTTGGACGGATAAGTGTGAGGAAAGTTTTCAAGAATTGAAGAAGAGGTTGAGTACGGCCCCTGTGTTATCTCTTCCGGATGATACAGGAAATTTTGTTGTTTATAGTGATTCATCGCATAAAGGACTTGGCTGTGTGCTGATGAAAAACGGCAAAGTCATTGCGTATGCATCACGACAATCAAAGGATTACGAGAAGGGATATCCGACCCATGACTTGGAGTTAGCTGCAGTTGTTTTTGCTTTAAAAATTTGGAGGCACTATCTCTACGGGGAGAAGTGTGAAATATATACGGACCATAAGAGTCTGAAATATATTTTCACGCAGAAGGACTTGAATATGCGTCAAAGAAGGTGGTTGGAGTTAATTAAGGACTACGACTATGAGATTTTATACCATCCGGGTAAGGCGAATGTTATTGCCGATGCCTTAAGTAGAAAGGGTCGGGAGAAGTTGATGATGTTGACTGCTCAAGATGAGCTAATTGCAGAAATGGAGAAATTGGAATTGGAAGTGAAGTATCCTATGGAGATTGATGAGAAACTATTTCAGATGCAATCGGTTAAAACTCTACTAAATAAAGTAAAGGAGGCTCAGCTTCAGGACGAAGAATGTAAAAAGGTGACAAAGAAGATATCTGAAGGAACTGAACCGAGATTTAAGATAGATAAGGAAGGAATACTGAGATTTGAAAGTAGAATTTAGGTTCCACCAGTACAAGAGATTAAGGAAGAAATTTTGAGCGAGGCTCATAGTTCACGATATTAGATTCACCCTGCTAGTACAAAGATGTACCAAGATCTTCGACAGCATTTCTGATGGCCGAATTTGAAACGTGATATTGCAGAATGTGTTGCCAAGTGTCTGACCTGTCAGAAAGTGAAAGCGGAACATCAGAGACCGAGTGGATTGTTACAACCGTTAGAGATCCCAGAGTGGAAATGGGAACATATTACAATGGACTTCGTGGTTAGTCTTCCGAAGACTCAGAAAGGCTACGACGCAGTATGGGTTATCATTGACGGACTGACGAAATCTGCACACTTACTTCCGATGAAAATAAGATTCAACTTAGATCAGTAGGCGAGGCTATACGTAAAAGAGATTGTTTCGAGGCACGGAGTTTCGGTATCAATTATTTCAGATAGGGATCAAATTTCTGGAAACGTCTTCAGGAATGCATGGGTACGCAATTGCGAATGAGTACAGCTTACCACCCTCAAACAGACGGACAGAGTGAGAGAACAATTCAGACATTAGAAGATATGCTAAGAGCCTGTGTGATGGACTTTAAAGGAAATTGGGATGATCACCTACCATTAGTAGAGTTCGGTTACAACAACAGTTACCACGCTAGTATAGGCATGCCGCCTTACGAAGCGTTATACGGCAGAAAGTACAGAACTCCGCTTTACTGGGATGAAGTTGGTGAAAGACAATTACTAGGGCCAGAATTGGTACAGCAGACGACAGAAATAGTCAAAGTGATCCGAGCACGACTGGTAGCGGCTCAAGATCGACAGAAGAAATACACTGATCCACATCGTAAAAATATCGAGTTTGAATCAGGTAGTTATGTTTTCTTGAAGGTCTCTCCTTGGAAGGGGAAGATCAGGTTCGGAAAGAAAGGAAAATTGAGCCCAAGATTCATTGGACCCTTTGAAGTACTGAGAAGAATCGGAGAAGTTACGTACGAGGTAGCCTTACCTCCAACACTCGAGAATGTCCATAACGTCTTCCATGTTTCTGTATTACGACCCTACAAGGCCGATTACAAGCATGTAATTGAATATGAACCCCTACATTTTGAGAAAGACTTATCTTACGAAGAAATTCCTGTCCAAATTGTCGACCGAAAAGAACAAGTTCTCAGAAATAAAGTTATACCTTCTGTTAAGGTAATTTGGAGGAACCACAACGCTGACGAAGCAATGTGGGAAATCGAAGAAAATATGATGAAGAATTATCCTAATTTATTTACTTAATTATGTGTAACCGATTCTGGGGACAGAATCTTTGTAAAGGGGGGAGAATGTAACGGGTCGAATTTATTGAGTCGTGATTCTGGGGACAAAATTCTTTTAAGGGGGGAAAGATGTGACGAACGAGAATTTTGTAATTAATTTTAATATTTATTGAATTAAATAAATATTTTTTTGATGATTTAATTATTAGATTAAATAATTAATTGACGCAATTGTGGTAGATTAATTTAATTATATGTGTTACATTTATTAAATTAATATGGAGAATATTTATTATTCAAGTATGTAATTATGTCAGCTTATTGAATTAAATGAATTATTTAATTAAGCATGATGTTATTCTAATTAATTTATTTATTAATTAGATATTTAATAATTTAATATAATTAATTAATGAAAAAATTAAATATATGACTATGTGAATTTATGAGAAATTATTAGATTTTAATTAAAGTAAATTAAATAAGATATTGATTTATTTTTTAAATGAGTGTGACATTTATTAAACAATATGATAAAGCTTTATTAAATTAAATGGTTTTAAATCTATTTTGCCAGCCAAACAAGACCCTATGGGGAGTTGGAGCAGTTACCCATTATTGGGTTAACTGACCACTCAGTGCCTCAGATCTTTTATCATATCGACGTCTTCTTTTCTTTCTTCATTTTTCCTAAGTCTAGAAAAGTAGAACCAAAGAGAGTTTGAGAAGTGTTGAGAGAATTTTGGTTGAAGAAGAGTTGAGAAGAAATTTATTCCCTACTAATCTATACCTTACACTCAGGGTAATCTCCTCCTTCCCAAATTTTTAAAGTTACATTGTTTAAGTTTTATGAAAATGGCTTTTAAGTTTTCTATAAAGTCTCTGTATTTATAAAGGGTATGTATTATGTGCTGTATATGTGTTAAATGTTACCATATTGTATTTAATTATATATATTCCACAAACCATATCATCTGTTTCATAATACGATGAATTGTTATTTCAAAAATTTACAAAGTTTGGGTTTTGGCCATATGGCCTTATACGTGATATTTCATGTGTTGATCATATATTATTCCTAAAATTTATACTCGTATATTATTATGGATGTTAATATGAAGAGACTAAACTTTAATTGAACGGATTCGGTGTTATAACGAATTTGTAGTGTTGAAATTATGCTTTATGTTCAAAACCTTCAAGAACATCAAGAACAGTGGAAGTAAATGTGTTGATTTTGCAAATTATGTGTTGTAACTTGTTAAAAATCATGCTAGATGGGTTAAGTAATGATTATATATGTATTACAATGATTGGGTAAGTCTAAATTCGTGTAAAAATAACTAATTGGAAGATATGGCCATATTCATGTATAATTTTACCTGTGATTGATTTTTGGCCTAATTTGGCCTTGTTATGTTCGGGAACTGCAGAACTGCAGAAACTGCAGAAAATGAGCCTGTGTAATCCCGCCCTCGGCGGGCGTTACCAAACTAAATTACCCCGCCTCGGCGGTCAAAAATAATAATAATAATAAAAAAATAAATAAAAATAAATATTTGATTAAAATTATTATTAAAATATTTATAAAATAAATTAAATATTTTAATTGAGATATTTATGGAATAAAATAAATATTTGATGAAAATTATTAAAATATTTATAAAATAAATTAAATATTTTAATTGAGATATTTATGGAATAAAATAAATATTCGATGGAAATTATTATAAAATAATTTATTCGAGTGTAATAATAATAAGAGAAGTAAAATATTCTAATTTAATTAAGTAATTAAATTAGAAGGGTAATGATTTGTTAAATAAAGTGGAGTTTATATTAAATAATTAAGTGAAAATGTAACTAATGAATGTCGTGAATACATATGGTATGTGTGTAGGATTTGTGGTGAACGGAAGTAATAATCATTTAGCCTACGCACGAGGCAAGTTTCCTAACCCTACATGTCATTATTGTTCAAGTTATTAGTTACCTCGAGTAAATTATCGTTACTATTATTCAAGTTCAATTGTTATATTAAAGATTTATTATCTTTTCAAAGCATGATTCAGTTATACAATAATTGTTCTATTGTATACTTCTTGAGATTATTATTCGAATTGAATATCATTATTGTTGAACCTTATTAGACTAGTGAATTTTATTGATTCAACTAGTCCTTAGTTGATGAACGTTCTAAATTTTAGAACCATTATTGAATTATTCAAAACAAACTTTCTTTGGTGCGGACTTGAATGTCAAACTGAGATGAACAACCCTGCAAAGAGATTTACTTATGCGTTAGCGTTAAGATATTGTGCACAGTATGGTACTAAGGGCTGATCCCCCTAAGTACGAGAAGAAAGGTCCATAGTCTTATGACTGTTAAAGGTTTCAAGTATAACCCTTGATAACCTAGGACATAGTTCAAGGTCTTATGACCCTCAGAATTCTTTTGATTCTTGTTATTCATTCTTGATTCAAAAGTTGAGCTTTCATTCAAATGTTTTTGATTTACTTGCATGTTATTATATTGTTATTTCATTAATATACTTGTGGGCAATAGTGCTCACTCTTGCTTAATAATAACATTGCAGTTAAGAACGAAAGAATCGATGAACCTTCCACTAGTAAAGGCAAAGGCAAAGTTAGCAAGTGATGAAGACTTGTTATTTTTATTAGATGATGTATTTATGTTTAAGACTTGAGTTACTGATGTTATTTAAGACTTATTTGTTTATGATTCTGCACAGATGTTTAAGGTTAGTTTAACCTTGGATTGTATTATTATTATTTGGATGTTATTTATTTCTATCTATTGTATGGTTTGCTTTTATTATGGGTAGATAGATAGATGATATTTGTACAGTGAACACCAAATCCCGTGAAATTGAAGTACCCGGATTTGGGGGTGTCACAGAAATGGTGGAGGTGGTGATAATGGTGGTAATGGAGGTCAGTGTCACGGTGGTCGAGTGTTTGCCTTGACATATAACCAGGCGGCAGGTGCACCAGGTACTGTTTCTGGTACTCTTTTAGTTGGCAATCGTGAGGCGTCTATTTTGTTTGATACGGGTTCTACTCATTCTGTTGTTGCTCAGTCTTTTGTTCGACACCTGGGTGTGCCATCTCAGTTATTAGATTTTGTTATGTCTATTTCTACCCCGATGGGGACTTCTGTTGTTATTTTTGATTTGTATTGAGGGTGTCTGATCAGCTTTGGGGATAAGATTCGTAGGGCTAATCTTCTTCCGATGAGTGTGCACGATTTCGATGTCATTTTTGGGATGGACTGGTTGGATAAGCACCAGGCCACTATCGATTGTCAAACGAAGAAGGTTATATTTGGAGATATGAAGTCTCCAGAATTCGTGCTTCAGGGTTTACAACCGATTAGAGTGGTGAAGTTAATTTCAGCTTTGAAGGCTGGAAAGTTGGTACCAAAAGTTTGTGAGGGGTATTTGGCATTTGTGAAAGATACCTCCAAGGGTGAGTCTCATATTGAAGATGTTCCAATTGTTCGTGACTTTTTCGATGTGTTTCCTGAGGAGTTGTCAGGGTTGCCAGCACAGCGGGAAGCAGAATTTTCTATTGAGCTTGTTCCTGGTGCGGAGCTTATCTCTAAGGAACCGTATCGGATGGCACCATTGGAGTTGCAGGAGTTGAAAGAGCAGTTGCGGGTACTGTTATATCGTGGTGTGATTCGCCCGAGTGTTTCACCGTGGGGTGCTCTGGTCTTGTTTGTAAAGAAGAAAGATAGGTCTATGAGGCTGTGTATAGACTATAGAGAGTTGAATAAGATCACCATCAGGAATCGATATCCATTGCCGAGGATTGATGACTTGTTTGAACAACTTCAAGGGGCAAAATATTTTTCAAAGATAGACTTGAGGTCGGGCTATCATCAGTTGAGGATGAGGGATGAGGATATCCCTAAAACGGCTTTTCGCACTCGATATGGGCATTACGAGTTTTTGGTGATGCCATTCGGGTTGGACTAATGCTCCAGCGGTGTTTATGGATTTAATGAATCAGGTTTTCAGGGAGTACTTGGACCAATTTGTTATTGTCTTTATTGACGACATTTTAGTTTGCTCCAAGTCTAAAGAAGAGCACGAGGAGCATCTTCGTACAGTGTTGGGGATTTTGCAGAAAGAGAAGTTGTATGCTAAATTCTCTAAATACGAGTTTTGGTTGGAGCAGGTTGCATTTTTGGGCCACGTTATTTCTACAGAAGGCATTAAGGTGGATCTTACGAAGGTTGAGGCTATCACTAAATGGCCTAGACCTACTACAGTGACAGAGATTAGGAGTGTCTTGGGTTTGGCAGGGTATTATAGGCGGTTTGTGGAAGGGTTTTCCTTGCTTGCCTTCCCATTGACTCAGTTGATGAGAATGGGGACAAAATTTGTGTGGAATGAGGAGCGTGAGAAGAGTTTTGAGGAGTTGAACAAATGGCTTGTGACAGCTCCTATACTTGCATTGCCGTCGGGGACAGGAGGTTATCAGATTTATAGTGATGCTTCTAAAAAGGGCTTGGAGAGTGTTTTGATGCAACATGGTAAGGTGATTGCTTATGCTTCTAAGCAGCTTAAACCTTACGAGGTGAATTACCCCACACATGATTTGGAGTTGGCAGCAGTGATATTTGCCTTAAAGATTTGGAGGCATTATTTGTATGGAGAGACTTGTGATATCTTCACCAATCACAAAAGTCTTAAATACATTTTAACTCAGAAGGAGCTCAATATGAGGCAGAGACGTTGGTTTGAGCTTCTAAAAGACTATGATGTTAGAATTCAGTATCACCCGGGGAAGGCAAATGTGGTTGCAGATGCTCTTAGCCGAAAGAGTTCAAGAAGTGTAGCAGCCCTTATTACACAACCTCAGCTTATTTCGGATATGGAGCGGCTTGAGTTGGAATTGTATGTACGAGGTTCAGATGGGCTTTTGGCGGGTATGAGAGTGGAGCCCTCTCTTATCTCGTGGGTCAAAGAAGCTTAAAAAGAAGATGGAGAGTTGTGGAGTAAGGCGCAGAATCTGGGGGAGGGCAAGCAGCCCGAGTTTCGTATTGATGACCATGGTGTGATTTGGTTGGGTGAGCGGTTGTGTGTACCATCCGATCCAATCATTCGGGAGGCGGTGTTGGCAGAGGCTCATAGTTCGCCATTTTCTATTCATCCAGGTTCTACAAAGATGTATAGGGATTTGAAGAAGAATTTTTGGTGGAATGGGATGAAACGACACGTGGCTGAATATGTTGGGAAGTGCCTCACTTGTCAATAAGTGAAGATAGAACATCAACGAGCTAGTGGTTTGCTGCAATAGTTAGACATTCAAGTGTGGAAGTGGGAGGATATTACGATGGATTTTGTGACTGGTTTGCCAAAGACTTTTAAGAAGAATGATGCCATTTTGGTAGTGGTGGACCGGTTGACTAAATTAGCACACTTTTTGGCTATCCATGAGGGTTACTCGGTGGATAGGTTGGCACATATCTTTTAGCAGGAGATTGTTAGACTTCATAGTACTCCAGTGTCTATTGTTTCAGATCGGGACCCACGGTTCACTTCACGATTTTGGAAAGGGTTTCAATGAGCTTGGGGCACTCGGCTCAACTTCAGTACTTCTTTCCATCCGCAAACTGATGGGCAATCCGAGCGGACTATTCAGACATTAGAGGACATGTTGAGGTCTTGTGCACTTGAATGGTCGGGTAATTGGGATGATTACTTGAGCCTAGTTGAGTTTGTGTATAATAATAGCTGGCATGCAAGTATTGGAATGGCTCCGTTTGAGGCACTGTATGGTAGAAAGTGTTGGGCACCAACTTGTTGGGATGAGGATGGCGAAAGGGCCATAGAAGGGTCTGAGTTAGTTCAAATCACTACGGAGAAGGTAGCGGTGGCTAAAGAGAAATTGAAGTCGGCTCGATCACGGCAGAAGTGTTATGCTGATAAGCATAGGAGGACTTTAGAGTTTGAACCTGGTGAGCATGTGTTTCTAAAAGTTTCTCCTTGGAAGGGCATTCAGAGATTCGGGTTGAAAGGAAAGCTTAGTCCATGTTATATCGATCCATTTGAGATTTTGAAGAGAGTTGGTGAGGTTGCATATCGGTTAGCTTTGCCTCCACAGCTAGCTCTGTGCACAATGTATTTCATGTGTCGGTGTTTCATTATCATCCGTTGCACGTGGTGCAATATCCATTCGATAAGATTCGGGAGGATCTTACTTGTGAGGAGAAAGCTGAGGCGATTTTAGATCGTCAAGAAAGGATTAAAAGGAGGAAGACTATTTCGTTTGTTAAGGTTCTGTGGAGGAACCATTCGGAGCGAGAAGCCACTTAGGAGCTTGAGGAGTATATTTGAGTGGAATATCCGCATCTCTTTGAAAATTAGGTGCTTTCTATTCTTTTGATTCCAAGGACGGAATCCTTTTTAAGGGGTAGGTGATGTAGTACCCGAAAAAAATATATTTATTTATTAATAATTATTGTTTTATTTTTTAAGCATATTAATTGGACTTTGTCATTAATTTATCTTGGGTCAAACTAGTTATTTAAATTTTTGGGGCTATTGTATTAATAAGTGGTGGATAAATTAAATTAGTAAAATTGGGCTTTAAATTAAGTGGGTCTAATTTATAATTGTGTAAAATTTTAAAATCCTATTAAAATTTGTAGAGTAAATAAAATATATTAATTAATAAATAATAATTAAAACCCTAACCTATCTCACGTATCTTTGATAACTGACTGAAAAAAAAGAAGCGCCGCATTACAGAGAAGAGAGGAAACAGCGATCAGGAAACAAACTATGTACTTTTTTTTATGTGTTGTGTACTATAAATTTTTGGATTGATCAATTGAAATCTAGATGCATAATTTATATCATGAAGTCTGTTGATTGTTGTTTGATTTATTATATATATATATATATATATATATATATATATATATATATATATATGAAATGGATTAGGTCTGGACCTCCCGGACTGGAGAAAATCCGGACCCAATTTTTTTTTTTTTGTAGAACAACTAAAAAAAACTTATGGAACTGAAATTTTTCAATAATACAGTGTTTTGGGTGTGTTTTTAATACCCACACCAACCAATGTATGTACAGTCTGCCCAGACTGTACAGACATGTTTTGTTATAGGCATCCAAATCACGCCCAAAACACTGTATAATGTAAAAATTCCAATTCTATAAATTTATTTTTTTTAGTTGTTTCAAAAAAAAAAAGTTCGGATTTTGTTAAAATTCGGGAGTCCGGACCTGATCCGAACTCTATATATATATATATATATATATAGAATTTGAAAAGTTAACCTATAACAGTAGCTTGCATGTGCTTATAAAAAAATACATAAATTAAATTCGTAACTTGATTTTAAGCCAACTGCTATAAAATTGTGTTGTAGTCCATATAATTATATATATAATAGATTTACTAATTGCTCTTAAAAAAAGTGATCATACAATTGGGAAGTTCTGAACTTTTCTAGTATAGAAAGAATTATATATATATATATATATATATATATATATATATATATATCAACTTTGATTTCAGGATGAGTTGTGTGTGTGTGTGTGTATATATATATATATATTTATAGATTTTTTTTATGTATGTGATTTATGAAGAGTAAAAATAGAATTAATGAATTAAATTGAAAATTGTGTATATTAATTTAAACTAGTTAATCCTGTTCATAAAATTATAAAAATTTACTTGATAAAATTTAAAAATATTATGTTGTTAATGATTAGGTTTGTAATAAAATTTTATTTTATTTTATTAGATTGACTTGAAGGGGATTAGCATAATCTTGTTTAAATTTTGGGTATTACATTGCTTAATCCAGGTACGAATTCCGTACTTTTTCAGCGAGACTCATTTATTTTTGATTTGTTCGTTTCGTTATTCATTTTGAAATTTAATTAGTATTGCCTCTCATGATTATTTCTTGTCAAATTCATTGTGATAGTTTCGTTTGGCGTTCATAGTTGGAACTCATAATTGTACTCTGTAGACTAGTACAACATGTCTAATTTATTTTGATATTTGTGGTAATGTGCATGTTAATATTTTTGGAGACTTTGTGTTGATATCTCATTTCAGTTTAACATGTACATGTTAGAACCCCTTTGTTGTGTTGCATGTGTTGTGACATTATATTTTGTTAGAATACCGTAGGGTATACCTAAGTATAACCACCTATGGGGGTACCACATGCATGTCCTTTTGGCACCGAGGTATGACACCTTCCGTGGCGGTGTGATCAGTCCACGGCGTCTCCGTTTTGTGCTTCATTGGGAGTTGGCCATTTGGTGTTTTGTTGTGGGAGGCGTATGGGTCGACCCTAGTTTTTTTGTTCTGTTCTGTTCTGCGGATTGGTGATATTTTTGCCAAACACACCTTCCGATTTTACATGCATTGGATTCGCAGTCCAATGTGTGTGACTTGCCTGTGTGGCATTATTTGACTTTTCTATGTGGCATTATTTGACTTGCCTGTGTGGCAAGGTATATTTTTGTTTTATTCTGAGCTCGGTATGAAATAATACCCAGCCATTTGTTTCAGCCTATTATTTTGTTGTGTTAGATTTATTCGTTTTGTTTCAGTTCGTTTCGTCTCTTTTCATTTAATTGAGTTAGTTATTTCGGTTCATTAATTATATTCTATATCCGTACTGGGCATTTGGCTCATGCTGTGTTTTTTCTTCCGGCAAGTAATCAGGGGAATCAAGGGCAAGTGTGATGAGAGCTCCATTAATTCCAATGATTTAGAAATATTATGTTTAGACTTGATGTGTCAGTTAACGTTGGAGTTGTAATAGTTATTTCAGATTGTGGTTTGAGCCAGTGTGGCATTTATTATTGTTTGTCTTAAGACATTTAATTAATTTAAGACTATTCTTTTGTGGATTAGAGCCTTGCTATTAAATTCATCAGTTTTGTTATGTTTTGAGTAACCTCTCTTTCTATTTCGGAAAGGGGGTGTTACAAAATCACAGTTCATGTTCATAATCCTACTAATAAATTCATCTTTGCACTACGAGCCAAAGATATTCATCAACAAGTCATCTTTGCACTACAGGCCAAATATATTCATCAACAAGTTATCTTTGCACTACATGCCAAATATATTCAACAACAGGTCATCTTTGCATTACGAGCCAAAGATATTCATCAGAAATCATTCATCTTTGCACTACAGGCCAAAGATATTCAGTTATATCATCATTTAGGACTGAAGATGATGCAAAATATTTTAAAGAAAACGAATCCAGTGAAACAAAAGAACAAATATTAAGGATTCGTACTTTAAACAACCCAAGTTTAAAAATACTTCATAAATAACCAGAAGGGAGTAAAATTCAAGAATGAAGACCAAAACATAAATCCAATCAAAGATAGGAATCATAATAGACAATCTTGGACACAGAGAAAAAAACTTAATTTTTCTGTGAAAAGTGTCGTATTCGTGAATAGTGCCGTATACGTGAATAGTAACTCCGACACCAAAAGATAGAAATTTCACAAAAACATCATCATATTTCGTGAATAGTACTCGTGAATAGTAATCCCGACATGAAAATGTTCCAAATTTGATAAAAAGTTCAAACCAATATTTTGGCATAATAGTATTGAAGAAATAATATCATTTATGAAGAAAATAATCTCCCTTACCTCAAAAAGAATAGTACTTCTCACTGGAATACTGGATATAGTGCTAAAAGAACTTGCACCATATAGAAATACTCAAGTACTAAAATACACACAAAAATATGCTCGATATATAGAGAGAGAACTTCAGTTTCTGGTGTGATTTTCAATTCTAACTTAAGCACCTATTTATAGAAAATTGCATAGAACACCAAAACAGAAAATTTAATATAATATTAATATATATATATATATATATATATATATATATATATATATATATATATATTAAATTCCCACGTACACCAAGAATCTAAATTCAGTATGCATTCAACACCAGTGGGGCCCACCAACAATATAAAAATTGTTTTTCTTAATAAAAAATATTAAAACTTCAAAAATCAATTATTCCAGAACTTCAATAATTCATAATAAATAGCCCTTTAATTAGAAAATTCGAATCACGCAAATTTTTATAAGAAATTCAATTCTCTACAACTTTACAGAAGAAAGTTTTTCTAAATTCCAAACAGAAATTGATCGAAATCCACAAACGGTCGATTTTACAGTCTATAATCAAATTTCAATCAAGAAATGGGGTCCACCGACACACAAAACATGTGTTAATCATTTAATGCAACAAAAATACTCTTTCTCCTCATATACTCATATATCCCACATTCATTGTAAAAATATTACCATTATTATATTATAATAATATACTAAAATATTATTTTATCAGAAAAGATAAAATATCAATTTTCAACAATTATCACTTTAAAAATTTTCTCCATCTATATCCACATAAAATGAATATTTTCCTCATCATATAAATCAATAATTAATTATTCACAAATAATATTATAGAATCACAGTACCGACAACCAGACAGTTCCCAGGAAAGAGGGGGCTTTCCAATAAAGATTTCTCCTTACTGGCGCGCAATTAGGTGATCAAACCTGTCCTTAGATAGAACTTTCTAGACATTGCCAATAATTTTATCTAATAATATTATATAGATAATATTAATTATTGCTTCGATAATGGAAAATACTGTGTAGTGACAATTATTGGAACAACAATAATATAAAATATCAACCCAGCAATTATTGAATCAATAAAATACTGAACAGTAATTACTGTAATAATTATTAAGTAGTGCATTCTTATGTAAGAATCAATAATTCAAAACTACAGTGCAATACCGTGTGCTACTGTGCAATAACGCGTATTACTTTACTTTACCCACCGGGTATTCCAACAGTGTTAACGGTAACAACTACGCCGTTATTTATAAAACTCCCTTTTGTCGTTTTCTTTATCCGACAGTTATTCTATTATGGGGCCCACAAATGGCTGCGCCGTCGTAAGAATATTCCCCGACAGAAAGAATATTCCACGACCAAATGAATATTCCCCGACAACAATGAATATTTTATAACCACTTGCTTATTTTAAAAAAAATCATATATCACCCTTAACTTTAACTTTTTATCAATTTAATCATTTACTGAATAGTAATTATAAGAAAAATTGATTACTTTTATTTCATAAAATTCGGGGTCTTACATTTATAGTCTAATAAAACAAAAAACTTTATAAAAATATTCTACTATGGAAAAACTATGCAGACACTATGCATAATAGAATATCATATATTCTATTTATAGTCTAATAAACTTTATAAAAATATTCTATTTTATATAAAAAGTTTTCTGTTTTATTACATTTATAATAATAATAAAATAAAACTTATCACATTTATTATAATTCACAATATTAATCGACCAGGTTGTTCCCAGGAAAGAAGGGGCTTTCCAATAAGGATTTCTCCCTATTGGCGTGCAATTAGGTGACCAAACCTCTCCTTGACAGAACTTCTAGACATCGTTAATATTGCAAATAATAATATTAATAACTTTGTCGTCTCAATTATTCATTTAATAATATATAAATATTGACAATAATTGAATCAAATAACGTGAGATACTATGCAGCAATTACTAGAACAATAATTGAACAAAACTAAGTGACTTCTCACGTATGAATCAATAATCAATACCGTGTGCTACTATGCAACCACGCGTATTATTGTACTTTTAACACCGGGTGTTTCAACAATTAACGGTAAAACTTCCGCCGTTATTTTCATAAAGTATTTTTGTCATTTTTTTAATTCGACAATAATTCCGTTGTGGGGTCCACCAATGATTGTACCGTTGTACGAATATTCCCCGACCAATCGAATATTATATAACAACTTACGTACTTTGCAAAATTTATAAATATTACCCACACCTATAACATTATATTAAATTCATTCTATAATATTCAAAAATGATATTTATAGAAAATTCATCTTTTTTCATAAAAGTTGGGGTCTTACAACCTCCCCTTCTTATGAAATTTCCCCCTCGAAATTAGGGTACGTACATGGTATATCGAAGAGGTAAGGATACCTTGATTTCATTTCAGATTCTAACTCCCAGGTCATTTCCTTAACATCGTGGTTCCTCCACAAAACTTTGACTTGAGGTATAACTTTGGAGCGTAGAACATGTTCCTTCTTATCCAAGATTTTAACAAGAACCTCTTCATACGTTAAATCTTCCGCTATTTCGTCCGGTTCTAACTCAATAATGTGGTGCGGGTCTTTTACATATTTACGTAACATAGATATGTGAAAAATGTTATGAACATGAGACATACTTGGTGGTAAAGCGAGTCTATAGGCAACATTTTCTACTCGATCGAGGATTAAAAATTGGCCAATGAATCGAGGATTTAGCTTTTCTCTCTTTCTAAATCTCGTAACTCCTTTCCATGGAGCAACACGTAACAACACATGATCTCTAATATCGAATTCCATATCCTTTCGATGAAGATCAGCATAACTCTTTTGTCGATCTTGTGAGATTTTTATACGTTGCCGGATCGTTTGAATCTTTTTCGTAGTCATATGTACCATATACGGTCCTATCAATGTTGCTTAACCCACCTCATCCCAGCATACTGGCGAACGACACTTTCTTCCATACAACGCCTCAAATGGAGTCATGTCAATACTTGTTTGATAACTATTATTGTAGGAAAACTCCACCAATGATAAGAACTTGTCCCAACTTCCCTTGAAGTCAAGGACACAGAGTCTTAATAAATCTTCAAGAGTTTGAATAGTCCTCTCTGATTGTCCGTCCATCTGAGGATGATATACCGAACTAAATCGTAAATCCGTTCCCGTGGCTTTTTGCAAACTAACCCAAAATCTTAAAGTGAATCTTGGGTCTCAATTAGAAACTATGGATACTGGCATATCATGCTGTGACGAACGAGATTTTTGTAATTTAATTTTAATATTTATTGAAGTAAATAAATATTTTCGATGATTTAATTATTAGATTAAATAATTAATTGATGAAATTGTGGTAGATTAATTTAATTATATGTGTACATTTATTGAATTAATGTGGAGAATTTTTATTATCGAAGTATGTCATTATGTGAGCTTATTGTATTAAAAGAAATATTTAATAAGCCTAATGTTATTTTAATTAATTTAATTATTAATTAGAAAGTTAATAATTTGACATTATTTATTAATGAGAAATTTAGTTATGTGACTATGAGAATTTATTATATTTTATTTAAAGTAAATTAAATAAAATATTGATTTATTTTATGAAGGAATGTGACATTAGTTAAACTATATGATAAAGCTTTATTAAATTAAATAGTTTTGTAATCTTTTATACTAGCCAAACATGGCCTTAGTAGGAGTTATGGGCAGTTACCCATGACTGGGTTAACTGACCATAATGCGCCAGTTCTTATATTGACGTCTTCTTTTATTTCTTATTATTCCTAAGTCTAGAAAACATGCAGAGCATAATCTAGAGTTCACAGAGAAAAATTTGAGATTGAGAAAAGATTGTGAGTGTACAATCAATCAAATACTTGTGAAAGGATCATCATTGATCATATTCTACTTTATACTCTACAGGGTAATCTCCTCTTCCCAAATTCTAAATTTCACGTTGTTTAAGTTTTATAAATATGGCTTTCAAACCTTTTGCAAAGCCTCTGTAACTGAGAAAGGAGTAATGTTTATGGGTTATGTATGTATTAATATGTATCAAATCGTATTTAATTATATATATTATGTAAACCATGTCATCAGTTTCATGAAAATATGTAGTATATGATTGCTATAAATTACAGAGTTTGGGTTTTGGCCAGATGGCCTTATACGTGATATTTCATGTGTTGATCGTATAGTATCCCTAAATTTTACACTCGTATGTTATTATGCATGTTAATACGAAGAGACCAAAGTTTAAATGAACGGATTCGGTGTTATAACGAATCCGTAGTGACAATTTTCATGTTTTATTTTCAAAACATTCAAGAATATCAAAGTCAGTGAAATTGCATGCTTTAATTTTGTAATTAAGTGTTTAAATTGGTTAAAGTCATTATATAAATGTTGGATTATGTTTATGCATGAATTAAATCATGTGGGTATATCTAAATTGGTGTAGTAATATTTTAAATTGGAGTTTTTGGCGGTGTTCTGCAATTTTCGCGAATTGCAGAACAGTTTCTGGTTCGTCGCGCCGCACCGCCAGTCTCATGCCTAAACATCCGCGCTGCAGTGCCACCGCACCACAGCGCCAAGTTTCCAGCCGCAGTGCCACGGCGCCGCAGCGCAAAGACCAAGTGTAACAGTGGCGCCGCAACGCCACTCTCCAGAAAGTTCAGAAATGAAATTTTTAAAAAAATGATTAAGTCTAGCAATGTGTTAGTAACTTAATGTAATGAACATGTAAACATGTTAGAAGTATAATGTGATGATATAATAGATGTTTAACATTTAAATAACATAATTACATGTAGATTGAGTTATGGAATACATAATTAAATTATTATTCATGAAGTGATATTATGTGACAGTAAATGTGATAATTTGACTAAGTATAGTCATAATCAAAGTAGACAAGGAGAATGAGTTTTTGATGATTAGTTAAGTTATAATTAACTAGTATTGTGAATGTGAATGGTATGTAGGATTAAATTCAAAGAACATGCTTAGTTAAAGTGTAATCTACGCACGAGGCAAGTTTCCTAACCCTTCTTGTCATTATTTTTCAAGTTTATTATTTACCTCGAGTAAATTGTCATTTATTATTATTCAAGTTTGAATTATTATATTAAAGATTGATTATCTTTTCAAAGTATGATTTTGTTATACAATAATCGTTCTATTGTATACTTCTTGAGATTATTATTCAGACTGAACATCATTATTGTTGAACCTTGTTAGACTAGTGAACCTTATTGATTCAACTAGTCCATAGTTGATGAACGTTCTAAATTTCAGAACTCTTATTGAATTATCCAAACCAAACTTCCTTTGGTGCGGACTCGAATGTCAAACTGAGATGAACAACCCTGCAAAGGGATTTACTTATGCGTTAGCGTTAAGATATTGTGCACAGTATGGTACTAAGGACCGATCCCCCTAAGTACGAGTAGAAAGGTCCATATTCTTATGACTGTTAAAGGTTTCAAGTATAACCCTTGATAACCTAGGACATAGTTCAAGGTCTTATGACCCTCAGAAACTTTTTGATTCTTGTTATTCATTCTTGATTCAAAAGTTGAGCTTTATTTCAGAAGTCCTTGATTCACTTGCATATTATTTTACTGTTATTTCATTGTTATACTTGCAGGCAATTGTGCTCACTCTGCTTAATAATAACATTGCAGTTAAGAACGAAAGAACCGACGAACCTTCCACTAGTAAAGGCAAGGGCAAGAATAACAAGTGATGAAGACTTGTTATTTATTTATTAGATGATGTATTTATGTTTAAGACTTAAGTTAATGATGTTGTTTAAGACTTATTTGTTTATGATTCCGCACAGATGTTTAAGGTTAGTTTAACCTGGGATTTTATTATTATTTGGATGTTCTAACCCTTAAGGGGAAGATTTTATTTCTATCTATTGCTGAAGTATGAGTCTAGCTATTGGTGGCAAGCAAACAAAGTGCGAGGAGGTGAAGGTGTAATTACGTGGGTGAGATTTAAAGAGATGTTCTTCGAAATATATTTCCCGACCAGTTCACAGAAAGTTATTATGACAAGGCTGTGTAGCATACTTAGCTTACATAGTCGACAGTCAAAAAGAGAATTCGAAGGTAGAAGAAATACCAATTGTAAGGGACTTCGTCGACGTATTTCCAGACGATTTGCCAGGACTTCCACCGGATAGAGAGGTAGATTTTGTGATCGATCTGGCGCCCGAGACCGCTCCAATATCGAAGGTACCATACCGAATGGCACCAGTAGACATGAAAGAACTAATGGTACAACTACAAGTATTGTTGGACAAGAAGCACATTCAACCGAGCGTATCACCGTGGGGAGCGCCGATTTTATTTGTGAAAAAGAAGGACGGATCGATGCGGCTCTGCATTAACTACAGAGAATTGAATAAGGTCACGATTAAAAATAGATATCCATTACCAAGGATCGATGATCTGTTTGACCAATTAAAGGGAACGAGATATTTTTCTAAGATTGACTTGAGGAATGGTTATCATCAACTGAAGGTGAGGCCAGAGGATGTACCGAAGACAGCGTTCAGAACGTGATATAGTCACTACGAATTTTTTGTAATGTCGTTTGGTCTTACGAATGCTCCTGCAGCATTTATGGGACCAAAGAATGGTGTGTTCAAGCCGTTTTTGGACAAGTTCGTAGTGGTATTTATTGATGACATTTTGATTTATTCGAAAACCAATGAAGAACATGAAGAGCATTTGAGATTAACATTGGAAGTATTGAGAAGGGAAAAGTTGTATGCCAAATTTTCAAAATGCGAATTTTGGATTGAACGAGTACAATTTCTTGGGCACGTGATCAATAAAAATGGAATTTCGGTAGATCCATCCAAAGTCGAAGCCGTGATCAACTGGGATCAGCCTAGGACGCCATCTGAAGTTCGAAGTTTTCTTGGATTAGCAGGGTATTATAGAATATTCATTCAAGATTTTTCCAAGAGCACAACTCCGCTAACGAATTTAACTCGAAAAGCTGTGAAATTTGTTTGGACGGATAAGTGTGAGGAAAGTTATCAAGAATTGGAGAAGAGGTTGAGTACGACCCTTGTGTTATCTCTTCCGGATGATACAGGAAATTTTGTTGTTTATAGTAATGCATCGCATAAAGGACTTGGTTGTGTGCTAATGCAAAACGGCAAAGTCCTTGCGTATGCATCACGACAATTGAAGGATTACGAGAAGGGATACCCGACCCATGACTTGGAGCTAGCTGCATTTGTTTTTTTTTTTTGAAAATTTGGAGGCACTATCTCTACGGGGAGAAGTGTGAAATATATACGGACCACAAGAGTCTGAAATATATTTTCACGCAGAAGGATTTGAATATGCGTCAAAGAAGATGGTTGGAATTAATTAAGGATTACGACTGTGAGATTTTATACCATCCAGGTAAAGCAAATGTGGTTGCCGACGCCTTAAGTAGAAAGGGTCATGAGAAATTGATGATGTTGACTGCTCAGGATGAGCTAATTACAGAAATAGAGAAACTAGAGTTTGAAGTGAAGTATCCTATGGAGATTGATGAGAAACTATTTCAGATGCAATCGGGTAAAACTCTACTAAATAAAGTAAAGGAGGCTCAGCTTTAGGACGAAGAATTTAAAAAGGTGACAAAGAAGATATCTGAAGGAATTGAACCGAGATTTAAGATAGATAAGGAAGGAATACTGAGATTTGAAAGTAGAATTTAGGTTCCGCCAGTACAAGAGATTAAGGAAGAAATTTTGAGCGAGGCTCATAGTTCACAATATTAGATTCACCCTGCTAGTACAAAGATGTACCAAGATCTTCGACAGCATTTCTGGTGGCCGAATTTGAAACGTGATATTGCAGAATGTGTTGCCAAGTGTCTGACCTGTCAGAAAGTAAAAGCAGAACATCAGAAACCAAGTGGATTGCTACAACCGTTGGAGATCCCAGAATGGAAATGGGAACATATTACAATGGACTTCGTGGTTGGCCTTCCAACCACTCAGAAAGGTTACGACGCAGTATGGGTTATCGTTGACCGACTGACGAAATCCGCACACTTCCTTCCGATCAAAATTAGATTCAACTTAGATTAGTTGGCAAGGTTATATGTGAAAGAGATTATTTTAAGGCACGGAGTTCTGGTGTCAATTATTTCTGATAGAGATCCACGCATCACATCGAATTTCAGGAAACGTCTTCAGGAATGTATGGGTACGCAATTGCGAATGAGTACAGCATACCACCCTCAAACAGATGGACAGAGCAAAAGAACAATTTAGACATTAGAAGATATGCTAAGAGCCTGTGTGATGGACTTTAAAGAAAATTGGGATGATCACCTACCGTTAGTAGAGTTCGGCTACAACAACAGTTACCACACTAGTATAGGCATGCCGCCTTACGAAGCGTTATACGGTAGAAAGTGTAGAACTCCACTTTATTGGGATGAAGTTGGCGAAAGGCAATTGCTAGGGCCAGAATTGGTACAACAGACAGCAGAAATAGTCAAAGTGATCCGAGCACGATTGGTAGCAGCTCAAGACCGACAGAAGAAATACGCTAATGCACACCGTAAACATATCGAATTTGAATCAGGTAGTTATGTTTTCTTAAAGGTCTCTCCTTGGAATGGAAAGATCAGGTCCGGAAAAAAGGAAAATTGAGCCCAAGATTCATTGGACCATTTGAAGTACTGAGAAGAATTGGAGAAGTTGCGTACGAGGTAGCCCTACCTCTAGCACTCGAGAATGTCCATAAATTCTTCCATGTTTCTGTTTTACGACCCTACAAACCCGATTACAACCACGTCATTGAATATGAATCCCTACATTTCGACAAAGACTTATCTTACGAGGAAATTCCTGTTCAAATTGTCGACCGAAAAGAACAAGTTTTGAGAAATAAAGTAATACTTTCTGTTAAGGTAATTTAGAGGAACCACAACGCTGAAGAAGCTACGTAGGAAACCTTGGGAAGACCAGTAACAAAATCCATGGTAATGTGCTCCCACTTCCATTCTGGAATTTCAAGTGGTTGTAATGGACCTTTTGGCACTTGATGCTCCGCCTTGACTCGTTGAAAAGTTAGACACCTTGAGATAAACAGCGCTATCTCTCTCTTCATATTGCTCCACCAAAATGTATGAGGAAAATCTCGATACATTTTGGTACTCCCAGAATGGATTGCAAATGGTGTGTTGTGCACCTCCATCATGATTTTATACTTCAAGTCACAATCGTTAGGAACACAAAGTCGGGAGTTTACTCGAAGTATTCATTCTTCATCAATTCTTGCTTCCGGGATAGCACCTTTTTCCACTTTCTTCTTCATATGCATCAGCTCCAGGTCCGTAGCTTGAGCAACTTTAACTTTATCGATTAAAGTCAGTTCTACTCATATATTCGCCATCATCATATGGATCCCTGGAGTCTTTAACTCTATCTCCATCCTTCGTAAGTCATACACAATGGGCCCTTATGTTGACAATAATGCACTCGTGCCCTCATATGATCTTCTACTAAACGCGTCAACTACTACGTTCGTTTTTCCAGAATGGTATTGGATGGTATGATCATAATCTTTCAAAAGCTCAAGCCAACGTTGTTGCCGTATGTTGAGTTCCTACTGAGTGAAGAAATATTTGAGACTTTTATGATCCGTATAGATCTCCACCTTCTCTCCATACAGGTAATGCCTCCAAATCTTAAGCGCAAAAACGACAGCGGCGAACTCTAGATCATTAGTAGGCTAATTCCTCTCATATTCTTTGAGTTTTCGTGAGGCATAGGCTATGACTTTCCCATGTTGTATGAGAACACATCCTAACCCTTTGCCTGAAGCATCACTGTAAATGACAAATCCCTCCGTGCCAGATGGTATTGTCAGAATAGGTGCTGAAATGAGTCTCCTCTTGAGTTCTTGAAAACTCTTCTCACATTCCTCTTTCGAGATAGCAGAATTAATGGAGTAGCGATTCGAGAAAACCCTTCTACGAATCTCCGATAATAACCAACTAAGCTGATAAAGCTACGTACCTCGGTCACTGACTTAGGTTGCTCCCAGCTTTAAATTGCTTCATTCTTTGCTGGGTCAACAGATATTCCATGACTTGATGCTACGTGCCCAAGGAATGCTACTTCCTCAAGCCAGAACTCGCATTTCTTCAACTTGGTATATAGCTTATTTTCACGAAGCTTTTGAAGTATCAGCCTCAAGTGTTGCTCATGGTCTTCACGGGTTTTGGAGTATATGAGGATGTCATCAATAAAGACGACCACAAAGTGATCCAAATATTCCTTGAATACTCGGTTCATCATGTCCATGAAGGCAGCAGGAGCATTAGTCAATCCAAAAGACATGACTAGGAATTCATAGTGTGACGAACGAGATTTTTG
The DNA here is from genome assembly GCA_020205505.1 of Panax japonicus. Lineage (NCBI taxonomy): Eukaryota > Viridiplantae > Streptophyta > Magnoliopsida > Apiales > Araliaceae > Panax > Panax japonicus. The sequence continues at coordinate 54,416,152 of CM035105.1, read as the reverse complement.
TAATTTAATTTTAATATTTATCAAAGTAAATAAATATTTTTGATGATTTAATTATTAGATTAAATAATTAATTGATGCAATTGTGGTAGATTAATTTAATTATATGTGTTACATTTATTAAATTAATGTGGAGAATTTTTATTCTCGAAGTATGTGATTATGTGAGCTTATTGTATTAAAAGAAATATTTAATAAGCCTATTGGTATTTTAATTAATTTAATTATTAATTAGAGAGTTAATAATTTGATATTATTTATTAATGAAAAATTTAATTATGTGACTATGTGAATTTATGAGAATTTATTTAAAGTAAATTAAATAAAATATTGATTTATTTTATGAAGGAGTGTGACATTAATTAAACTATATGATAAAGCTTTATTAAAATAAAGAGTTTTGAACCTATTCTAGCTAGCCAAACATGGCCCTAAAGGGAGTTGGGGGCAGTTCACCCATGACTGGGTAACTGACCACCAACGCGTCAGTTGTTACTTATTTAGTTTACGTCTTCTTCCTTCTTCTTCAAGCATCGCACATCGGGTAACACAATTTAGTATTGTTGCATCTCTTTGCTCCACTACCGCCTGCCGTTCTTCAGTCTGCTCTTCTAACTCATGAATACGATTTTGTAATTCTAAATTTCGATCATAAAATTCTTCTAATAAATTCTCCTCAGGTTCCTCTTCTTCCTCTTCTTTCTCACTCTCAGCTGCCATTCTCAAATACTGCCCTAAAACTAGGGTTAATTTAACAAATTAACATATCACATAATACCCCTATATTATGACCAACCGACAAATAAGCTTAGGTAGGACACACTAGCGAAGGATTTACTCGTCTCTCCCCTCCTAGTACTATTCCCCGATCTCCGTCAGAGATCATATCCCTAAGCTCTGATACCAACTGTGACACCCCCAAAATAGATATACAACACCCATTCTGAGTCGTCAAAATACATGGTACAGATACAACTACAACTTTATTAATACAACATAAAAACTGTGAGTTTAAATATAAATATTGTCATCTAGACAATATCAACACTCAAATAAGTCCTCATTATAATTATTAATATATTATTTTATATTATAGTGAGGACTACTAGAACCACTTCTAGAACCATCATTCCACACCCCGACTAGTACTCGCTACATTCTCGCCTCCTGAGATGAAAAATGGAACAACAAGGAAAAGGGTGAGCTAACCTAGCCCAGTAAAGAATATTATGACTAAGATAATATAAAACAAATTATCATTAGTCCTCAACAGGGAAAAATCTAATAGAATACAATAGACAATAAGTTTGAAATCAATATTCGCAGCGGAAATAATAATTCATTAAAAGAGTTAAGTAGATAATGAAATCTACTATCTTCTATATATGAATTTAAAACCACAAGAATGAAATCAACATTAATTCCTTCATTTATAACCACATAAATAAATCCATCATTTATATCCACATCAAATAAATATTTCCTTATCATATAAATCAATAATTAATTATTCACAAATAATATTACAAAATCACAATAATGACAACCATGCAGTTCCCAGGAAAGAGAGGGCTTTTCGATAAAGATTTCTCCTTATTAGCGCGCAATTAGGTGACCAAACCTCTCCTTGACAGAAATTTCTAGATATTTCCAATAATGCTATCTAATAATATTATTCAAATAATATGAATTATTGATCTGATAATGGAGATACTGTGCCGTGATAATTATTAAAACAATAATAATATAAAATATCAACGCAGCAATTATTGAATCAATAAAATAAAATATTGAACAGTAATTACTGTAACAATTATTGAATAGGGCCTTCTCACGTAAGAATCAATAATTAAAAAAATTTATGATTAGCTTACCCGTGATCACCTCGTTTGGGTTCCTCGCATGTTGAACAGTCACGACAAACGCTCTTCCAAGAACCGTTGACTTTGACTTGTTCGTATCCGCCTCTAGTGCCACCGTCCCAACTGGACTTAACTTTGTTATAGAGTACATTCCACCCGTCATTGCTTCGTCGAATTCCAGATCCATGATTTCAATCATTACTCTCCAATCCATATCGAATTGGGGTTGACCGCTCTACATAGGGTAATTCCGAACTCGATGATGGATTCTCCCAATTGCTGTCCAAAAAGCGAATTCCATTTCATCTATTTTGGCCTTATTTGATCGGACGTCTTTCTCTACAATATCAATGTGTCATGTAACTTTTACCCATGCATCCCCCATTCTCATTCGTTTGGTTGCTTCTTCTTTCATCAGAACTTTGATCATAGCATTCTCAGATTCCAGCTATAATATCTTATACTCTGCCAAAGAGTGCTTCTGTTCAAGCATCGCACATCGGGTAACACAATTTAGAATTGTTGCATCTCTTTGCTCCACGACCGCCTGCCGTTTTTCAGCCTACTCTTCTAACTCATGAATATGATTTTGTAATTCTAAATTTTGATCATAAAATTCTTCTAATAAATTCTCCTCAGGTTCCTCTTCTTCCTCTTCTTCCTCACTCTCAGCTGCCATTCTCAAATACTGCCATAAAACAAGGGTTAATTTAACAAATTAACATATCACATAATACCCCTATATTATGACCGACCATCAAATAAGCTTAGGTAGGACACACTAGCGAAGGATTTACTCGTCTCTCCCCTCCTAGTACTATTCCCCGATCTCCGCCAGAGATCATATCCCTAAGCTCTGATACCAACTGTGACGCCCCCAAAATAGATATACAACACCCATTCTGAGTCGTCAAAATACATGGTACAGATACAACTACAACTTTATTAATACAACATAAAAACTATGAGTTTAAATACAAATATTGTCATCTAGACAATATCCACACTCAAATAAGTCATCATTATAATTATTAATACACTATTTTATAGAATAGTGAGGACTACTAGAACCACTTCTAGAACCATCATTCCACACCCCGACTAGTACTCGCTACATTCTCGCCTCCTAAGAAGAAAAATGGAACAACAAGAAAAAGGGTGAGCTCAACTAGCCCAGTAAAGAACATTATGACCAAGATAATATAAAATAAATTATCATTAGTCCTCAACAGGGAAAAATCTAATAGAATACAATAGATAATAAGTTTGAAATCAATATTCGCAGCGGAAATAATAATTCATTAAAAGAGTTAAGTAGAGAATGAAATCTACTATCTTCTATATATGAATTTAAAAGTTCATCGTCTATCTTTTATCCTTATAACATCAATCAATATATAATTGTAATCAAATATTTATCTTTGCACTACAGGCCAAAGATATTCATCAGTTGGTCATGTTCATCTAAACACATGTTCATCTAAACACATGTTCATCTAAACACCTGTTCATCTTTGCACTACGGGCCAAAGATATTCATCAGAAATCATTAATCTTTACACTACAGGCCAAAGATATTCAATTATATCATCATTTAGGACGAAGGATTATGAAAAATATTTTAAAGAAAACGAATCCAGTGAAACAAAAGAATAAGTATTAAGGATTCGTATTTCAACTATTTCATGTCCAAAAATACCTCATAAATAATCATAGTGGAGTAAAATGCAAGAATGATCAAAACATGGATACAATCAAAGCTAGTATCCATAATAGATATTTTGGACGAAAAACGAAAATTTAATTTTTCTGTGAATAGTTTCGTATTCGTGAATAGTGTCGTATACGTGAATAGTGTCGTATACGTGAATAGTAACTCCAACACCAAAAGATAGAAATTCCACAAGAAAATCATCATGTTTCGTGAATAGTAACTCGTTAATAGTAACTCATAAATAGTAACTCATAAATAGTAACCCTGACATGAAAAAGTTTCAAATTTGATAAAAAGTTCTAACTAATATTTCGGCATAATGATATTGAAGATATAATATCACTTACGAAGAAAATAACATCCCTTACCTCAAAAGGATGGTACTTCTGACTAGAATACTAGATATAGTACTAAAAGAACTTGCACCGTATAGCAATACTCAAAGTACTAAAATACTCACAAAAATACACTCGATATTATAAAGAGAGAAAGAGAGAGAAATCTTTAGTTTCTGGTGTGATTTTCAATTCTAACCTAAACACCCTATTTATAGGAAATTGCTTAGAACACCAAAGCAAAAAATTTAATAAAATAATAATATTTTATTTTTTATTTCCTTAGCCCACCTTGATCATCTGAATTCAGCCACCAAATAATGACAAAAACCAAAAAAATGTTTTTGTAATTAAAAATAATTAAAACTTTCAAAAACCAATTATTTCGGAACTACAGAACTTCAATAATTCATAATAAATAGCCCTTTTATCAGAAAAATTCGAACCACGTGTCTTTTTCATAAGAAATTTCATTATCTACAACTTTACAGAAGAAAGTTATTCCAAATTCCAAACAAAAATTGACCGAAATTCACAAACGGACGATTTTACAGGCTATAATCAAATTTCAGACAAGAAATGGGATCCACCGACACACAAAACATGTGTTAATAATTTAATGCAACAAAAATACTCTTCCTCCTCATATACTCATATATCTCACATTCATTATAAAAATATCACCATTTTTATATTATAATAATATAATAAAATATTATTTTATCAAAAAAGATAAAATATCGATTTTCAACAATTGTCACTTTAAAAATTTTTCTCCATCTATATCCACATAAAATGAATATTTTTCTCATCATATAAATTAATAATTAATTATTCACAAATAATATTACAGAATCACAGTACTGGCAACCAGGCCGTTCCTAGGAAAGGGAGCTTTCCAATAAGAATTTCTCCTTACTGGCGTGCAATTAGGTGACCAAACCTCTCCTTAGACAGAACTTTCTAGACATTGTCAATAATGTTATCTAATAATATTATTCAGATAATATGAATTATTGCTTCGATAATGGAAAATACTGTGTAGTGACAATTATTGAAACAACAGTAATATAGAATATCAATGCAACAATTATTGAATCAATAAAATAAAATACTGAACAGTAACTACTGTAACAATTATTGAGTTGTGTCTTCTTACGTAAGAATCAATAATTGGTGCAATACCGTGTGCTACTGTGTAACAACGCGTATTACTGTATTTTAACCACCGGGTATTCCAACAGTGTTAACAGTAACAACTACGCCGTTATTTATAAACAATTTATACTTGTCATTTTCTTCATCCAATTGTTTTTCGTTATGGGGCCCACACAAGGCTGCTCCGTCGTACGAATATTCCTCGACAATAAAAATATTTCACGACCAAATGAATATTCTCCGACAATAATGAATATTTTATAACCACTTGCTTATTTGAGATATTTGCGCATTTTACCCATAACTAACCACATTAATCAAATCAACCCTTACTATTTCAAAATAATAAATAGAGGAAATTTAATTTTATTAAAAAAAATCGGGGTCTTGCAACATAATTGAAACTGGAGACTCGTGCCGCGCCGCGGCTCCATGCCTAAATACTCACGCCGCAACGCCATCGCGCTGCAGCGCTAACGACCAAGCCGCAGCGCCAAGACCCAGCATAAAAGTGGCGCCGCAGCGCCACTTAGCACAATGTACAGAAAATATTTTTTTTAAGTGTTCAAGTATAGAAATGTGATAACAACTTAATGTAATGAACATAAAAATATGTTAGAAGTATAATGAGATATTAAAATAGATACTTAACATGTAAATAACATAATTGCATGTGGATTGAATTATGAAATACATAAGTAGCTTATTATTCATGGAGAATTATTATGTGACAATAAGTGTGATATTTGACTAAGTATAGTCATAACCAAAGTTTAGATAAAAGAATGAATTTATGATGGTTAATTATATTATAATTAACTAGAGTTGTGAATGTAAATGATATGTAGGATTATTTAAATCAAAGAACGAGTTTAATTAAAGTGTAATCTACGCACGAGGCAGGTTTCCTACCCCTACTTGTTATCATTGTTCAAGTTTATTATTTTCTTTGAGTAAATTCTCATTACTATTATTCAAGTTCGAATTGTCATATTAAAGATTAATTATCCTTTCAAAATATGAATTTGTTATACAATATTTATTCTATTGTATACTTCTTGAGATTATTATTCAATTTGAGTATCATTATTTTGAACCTTGATAGACTAGTGAACTTTATTGATTCGACTAGTCCATAGTTGATGAACGTTCTAAATTTCATAACCCTTATTGAATTATCCAAACCAAACTTTCTTTGGTGCGGACTCGAATATCAAACTGAGATGAACAACCTTGCAAAGGGATTTACTTATGTGTTAGCGTTAAGATATTGTGCACAGTATGGTACTAAGGGCTGATCCCCCTAAGTACGAGAAGAAGAGTCCATAGTCCTATGACTATTAAAGGTTTCAAGTATAACCCTTGATAACCTAGGACATAGTTCAAGTTTTATGACCCTCAGAAATCTTTTGATTCTTGTTATTCATTCTTGATTCAAAAGTTGAGCTTTTATTTCAGAAGTCTTTGATTTATTCACATGTTATTATTTCATTATTATATTGTTATACTTGTGGGAAATCGTGCTCATTCTTGCGTAATAATAATATTGCAGTTAAGAACGAAAGAGCAGACGAACCTTCCACTAGTAAAGGCAAGGGCAAGCTTAGCAAGTAATGAAGATTGATTATTTATGTGGTTATGTAATGATATTTAGAATTGATGTTACTTAAGACTTATTTGTTTATGTTTTCGCACAGATAATTTAAGGTTAGAGTAACTTGGGATTTATTTATTATGTAGTTGATGTAACCCCATAAGGGGAGATTTATTATTATTTCTATCTATTGCATGGTTTGCATTTATTTATGGGTAGATAGATGGATGATGTTTGTACAGTGAACACCAAATCCTGTGGAAATGGAAGTACCGAATTTTAGGGTGTCACACATAATGCCCGTACCGAGTTCTAAAAGAAGTCTTTGGAATGTCATCAGTTTTAATCTTCAACTAATGATATCTAGGATGAAGATTGATCTTTGAAAAGAATTTGGCGCCTTGCAACTAGTCAAATAGATCATCAATACGAGGTAATGGGTACCTATTTTTGATGGTGACATGATTCAACTCCCGATAATCAATACAAAGTCGCATACTTCCATCTTTCTTCTTCACGAATAGAACAGGAGCACCCCAAGGAGATGTACTAGGAAGAATGAAACCTATGTCTAACAATTCCTATAGTTGGGTTTTTAACTCATGAAGTTCAATAGGAGCCATTCGATATGGGCTTTAGAAATGGGTTTTGTACCGAATTCAAGGTCGATACAAAATTCAATTTCACGCTCTGGGGGTAGGCCAGGAAGTTCTTCAGGGAATACGTCAGGAAATTTATTGATAATAGAAATATCATTCAAAACTAATGTATTTTTGTTTAGATCTGTGACATGAGCTAAGAAAGCTTGACATCCGTTTTTCAATAAACGAATAGCTTTATGGCTTGATATGACAATGATTGATTTTAGTGATTTGGCTGCTTGAATTAGTATAATAGGTTGGTTAGGAATATGAAAGCTAACAACCTTACAAAAATAATTGATTTTAGCATGACTAGTAGTTTACCAATCAATCCCTAAAATCACATCAAATGCAAGTATTTTCAAAGAAATAAGATCGACAGGTAACGTGCGGTTACCGATTTGAATCAAACAAGACTTATAAACCGTGGATGTAATGAAGGCTTCTCCCAACGGAGTTTCAACAGATAAACCAAAGTCTAATTTCTCTGGAGTCAAATTTAAACGTTGAGCGCAAGTAGGAGAAATAAAGGAATGGATAGAACCAATATCAAATAAAGTATAAACTTCGCTAGAGTTTATGGTTAGCTTACCTGTGATCACCTCGTTCGGATTCCTCGCTTTTTGGGAGGTTACGACAAACGCTTTTCCTTGAACTACCGGTTTTATCTTATCTGGGACACCCTTTGATGCCTCCATCCCAGCTGGACTTGACTTTGGTGCATGACAAAATCGGGCTAGGTGGCCTTCTTTTCCACAATTATAACAGGCTTTGGACTGCATCGTGCAGTTTGGACTTATGTGTCCTTCCCCTCCACATTTGTAACATACGACCGGCGGTCGTTCTCCTTCCTGAATAGCGGGTGCTGGTGCTGACATCTTTCCATCTTTGTTGAACCTTCTCTTCTTGAACTTTCCACTCCTATTGTCTTGGTCATGATTACCACTGAAGTGATTATCATTTCTGGCATGTTGAATCCCTCCACGTTTGTTGTCACCACTTCGATGAATGCTACCACTAGTATTATCGACTAGTCGTATGCTCTCTCTTAGTTGGGTTGACTCATTATCGCGCTCCAATAACTGAGCCCTATTCACAACATCTGAATACAAACACAGTTTATGAGAGATAAGGTATTGACGTATCTCGGGTTTTAAATCTCTTAAAAACATCCGCGTCATTCTTTCCTCATTATCAACTAAGTGGGACGCAAACCGAGACAACTCAACAAACTTAGCTTCGTACTGCGCCACGGTCATATTATTTTGCTCAAGCTTGATTAACTCTACCTCCTTCATGTGACGAATACTTTCAGGAAAGTACTTGTCGTTGAACAGCTCTTGGAACTTCTCCCAAGACATCTTCAGTGCGGCAGGTTGAGTACGCTTTACAGATTCCCACCAGTAATCTGCCTCTGCACGCAACATGAAGGTGGCAAAGGGAACCTTTTGCTCCTCGGAGCATCCCAAGACATCAAATATCTTGTTGATCTTCTTTATCCACGTCTCCGCCTTAAGTGGTTTTGGCACTCCGAAAAACTCCGATGGTCCCAGCTCCTTGAACTACTTAGCGGTGACCGTCCGAGAGTTGTCAGTGTTTTCACCTGTATTTTGGACAGGAGCCGCCTTCGCCTAATGTTGCATGAATTGCATAAAGCCTCTGACCATTCCATCGTTCACCATTTCATCGGTGTTATTGTTTACATGAGGATTATTGTCTTTCTGTTGCACATTACCCTAGGCATTGATCGTTGGTGACTCAATGGTCTCATGTGCTTCATTGCTTATCTCAACATTTTCGGATGCCATTTGCAAATACTGCCACAAAATAAGAGTTAATTAACATATCACATATTATCCCTATACTCTGACCGACCAATTAAATAACAAATAAATTTAGGTAGGTCATACTAGCGAATGAATTCCCCGTCTCTCCCCTCCTAGTTCTTGTCTCACATCTCAGCCAGGGATCATATCCCTAAGCTCTGATACCAACTGTGACGCCCCCAAAATAGGTATACATCACCCATCTTGAGTCGCCAAATACATGGTACATAATATAAAAACAAACTTAATTATACAACCGTCGTGTAATATACGACAATACATAAATTGAGAGTTTTAATAGGAATATTGTCATCTAGACAATATCCACACTCAAAGAAGTCCTCATTATATTTATTGTCACACTATTTAACAGAATAGTGAGGACTACTAATACTATCATCTGGACCGTCACTCCTTTCCCCGACTCGTCCCATCTATATTCTCATTTCCTGAAGAGAATAGTGAAAGAAAGGGTGAGCTCAACTAACCCAGTAAGAAATATTATAACTAAGATAATGCAGAATAAATTATCAATAGTCTTCAACAATGTTAAACTGATAAAATACAATAGATATCAAGTTTAACTGCAGCGGGATAAGCAATGCATTAGAAGAGTCAAGTAGAGCATGATACCTACTATGTTCTATGATTTAAAATATCTATCAACAATTTTTATCGCTGAGACTCAACTTAATAAATAAAACACATCATCTAATCATCCCAGTATTACGGGCCAAGGATATTCATTAAATCTTCAACGGTCATGACTATACCGAATAATCCCTGGTCATAATCATACCAAAAATTATCCATCAATGCATTATAGGCCACTGAAGACTTTTACCACATCATTTATAATATTACAGGTCATGATTATACCGAATGATCCCTGGTCATAATCATACTAAGTCCATCTATGCACGTAAGCCAAAGATGACTTTCATTACAATATAAGCATAATGATGATGACAATGACAAAATAATTCAATAAAACAAGTTCAAGAATAAATTTTAAAGATTAATAAGTTAATTTATCCTGAACTCAATAACGTCCAAATTGTCAACATGATACTACTTTGTGGAGTAAAATTCAAAAATGCTCAGAAGAATATTTTCATGAAAAGATACTGGATGAAGCACAAATATCCATGATATTCTACTAATTTCATGGAGTATAGAAGCCAAAACTTTAACCAACTGAGTATAATAGAATATATAAAACTACAAATGGATCTTCACCCGCCATGCGGTAATCCACGTATACAGATCATTTTCACAATTTAATAAGGAATGATTACGAATGATCATTCATCATGAATGTGGTAATCCACATAGACAGGTTATTCTTACAGAATAATAAAGAATGGAATAACAAAAGGATTCACCATGCGTGCGATAGACTGCACATACATGTTATTCCCAACAGAATAATAAATAATGGAACTAGGTCCGGCATAAACGCACAGACAGGATATTCCGACAGAATAATAAATAATAAAACCAGGTCCGGCGTAAACGCACAGACAGGATATTCTGACAGAATAATAAAGAACAGAATATTTGAAGAATTTCACCATGTATGCGGTATTTCGCATAAACAGGTTATTCCAACAGAATAATAAGAATGGAATAACAGAAGAATTTCACCATGTATACGGTACTTCGCATATACAAGTTATTCTAACATAATGATAAAGAATGAAATAACAGAAGTTCTTTTCATGAAGACGAAAAAAATAATACCCCTTACCTTAGAAGAAACTGGATATAGGAGTAGTGAAGTAGCAAAATATTTTTCTTCTTTCTCTCTATACTTTCTCTCTCTAGAGTTTCAATGAATTCGTAAGAAATAATGAAGGAATAAGCTTCTATTTATAGGAGAATGGACTGAATAGTAACTAATTTATGAACGGTCCAGATTGATTTACTTTTAAACGGACGGTGCATATTGATTTACTATGCAGTATTAATAAAATATTCTAATAAAATAAAATCTTTTAAATAAAATATAATATATTCTATTTATAATCTAATAAAACGAATAACTTTATAAAATTATTCTGTTTTATATAAAAAGATTTTACTATGCAGACACTATGCAAATACTATGCATAATAGAATATTATATATTCTATTTATAGTCTAATAAAACAAATAACTTTATAAAGTATTCTGTTTTATATAAAAAGATTTTACTATGCAAACACTATGCAGACACTATGCAAACAATATGTATAATAGAATATAATATATTCTATTTATAGTATAATAAAACAAATAACTTTATAAAAGTATTATATTTTATATAAAAAGTTTTCTGTTTTATTACATTTATAATAATAATAATAAAACAAAATTTATCACCTTTATTATAATTCACAGTATTAATAGACCAGGTCGTTTCCAGGAAAGAGGGGGCTTTTCAATAAAGATTTCTCCCTATTATCGCGCAATTAGGTAACCAAACCTCTCCTTGACAAAACTTCTAGACATCGTTAATATTGTAAATAATAATATTAATAATTTTGTCGTCTCAATTATTGATTTAATAATATATAAATATTGACAATAATTGAATCAAATAACGTGAGATATTATGCAGCAATTACTGTAACAATAATTGAACAAAATTGAGTGACTTCTCACGTAAGCATCAATAATCAATACCGTGTGCTACTATGCAACCACGCGTATTACTGTACTTTTAACACCGGGTGTTTCAAAAGTTAACAGTAAAACTTCCGCCGTTATTTTTATAAAGTATTTTTGTCATTTTCTCAATCCGACAATAATTCCGTTGTGGGGTTCACCAATAATTGTGCCGTTGTACGAATATTCCCTGTTAAACGAATATTCCTCGACTAATCGAATATTCAAAATTTATAAATATTACCCACAACTATAACATTATATCAAATTCATTCCATAATATTCAAAAATGATATTTATAGAAAATTCATCTTTATTCATAAAAGTTGGGGTCTTACATTATGAAGATGAACTTAACAGTAATTTTTATTCAGATACAACACCTAAAATAATGGTTAAATACATATTTCCTCATTCTACTAGGGGTCGGTTTATAAATACATTATTAAACTGATTTTTTTTTACATTCGACTCACTGAATTACAATTTTTTTACAAACCGTTACTAATTCTGTTAAATTATTTGATTTTTGACGAAAAAATTACTTGAGATGCCACGTGAGAGAGAGAAAATTTACATGTCACACATTTTTCTTTCCAACATGCCTTGATGGAAACTCTTATAAATTTAATGTTAAATTAATGAAAATCAAATAAATAAATTAATCCATTCAAAATAAAAGTACAATAAAAATAAAATTTTTATAATTTATTTTAATCATTAATATTTGTTTGGTATGATAAAACTTTGATATTATAACATACAAATATTTTTTTCCAGTATGGTACAATTTTAAATAAATTATATAAATTACACATAAATATGTAATTTTCTTTTAGTTTAAATAAATAACTAATTTCATTAATTTTATTAACCTCTCTTCAGATAAAACTAAAATTAGTTATATAACATATAAATGTCTGGCATGTTATATTACTAATTTTGTCATAATACCTTCAACATTAATAATAAAAAATTATTAATAATTTTTTTAAACAAATTTATCTTTTATTATATTCAGATATATTACATATATTATTAAAATAAGAGAAACTTGAATAAATTTTGAATTTGATAATTTCTTTAAAATTATTCATCAACAAATCCTTCAAACATCAATTATTATTATTATTATTATTATTATTATTATTATCTCTCTCTTTTTTTCTTAAAAATCCTAAATGTCACCAACTCAGTGACACAGAAACACAGACTTCCTCATTAATCATCTCCAAATTCCGTAACACATTTCCCAAACACATATTCAGTAACACAGAGTTCCTCATCTCCAAATTCCGTAACACAAATCCGAAGATCACGAAGAAGAACTCCTTCAATTCATCAGCACAAGAATGAAATTGCCGACGTAAACAACCACTCCACGGCGGCGGCGGCGTTGCTGATTTCCCTTCCCTCTCCATCGCCGCCTCCACAAAGTTGCAGAAAAAGAAGACCCAACCTATATCCCTGGGATCTGAAATTTGACTAAAGATGGAGGAGAAGAGTAATGGTGGTTTTTAATATAAATAAATACATTTAATTTGGATTTTTGGTGAAAAAGATATTGAATTAGATTTGGATTTCGGCTACTTCCGGCTACAGATCTGGGTTGTTGGAATTTTAGAACTTGGTTGCTTTGATTTTGATGAGTTTCAGATTTTTGATTTCGAAATAATTTTTATTTGGATTTGTGGTCTAGATGTTTGGGGTTCTTCGATTAAGGGTTTCTTGTTAAACGGATCGTAAGGTGGAGGGAGCTTGAATTTGTTGATTCCTTTTGTTGTTGATAATGTTGTTCTTGGGTTTTCTTCTTTGAAATCTGAGTTTTCAGAGTCTGATGAAGATTGGGAAGAGTTGATTTTGGTAGAGAATAGTTTAGGGAAGAAGGATTTATGGGGTTTTAGTGAAATGGTTGTTTTGGTTATTTGGTTTGTTGATAGTTGTTGTATGGGGGTTGGAGGAGGGGTGTTCGGGAGAGAGGGATAAGTGGAGAAGAGGTGTTTGAGGAGAGAGAAAGAGGAAAAGGGAGTTTGGAGAAGATGGAGGAGGAGGAGGAGGAGGGGGAGCGAGACCCATAGATCAGATTTTGATAGATAAATGATTTAATTTGTTTTAAGTATTTATTATAAAATTGAGTATAATTTATTTTAATTAATTATTTAACTTACATTTTCTCTCTTTGTCGGCATTGACACATAGATTTAATTGATTGCCACGTCATTTTTCTGTTAAATGGTTAACAAACATAGACGGTAAAATCATTTTTTATAAATAATATATAGTTCAATGAGTTGACCGTAAAAAAATTCACTTCAGCAATGTATTTGTAAACCGGGGTAAGTAAAGTCGGAAAAAGTATATTTAACCCCCTAAAATAACCGGTGAACATGAGTTTTTCTTTACAAATAATAGTTTCGTGAGCCCATAACCCCATAACCCTAACCACAATACATCTTTAAAATGGCTTTTTTCTTCCAAAATTCTTTCATCTGAGAAAGGGGGGAGATGTGGTGACAAATACGGGATGCACAACCGGGGTTGGAGATCCATTTATTGTGTGACCAAAAGGGATGAATTTCGTGGAACTGCCTCTATTAATCTGATCGATAGGCTCTACCAGGTCCTCCGTTAGGTCACAAGTTCTGTCTAGATTTTCTTCTCTTGTAACAATGCACTTGTAGACAGTCCAAGGATAAAGCTGTTGTAGAGAATTGCTTACGTTGGAATTTACCTCTTCATCTCGTTCTTTCTCATTGTCTACTGCTTCCTTCTAGCGTTTTCGCTTTCCAATGGTTAATTCATTGTCCAAGGCATCAATAATCAATTCTGGTTAATTGGAGGCGCAAGTGCCCATCATATCATACTTTTGTGCTCGTTGTAGGGATTGAAATCTCTTTTACCTTGACATCAAAATCAACTGGTGATGAAAACGATGACGATTTTGCTCATCTTTATCTAATCAAATGGTATTTGATGATTTTGCCTATCACAATCATGTTAATAAACATATTGATGATAATAGCAGTTGGTTTTAGCAGAACAATAAGTAGAGCGGAAAAAGACTCCTCCAAAATTCAGGCTCGATCATGAATGTAAGTATAACAGCCTATGATTTGACGCATTTATTAGATCAAACTGAACTGGATATAGTTCAGAGTAGTCTAAACAATTTAGTTTTGATTCAATTTCTACTAATTGATTTACATGTTTGCATAGTTTTTTGAATTTCAATTTCAATTTCTACTAATTTGATTTAAGCTTGCAATATTCATGTTATTTGTATTGACATGATTTTTTGGTGTGCAGCTTGGGCGAATGGACACCTTCCTATTCAAGCTATGCGATCAGATATCTGATGTACTACTTGATGCCTGCCTTGGACAGGACCAAACAACAAAGTTGAATGTGAGACTTGCTCAAAGACCAACATGGTCATTGTTTTTGGTGAAATCACAACCAAAGCCAAGTTAGACTATGAGAAGATTGTACGTGAGACCTGCCGTAATATTGGATTTGTTTCGACAATGTTGGCCTTGATGCTGACAACTGCAAGGTCTTAGTCCAGATCGAGAAACATGACCCTGATATTGCCCAAGGTGTCCATGGTCACCTCACCAAGCTCCATGAGGAGATCGGTGTTGATGACCAGTGTTGATGACCAGGGTCACTGCGGAAATACTATTGTATATTATTTTGCTAAAACCAACTGCTATTGTTATCATATTTATTAACATGATTGTGATAGGCAAAATCATCAGCGAGGACCATTTAATTAGATAAAGATCAGCAAATTAAATCGTCGTTTTCATCACCAACTGATTTTCATGTCAAGGTAAATGAGATTTCAATCGCTACAACGATTTTCAGTAGACCCTGGAACACATCAGCATGATGAGCACTTGTGCCTCCAATTAACCAGAATTGCTCATTTCGCCACCATTCTTCAACAGTTATGCCTGACCATTTGATCTCAAAGACAACAAGCATGCAAAGGGTCAAGGTGATAACTAGGAGATATACAAGAAAAGTGATATTGAGGCCTTGGACAATGAATTGACCATTGAGGAAGGAAGCAGTAGACAATGAGAAAGAACGAGGTGAAGGGGTAAATTCCAACATTGAAGTAAGCAATTCTCTGCAACAACTTCATTCTTGGGCTGTCTACAAGTGCATTGTTACGAGAGAAGAAAATCTCGACAGAACCTGTGGCTCAACGGAGGACCTGGTGGAGTCTATCGGTCAGGTTAATAGGGGCAGTTTCACAAAATGCAACCATTTTGGTCACACAATAAATGGATCTCCAACCCTGGTTGTGTCTCCCGTATCTTGTCACCACATCTTCTGTTACAGACCCATAAATTCATCCAACTCGACTTCCTCATTTAGTTTTATCTTCATAAGAACATGATACGACACTGATTACGAGTGTATTTGCCTCTAATAATGCTTTTGTGAGTTTGAAGGAATGTGATAGGAAGGGAAAATATAGGAGGGAAGGAGGGAGAGGGTTGAGAATGAATTATAATTTTCCCTTATCATATTTATGAGTTTTAAAAAATAAATGGAAATGATGACATTTTAATTATATTTTTTCTTGAACTACACTATTACTGTATTACTCTTACATATTAATATAATAAATGACACGATTTATTTTGAAAGGTTACTTTTGATAATATAAAATATCTAATTTTTTCATCCTTTCCAACTGAATTATTCTGCCATAGTTATATTGAGTCCTTGTTTGGAAATTATCTGTTTTTAAACTGTATTTTAAAGGTGTTTAGTTTATTTTATTAGTTGTTTGGAAATTATCTTTTTTGACTCCATACATCATTACTGATGATGTTTCTCCTGTCGGTTTCCCTAATGCCAAACTGTTATTAAGTTGTCATTGTGAAGTAATTAATCTAACAATCTTTTTCTCAAAAAAACAAATTAAAATAATGACCATTCTATACTTTCTTTCGGTTACAAACAAAAATAGGAAAGGAAAACTTAACGAAGAAAAAACAAAGAATTCTCAATCAAATGACCATATATCTGTGGTCTTTGTCTCGAATATTGACTAAATTATTTTCATATGACCAACTTCTTTTCTGTGTTTGAACCATGTATTGCTTTTGACAATTCCTTTGTCTAGCAAAATAGTTAAGCTCTTCAGTTCCAAAGCCTATAAAAACTCCCCACTTAAGTTGAAACATTCACTCAAACAAACTCAAGCTTAGAAAAGCATAACAAAAAGCAATCTTCAGAGGGAAAAGGTTGAGACTTGAGACAGATATCATGGCAATCTCCATAGATATTAATATGATTAATGAGTCTATTTTTGTAGGAGTGTTCTTGGTTTTGGTTGTGCTGTTGTTGCTAGGAAAAAGGAAAAATTGCCACAACAACTTAGTTCCATTAAAGATACAAAGAAATGAATGTGCTAAACCCCCTCAAGATGGTGAATCTCGGCCTGAAATTGCTGAAAACCCCGATGTCATCATTGTTGGTGCCGGTGTTGCTGGTTCTGCTCTGGCTTGTACTCTTGGAAAGGTCATTTCTCTCTCTCTCTCTCTCACAACTTATATATGATTCTTGTAGCATTTTTCCAAAAAGGTGGTCAAGAATACATATTATCATTTGCATAACCAAATGCTAAAACTTATAGAGAAATATTTCTCAACACAAGATCAGAATATATGTAAATGTTATTGAGATTAATACACATATATGAAAACCATGACATATTCTATAATAAATGTAACTTTCTTAGTTCTTCCTATTTATTACAGGACGAGCCCGAGTGTTAGTCATAGAAAGGGACTTAACTGAGCAAGACAGAATTGTTGGCGAACTGCTTCAGCCAGGGGGCTATCTGAAATTAATGGAGTTGGGGCTGGAGGGTAAGAAGCAGAATCATATAATACTCCATGTATATCTCTATTACAGTTTGATTCCATAATTTGGCTTGGTATCCATGTATTCTGATGACTTCAGTACTATTATCAATTAAACATTTGGAACATGCAATTCACATTTATTTTGGTGCAGATTGTCTAGATAAGATTGATGCTCAAGAAGTTTTTGGATATGCTCTTTTCAAGGATGGGAAAAGTATGTCTTACCCCTTGAAAGATTTCCATTCGGATGTGGCCGGGAGAAGCTTTCACAACGGTCGCTTTATACAACGAATGCGCGAGAAGGCTGCAACACTCTCCAAGTACTTTTCCTTTCCCTTCAATATGTTCTCTCAATATTTAATACCTTTTCTCCATTCTCTTAGTTTAGGAATCAAAATTTCTTTTCAACTTTTTTAATAAACCAGTCTTCCATATAATTTTCAGTGTAAGACTGGAACAAGGGATTGTTACATCTCTTATTGAGAAAAAGGGCACAGTAAAAGGAGTACACTACAGGACTAAAACTGGTCAAGAATTGACAGCATGTGCTCCTCTCACAATTGTGTGTGATGGTTGTTTTTCAAATTTGTGACGCTCTCTCTGCAACCCAAAGGTAAGATCTGCAACCTTATAATTTTTTCATGGCAACAATATTAGTTATTTATTATATCTTGTTGTTGTATTCTTCTACTGAATATAATGAAATTCAATTTATTTATGCAGGTTGAAACTCCATCACATTTTGTTGCCATGATCATAAAAAACTATCAACTTCCATATCCAAATCATGGACATGTTATCTTAGCAAATCCTTCGCCCATCTTGTTATATCGCGTTAGTAGCACTGAGATTCGATGTTTAGTTGATATACCTGGACAAAAGGTACCCTCTATTGGCAATGGTGATATGTCACATTATTTGAAGACTGTGGTTGCTCCTCAGGTATATATAATTTCCTTGTATTGAAACATACAACTTAATATATGATTTTCAAATGTCTTTTGGGCCTCTATCTTAGTTTGTCTTTTAGTTTTGTGATATTTGTGTATCCTGATCAATTATTTTGTGCATTTTAGATTCCTCTTGATCTAAACAAGGCCTCCATATCAGCAATTGAAGAAGGAAACATAAGAATAATAGCGAATAGAAGCATGCCAGCTGATCCTTATCCGACTCCTGGAGCACTCTTACTAGGAGATGCATTCAACATGCGACATCCTTTAACAGGAGGAGGAATGACAGTTTTTGTATCTGATATTGTTGTGCTTCACGATCTTCTTAGGCCACTACTCGACTTCAATGATGCACCTTCCTTGAGCAAATATCTCGAGGCATTTTACAATTTACGCAAGGTTGGTTAAAATTTTATCTTGCAGCTGTTTAGTAGAATTAACATAGTATCAAAACTCAACCAATTAAGCCTAGTTTCAAGAAAAGTTGGAATATTATTAGCTAATATCTTCTTGCATTGTGATATTTGCAGCCAGTGGCATCAACAATAAACACATTGGCAGGTGCCCTTTATAAGGTATTTTGTGCATCACCTAATCAAGCATGAAATGAAATGCGCCAAGCGTGTTTTGATTACTTGAGCCTTGGAGGCATTTTCTCAAATGGTCCAATTGCTCTGCTATCTGGTCTAAACCCCCAACCATTGAGCTTGGTTCTTCATTTCTTCTCGGTGGCAATTTATGGCGTTGGTCGCCTATTACTACCACTTCCTTCACCAAAACGCGCATGGCTTGGGGCTAGATTGATTTCAGTATGTACCATTTTTACACAACTATTTCAGCACATTATGTTCTTCCTCATATTATGCTAATACACAGAATTAAAATGATAAAAAAATATTGATTTTTTTAATACTTTTTCACTTCACAGGATGCATCAGCTATCATTTTTCCCATTATTAAGGCTGAAGGAATCAGACAAATGTTTTTCCCATCAACAATCTCTGCCTATCACAGATCCCCTCCCACTTATTAAAGACGACATTTTTTGTATTTTCACATTTTAATTTTTTGTAGTAAAGTTCTTTTAGACATAAGCAAAGCTATTTTCTTGTAATTTTATTACCTTGAAAGTTTAGAAATTAGTTTCCATGGCAATGCAGCTATGGTTAGGAGAGGATGTTATGCAGCAATTGCTGTAACTCAACTGTTAGTTCTTTAACTGACATCATGTACAAACTATCAACATGTAAATGATTTTTACAGTTCTTCAAAAAAAGATACTGTTGAAGACCAAAAAATTGTTATTAGCTATGCTTCATTCAAATAGTTATCGAAGTTGTCTTGCCAAAAAGAGATCCAACACCAACAACATAGAAAATAATATATATATATATATATATATATATATATATATATATACACATAGAAAGGATCAAGTGCATAATCCTTAAGTTGCATAACGCCTTAAGTTGCATAATTTTATCAAAACGACGTAATTTTGGAGGGACGCGGTGGCATTTTTGTAAATACTATGCCACCGCGTATTTACAAAAATGTCACCGCGTCTTATCAAAACTACGTCGTTTTGATAAAATTATGCAACTTAAGGCGTTATGCAACTTAAGGATTATGCACTTGATCCTTTCTATATATATATATATATATATATATATAAGAATGATCCATACTTGTTATGGATCAAAAATGGGTAAACACCATTTTTATCGTCCAATACAAAAACCAACAGTCGAGATTATAACTAAAGAATCATGTATAACTAAACAAACGCACTAAGTTCTTTTCTTTAGATTTTTCTTCAATCACTATGAAGGAATGGATTTATTTGAGGATAACAACATTGCAAATTTGTTTTATTGATTTCTATAATTTGTTTTTTTATTATTTTAGCTCCAAGTTATAACTAAATGATTTTTCCTATTTTTATTTAATTTAATAAAAAAAATTGGTATGTGTTGTATGGGATTGTAAAAGTCTGTTTTGATATTCCCAAACATGGGATTTTCCTATGGGTTGCTATTAGAGGAAGAGTGGTCACTATGGATAAACTTAAGCACACTATCTCAGGAACCCTTGAGCACTTGAAATATAACTACACTATTATATTATCCAAGTATAATTTGTGAAAATAAGATAGTTAGAATTTTCTTTTTCTCAAACTATATTATCCAAGTATAATATAATTTTAATTATTGTATATATATTTCAATAAAAATAACATACTAATATTACATAAAACGATCTTATAGTTTCCTTATAAAATTATATTATACTAATTTTCTTTTCTTAAAAAACGTATTGCTTGTATTGAATTTTGTTATTTAGTTGTCATGGGTGAAGGAAGTGAATAATTCTTTCCTCTGTTCTTCATCAGTTTCGGAGCCGCTCCCGCGTTCAAGGGTCATAACCAGAGCTGCTCCTGCGTTCAAGGGTCATAACCAGTTCATCAAGACTATCTAGAAGACGCATAGACAATTATCGAGGTCCTTGATTGTTGAATTCCTTTCTCCAGCTCTGACTGTCTCATCGTCATATCTGAACGTGTGCAATCCTGCTTGATATAGACTTTCTGGATCCATACAAAAGTGATAGCTTTTGTAAAGTGTCGTATCATGTTCTTTAAGATTTGGTATAGACTTTCTGGATCCATACAAAAGTGATAGCTTTGTCCGATGGCTGTTGTGAGAGCCCAAGAAGAATCTTCAAGTGGTCTTGAGCTTTAGAGACAAAGACACTCGTAATCAATGTCGTTTCATCTTTTTATGAATATAAAACTGATTGGGGCAGTCGAGTTGGATGGATTTATGGGTCTGTAAGCGAAGAGATGTGGTGATAGAATACATGATGCTCAACCGGAGTTAGAGATCCATTTATGGTGTGATCAAAAGGGATGCTTTCTTGGAACTGTCCCTATTAATCTGACCGATATGCTATCCGTTGGGCCACATATTCCGTCAAGATTTTCATCTCTCGTAACAATGCACTTGTAGACAGCCCAAGGATCTGCAACTGCTTCATTTTTGGGCTGTCTACAAGTGCATTGTTACGAGAAAAGAAAATCTTGACAGAACATGTGGCCCAACGGATAGCCTATCAGTCAGATTAATTGGGGCAATTCCACGAAATGCAGCCCTTTTGGTCACACAATAAATGGATCTCCAACTCCGGTTGTGCATCCCGTATCATGTCACCACATCTTCGGTTACAGAACCATAAATCTATCAAACTCGACTACCTCATTCAGTTTTATCTTCATAAGAACATGCTACGACACTGATTACACATTACGAGTGGATTTGCCTCTAATTAATATTGTTTTTTTGTGAGTTTGAAGGGATGTGATAGAAAGGGTTAGTATAGGAGGGGAGGAGGGGGAGAGATGGGAATGAATTATAATTTTCTCTTATCATGTATGTTTATGAGTTTTAGAAAGGAATGGAAATGATGACATTTTAATTATATTTTTCCTTGTTTGTGAGTTTAGAAGTAGAGAAGGGAATGGAAAAATATTTTTATTTGTAAACTACACTATTACTGTATTATCCTTACATATTAATGTAATAAATGACATGATTTATTTTGAAAGGTTACTTTTGATACTATACAATAATAGACTTTATCTAACCCTTTTAATCAAACTCATATTTTCTACTTGCAACAAAATTTCTACTAATCTACCAAAACAAAAACAAGAACATTAATCAACTCAACAAGAATAAATAATCCATACCCAGTTCTTAATTGACAGTCACAAAATAGTTAACTTAATTACTAACTGAGATATGGGCATGAAATTTGTAGGACAAGCACATGGCCAAATATTTGAGAACATACATAAAAATAAAAAAAATAAAAACAAGTTTTATGGTATCGAAAAAGTTACCTGTACTCAAATACTACTTATAATCACCATGGTCTCAAATTTTTGTTAAAATTTATTTACATGATATTAAATATTTTAATAATAATTTATGATATAATATAGTAATACATTATTTAAAACACTTTTTAAAATAAAAAATTTGAAACTCCGAACATCACCCTTAAATTAATTTAGGAAAGTGTTGGAATCAACTGGGTGAATTTATGGCCTCATAATATTTCTCATACTCGCCTGCTGAATTTTTTTCATAAGAATAAAATTTTGTAATCGTCTCATCTGCATAGGAGACTAAATAAAAGTGAATCATATTTAGCACATGCATGAAAAAAATTATTGAATCACTGAAATTCAATTGTGATTATGAATCATATAGGGGACCGATCCATTACAATGCAGTAAACTTAAGATTACAACAGATCTCAATCGTTCATTATCGGATCGAACGATGCAAGTAAATCTCAAACAACACTTTTATATATACCAAGGAGCCAGCACTTTAGTTGTGACTTGTGCGGATGGAAAAACTACCCAAAATACCCTCTTCTGCCAACACTTTAATTGTGCGAACGATAAATCCACTAAATATTAATATAATAATGTATAATCACTACAAGAAAATAGGGTAATGGCGACAGTATGGGCCCGTTGCCATATAACCGAAAGTTGTCGCTATATTTTATGTCGACAATACCCCACCATAGCCAACAATGTCACAACCATATACTTATGCCGACGTTATCATACCCCTATGCCGACAGGTCTACCGTCGCCATATAATTTTTCCCACAAAACTTTAGAGCCCAAATGACGACGGTCTCATCACCAACACCGACAAATCCCCACCGTCGGTAAAAATGAATATAGCGATAGGTACTATTTCGTCAGGGTTTAAAGTGCCCTAAGGCGACAACATTCACCGTCGGCATAGATGTAATGACACATTTTATTTATAACACTATGGCAACCACAATACCGTCAACATAGACCTTACACTACTAGATCGGGTTTTTGAACGTTATAGATCAATCGTTGCTATTGCTTTTTTAGTTTTCAAAAAAAAAAAATTAGTAATGCACATATTTATTGAACAAACATAATACAATATAAAATAAAACATAAAAAAAATTATATATATCATTTAATATCATTCACATCACAATACACCATCCCCAAGTGGTTTAAACTACTTTAAACCATAGTTTAATGATTTGATGAAATATGAAGCTTGTTTCATTTAGGGAAGTCTCTCCAATCTCTGAGCTGCAAGAATTGCAATAGGACATATTATTAACAGAAATATTAGGAAGGTTTAGAATATTATGGTGCAAGCTTTAATAGTTTGAAACTAGAACCATAGTTGCTCTAAAATATATAATATCCAGGATTAATCAGTCAAGCACAATCACATATTAAAAAATAAGTATTCTTATAGATAACAGTACTGTCATCATTTATACATTCCCAATCGGACACATCATAATATCAAAATCCCATTAACATAAAAATCTTAAAGAAAATCTAATAATATCATATTTCTTCACAATCTTAAAAAATTATGTTGCATAAAAAGAGTTGTCTTTTTATTTGATAGATAAAATGGCACAATTTCCTTTAAGTTTAACATCATAATTTCACTATCATGTCACCATTATTAACTCGTTATATTTACGGGATAAACATAAAAGATATAACGTTAAAGTTTACAAATAGAACTCTTATTGTAGAACGGAGAGAGTATTAAACCCAATTTCTAGCACTATATGAAGCAGAGTTCATACCTCAAACTTTTTTCCATCATGATACAGGTCACCATGTGATATCAACTTAGGTTTGGTCTGGTATTTAAACAAGGCATCATGGAGAACCTACAAAATAGAAAAAGAACAGTAACTGCCAAGACGGTGCAAGATAAAGGCAGCAAGCACACACCAACTTTGAGGGTATTTGCTAGCCCTAACATGACAATAATATTAAGAATCTAAAGAACCTGATAATCAATGTCCATCTTCCCCATTTTTGGCTGCATCCTCTCACGTTACTTCTGTTTAAGTTTCTTCTTGTCCTCCTTTTCAATGTAGGTCAACATAGCAACACAATAGAACAGTTCACTGTAACTCAACAGAAAACTGCATATCTTCTTATGAGGGAAAAATGGATTGAAATTAATGTGACAACTCTACTTTACTAGATGAGCAGTGTATCCAATACAATTAAGATAAAATCTGCAGTAAAGCTTCATCAATTATATCTCAGACCGCTATAAATCAGAAGCAGCCCAAAAGTTTCACTAGTGTAGAAAAAATATCTCCCGAGCATTACGCACAATGCAAAAAAGATCTGAAAATACAAGGGCAGATTAATTAGCATCCTGCTGATAAACAATACCAAGTATTTAGTATGCAGAAGGATACCCTATCCCATACATGTTTAATATCAAAAAATGGCATCATGTATTTAATTCCAACCCAAACTAGCAAAACATATTAAAAGAGAAACCAATAAGGGTCCCTCCATAGTTGTTACGACGCCATGGCGACGGTGAGTCATGGCGGTAGCCGAATGCCGAGACGCGTAGACGACCGCCATGGCGTCTGTATGGCGACAAGTCGTTTACAATACACAATTTATATATTATTTATTTTACTTAACATATATAATTATATATATATATATATATAATTGTACATGTATAAAGAAGGCATCATGGAGAACCTACAAAGAGCATACCTGAGGAAGAAGGCATCATGGAGAACCATGTGATATCGTCTAGAAGAGAAGAAGAAAGAGCATACCTGAGGAAGAAGGATCGCAGCTGCGTCGGTCGTCGGTCATCGGTCGGTACTGGGTACTCTCTCTCTCCCCCTTGGCACCTTCTACTCTTCTATTCTGCAGTTCTGCTCTTTCCTCGGCTGAAAATCAGGGCCAGCTGCATGATAAAACGACGTCGTTTTGTTATTTATTTTTTTAACCCAGCAGGACCAACAAATCAAGTCGTTCGACAGCTCGTCTACGTCGTCGTCCATGGCGATGACTTTTTCCCTAGGCACCCGACTTTCAATCCTCCACCAAGTCGCCCTACCGCCTTGCTTGTATCGGCCCGACTTTCAATCCTCTCACGTTGCTTCTGTTTAAGTTTCTTCTTGTCCTCCTTTTCAATGTAGGTCAACATAGCAACACAATAGAACAGTTCACTGTAACTCAACAGAAAACTCAACTGCTTCATTCAGTTTTATCTTCATAAGAACATGCTACGACACTGATTACACATTACGAGTGTATTTGCCTCTAATATTGTTTTTTGTGAGGTTGAAGGGATGTGATAGGAGGGGAGGAGGGGAGGAGATGTGAATGAATTATAATTTTCTAACTAATCATGTATGTTTATGAGTTTTAGAAAGGAATGAAAATGATGACATTTTAATTATATTTTTCCTTGTTTGTGAGTTTAGAAGTAAAGAAGGGAATGAAAAATATTTTTATTTGTAAACTACACTATTACTATATTATCCTTACATATTAATGTAATAAATAACATGATTTATTTTGAAAGGTTACTTTTGATACTATACAATAATAGACTTTATCTAACCCTTTTAATCAAACTCATATTTTCTACTTGCAACAAAATTTCTTCTTCTAATCTACCGAAACAAAAACAAGAACATTAATCAACTCAACAAGAATAAATAATCCATACCCAGTTCTTAATTGACAGTCACAAAATAGTTAACTTAATTACTAACTGAGGTATGGGCATGAAATTTGTAGGACAAGCAGATGGGCAAATATTTGAGAACATACATAAAAAAAATAGAGTTTTATGGGTATCGAAAAAGTTACCTATACTCAAATACTAGTTATAATCACCATGGTCTCAAATTTTTGTTAAAATTTGTCTACATGATATTGAATATTTGAATTATAATTTATGATATAATATGGTAATACATTATTTAAAACACTTTTTAAAATAAAAATTTTGAAACTCCGAACATCACCCATAAATTAATTTATGAAAGTGTTGGAATCAACTGGGTCAAGTCAACAGTGAGAGTCGACCCTCTCCATTATGAATGGCGGAACGGGAACTCTCCATAAATTAATTGATATATGATGATATCTTCAGCTTTTAGGGATAACAGACGAACATACATACAAACAAATTCATACAAATATTTCACTAAATCATAAGCAAACAAATTTGGAATAATAATAGAATATTGGGCTAATTGATTCATACAGCATAACTATATATAGTAGTCAATATTCACAAATTTGACTTCTTGTTGCTCGATCAGTATGTGGCTGATAGTTTTCAAATATGGAAGGAACAGTGAGAATAATTCACCAAAATCTTTTGTCATCATGGAGAAGAAAGGCTGTCATTCCATTTTTGACAACTGTAAGAATCCAAATGCTGAGGATATACAATCATTTGATTCAGCACAATCTCATACTAAACAACAAGTAGTACAGAATCCCAAGCCCAAGAAATCAAGCTGCTATTCCATCAGAAAAAGAGGAAGCTGATCCATGATCATACAAGTAGTACAGAATTCCAGTAAACATCATCAGCCTTTCAACCATTCTCGAAAACAAGACTGCATTTTATCTCGATTAGCAACATTACCCACATTGACTGTAGGAATTATCTTCTCCGGCCTTAAAAACAGATTAAAATGACATAGATTAATTGCAATTGAAGGCAAAGTAAACAGGCCTATGAAAATGACACTGGACACTGCTACTGGAGGTCCACTCAGAACCTGTCCATTTGTGTAGGATAAACTTTGGACCAGAAGCTATAAGCTATAAAGCACAGCAGATAACTGATTAAATGTAAAACCATATCTAATTCTTGTTCACGGTCTTACCATAATTGCACATGAGAAAGAAGGCCAAGGTAATGAAATTTAGAACGCATAGTTAGAGTGCATTTTCAGAGCTTTGCATGGGAATTGTACCTCTGGTTTGCCAGGAACCACCAGACTTCTCCGGTTCCAAAACAGAAAACAGCAATGCAACACATTAGCAACAGAAAACAGCAAGAAGAACTTGATAATACAAGATTAGAAATATATAAAATGACAAAGGAAAGGTAAAAGTGATATTATCAAATTCAGAAGCAGCAGCAGATGTCAGGGAAAAGTAATTACCAAAAATGTATATAAAAGATATACTTAACATAATTTTGTTCCACTAGATAAGCATATATCACAGTTCAAATGACCAAACACAACTACAAATGAGTTTAATATGTTTGTGTGTTTTTGCACGACTGCACCCATTTGGTAAAAGCTTGAACAAATAATCCACATTTGGTACACACGATGTATAACAAAATCCTCTTGTTCAAGTGATCAAAATTATCCCTGCTTTCTTTGAGAAAGCACAAAGTACAACACAATTTTACTGTGATACTGAGACATACAATACTCGTGGAATATAATCTTCTCATAAGAACATACACTATCATAACTTACTAAAACTGCTAACTGATGACAATGAACGCAGAAAAAAATAAAAATAAAATCTGTTTTTCATACATTATATGCTTTCGATGTGTTTATTTCCCACTTATTTGTTATTATGCATTAAAAATAATTTTGTGAAGCCGAAACAATTTGTTCCATTTCTTTGATGGTTATCAACTAACTCAATGGAAAAAGTTGTCTAAATTGACCAGCAATATGAAATATGCAGTTGTCCACACTTTTTATGAACAATATACCTGTTAAGTTTGCTATTAAATTCATGATTGCCCAATCTGTTCTCTGTCTATATTGTGCAGCTAGCATGCCTCGAACCACGGTCAGAAGTGTGGTCGGGCAGGCCTCCTGCTCAAGGAAAATGATAAGTTATCCAAGTAGAATGTTAAATTACAACACCAGCACGTGGTCATGGGTTGACAGAGTCTGTTGCTATTTTTCAGTTTAATAACTGTTAGCTTAAGTGGTAAAGTTAGTGGGTCTGTTAGTTATGTTAGTGGGTCTATTAGTTATACTAATTTCCTAGTCTTTTGCAAGTACTTAAATAGTTGCTTCAGAGTCTCTAGTTGTTAGGCAACGTGGTCTTTTTTTATGTTCTTTGTATGCCTATATAAGGCAGTTCATTTGCACCCAATAATATACATCAGAGTGTTGCGAGTCCTGTGTCCATATTACTTCTCTGAAAATTGTCTTTTGTTTTCAACATTTTGGTATCAGAGCTAGTCAGGTCCTAATATGTCACTTGCTAGTAATTTTGGTGTAAGCTTATTGTTGACAAGATAAGCGATCTTCAAGTCGTTGGTGGAATAAAAAAGCTTAACAATCAGAACTACAATACTTGGTCTACATGTATGACGTCCTACATGCAAGGCCAAGATTTGTGGGAGGTTGTCAACGGAAGCGAAGTTAACCAAGTGGAGGCAGAGGATGCAAATGGTACATTACGGAAATGGAAGATCAAAGCAGGCAAAGCATTGTTTGCCTTGAAGACAACAATCGAAGAAGAGGTGTTGGAGCACATCCAGGATGCAATCACACCAAAAGAAGCATGGGATACGTTGGCCACACTTTTCTCAAAGAAGAATGACACACGGCTGCAACTTCTAGAGAGCGAGCTGTTGTCGGTAGCGCAACGTGACATGATGATTGCACAATACTTTCACAAGGTGAAGTCGATATACCGTGAGATTTCAGATTTGGATCCAACAACTCCAATTGGGGAAACCAGGATGAAAAGAATAATTATCCATGGTTTGAGGCCTGAATTCAGAGGCTTTGTTGCTGCAGTACAGGGATGGCCAAAACAACCATCACTTGTTGAGTTCGAAAATTTGCTTGCTGGACAAGAAGCACTAGTTAAGCAAATGAGAGGAGTCTCACTGAAGGGTGAGGAGGAAGCACTCTACGCCAATAAAAGCAGAGGGAACTCCAAGCAGCACACGTTTGGTGGATTTAAAAAATTTGATGATAAGGCAAAAAGTCATCAAGGCGAAGGAAGCGTTCGTACAGGGGGAGCTTCAAAGAATCATGACAACGGCAGTAAGTTCAAAGGCAAGTGCTACAATTGCGGTACAAAGGGTCATATGGCAAAAGCCTGTTGGTTGAAGAAAAAGTCGGTGGAGAGTAATGCTGTTACTTCCAGAAGTGAAGAAGAATGGGATGTTGAGGCATTATTTGCATCAGAAGAGGAGTTAGCTCTTACAGTAACTGCATCTGAACATATTGATTATGAGAAAGATTGGATCGTTGATTCGGGATGCTCAAATCATATGACGGGCGAAAAAGAAAAGTTGCATAATTTATCAGAATACAAGGGAAGCCGAGAGGTAGTGATAGCCAACAACTCAAAGTTACCAATAGATCATATTGGTAATACAATAGTCTCTCCTCAGTATGGTGATATTGATGTGCCACTTCAAAATGTCTACCACGTCCCAGGTATGAAGAAAAATCTTCTTTCAGTGTCACAATTAACATCTACAGGCCATTTTGTTCTGTTTGGTCCACAAGATGTGAAGGTGTATCGCGACCTCGAGATTGTAGAAGAGCCAGTGATGAAGGGAAAAAGACTAGAGTCAGTCTATGTGATGTCTGCAGAAACTGCATATGTGGACAAAACAAGAAGAAACGAGACAGCAGACTTGTGGCACATGCGGTTAAGTCATGTTAGTTACTTCAAGCTAAACATGATGATGAAAAAGTCAATGCTAAAGGGTCTTCCCCAACTTGAAGTGAGAACAGACACAATTTGTGAAGGATGCCAGTATGGTAAAGCGCATCCACTACCGTATGAAGAGTCCAAGTTTAAAGAAAATGCACCATTAGAGTTAATACACTCTGATGTGTTTGGACCTGTCAAGCAGCCATCAATTGGCGGGATGAAGTATATGGTGACCTTTATTGATGATTATTCCAGGTATGTGTGGGTTTATTTTATGAAGGAAAAATTTGATACTTTTTCAAAGTTTAAAAAGTTCAAGGAGGCAGCAGAAGTTGGTAAGAGGGTTTGTTGCCTGCGCACCGATAACGAGGGAGAGTATACCTCAGATGAGTTTCTCAAGTTTCTCCAAGAATGTCGAATACGCCATCAGTTTACATGTGCCAACACCCCACAACAAAATGGTGTGGCAGAAAGGAAGAATAGACATTTTGCAGAAATTTGTCGAAGCATGCTTCATGCGAAGAATGTACCAGGGAGATTTTGGGCAGAAGCAATGAGGACCGCAACCTATGTGATCAATAGACTTCCCCAACAAAGGTTATGCTCTCTTTCACCTTTTGAGAAATTGTGGAATATGAAACCTACAGTTAGTTATTTTCGAGTTTTCGGATGTGTATGCTATGTATTTATACCTGATCACTTACGTAGCAAGATTGACAAAAAGGCTGTTAGGTGTATCTTTGTGGGATATGACAGTCAAAGAAAAGGGTGGAAATGTTGTGATCCTACAACTGGAAGATGCTACACGTCCCGGAATGTGGTGTTTGATGAAGCGTCTTCATGGTGGTCATCAGGAAAAGAAATATTACCAGATTCAGATGGTTTTAGAGATGAAATGAAACCTGCTCAGATTCAATTAAGTTTAGGTGGGGCTGAAGATTTAGACGTTGATGGTGATTTTGACCAAGACGTAACTCAAAGTCCTTGGCGAACAGGTGTCTACCAACAACCAAGTGATGAAGGTGAACCTGGAGAAGTAGAAGCACCAACTCCGCAATCTCAAATTAGAAGATCAACAAGAAACCGGAAGCCAAATCCCAAATATGCTAATGCCTCTATAGCAGAAGAAGTAGTGGAAAAAGAACCTGAGACATTTGAGGAAGCATCTCAGAATCCAGAGTGGAATAAAGCTATGGAAGACGAAGTAGTTGCCTTAGTACGAAATCAGACTTGGGAGCTCGTGCCAAAGCCAAAAGACGTGAAACCTATTTCGTGCAAATGGGTTTATAAAATAAAGCGTCGTACTGATGGATCAATTGAGAGGCACAAAGCTCGTTTGGTAGCTCGTGGATTTTCTCAACAATATGGACTAGACTATGATGAAACGTTTAGTCCAGTACCGAAACTTACAACTGTGCGAGTTTTATTGGCACTTGCAGCTAGCAAAAATTGGAATTTATGGCAGATGGATGTGAAGAACGCATTTTTGCATGGGGAGTTGGATAGGGAGATCTACATGATTCAATCGGTGGGATTTCAGAATCAAAATCATCCTGAGTATGTGTGCAAACTAAGGAAGGCGCTTTACGGTTTAAAGCAAGCACCAAGAGCTTGGTATGGTAAGATTGCTGAATTTTTAATTCAAAGTGATTATTTGGTGACACCTGCAGATTCTAATTTGTTTGTCAAAGTCAATGGAGGAAAGCTAGCTATTGTGCTCGTGTATGTGGATGATTTAATCATAACAGGTGATTTTGAAGAAGAAATTCATCGAACGAAGAAGAATTTATTAGTTCATTTCCAGATGAAAGAACTTGGACAACTCAAACATTTTCTTGGTCTAGAGGTTGATCGTACTCAAGACGGTATATTTCTCCATCAACAGAAATATTCCACAGATGTGTTACAGAAGTTTGGAATGCTTGAGTGCAAGCCAATTTCGACTCCACTGGAGCCGAACACCACAATGTGTGCTCATGAAGGGAGAGATTTGGAAGATGCAACGATGTATCGACAATTAGTGGGTAGTTTAATCTACTTAACTTTAACCTAGACCTGATATTTCTTATGCAATTGGTGTGATGAGTCGATACATGCAAAATCCAAAGAAGCCTCATTTAGAAGCAGTTCGACGAATTCTGAGATACGTGAAGAGTACGCTTGGTTATGGTGTTTTGTATAAGAAAGGTGGAGAATGTAAGCTACTTGGTTATTGTGATGCTGACTATGCAGGGGAACATGATACCCGACGCTCAACTACAGGGTATGTTTTTATGCTTGGGTCAGGAGCAATTTCTTGGTGTAGCAAAAGGCAACCAACTGTGTCTCTGTCAACAACTGAAGCGGAGTACCGAGCCGCAGCAATGGAAGCTCAAGAGAGCACTTGGCTTGTACAATTGTTGAAGGATCTGCATCAACCAACAGATTATGCAGTTCCTGTGTACTGCGACAACCAGTCGGCAATACGTTTGGCAGAGAATCCAGTTTTTCATGCAAGAACTAAACGTGGAAGTACATTATCATTTTATTAGGGAAAAAGTTCTGGAAGAAGATATTGAACTAAGGCAGATTAAAACAGAGGATCAAGTTGCAGATTTGTTCACAAAAGGTTTGAGCGTCGGCAAGTTTAATAAGTTTCGTTATCAGCTGAACATGTTTGAAAGAATGAGAGCTGGTGTTGAGGGGGAATGTTAAATTACAACACCAGCACGTGGTCATGGGTTGACAGAGTCTGTTGCTATTTTTCAGTTTAATAACTGTTAGCTTAAGTGGTAAAGTTAGTGGGTCTGTTAGTTATGTTAGTGGGTCTATTAGTTATACTAATTTCCTAGTCTTTTGCAAGTACTTAAATAGTTGCTTCAGAGTCTCTAGTTGTTAGGCAACGTGGTCTTTTTTTATGTTCTTTGTATGCCTATATAAGGCAGTTCATTTGCACCCAATAATATACATCAGAGTGTTGCGAGTCCTGTGTCCATATTACTTCTCTGAAAATTGTCTTGTTTTCAACATAGAACTTCATATAGTTTAAGTCGAGTTTAACACAAGGTTCTCCATTGGTGAAAAAAGTTACCTATTGGTCCAAAAAACAAAATGCTAGATTAGACATGAGCAAGTCTCTAAGAAGGTTGCATCTACCAAGCCACGTAAGAAGAAGAAGAAAATGTGGAATGGCTTAGGAGTTAGGACTGCCATCTTCTGCTAGAAACACGACAAACATATACAGATATAAAGCCAATCTTAGCTGTAACCATATACTAAGGAGCTGCATATCCATAGGTTCCCATAACCCTTGTAGATACATGGGTTCTACCATCTACTGGCCCATCTTTCGCCAACCCAAAATCAGATAGCTTTACATTGTATTTCTGCTAGTCGATAACAAAAAGTTTGTAAGACGGTTGCACAACGGTAGTTGAACACTCCTGGAAGACATTAACTATAACAACAAAATTGTACCACATACAGATGCAACAAACTGAAGAGCACATACATTTGTCACAAGTAAAAAAGTGGGAATTTAATTTTTTTGCACAAGTAAACTTCTAGTAATCAATAGAATAACAACAAAACACACCACTTTCATAAGAACTATCGGATAACTCTACTTTACGGATAAAAAAACTTTGTTTCTTCTCACTATATACAACAAAAGTTAACAATCCTATATGTGCACACAACAAGGACAATGTAAGGCCAATGTAAAACAATACCAACAAACCTAACCCAGATCCTTAACGCCTTTGCAACACACGAAATTGATGGTAAAGCTAAAAT
Organism: Panax japonicus; assembly: GCA_020205505.1. Taxonomy (NCBI): domain Eukaryota; kingdom Viridiplantae; phylum Streptophyta; class Magnoliopsida; order Apiales; family Araliaceae; genus Panax; species Panax japonicus. The sequence continues at coordinate 54,382,210 of CM035105.1, read as the reverse complement.
TCCAATCAGAAGGGTCCTGTACTTCTCAGAAATACACAATTGGTTCAACTAGCGGATACCAACTAGAAATACACAATTTGCTTCAATACATAACAGCCCTACAGTTGATCATTCATATAACAATTGGTTTCGATAAAACAAAAAATTAATCAACAATCTCATACATATTCAAATGTATATGAAATTGAGGGCACACAATCAACAATAATGAAATTACTAAAACATAAAAATTACGTTTTACAAAATAAAATCTAAATTGATCAAAAGTTACCTGAATTGAAGAGGATCCGAGGATTGGATTGGATTGGAGTGAAGAGGGGAAAGAGGTGTATTTGATATCTATATTCAAAATTGCCAGTCGGACACAAAGGAGAAATCGCCAGTCAGACACAAAGGAGGGTTTGGTTTGGACCAAGTAGCGGAAGGCGTGTTTTTCATCTATCTCGCTTACGGTTATAGTCTAAGGTACACTAACCTAAGATTTATAACTCATAGCTTTGATACCAACTGTAACGACCCCAAAATCGGGACCAATTTTCCTTCCCAATCTTGTGCATTAATACTACCTTGTTATAGCTTTAAAACATTATTTAATGTTAAAATAGCTAAAAATGCGGAATAAATTAAAAAAATTTTCTTCTTTATTCCCATTCATTCATTCCCTGAATCGCAACCTTTACAATTCTTCTTTATACTAGAATTATATTTATTCTCATTTCAGAATAAACATTATTTATCCATTCAACATTTTAAATTATACATAACTGCCAATTACATTTGACAAAACTATCAATCATAAATTTATATCATTTCTAATTCAAAGAAATGTATTCATTTTGCATATCGTTCAACCTTCATCATCCGTATAGCAAGTAATATTGCTTAACATCATTAACCTGCAAAAAGTTTGTGTTTGCAAGCTTGAAACAGCCCAGCAAATTTAACAGTCTATCATGTTTCACATAGCACACAATTTCATATGCACTATATTTCCTTTACTATGCATATCTACATGCAACATATATTCTTTACCATGCATATCCTACATGCATCAATAATTCCTTACAAAGCATACATTCATGCATTATACATTTTTAATTTATCGAGTTACATCATACAACATGTGTTATCACAATTCACATATAAATTAAATTGAGTTCCATAACCCAATTAACTGAGTCATATTTTGACTTTAACAATTCATAGAGCATGATATGTAATTTAGCACATAACCACATTCCATCCACAAAAATAACAGAACTGAAAAACTTGCCTCGTTCAATGACCATTGATACAAACTTTAGCTAGTTTAACTTCGCTTCACGAATCCTACACAATTATGTTGTAGGAATACATTAGCCACATACTCCTGTATAAATATTAAACATTCATATACGTTATATCAATAACGGATATTCTCATTTTCAGGAAACTTCCATATTCTTTTTCAAATATTTTAAGTTTCAGCTTAATATAATCATATTTCGCTCAACAGGTTCCAATATAGTTTTTAAAATGCCATTACCTTCCATTTAAAGGCTTGATATTCATCTATATGTAAATTTATAGTCATATAGTGCACTTGTGTTTTTCTTTATGTATGCATTCATAGCTTAATTTCGTTTTTGCGAGTAACTTGGACTTCGTTTTGCACGAATAGTACTATCACATAACATTACTTTTCCCCATTTCAGGTATACATGAGGTGTATATATGCTTTTGTATATACGCTTTGCCTGTAATAAAATCATGTCTTGTTCTCTTAGCTTGTAGATAAACATATGTTATTTGTATATCTTATATTCATGCATAACTTATTTATGCCAACCAATTGAGTTTTGAAAAAAATATAGGTTGTATGCTCACCCATTTTGGAAAAAAAAACTAACCAACATTTTGAATAATTTAAATGCGTCAACTGAAACTAAGAGCTAAAAGGAGCCTTCAACCACTGCCACTGCAGTGCGTTGCTGCTGCACGTTGCTGCCATGGGCAGCAGCCCTCTTCGCGACGAGGCCACTTTGCGATTTTGTAGTTTTTAATTCGTAAGTTAGTTTTTTTTCCCCCAATTTTGGATATGCTATAAACACCATAAGAGAATATATTTAGAAAACATAAGCCACCCATTTTAGACATCATAGGCAGCCTAAGACAGAACTTAAACATGCCCAATCATAACTGTTTTTAATTTTTTTCTCAGCTTTACCCTCTCTCGCTAAAGCAGTCATAACTAATTCGTTTTAAAACATTTTTGAGTGATTCTAGCGCCCATACGAAGCTAACTTCCGGGGCTACAACTCTTATTCAATAACCTTTTCCAAATTTTGCACCCATAATTCCAGAAAATCTGCGCAAGGGGCTTCTTCTAATCTGTTTTCCAAATTTAGGCAGTTTCGACGCACCCACTTTGGCACGGCTTAACTCAGTCGTCCAAACTCGAAATTAGTCCATTCCGAAGGCTATGGCTAGCTGGGATTGCATACTATAGGACCCCAGAAAATTATAATTTTCTAGCAAGTCTAACTAGCCAAAACAGTTAGACCAAAAGTAGCCCAACTCACTAACTTTTAATTTTTCGTTTAGAGTTAAAAACACTTTTTGTTCTAATTTTATTTTTCCAAACTCTCTAATTATCATCATATAATATACATATATCTAGCCCAAACCTTGATTTTGTCTATTACTTGGTTTTTAACCAAAACAGTCCATATAAGACTTTTATCAAACACTATAGTGCGCTGATTTGAAACACTTATTTCACAGCCATTTCAAGGAATTCCTCCCTTGATATTCTTACATCTGATCGCTCTTAATTTTGAACACAATCAACATTGTATTACCTAGTATTTTATAAAATTATCCCATAACCAAAAAGATTCTTCAAGACACATTTTTAGCGGTTCAAAAGTGGCCCGTTGGCAAAATTTTGGGGTAAAACCATTTTGATGAAAAAGGAATAGAACACAATCTGAACTGAATTTGAAATAACTACAGGACCTAAGTCACCTTATAAGCTCACGTATGAACTTTACTTGGCCTCAACTATGGGTAAAATCTCAGTTTCTACTCGCATATTCTCTATAAAGCACTTTTTCAAACAACCCTTATGCATGACTTAAAACTCAGAAATTCACGAGTATTTAAATGGAGTCTAGCCCAGATTTACATTCTTATCTCAAAATAACCTGCAATACATTTCCTTTATACCAAATAACAGTCCAAGCAATTCAATTCACAGCAACAATCCATATTAATACAACGTATAGACTAACTAGTTTCTATGAACTTTATAAAGCTTAGACTTACCTTTCATTTGTCGCAAATTTTAAGTATGATAATGCTCGAGTGTATTTCAATTGCTAAAATAGATTTCAATCCAGCTGCAAATTTCGATTCCGAGGAGCCTCCATCTCTTCAGTCGAACTAAGGAAGCTTTGAAGAGTTAAGGAATTTAATTTGGAAGCTTTAGCACAAATCCTTTTCTTCTTCTTCTTTTGAAACAAATAAAGCAGGGCTATTATTTTTTTATTGTATTTCTTTACTTTCGGGACAATTAGAAGACAAGAGTTGAACGTTTGGGACTGAGAAATTGAAATAAAATAAAATGTTCTTGAGAGTCTTAGTTACTCCCAAATAATCCCACTCCTTCCTTTAAACAGCTCATTCACCTCTTTTATGAAATAACTATGCCAAGTGGCATATGATAAATCTAAACCTTCCATCTCCTGCTTGACTATTCCTATATGCTAAACCATAATCTGCCACCTGTTAGAATGATTAACCATGCTTAGATTTGTTTATTTTTTTTTAACCGACTTACTTGAATACTTATCACATACTGACTTTGCTTAAATATATTAGCCACTTTAATCTCTTTAATATATATCCCATGTAATGAATCATCTTTGTTTATCTCATTTTTTTTAGATTGCCAGCATGATTTATTATATATTTTCTTACTCTTATAATTCTAATAGATAGACAATATTATTAAATCATATCATTTCTTATATTTATATATGTAAGGGCAATATAATAATGGGCAAAGGGTCAAAAAGCCCCTGATGTTTATCCCGATATCCCACTTGCATCTTAAACTAAATTTTTTTTCTTTCAAAAGTACCTTTAATGTTATATTTTTTGGGTCGCCCGTGCCCCTACCGTTAACAGAAGACAAACGGGGTTAAAATGTGATGACGTGGCAGGCTTAAATATAAAATATATTCTAAATAAAACAATATATATCATTTAATCAAAACAAAAAATACTAAAATTCAAAATAAAAAAACATAACATATTTACATCATTTAATCAAAATAATAAAATTCAAATTATTTTGTTAACTAATCAAAACAACTAATTAAATAAAATAAGTTGTATAACATATTTACATCATTTAATCAAAATACTAAAATTAAAAACATAACATATTTACATCAAATACTAATTAAAAAACACTAATTAAAAAAATAATAAATACTAAAAAAATCAAATTAAAAAATACTAAAATTTAAATTATTTTGTTAATTAATCAAAACAACAAAAATTTAAATTACATCATTAAAATACTAAAATCATAATACTAAATACTAATTGATATAAAAATTTTAAATTACTAAAATCATAATACTAAATAATATTTTTAAACTATATAAAAATTTGATGATGTAATAATCTATACATAACAGTATATGTTATAAATAATATAAATAATTTGATGATGTAATAATCTATACATAACAGTATATTTTATAATTTGATGATGTAATAATATTTTTTAAAAATGTATTCAAAAATTGAAATTACATCATAATATTTTTAAATTTATATGATTTTAAAAATAAATATTAAAAATTACTAAAATAATCATAATACTACAGTTTTGAATTTTAAAAATATTATTTAGTATTATGATTTTAGTAATTTAAATTTTTTATATCAATTAGTATTTAGTATTATGATTTTAGTATTTTAATGATGTAATTTGAATTTTTGTTGTTTTGATTAATTAATAAAATAATTTAAATTTTAGTATTTTTAGTATTTTTAGTTTTTTTAAATTTGATTTTTTTTAGTATTTTTTAATTAGTATTTTAGTATTTTTTAATTAGTATTTGATGTAAATATGTTATGTTTTGAATTTTAGTATTTTGATTAAATGATGTAAATATGTTATACAACTTATTTTATTTAATTAGTTGGTTTGATTAGTTAACAAAATAATTTTATTTTATTATTTTGATTAAATGATGTAAATATGTTATATTTTTTTTATTTTGAATTTTTAGTATTTTTTGTTTTGATTAAATGATATATATTATTTTATTTAGAATATATTTTATGTTTAAGCCTGCCACGTCATCACATTTCAACCCCGGTTGTCTCTGTTAAAGGCAGGGGCGACCCAAAAAATGTAACATTAAGGGTACTTTTGAAAAAAAAAATAGTTTAGAGTGCAAGTGGAACATCGAGATAAATATCAGGAACACTTTTGACCGTTTGCCCATATAATAATAGTATAGTTTAAAAATAAGAATATTTTCCCTTCACTTCCCTACTTCTAAACTCACAAACACAGAAAAATTTAATTAAAATTTCATCTCATCCTTCTTTTCTAAAACTCACAAATATAACAAAGAAAAACTATAATTTCTTCTCATCTTGCACTTTCCTTTTCCACCTCATTCCTACAAGAATAATGCTAGAGACACAAACTATTTTACAAACATTTTACAAACTGCTGATGTGACTTACTCCACATCAGCAGTTTGTGTGAGACCGAAGACTACATTAAACAATTTGTTGATCAATAAGCTGACGTGGAGTATGCCACATCAGCAGTTTATAAAATATTTATAAAATAGTTTGTGTCTCTAGCAGCACTCTTCCTACAAACTCACAAACCCAGCATAAATGCCACATCCTCCAAGCTACCATGTCAATTATTGCCATCATTGATGGCAACTTCAGAGTTGAGACTCGAGAATATAAAACATAATATGTCATACTTCTTTGCTTAAAATAGTTTTAAATAATTTAACATCAATTTTAAATTTAAAAATATTTAATGAACTTTAAAAAAATCAACAAGTTGCCACATTCTTAGGACTTGATTAATGGAGGGGTACACACTATGGCAATAATTGTTATCAGTACAACAAATACTAAAATACTGTAAGATTACTTTTATTGATATGATAATGGCGTTGAGAGAGAGAGAGAGAATATTATAGGGAGCCGACCAAGGGCACGTATTAATACGAAATGAATAACTAGAGAGCACTGATAATTGTACACTTAAATAATAAATATTCTAAAGAGATTATATTAGTCTTATATATCTAAAATAATAAATATATTAAAGAGATTATATTAGTCTTATATATCTAAAATAAATTATCCATTTTACCTTAATTTTATTATATATCATATTTATAAGATATGTGTATACATTAACTTATTCAAAATTTAAATTTCAACCGTATATAGAATTAAACTACTTTATTAAATCTGTTATCCTTTTGTAGTTTCACTAAATAGCATTATTTGTTTATTTGAGATATTTTATAATACAATTTATGAAAATTTCTTAAGATATATATGATATATAATTTAACTTGCTATTTTATTAAAGTACCTATAATATAGTTTATTTATTAGTCTATCTAGTTACAAAAATTTAAAATTCAAAGAAAATAGAAAATTATTCAGACATTTTTTAAAATAAAATAAACAAATGATAAATATGTTAGTTGGGTTCTTATTAATTCTTTGATATAGCACACCAATTAATTTAAGGTATACATATATCACTCTATCAATACAGGACTTTATATAATTATAAACTTTATCAATACATAAAATTAATAAGAATTATAGGAAAATCTCAATTATTACACATCTCTTCAAAAATATTACAACTAATACTTCTTCAACTAACTGACAATAAAAAAATTATATACATCATTTTTCATAAAAAAAAAAAACTAACAGGCGTGCTACCATGTGAATTGTTGCTAGGGCAACATCAGAGAGACTTGAGAATATAAAACATAATATATGCCAAACATCCCCCCACTCTATAAATAGCTCTCTCATTTATTCGGTGTATATCAACATATATAGCAATATTCGAATATAACAATATGGAAGTGTTGGCCTCAGCAGAAAACCAGCTTTCAAGTGCTCGCCGATTAGCAAACTTCCCCCCTTGTCTGTGGGGAGATCGTTTCACTTCATTCTCTGTGGATACTGAGGTTATATTCGAATTTTATTATTTTATTTTTATTTTTTATATATAATTGTGTCTAGTTTTTATTATGAGTATTACATCAATTAGTTATCTATTTGTGTTAATTGACATATTATATAATTATTAAGCAATATTATATAATTATTAAGCAATATGGTCATACACAGCTGTGTATGTTTTATTTGTGTTCAGTCAGTCAAAACTACGTCTGTAACACCCCCTTCCCGAAAAGGAAAGGGAGGTCACGTGCAAAGCACAACAAACCTCAAAATAAATAAACAGAGCACTAACAACCTCAAAATGTTAATAGTTGTGATCCATCAATAAAGTAATAAGTACAATTCTCTAAACTGAGTCAAAATAATCAAAACTTAAAATTTGAATCAACCTAACTGGTCAAAGGCAAAACTCTCATCACACTAGTCCTGAATCACCCCTGCAAACCTGCCGGAAGAAAAACACAACATGAGCCAATTGCCCAGTACGGATACAGATATACAAAAGATATACAACTGATATACGAAAACAGTTGAGACAAATTACTGAACAAGCCTCAAGTGCAAGTACGAATAAAAATATAATATCCAAGGATCTGAATGGAATATATATGAATAAACATAATTGACGAAATCAATAAAAGAATAAAAAATAGCGAACTGAAGTAACTAACTCAATGACTTGAACTGAACAAAAACCAACAAAACTAATCAAATAAAATAATAGGCTGAAACAAACGGCTGGATTTATTTCATACCGAATGAGCTAAGAAATATACCTTGCCACACAGGCAAGTAAAAATAATGCCACACAGGCAAATCAAATGATGCCACATAGGCAACCAAAATAATGTCACACAGACACATCAAAACAATGCCACATAGGCAAATCAAAATAATGCCACACAGGCAAATCACACATTGGACAGCGAATCCGAATGTATGCAAATCGGATAGGTGTGTTTGGCACAACATCACCAATCCGCAGAACAGAATACTAGGGTTAACTCATACGCCTCCCACAACAAAACACCAAATGGCCCACTTCCTCTGGAGCCCAAAACGGAGATGCCGTGGACAAATCATACCGCCACGGAAAGAGTCATGCCTCTCGTGCCAAGACGACATGCCTGTGGTACCCCCACAGGTGGTTCTAGCTCATGTATACCCTACGGTATATTCTAACAAAAATATCATGTCACAACACATGCGACATAATACCAACAAAAGGGTTCTATATGTACATGTTGAACCAAATCAAATTATAGTCACAAGGTTTCAAAAAGAAGATAACAACATGTACCGCTCTACAATTATCAAAATAAATATTAGACATGATAACTTCATTCAAAGAGTACAAGTACGAGTCCAATGTGTCAACTCCAAAATGAAATAAATATATCAATTTCACAAGAAACAATTATGTGAAATAATAATAGAAATTCGAAACGAGGAACAAAACGAACAAATCAAATTTAACAAAGGTATCGCTGAAAGAGTACGGAATTCGTACCTGATACTTTCAAACCCTTTATAACACTCCCCAAAATCTTACCCTCAAATGCCCACGATATCAAATACGAAACGTTATTCGCAACCTAAACATATTCACCTCAAATTAAAAACAATTCAAACTAATAATTTCAAAATAATTCATAATCTATCTAATATGCCTTTAATCATCGCCTTTTATCAATTATTAATACTCCAAAATTTATATTACAAAAATAACTCTTTAAATTCCCTCCGTCCGATCTAATAAAAAGTAATAATAATACAATTATAAGTTACCTAATGATTATAATTTATATTCTAATCATTTATATATATATATATATATATATATTATTTTTTTTAAAACTTAAACAAATCAAAAAACCTTAAGATATTATATATATAACAAATCTCATTCGCTCAATAAAATCATATTGTCATATATATATTAATACCGACCAAAACATAAGAATATAAATATATGCAAACAAATTAGTGTTGACCTGCTGATTTTTAAAACATGATTTGAACTCCCCACCTTTTTTTTGCAGGATTCATATATATATATATATATATATATATATATATATATATATATATAACCACTCACATCAATCAAGTATACTAAAGTTAAGAACATAATAAATTAATAACCATGGATATACATAAAGTACCAACTGAAAAACAAACAGCAAACCTGATTCTTTTTTTTTTCTGATTAATTCGTACGCAACTTCTCTCACAATACAATAAGTAGCGACTTGTTCTTCTTTCTCTTTCTTTTTAGTAATGACTGTGATTTTTTTCTTTTTCTTCTTCTCCCGTTCGCATAAGATGAGGGTTAGGTTTTATTTATTGTCTTATTATTTCTCTTAATTATAATAGGATTTACTATTACCCACATAATTTAAACTAAATTAGTTTTTAAAGCCCAATTTTAAAATATTAATTTATCCACACTTACTAATATTTATTAGCCCACATAAATTAAATCACTAGTTTGACCCAATAAATGACAAAGTTCAATTAATATATTTTAAAATAAAATATTTTTTTTATTATTTAATATATATTTTTTTCGGGTATTACATCACCTACCCCTTAAAAAGGATTCCGTCCCCGGAATCAAAAGAATAAACGTACCTAATTATCAAAAGATGCGGATACTACGCTTGAATAGACTCATCTATCTCCCAAGTAGCTTCCCGCTCCGAATAATTTTACCACAAGACTTTAACAAAAGGAAATATCTTTCTCAATTTTAATTTAATCAGTTATTTAATTATCTACTAAACGAATTTAATCTTCCAAACAAAACAAGGAAGAAAAGAGGGAAACAAAATCATTTACCTTTTTCAATTTAAACACAATTGTATAAGATAAAATTAATTAATATTTAATTATATAAAAAAATAGGTTATTACATTTTTCACCCCTTAAAAATAATTTCATCCTCGAAATTCAAATAAGCTAAAAAAATTAATTTAGTTACGATGTAGCGCCACCATTTGTAACGATCAACGCGGGTAAGTCAGTCCACACAATTGTCCACGTACTCGTAAAAGATTCGTCAGCTACCGTGTCAAGCTTTGGTAAGGTTCTTCGCGTTAAATCACATGATCCACTGTTGGTGCGGCCCTTGTCAATTTTCTTGATTTTCGTTCTTGTAAACGTACGTACTCTTCGGAAAATAATTCAAAATCACAAAACATTTCTCTTCATCTAAATACGATTCGAATACCCAAAATATTTAAAATTATTTTTAATTCGTAAAATGTTTATGTTCCACACATGACAAGGATCTAACAAATTATTTTTGTTTTATTTTACATAAATTCATACAAAATCTAAAGACATCAGATAAACAAAACAACTTAAATTATATCATCAACTCTCACTAAGTCCTCAAGAATTTCAAAATATCATAACCTCCAATCAAATTAGTTCTCAAATATTATTACACCAAAAATATACTACTACTAAGATCTCTCCATCACCATACCAAACTCCAAATCATATATCCTACTATCTGAATAAACAAACGATAGCCTTCAAAATCTCTTAAAGATTCATCACTTAATATCTAATCATTTAATAAATCAATCATTCTATTAGTGCAAACCATAACCCAACAAATTCCAAAATCTCCTCATACTATCACTCAAAATTTCATATAAGATAACTCCAATATTCTATTAGGAAATAATAGCAAAATTCATTTACTCCAAAAAAATTAATCTAATTACCTCGAATCTTTACAACAACTCAAAATTACAAGAGATCCTTTGTACTTAATAATTTTCACTTTATCATATTATCCCACCGATTCACATACTTCAAATTATTCACAACTTAACAAAAATCAGAATCTAACCCAAATAAAATCATCAATTCCAAAATCATAATAATTTGTAATTATTTGAAATAACTCTAACAAATAATTCTCCAATATCAAAACTCACTGATACAACTGCTCATATCATAATCGTATAATCATTTCTTAACTGAACAAAGTATGACATTATTCTCCTTAATGATCAAATCACCATCCTTAACTAACATTATTGCTCCAACGAATATAAAAATAATAATCTTACCAAATTATCTCGCCTTTCTCAAATCAACTACAACTCAAAGGGCTAAAAACACTTGGTCAAAATCAAGACCAACCAAACAGAGAACAAAATCGAATCAAACTCCTACGTCTACCGAGTGATTTATCCACAACTCACAGGTCAAACCTAAATAGGTTTTCTTCAAGAAAGAACCTAAGCTCTGATACCATATGAAACAACCCGGGTCAAATCCTGAGTCCAGAACAAATCTTAGGTCAAATCCCAAGTCCGAATCGAATCAAATCCATCCTAATAAGGCCTTAAACCACTGGCCCAATAGTATCTTCTTGGGTCATCTAGCCCACCACAGGCTCCCAAAAGGTCATGACTTGAAGGTACTATTGGTAGTTACTTAATTCCTCATAAACAGAAAATTTTTCCCCCTATCTTTCGATGTGGGACTGGGGTGTTACAAACTCTCCCACTTAAATTTCTGACGTCCTCGTCAGAGCCGATCACACACACGGCCCAAAGATCTTTGCCTCTCTAGCCATTGTGGGATAATACCGGCTGGCTTCGTGTCCCCACCTCCGGACCTTCATCTCTCCATTGTGGGATAATACCACCAGCCTTCGTGTCCCCACCTTCGGCAACCTGATCGAATGATCCGACCCGAGCTTTCGAGAGTCGGCTTTGATACCATCTCTGTAACACCCCCTTCTAAAAAAGGAATGGGAGGTCACGTGCAAAGCACAACAAACCTCAAAATAAATAAACAGAGCACTAACAACCTCAAAATGTTAATAGTTGTGATCCATCAATAAAGTAATAAGTACAATTCTCTAAACTGAGTCAAAATAATCAAAACTTAAAATTTGAATCAACCTAACTGGTCAAAGGCAAAACTCTCATCACACTAGCCCTGAATCACCCCTGCAAACCTGCTAGAAGAAAAACATAGCATGAGCCAATTGTCCAGTAAGGATACAGATATACAAAAGATATACAACTGATATACGAAAACAGTTGAGACAAATTATTGAACAAGCCTCAAGTGCAAGTACGAATGAAAATATAATATCCAAGGATCTGAATGGAATATATATGAATCAACATAATTGACGAAACCAATAAAAGAATAAAAAAAATAGCGAACTGAAGTAACTAACTCAATGACTTGAACTGAACAAAAACCAACAAAACTAATCAAATAAAATAATAGGCTGAAACAAACGGTTGGAGTTATTTCATACCAAATGAGCTAAGAAATATACCTTGCCACACAGGCAAGTCAAAATAATGTCACACAGGCAAATCAAATGATGCCACATAGGCAACCAAAATAATGCCACACAGGCAAATCAAAATAATGCCACACATGCAAATCACACATTGGACTGCGAATCCGAATGTATGCAAATCGGATAGGTGTGTTTGGCACAACATCACCAATCCGCAGAACAGAATACTAGGGTTAACCCATACGTCTCCCACAATAAAATACCAAATGACCCACTTCCTCCGGAGCCCAAAACGGAGACGCCGTGGATAAATCACACCGCCACGGAAAGTGTCATGCCTCTCGTGCCAAGACGACATGCCTGTGGTACCCCCACAGGTGGTTCTAGCTCATGTATACCCTACGGTATATTCTAACAAAAATATCATGTCACAACACATGCGACATAATACCAACAAAAGGGTTCTATAATTAAATTATAGTCACAAGGTTTCAAAAAGAAGATAACAACATGTACCGCTCTACAATTATCAAAATAAATATTAGACATGATAAACTCATTCAAAGAGTACAAGTATGAGTCCAATGTGTCAACTCCAAAATGTAATAAATATATCAATTTCACAAGAAACAATTATGTGAAATAATAATAGAAATTTGAAACGAGGAACAAAACGAACAAATCAAATTTAACAAAGGTATCGCTGAAAGAGTACTGAATCCGTACCTGATACTTCCAAACCCTTTATAGCACACTCCCCAAAATCTTACCCTCAAATGCCCACGATATCAAATACGAAACGTTATTCGCAACCTAAACATATTCACCTCAAATTAAAAACAATCCAAACTAATAATTTCAAAATAATTCATAATCTATCTAATATGCCTTTAATCATCGCCTTTTATCAATTATTAATACTCCAAAATTTATATTACAAAAATAACTCTTTAAATTCCCTTCGTCCGATCTAATAAAAAGTAATAATAATACAATTATAAGTTACCTAATGATTATAATTTATATTCTAATCATTTATATATATATATATATATATATATATTTTATATTTTTTTAAAACTTAAACAAATCAAAAAACCTTAAGATATTATATATATAACAAATCTCATTCGCTGAATAAAATCATATTGTCATATATATATTAATACCGACCAAAACATAAGAATATAAATATATGCAAACAAATTAGTGTTGACCTGCTGATTTTTAAAACATGATTTGAACTCCCCACCTTTTTTTTTGCAGGATTCATATATATATATATATAACCACTCACATCAATCAAGTATACTGAAGTTAAGAACATAATAAATTAATAACCATGGATATACATAAAGTACCAACCGAAAAACAAACAGCAAACCTGATTTTTTTTTTCTGATTAATTCGTACGCAACTTCTCTCACAATACAATAAGTAGCGTCTTGTTCTTCTTTCTCTTTCTTTTTAGTAGAGACTGCGTTTTTTTTTTCTTTTTCTTCTTCTCCCGTTCGCATAAGATGAGGGTTAGGTTTTATTTATTGTCTTATTATTTCTCTTAATTATAATAGGATTTACTATTACCCACATAATTTAAACTAAATTAGTTTTTAAAGCCCAATTTTAAAATATTAATTTATCCACACTTACTAATATTTATTAGCCCACATAAATTAAATCACTAGTTTGACCCAATAAATGACAAAGTCCAATTAATATATTTTAAAATAAAATAATTTTTTTATTATTATTTAATATATATTTTTTTCGGGTATTACAACGTCGTTTTGACAGATTTGTTTAAAAAACAGTTTCTCTCCTCCCAAATCAGAAATCAAAAACAAATCTGCCAAAACGATGTAATTTTGACAGACTGTGCACAAATAAAACATACACAATCGTGTATAACCATTATTCTGTTATGAATATAGGTAATATATATATATATATATTACCTATATTCATAACATTACATATTCCCATAATTATTCTATCTATTCCCAACAAAAATCTACATGTTTTATCGCAATATATAATTATATTTTTTTTATAAATTTTGTTTTTAAAGAATATTGGAGTATGTTTGGAACTCAAAAAAGATAAAGTGTTAATATTTTTGTAATTTCTTCCCTAACTAATGTCAGGGTAATTTTGAAATTCGAAAAGATCGAGAATAAAGTAAGGAAAATAAAAAGGCTAATATATATATATATATATATATATGCAGATACAGGAAAATTATGTGAAAGAAGTTGATCTCTTGAAAGAAGAAGTGAGGACAATGCTGCTAGTAGCTGCTGGAAGTAAACTGGTAGAAGCAATGAGTTTGATTAACACACTCGAACGCCTAGGTGTGTCCTATCACTTTGAGAAAGAGATTGAACAAGTGTTGGAGCAAATGTTTAATGCTCCTGCTAACTTTGGAGAAGATCAAGACTATGACCTTTTCACCACTGCCCTTCACTTCAGAATATTCAGACAACATGGTTTTAAGATGTCTTGTGGTAAGTCTTACAGGGTTCTTCTGGATTTCACGCAGTTGCTTTTATATTAATTTATCCATGCATTCTTCATAAAGTTTTGTCCATGAGTAGTTTAGGATCCAATCGATTAGTTGTTTCATTGCATGAGTTATATAAAATGTTGAATTAACCATTACATTAATGCAATAAAAAGTTATATAACTTATCAATGCAATATTTTATATAACATGATACAATAAAAAACTATAGAACTTACTAATGTGAAGTTGGTGTCAACTTCAATTTTCCTTAATCGGATTCATGAGTTTAGGTATTACCCACTTATTATTGTTATCTTTAGATATAATCAAAATTCATGCTAACCATCCAATACTATATATACAATTGTTTGTATCAGATGTTTTCAACAAATTCAAAGATGGAAATGGCAAATTCAAGGAGACCCTTGCCGGAGATGCGATCGGTTTGCTAAGCTTGTATGAAGCTTCACATGCAAGGACTCATGGAGATGATATTCTAGATGAGGCGCTGCCATTTGCAGCAAGTAACCTTGAGTCCATGTCAAGTAATTTAAGCCCTTTTTGGGCCAAACAAGTAATGTATGCCTTGAAGCAATCAGTCCACAAGGGGATCCCTAGAGTTGAACACAGATATTACATCTCTGTCTATGAAGAAGACCCTTCTAAGAATGAATTGTTGCTCAAGTTTGCAAAGGTGGATTTTAATCTAGTGCAGATGTTGCACAAGAAGGAACTATGTCAAGTCTCGAGGTAATTTTTCAATTCCAAAATAATGTCTCTTTTAATTCTCTTTAATATTTTTGGAACATAAAGGTTTGCATGAGATACTTAATCATTGGATAATTGGGTATTTGTAAAGCATACGCATCATGTAGATTAGATTAAATTAAATTATTGTATATATATGAAGAGTTTATATGTTTATAAGCATGCATGTAAGTAATTACAAATGATACATCCATGATACAAAGAGTTTAGTAAGATTAAATACTACATGATTAAAAGTCAAACACATTGTTATTTTTATTATTGCTAAATACTACATGATTAAAAGTCAAACATTATCATTTTCTATGTATTGTAGGTGGTGGAAAGAGTTGGACTTTGCGTCAAAACTTCCATATGCCAGGGACAGATCAGTGGAGTGCTATTTATGGGCCCTGACAGTCTATTTTGAACCTCAATACTCCAAAGCACGACTTATGCTAGTTAAAACTCTTCTTTTGTTTTCAATTAGTGATGATACATATGATGCTTATGGAACACTCGAAGAACTCCAAGTTTATACTGATGCAGTACAAAGGTATTATCACTATAATATATAGTATTTTCTTCTAGTCTCTCTTAATTTGTAAATATTTAAAATCATTCACTTTAGTTAAAAACTTATATATATATATATATATATATATATATATATATATATATATATATATATATATATATTCTAGGGAAGTGGTATTAGCATGATATACATTGTTGGTACTTCCTTCTAATAGTCTAAACTTTAAAATGAGTTGATTACTTACTTAACATGATATTAGAACTCTAAGTATGTAATGTCTTGGGTATAATTAAAATCTTTCAGACCGCAGGTTGCTTTTATATTAATTTATCCATTCTCCATAAAGTTATACATTGTTGGTACCAACCGAGTTAATGAAATCGAAATTCTTTAGTAGGGTCAATATTGGGTTATACTGGGGACAGTGTTTTCATACCAAATATTATGGACAATATTGCACTTTCGGATTGCATATATAGAATATGTATTTGATTAAACTTATAATATAACTAATAGAGGCTGAAATTTATTCTCTTTTTTCCCAATGCTGAAATTTATTATTCTTTTTTTCCCAAGGCCCACTGACCACCATCTTCCGGCTGAAATTTAGTATTGAATATATAGTTAAAAAAACAGGCCCAATTTAAGATTTAGCTTGAGGCCCTCAAAAAGTTTGGACCGGCCCTGCTGTTCGCATAAGCAAGAGATCTCGATTTCGAACCTTTGTGGACGCAGTAAACTTTCTTGAGAGAGGTGATCCACACTTCGGCGTCTGACCGTACCTCAGATGATTAGTCATGGACAAACTTATAGGGATTTTTAACTACAAGTGTTGAAGAGTAAAAACGTGATAAATTGCATTTTGCCTTATTTATTATTTTAATCATACCAACGAAATCAAATGTGCATAGGCTGATGAGTACATGTATTGTTGTTAGGTGGGATATGAGCGCCATTGAGGAACTTCCAGATTACATGAAGCTCTTATATAGAGCTAAGTTAAATGTCTACCAAGAGCTAAACAAAGAATTGTCCAAGGAAGGAAGATCATATGGGGCTGAGTATTCAAAAGAAGCAGTAAGACTTGACTGCTATATAACTTCCAAATTATAAGACCAAAATTGACTTTTTAAAATTTATATTCGATTTTTTTAAAGCTAAAACTGATGAGACTCATTCAATTTTTTTTTTTAAAAGAAAATAGAAGAAAGAATCTTTAATTTTGTAATCAATAGTCTTTTTAGATAGTTTATAATTTTTATAAATATATTGTCCAATACTATCAATTTTGAGGATTATGATCCTCTCCATTACACCTGACCTCTAATTTCTCTTAATACACATTTACCTACACAATCTTTAGCGACGCAAATTTTATTGTCTCGATGATTATTTTGTCACTAAATATAATATTTATGTCGCTAAATGTGTATTGAGAGAAACTAGAGGAGAGGGCATCCTAATCCCAATTTTGAGTTATATATTTAAACTGGAGGAAGTACGTACAATTCCCCCTTTCCAACACCCTGGGGATCGAACCATCTCTACTAATTAACATATTTTTTTGATTCCGTGATTTTGTCATCACTCACATTAGTTCAAGGAAGTCACGAGGTGCCATTTTCTGGAGGCCAAGTGGTTTCATGAAAAATATGTTCCATCATTTGATGAGTATATGGCCAATGCTTTAGTTACTGGTTCTAATTTCTTGCATGGAATATCATCCATTATGGGCATGGGAGAAGTTGCTACTATTCAGGCATTTGACTGGGCAGCAAAGAAACCTCAATGCCTTGTTGCTTCAAACACAATTGGCCGGCTTATCGATGACATAAGGACTCATGAGGTATTCACTCGTATATCCAACACACACACACACAAAACCGGATTTTGATTTCGGATAGTTTAAAATGGACAGTTAATTTTGAGCTTTTATAAAATTAAATTGTATTTTATATAGTAGAGTTGCAATAACTCTCAGCTATATAAATACAACTTAATTTTATAGACGTTCGAAATAAACTGTCAATTTTAAACTTTCTGAAATCAATATCCAACGCAAATATTTGTTTATCTTTTTTTCTAATATTTTAATTTTAAGAAATTAAAGATTACTACGCTTGAGTTTCTATAAATAAGATCTCCTGGCGACGATTTAGTATTTCTTGTCAGAATAAGTCACAAGACTCAAAATGAAGGGCAATTTAGTCTTTAAAGGGTATATACTGTTTATATTGGCTCCAATATTTCCTCTTCATCATACACTAATCACGTGACTATAAAATATTGTGTTTGGAATAAAAAAATTGTGTTTGGTTCTTTGGAAGAGGGAAAACATATGGAATAACTCATTCCAACTAGAATATAATGAATCATTCCACTCTTCATTCTATTCTTTTAATCCAAACGTAGCATTAATGTCACTTGTATGTTCAATTCTCTCTAAAGGCTCTCAAACTTTGTAGGAGGAACAACAAAGGGGACATGTTGCTACAGGGATTGAATGCTACATGAAGGAGCATGGAGGTACAAAGGAAGAGATAGTAGCTGAATTTTTTAAAAGGATTGAAAATTCATGGAAGGATATAAATAAGGAATGTCTCAGGCCAACTGCTGTCCCCATGCAGATTGTCATTCGGGTTCTCAACCTTACTCGGATTTTGGATGTTGTTTACAAGGAGGAGGATGGATACTCTCACCCAGAGAAAGTGCTGAAGGACCATGTTATCTCGTTGTTTGTCAATCCCATAGCCATATGACTTAGTCATTTTCTGTTGCTTGTTTTTAGTCAAAGTTTGTTTTTTTTTCCAACAAGGTCATGTTCCATGATCCTTTAGGTTGTTAATATCTTTTCCAGATTTTTCTCTTTTTAGTTGAGATTAATAAGAGTTCAGTTATCATTAATGTAAGCCTATAAAAGGCATGTTATGTTCAGAAATAAAAATCAAGCAACTAGCATTATTTTTCAGCATAATATTTATCTTATTTTTCAGTCTTCTTTTTTCTCTTCCTTTCTATATTCCAACAAATTGGTATCAAATCCTAGGTTCTTTCATTTGGGAGTTGCTATCATGGCCGCCAATGGTACTTCCATGAACACATTGATCTCAACCTTTGATTCCTATTTTCAAAGGTGAATGTTACGGATTTTGGAGCATCAAAATGAAAATTCTGTTCAGATCACATGAGCTTTGGGACTTGGTTGAGAATGGATACGAAGATGACGATAGAGAAACCAAAAAAAAAAGAGATGCAAAAGCTTTGTTTTTCTTTCAGCAAGTGTTGCATGACACCATTTTTATCAAAATAGCAGAAGCAGAGACTTCAAAAGAAGCTTGGATGACTCTAAAAAATGAGTTTCTAGGTTCATTAAAGGTAATTACCATGAAACTTCAATCTTTTCGTTGTGAATTTGAAACTTTATTTATGAAAGACAATGAATCAGTCCAAGATTTTTTATCTAGAGCTACTGCAATTGTTAATCAAGTGAGGTCATATGGTGAAGAAATTTCTGATAAAACTATTGTTGCCAAAGTTTTAAGGAGCTTGACTAAAAAATTTGATCATGTTGTTGTTGCGATCGGGGAATTTAAAGACTTGTCTATTTTTTCATTTGATGAACTAATGGGTTCTTTGCTAGCTATGAAACAACACTAAATAAATCAGTTGACAAAAATGTGGAGAATGCATTTTAAGTGAAGGGGGAAACACCTTTTCAAGAGGAAAGAACTACAGGAAGAGGACGAGGCAAAAGTTTTTTCCGTGGAAAAGACGTTTTTCATGGCAAATGCATTTTTCATGGTCGGAGCAGAGGTCGATTTGATGGACAATCTGAGCAAAAAAAAGGTTCACAGAGGATTTCTGCCGAAACAAAGATAAAGGACTCTGGTGCACCTTTTGTAATCGTTCTGGACATAAATGATTTTTGCAAGAGTAAAGAAAATAAAGCAAGCTATGCTGAGGAAAACAAAGATGAGAATAACTGTTCATGGCCTATTGCAATGTTAACGATGATGAAATTTGTGTTTGGTTTGTGGACAGTGGTTGCTCTAACCAGTATGTTAAGAACAAGATCAATGTTCAAAGAAATTGATGAATCTCAACAGAAGCACATTAGACTTGGAGACAATAAGCAAATTCAGGTTAAAGGGAAAGGTACAGTAGCTATCGATACTAATCATGGTCAGGTTAGACTTCTTCACAATGTTTTCTTTGTCCCAAGTTTAGCACATAACTTGTTGAGTGTTGGGCAATTAATGAACACTAGATATTTAATTTTGTTTGATGATGGATCATGTGTCTGAAAGTCCAATAATATTCTAGAAAGGGGTTGAATAGTTTATTACAAATTTAAAAATTTATCTTAGGCCTTTTTGAATTTTTAGATAATTAATTTGCAGTAATAGAAATTAATATGCAAAACAGTAAATATTCAATCACACAATGCACTGAGATTTTTCTGGTTCACAACATACATCTCATGTATGTTGCTACATCCAGTCTCAATCTCCTCTCCAGAACTGGAGATCCTATTACTTCCTGTAATAAAAACTCTTTCAATAGGCGGAGAAGCCTTTACAAAGTTTTATAAACAAATTTCTAATTATTCTCAACTATTCTATCTTGGACAACAAGTTCTCAGCTCCTCCTCAAGTTTAGTTGTATTTCTTTTGAGTTTAGTTCTATTCTATGAGCTGGTCTTGAAACAATAGCCTTTTATTCACCTCACAAGTTCACTAGAGACCCAATTTCCAGCTGTCCTCTTTAAAACTCTGGTCTTGGTGGAAGAATTACTCATTTTTCTCATAGCTACATAAAATAAACTAACTCTAACTTTCTCTTTTTACAAATGATTTTACAGCAATGTGTTTCTTAAATAAGTAGATATCAATAAAAAGCAAATATATTTATAAAAGTTTCAAAGACTTTTGTACTTAAAAAAATATGCTTCTTTATAAGCAGATAGTAATTTATGCTTTGATTAAATAATGCTTCTATATAAGCGAATAAGTAAATTATGCACAATTATAAAAATTTAAATAACTTTTATATTTTGTGTGAAAAGTGATTCTTGAATAAGTAAATAAAGCAATTGAAGTTTTAGTTAAAAAGATGCTTCTGTAAAAGTAAATAAATAATTTAATGCAACTTTATAAAAAATTATTTATTCTTTATAATAAAGAATGTGTTTCTATGGATTTAAGCAAATTTAATTTAAGATAGCTCTAACAAGTTTTTTATGAATGAATTTATGTTCAAATACTTGTGATTAAATGAATAAATCAATTTAAACAATAATTCTCAAGTATAATAATTTAATCAGTTAAACAAAACTTTATATAACAAATATATTTGTCTAACTAAGAGAATATATGATAATATTTTATCTATTATGTGACTGGTTATAAAGTCACTTAGTACTTTGAGAAATCGTCTGGTCCGATTACCTTACTTAAGAGGAATATCTCCGTAGCCTCGGTGTCTAAGTATGACAAATTAAATTTATAGTTTCACAATTGATATTTATATAAATACGTTTGATAGATCACTTAGATTTTCAAATCCAGTTCGGACGATCGAACGATCCGGGTTGGAAATATGGATATTGGCCGGATTTAAGTAATAAGGATGTCGTGCAATGTATACTTTGTGGGAAAAAAATGTCATTTGGGCATCAAGAAGTGCTCGTGCTAATACTAATAATAATCTAATGACATACTCTCGACGTGGTGGTGGTTCAACTTCAAGGTAATCAAGGTTGATAGATTTGGACTTCGATAATGAAGTTGATGAAGTGGAGAGAATTCCAAATGATGATGAAGATAAGGAGGATGATTTTGGAGAAACACCACCACTTACGCCTTTGAATGAGAGTAGTTCTTGTGGAAGAAATGGAGATGAACTTTTCTATGATGATTTTGATTGAATGATGTTTCTAGAGTCTAGACTAGTTTAGAGAGTCTAAACATTATTTTGGTTTGCTATGGTGGTGTTTTATTAGTTATTAGACTACATATTTGTGATGGTTGGTTGCAACTTTATTTTCTATGTGGTGTTTGTTGAATTCTTCATTTCTTTTATTAATTTTTAATATCAAATGTGTTATTTTTGGATTGTTATTGATAAGTATTTACATAATTATGCCTTTAATGTTATTCCATAGTGTTATATTTTGAGTTTTAATGTATATAAAATTTTATTGCCAATATACTTGTTAAGTAAAATAAATAATATATAAATTGCACATTGTAAACGACTTGTCACCTTACGAACGCCATGGCGGTCGCCTTATCGCCTAGGCGTCCAGGCAGTTGGCTACCGCCATGACTCGCCATGGCGCCGTAACAACGCTACCGTCTTGTCACCTACGCCTTTGAATGAGAGTACAAACATTTGGAACATGCAATTCACATTTATTTTGGTGCAGATTGTGTAGATAAGATTGATGCTCAAGAAGTTTTTGGATATGCTCTTTTCAAGGATGGGAAAAGTAATAGATTGTCTTACCCCTGGAAAGATTTCCATTCGGATGTGGCCGGGAGAAGCTTTCACAACCGTCGCTTTGTACAACAAATGCGCGAGAAGGCTGCAACACTCTCCAAGTACTTTTCCGTTTTCTTCAATATGTTATCTCACTGTTTACTACCTTTTCTCCATTCTCCTAGTTTAGGAATCAGAATTTCTTCTTCAACTTTTTTATTAAACCAGTATTCCATATAATTTTCAGTGCAAGACTGGAACAAGGGACTGTTACATCTCTTATTGAGAAAAAAGGCACTGTAAAAGGAGTACACTACACGACTAAAACTGGTCAAGAATTGACAGTATGTGCTCCTCTCACAATTGTGTGTGATGGTTGTTTTTCAAATTTACGACGCTCTCTCTGTAACCCAAAGGAAAGATGTGACGCCCCCAAAATAGGTATACATCACCTATTCTGAGTCGCCAAATACATGGTACATAATACAAATACAATCTTAATTATACAACTGTCGTGTAAAATACGACAAAACAAATACTGTGAGTTTTAATACAAATATTGTCATCTAGACAATATCCACACTCAATTGAGTCCTCATTACATTTATTGTCACACTATTTAACAGAATAGTGAGGACTACTAATACACCATCTAGGACCATCACTCCGTTCCCCGACTCGTCCCAGCTACGTTCTCATTTCCTGAAGAGAATAGTGAAAGAAAGGCTGAGCTCAACTAGCCCAGTAAGAAATATTATGACTAAGATAATGCAGAATAAATTATCATTAGCCTTAAACAGTGTTAAACTGATACAATATAACAAATATCAAGTTTAACTGCAGCGGAATAAGAAATCCATTAAAAGAGTCAAGTAGAGAATAAAATCTACTATCTTTTATGATTTAAAAGGTTTTTCATCACTTTTATCGCTGGAACTCAGTTTAATAAATAATCCACCTCATCCCTGCATTATGGCCAAGGATATTCATTAGTATCACGACCACAAATTATCTATGCACTACGGGCCAAGGATATTCGTTTATTCATCAATGGTCATGATCATGCCAACAACTGTCCATCAATGCACTACGGTTAATGAGGACTTTTACCACATCATTTGTAATATTACGGTCATGATTATACCGAATAATTCCTGGTCATAATCATACCAAGTCCATCTATGCACTACAGGCCACAGATGACTTTCAACATATTATAAACATGAGGATGATGACAATGATATAAGAATTCAATCAAACAAGTTCAATAATTAATTTATCCAGGAATCAATAACGTCTAAATTGTCAACATGATACTTCTTTGTGGAGTAAAATTCAAGAATGCTCAGAAGAATATTTCCATGAAAGATACTGGATGAAGCGCAGATATCAAGGATATTCTACTAATTTCATGGAGTATAGAAGTCAAAACCTTAACCAACTGAGTATAATAAAGAATGGAATAACAAAAGAAATCACCAGGCATGCGATAGACTGCACATACAGGTTATTCTAACAGAATAATAAATAACGGAACCAGGTCATGCGTAAACGCACAGACAGGATGTTCCAACAGAATGATAAATAATGGAACCAGGTCATACGTAAAGCACAGACATGATGTTCCAATAGAATAATAAAGAACGGAACCAGGTCCTGCGTAAAGCATAGACATGATGTTCCAACAGAATAATAAAGAACGAAATAATAACAGAAATCACCATACATGCGGTACTTCGCATAGACAAGTTATTCCAACATAATGATAAAGAATGGAATAACAGAAGAATTTCACCAAGTTTAGGGTAGCCCGCGTATACAGGTTATTCCAACAGAATAATAAAGAATGGAATAACAGAATTTCTCTTCATGAATACGAAAGAAATAATTCCCCTTACGAATACAACAAATAATATCTCTTACCGTAAAACAAACTGGATATAAGAGTAGGGAAGTAGCAGAATATTTTTCTTCTTTCTCTCTAAAATTTTATCTCACTAGAGTTTCAGTGAATTCGTAAGAAATAATGAAGGAATGAGCTGTTATTTATAGGAGAATGGAAATGCATTGTGTAAGGATTTCTTCACAGATGAAATAATTCAAAGACTCACAGATGAAAATTTTGATACTACATATTCAAATTGTCAAACTTCAACCAATCATAACAAAGCAAGACAAAATAATATATATATATATATATATATATATATATATATATATATATAAAATACTTCCCTTTTCCATCAATTTCGTCACCCACCACATACATCACCCATCACACCCATTTTTCTTTCTTCCATCATAACCCCACATGTTCCCTCCACCAATATCCACTCACTCATTAATATATATATATATATATATATATATATATATATATTCACACACTCCACCACTCATATATACATTTCTTACTTTCCCACTAACATGTCCACATCACACACATCATTCTCACTTCTTTTCCACCATTTTCCACTCACACACACACACAACATACACACACACACACACACACATATATATATATACACACACACATACACACATCACATATTTATATATATTAACTCCATCCCCTATACGTAACTCCCTCCCACCCCCATTTCTAAAATCAGTTTTTCAACATATATGAGCCCCACATGTGGGCCCCACCTTTAAATAATTTTTACCGATTATTTTGAAAAATAGATAAATGGGGGTCTATAAAATAAGCAAAATTGATTAACTTCTCACATAAGCATCAATAATCAATACCGTGTGCTACTATGCAACCACGCGTATTACTGTACTTTTACTACCGAGTAGTTCAACAGTATTAACGGTAAAACTTCCGCCGTTATTTTTAATAAAAATATTTTTGTCGTTTTCTCAATCCGACAATAATTCCATTGTGGGGTCCACCAATGATTGCGCCGTTGTACGAATATTCCCTGCTAAAACGAATATTCCCCGACCAATCGAATATAATACAACAACTTGCATACTTTGCAAAAATTATAAATACTACCCATAACTATAATATTATATCAAATCCACACCATAATATTCAAAAAAATATTTTGAGAAATTTAAATCTTTATTCATAAAATCTGGGGTCTCACAATCTCCCCTCCTTATGAAATTTCGCCCTCGAAATTTATGTACGTACCTGGTATGCCGAACAGATGAGGACACTTCGTCATATTCTAACTCTTGAGGTATAACCTTTAAGCGTAGAATATGTTCTTTCTTATCCAAGATTTGAATACGTCAAATCTTCCGCTATTTCGTCTGGTTCTAACTCAATAATGTGGTTCGGGTCTTCCACATATTTACGTAACATGGATATGTAAAAAATGTTATGAACACGAGACATACTTGGCTGTAAAGCGAGTCTATAGGCCACAGTTCCTACTCGATCGAGGATTAAAAATGGGCCGATGAATCGAGGATTGAGCTTTTCTCTCTTTCCAAAACTCGTAACTCCTTTCCATGGAGCAACACGTAACAACACATGGTCTCCAATATCGAATTCTACGTCCTTTCGATGGAGATCAACATAACTCTTTTGTTGATCTTGTGAGGTTGTTATACGTTGCCGGATCATTTGAATCTTTTCCATAGTCATACGTACCAACTCCGGTCCAACAACGTTGTTTCACCCACCTCATCCCAGCATACTAGAGAACGACACTTTCTTCTATACAACGCCTCGAATGGAGCCATGCCAATACTTGCTTGATAACTGTTGTTGTAGGAAAACTCCACCAATGGTAAGAACTTGTCCCAACTTCCCTTGAAGTCAAGGACACAGAGTCTTAATAGATCTTTAAGAGTTTGAATCATCCTCTCCGACTTCCCGTCCGTCTGAGGATGATATGCCGAGCTAAATCGTAAATCCTGTGCCCATAGCTTTTTGCAAACTAACCCAAAATCTTGAAGTGAATCTTGGGTCTTGATCAGAAACTATGGATACTGGCATACCATGCAATCTTACAACCTCGTTTATGTACATACGAGCAAGACGTTCAAGTGTATAAGTTTCTCGTATCGGTAAGAAGTGAGCAGACTTGGTCAATCTATCAACAATGACCCAAATTGCATCAATGCCTTGAGAAACCTTGGGAAGACCAATAACGAAATCTATGATAATGTGCTCTCACTTTTATTCTGAATTTCAATTGGTTGCAATGGACCTTTTGGCACTTGATGCTCCGCTTTGACTCATTGACAAGTTAGACAACTTGAGATAAACAATGCTATCTCTCTCTTCATATTTCTCCACCAAAATGTATGACGATGATCACGATACATTTTGGTACTCCCAGGATGGATTGCAAACGGTGTGTTGTGCGCCTCCATTATGATTTTATACTTTAACTCAGGATCGTTAGGAACACAAAGTCTGGAGTTGACTCGAAGTATTCCTTCATCATCTATTCTTGCTTCTAGAATAACGCCCTCTTGAACCTTCTTCATTCATCTGCTCTGAGTATGTAGCTTGAGCGACTTTAACTTTATCGATTAAAGTCGATTCTACTCGCATATTCGTTATCTTCACGTGGGTTCGTATATTCGCACTTGTAAACGCATACGATCTTTTACTTAATGCGTCAGCTACCACGTTCGTTTTTCCACGATGATATTGAATGGTACGATCGTAATCTTTAACAGCTCGAGCCAACGTCTTTGGCGCATGATACGTTCGTTTTAAGTAAAGAAATATTTGAGGGTTTAAGAAATGAGTTTTGTACTGGGGTTAATACAAAATTCGATTTCACGCTCTAGGGGTAGGCTAGGAAGTTTTCAGGAATACATCAGGAAATTTATTAACGATAGAAATATCATTCAAAACTGTGACTCTTATCCAAGACTTGGATAACACGTCACATTGATACCTATCAACTTGCCTTCGTCATTCACAACGTCTCCTACGAAAAGTCTGGCTTCGGTGCATTCCACACAAGGAAGTCAACAACGAAAGGATCGAGGCTCTTTACTTATGGCTTGATATGACATTGATTGACTTTAGTGGTTTGGTTACTTTGAATTTGCATAACAGGTTGATTAGGAGTATGAAAGATAACAACCTTTCAAAAAGCATGATGAGTAGTTAACCAATCGATTCCTAAAATCACATCAAAGGCAAGTATTTTCAAAGAGATACGATTGACAGGTAACATGAAAGTGTTAATTTGAACAAGATTTATAAATAGTTGAGGTAACGAAGGTTTCTCCCAACTGCGCTGAAACAGATATATCAAAGTCTAACTTCTCCGGAGTTAACTTCAAACATTGAACACAACTAGGTGAAATAAAAGAGTGAGTAGAACCGGTATCTAACACGGTATAGACTTCGCTAGAATTTATGATAAGCTTACTCATGATAACTTCATTTGGGTTCCTCACTTGTTGGGAAGTCATGACAATCGCTCTCCTTTGAACTACCCGACTTTGACTTGTCTGGGGTAGCATTTGGTGTCATCACTATCAGTTAGAATTGACTTTTCTATATGGTATATTCCACCCTCAACTGCTTCATCGTACTCCTGATTCATGATCTGAATCATCAATCTTCGATCCATATCGAATTGAGATTGACCACTCTGTACAGGGTAACTCAAAACTCGATGTTGGGTTCTTCCAATTGCTGTCCAAAAAGAGAAATGTATATCATCTATTTTAGCCTTTTTGGATCGGACGTCTCTTTCTACAATATCAACATGTCGTGCGGCTTTTACCCACGCATCCTTCATTTTCACTCGTTCAGTAGTTTCTTCTTTCAGCTGATCCTTGATATTTAAATTCTCAGATTCCAACCTTAATATCCTACACTCTGCCAAAGCGTGATTTTGTTCGAGTATCACATATCGGGTAACCCAATTTTGAATTGTTGCATCCCTTTGTTCCACGACCGCTTGCCGTTCTTCAACCTGTTCTTCTAACTCACGAATACGATCTTGCAGTTCTACATTTTGATCAAAAATTTCTTCTAATAAATTATCCTCAAGTTCCTCTTCTTCCTCAGTCTCAGCTGCTACCTCTGCGACTAGCTCGGGTGCAACTATTAATTCTTCCCTCACCACATGGATATCTCTAATTCCTTCTTCACCTGATATTACATTATCCTGGTTGGTGATTAGAGGTGTCTCCACGGTCTCATTCACTCCATTGTTGACATTTTCAGCTGCCATTTTCAAATACTGCCACAAAACAAGGGTTAAATAACATATAATATATTATCCCTATACTCTGACCGACCAATTAAATAACAAGTAAACTTAGGTAAATCATACTAGCGAAGGAATTCCCCGTCTCTCCCCTCCTAGTTCTTGTCTCACATCTCAGCCAGGGATCATATCCCTAAGCTTTGATACCAACTGTGACGCCCCCAAAATAGGTATACATCACCTATTCTGAGTCGCCAAATACATGGTACATAATACAAATATAATCTTAATTATACAACTGTCGTGTAAAATACAACAAAACAAATGCTGTGAGTTTTAACACAAATATTGTCATCTAGATAATATCTACACTCAATTGTGTCCTCATTACATTTATTGTCACACTATTTAACAGAATAGTGAGGACTACTAATACACCATCTAGGACCATCACTCCGTTCCCCGACTCGTCCCAGCTACGTTCTCATTTCCTGAAGAGAACAGTGAAAGAAAGGGTGAGCTCAACTAGCCTAGTAAGAAATATTATGACTAAGATAATGCAAACTAAATTATCATTAGCCTTAAACAGTGTTAAACTGATACAATATAACAAACATCAAATTTAACTGCAGCGGAACAAACAATCCATTAAAAGAGTCAAGTAGAGAATAAAATCTATTATCTTTTATGATTTAAAAGGTTTTTCATCACTTTTATCGCTGGAACTCAGCTTAATAAATAATTCACCTCATCCCTGCACTACGGCCAAGGATATTCATTAGTATCACGACCACAAATTATCCATGCACTACGGGCCAAGGATATTCGTGTATTCATCAATGATCATGATCATGCCAACAACTGTCCATCAATGCACTACGGCTAATGAGGACTTTTACCATATCATTTGTAACATTACGATCATGATTATACTGAATAATCCCTGGTCATAATCATACCAAGTCCATTTATGCACTACAGGCCACAGATGACTTTCAACATATTATAAACATGAGGATGATGACAATGATATAAGAATTCAATTAAACAAGTTCAAGAATTAATTTATCCAAGAATCAATAACGTCCAAATTGTCAACATGATACTTCTTTGTGGAGTAAAATTCAAGAATGCTCAGAAGAATATTTCCATGAAAGATACTGGATGAAGCGCAAATATCAAGGATATTCTACTAATTTCATGGAGTATAGAAGTCACAACTTTAACCAACTGAGTATAATAAAGAATGGAATAACAAAAGAAATCACCAGGCATGCGATAGACCGCACAGACAGGTTATTCCAACAAAATAATAAATAACGGAACCAGATCATGCGTAAACGCACAGACAGGATGTTCCAACAGAATGATAAATAATAGAACCAGGTCATGCGTAAAGCACAGACAGGATGTTCCAACAGAATAATAAAGAACGTAACCAGGTCATACATAAAGCATAGACAGGATGTTCCAATAGAATAATAAAGAACGGAATAATAACAGAAATCACTATACATGCGGTACTTCGCATAGACACGTTATTCCAACATAATGATAAAGAATGGAATAATAGAAGAATTTCACCAAGTATAGGGTAGCCCACGTATACATGTTATTCCAACAGAATAATAAAGAATGGAATAACAGAATTTCTCTTCATGAATACAAAAGAAATAATACCCCTTACGAATACAACAAATAATATCCCTTACCGTAAAACAAATTGGATATAAGAGTAGGGAAGTAGCAGGATACTTTTCTTCTTTCTCTCTAAAATTTTCTCTCTCTAGAGTTTAAGTGAATTCTTAAGAAATAATGAAGGAATGAGCTTCTATTTATAGGAGAATGGAAAGGCACTGTGTAAGGATTTCTTCACAGATGAAATAATTAGAAGACTCACGGATGAAAGTTTTGATACTACATATTCAAGTTGTCAAACCTTCAACCA
Organism: Panax japonicus; assembly: GCA_020205505.1. Classification (NCBI taxonomy): domain Eukaryota; kingdom Viridiplantae; phylum Streptophyta; class Magnoliopsida; order Apiales; family Araliaceae; genus Panax; species Panax japonicus. The sequence continues at coordinate 54,351,307 of CM035105.1, read as the reverse complement.
ATCATAACAAAGCAAGACAAAATATATATATATATATATATATATATATATATATGTGTGTGTGTGTGTGTGTGTGTGTGTGTGTGTGTGTGTGTGTGTGTGACACCCCCAAAATTAGGTATACATCACCCATCTTGGTTCGTCAGATACATGGTACATAATTCAAATACAACTTACTAATACAACTGTCGTGTACAATACGACAAACATAAACTGTGAGTTTGAATACAAATATTATCTACTAGAGATTATACAAACTTAAAAGGAGTCCTCATTATAATTATTATCACACTATTTCACAGAATAGTGAAGACTACTAATGCTATCCTCTGGACCGTCACTTCGTTCTCCGACTCGTCCTAGCTATATTCTCATTTCCTGAAGAGAACAGTGAAAGAAAGGGTGAGCTCAACTAGCCCAGTAAGAAATATTATGACTAAGATAATGCAGAATAAATTATCATTAGTCTCCAACAATGTTAAACTGATAAAATATAATAGACATCAAGTTTAACTGCAACGGAATAAGCAATCCATTAAAAGAGTCAAGTAGAAAATAAAATCTACTATCTTTTATGATTTAAAAGGTTTTTCATCACTGTTATCGCTGAGACTCAGCTTAATAAATAGTCCACATCATCGAATCACCCCTGCACTACGGCCAAAGATATTCTTTAGTATCACGAGCACAATTATCAATGCACTACGGGCCAAGAATATTTATGTATTCATTAATGGTCATGATCATGCAAACAACTGCCCATCAATGCACTACGGGCCAATGAGGACTTTTACCACATCATTTGTAACATTACGGTCATGATTACACCGAATAATCCCTGGTCATAATCATACCAAGTCCATCTATGCACTACAGGCCACAGATGACTTTCAACATAATATAAACATGAGGATGATGACAATGATATAAGAATTCAATAAAACAAGTTCAAGAATTAATTTAACCAAGAACTACTAATGTCCAAATTGTCAACATGATACTACTTTGTAGGGTAAAATTCAAGAATGATTAGAAGAATATTTCCATGAAAAGATACTGGATGAAGCGCAAATATCAAGGATATTCTACTAATTTCATGGAGTATAGAAGTCAAAACTTTAACCAACTGAGTATAATAAAGAATGGAATAACAAAAGAAATCACCATGCATGCAGTACTTCGCATAGACAGGTTATTCCAACAGAATACTAAATAACGGAACCAGGTCAGGCGAAATTCGTACCGACAGGATGTTCCAACAGAATAATAAAGAATGGAATAACAAAAAAAATCACCATGCATGTGGTACTTCGCATAAACAGGTTATTCCAACAGAATACTAAGAAGGACAGAATCAGGTCCGGCGTAAAACGCACAGACAGGATATTTCAATAGAATAATAATAAAGACGGAACCAGGTCCAGCGTAAAACGCACAGACAGGATATTCCAACAGAATAATAAAGACGGAATCAGGTCCGGCGTAAAACGCAGAGATAGGATATTCCAACAAAATAGTAAAGACGGAATAATAGAAGAATGTCACCAAGTATAGGGTAGACCGCGTATACAGGTTATTCCAACAGAATAATAAGCAATGGAATAACAACAGTTCCCTTCATGAATAAGAAAGAATAACACCCCTTACGAATACAACAAATAATATTCCCTACCTGAAGTAGAAGAGTACTGGATATATAAGTAGTGAAGTAGCAGAATACTTTCTTCTTTCTCTCTATAGTTTATCTCTCTAGAGTTTCAATGAATTCGTAAGAAAATAATGAATGAATGAGCTTCTATTTATAGAAAAATGAAATGCATAGTAACTAACTCATGGACGGTCGAGATTTATTTACTTTAATCTGACGGTCCATATTTAAAGCAAAATAAAATATAATATATTCTATTTATAATCTAATAAAACGAATAACTTTATAAAAGATTTTACTATGCAAATACTATGCAGGCACTATGCAAACACTATGCATAATAAAATATAATATATTCTAATTATTGTCTAATAAAACAGATAGCTTTATAAAAGTATTCTGTTTTATATAAAAAGATTTTCTGTATTATTACATTAATAATACCAACAAAACTGAGTGACTTATCACTTAAGCATCAATAATTAATACCGTGTACTACTATGCAACCACGCGTATTACTGTACTTTTAACACCGAGTGTTTCAACAGTTAACGGTAAAACTTCTGCCGTTATTTTTATAAAGTATTTTTGTCATTTTCATAATCCGACAATAATTCCGTTGTGGGGTCCACCAATGATTGTGCTGTTGTACTAATATTCCCCGACCAATCGAATATTATATAACAACTTGCGTACTTTGCAAAATTTATAAATATTACCCACAACTATTATATCAATCTCACTCTATAATATTCAAAAATAATATTTATAGAAAATTCATCTTTATTCAAAAAGTTGGGGTTTTGCAATATATATATATAATACTCCCCTTTTCCACCAATTTCATCACCCACCACATACATCACCCATCACACCCATTTTTCTTTCTTTCATCATACCCCAACATATATATATATATATATATATATATATATATATATATATATATATATATATATATATATTCACACACTCCACCACTCACATACACATTTCTTACTTTCCCATCAACATGTCCACATCACACACATCCACATCCATACACATCATTCTCACTTCTTTTCCACCATTTCTCACTCACACACACAACATATACACACACACACACACACACACATATATATATATATATATATATATATATATATATATACACACACATCACATACTTATATATATATTAACCCCATCCCCTATACGTAACTCCCTCCCACCCCCATTTCTAAAATCAGTTTTTCAACACATATGAGCCCCACATGTGGCCCCCATCTTTAAATAATTTCTACCGATTATTTTGAAAAATAGGTAAATGGGGGTCTATAAAATAAGCAAAATTGAGTAACTTCTCACATAAACATCAATAATCAATACCGTGTGCTACTATGCAACCACGCGTATTACTGTACTTTTATTACCGAGTAGTTCAACAGTATTAACAGTAAAACTTCCGCCGTTATTTTTAATAAAAATATTTTTGTCGTTTTCTCAATTCGACAATAATTTCGTTGTGAGATCCACCAATGATTGCGCCGTTGTACGAATATTCCCTGCTAAAACGAATATTCCCCGACCAATCGAATATAATACAACAACTTGCATACTTTGCAAAAATTATAAATACTACCCACAACTATAACATTATATCAAATCCACACCATAATATTCAAAAAAATATTTCGAGAAATTTAAATCTTTATTCATAAAATCTGGGGTCTCACAAAAGATCTGCAACCTTATAATTTTTTCATGGCAACAATAGTAGTTCTTTATCTTGTTGTTGTATTCTTCTACTGAATATAATGGAATCAATTTATTTATGCAGGTTGAAATTCCATCACATTTTATTGCCATGATCTTAAAAAACTGTCAACTTCCATATCCAAATCATGGACATATTATCTTAGCAAATCCTTCGTCCATCTTGTTATATCACATTAGTAGCACTGAGATTAGATGTTGATATACTTGAACAAAAGGTACCCTCTATTGGCAATAGTGATATGTCACATTATTTGAAAATTGTGGTGGCTCCTCAGGTATATATAATTTCCTTGTATTTAAACATACAACTTAATATGTGATTTTCAAATGTCTTCTAGGCCTCTATCTTAGTTTGCCTTTTAGTTTTGTGATATTTGTGTATCCTGATCAATGGTTTTGTGCATTTTAGATTCATCTTGATCTAAACAAGGCCTTCATATTAGCAATTGAAGAAGGAAACATAAGAACAATGGCGAATAGAAGAATGTCAGCTGATCCTTATCCGACTCCTGGAGAACTCTTACTAGGAGATGCATTCAACATGTGACATCCTTTAACTGGAGGAGGAATGACAGTTTCTCTATCTGCTATTGTTGTGCTTCGAGATCTTCTTAGGCCAATACGCGACTTCAATGATGCACCTTCCTTGAGAAAATATCTCGAGGCATTTTGCACTTTACGCAAGGATAGTTAAATTTTTTATCTTGCAGCAGTTTAGTACAACAGTATCAAAACTCAACCAATTAAGCCTAGTTTCAAGAAAAGTTGGAATATTATTAGCTAATATCTTCTTGCATTGTGTTATTTGCAGCCAGTGGCATCAACAATAAACAGATTGGCAGGTGCCCTTTATTAGGTATTTTGTACATCACGTAATCAAGCAAGAAATGAAATGTGCCAAGCGTGTTTTGATTACTTGAGCCTTGGAGGCATTTCTCAAATGGTCCGATTGCTCTGCTATCTGGTCTAAACCCCCAACCATTGAGCTTGGTTCTTCATTTCTTCTCGGTGGCAATTTATGGTGTTGGTCGCTTATTACTACCACTTCCTTCACCAAAACGCGCATGGCTTGGGGCTAGATTGATTTCAGTATGTACCATTTTTACACAACTATTTGAGCACATTATGTTCTTCCTCTATATTATGCTAATACACAGAATTAAAATGATAAAAAGATACTGATTTTTTTAATACTTTTTCACTTCACAGGATGCATCAGCTATCATTTTTCTCATTATTAAGGCAGGAGTCAGACAAATGTTTTTTTCATCAACAATTTCAGCCTATCACAGATCCCCTCCCACTTATTAAAGACAACATTTTTTGTATTTTCACATTTTAATTTTTTTGTAGTAAAATTCTTTTACACATGAAGCAAAGCTTTTTTATTGTAATTTTATTAACTTGAAAGTTTAGAAATTAATTTACATGGTAATGCAGCTATGGTTAGGAAAGGATGTTCTGTAGCAATTGCTGTAACTCAACTGTTATCATGTACGAACTATCAATATAATCTGAGCAAATCTATACACACATCCATTCTACTCTCTCCTTGCCGAAATGCACCGATTTGAGTGGTTTTGGATATATATATATATATATATATATATATATATATATATATATATATATATATATATTCCCTCTTTCTTCTTTCTAAACTTACAAACAAGAAAAAATATCATTAAAATCGCATCAATTCCTTTTATTTTTAAAACTCACGAACATTATAAGGGAAAATTATAATCTCTTCCCATCCTTTCTTACTCCTTCCCCTTCGCATCCCATCCTTCTAAACTTACAAACGCATTAAGTTATTTTCTTTAGATTTTTCTTCAATCACTATGAAGGAGTGGATTTATTTAAGGTTGAAAATTTGTTTTATTGATTTCAATAATTTGTTCTTTTATTATTATAGCTCCAAGTCATATCTAAATGATTTGTCCTAATTTTGTACTCCCTATGTACCAAATTAATTGCTCAGTTTTAACTTTTTAAAGTCAAATTGACCATTTTTAAAACTAATCTTTTTACTATTTTTTCTAAAATATAGTTGAAGAGATTATAATCAAAAGAAAGTATATACAAGTTATTACTAATCTCAATTTTTATAATTTTAGAAATATATTTATATATGCTTAATTATTAATTCTAAAAATAGTCAATTTGACTAAAAAAAGTCGCAACTGGACAATTAATTTGGGACAGAGGAAGTAAAAACTATTTCGTATGTGTTCTGTGGGATCTTATCCTAAAATTACTTATATTTGTAATATAATCATATTTTGAATTTAATAATAATAATAATAATAATAATAATAACAACAAAATAATATTAGATAAGATGATCTTATGATTGTATAATTGTAAAATTAAATTACTTATTTTTATTCCAAATCACCATATTATATGACTGTATGTTGTTTAGTTTTTATTGTATTTTTTTATAAATATATTATTGAAAAGAGTAATTTGTTTTCAATAATTAAATTTTAATTTAACAATTGAATTAAACTTTATATTGGTTAATGTATTATTTTATACCTATATATATATATATATATATATATATATATATATATATTATATTATAATAATATAGTTTAATATTTGATAAGGTGATTTTCGTAAGAAAATAATTTTCTTCTAAAATTATATGTACTACCTACTAATAATAAAATCATACTTATACTTGAAATATAACTACACTCATATTTTAATAATAGTTACAAATTAATTTATGAAAATAATATGGTTAGAATTTTCTTTTTCTTAAACTATATTATCCAAGTATAATATAATTTTAATTAAACTTTAATTATTGTACATATATTTCAATAAAAATAACATACTAATATTATATAAAACGATCTTATTTTGACTGGTTCCTTATTAACTTATATTTCTTTATAAAATTATATTATACTAATTTTATTTCCTTAAAAAACTTATTACAATACCTTTGCAGGTAAAGAAATCGTACCTTACTAGGTTAGGGTTTCGTGTTGACTGAGGAGGAGAGAAATCTGCAAAGAGTACGGTCTTGATTGAGTGGTTGAAGAAAAGAGAAGAACAAGTAAGCAATTGCTCGAGTAACACGTGACAGAACTCTTAGGATTCAAGAGCGTTCTTCCGAGTCTTCAGTTTAGAGAGAATCCAAAAACCCTCTTCTATTGAAATGAAGGGTGTATTTAAAGAGTTTCCTGGAAAAAGGTCACGTGCCTGACACATGTTTGGGTCTTATGCATGGCATGTGATTTCAACAGAAATTCCAGAAATACCATTAGTTACTTAAGTAATGCCTAAATCATCCTGTCCTTCTAGCCACCAATTCAATCTCTCAATCAATTCCCAAAATGAATTGTCTCCACGAGCCTTCTGCCTCGGGACACGTGGAGACTTCTCCCGGTTCATTTAATTCTTTAAATCACACGTGAGCCCTAATTTTGTACTCGGACTCACATTTGCCCCCTGCACGTGAGTCACGCCTTCGGAGTGACGATCGTGCAAAAATATTCTTAGTCTTTGAATCCTGCTTCAAATTATCTGAATAATCCGCGGAGATCGATCTTGCAAGCCTCGTAAAAAAACAAAAAAAATCTTATGAGAAAGAAACCCTAAGAGAACTCTCCCAAAATATCTTGAAAATCATTTATCAAATTTGTTTCCAAATTTTGCTCAATCAAATTAAATCTAAAAACTTGTCAATCGAAGAATTAGTTTCAACAATTAATAATATATATAAACTATTCATAATTCGTAAATGAAGATGCATAATAGAATACTTGACAATATGCATTAATTAGAAAGGCAGACGTAACAGTAAAATATGCCTTAAGAAGAATTTGGTTTTGTGGGTAAAAATTAGTGACATCATATAAATAAAATATTAGGATATATAAGTATATATTCTATTAACAAAAACAGTGCTTAACACATTTTTTTAAAGTACAATATTTATTTATTTATTTTGAAATTGGTTCAAACTTCAAACACCCACAATTAGAATTCTAAAACAAAACAATTTCACAGAGATTGATTCTTGTAGAATAACAAGTTTAGTAGAATACTTTGTGCTTTATCACTATTGTATATATAGAAAGGAAAAGGCTGAGTTTCTTCTTTGTGGCTGATAAAGAAATATAATATTAGTAGTATTGTATTGGAGAGAAGCCTCAAGAAACTAATTTAGGGAGAAAAAATTACGCGATCGCATAGATTTGTTTTCACGTTCAGGTAATAGCGACTGAATTTCTCAGTTCTCTCCATGTGAATATATTGCACAGCTGGAATTAATTTCTTTTTTTGGTTGCATTAGATTCGTTAAAGCCTGATGTCATTGTTTGTGCTCTTAATTTCACTAGCATAACTGAAATTTTCTGAATAGCATGATGATGAAGGAAAGTATAATATTAAAAAAATAATGAAGCCTAAAAGTAGGAAACATACTATGATTACACCTTTCTGATTCACAACCTTTCATGATTAATGTGTTGTACTGATTTTTATTTTTTTAATGCAAGTTCTATACTGCAGGGATTTTTTTATTTATCTATTATTATTATTATTATTATTATTTATTTATTTTTTAATTCGTGATGGGTAATATACTGTGCATATCTTAAGGATACTACACTGACGCAACAAGATACATGAAAAAGGTTGGCATCTAGTAAACACCCCAGCACTATGACAATTATAATTCATAAGAAAGAAAGAAACATTTTCCTTCTAAGACTCAATAAACATGATGTGACAATTTATGCATTATAATTCGTTCTTTCTAATTTTATTTTATTTTTTTATTTTTTATTTTTATTTGTAAATTTGTCACCTTTTTTTTCTCCGCCACAAGCTGTCGGTTCACTGACTTCTTTTTTTTTTTTTTTTTAATTTTAGATATAAATAAGGAATCAGGAATGTGGTGTGCGTTTTTTTTCCAATATAAAAGAAAGACTTACTTTTAAGAAACTTCGAGCGGCACTTTGTTCCGATCAATCAAACATCGAACCAAGAAAGGAATCAAGTTACCATACTTGGACCATTCTGGGCGGGCGAACCCTAATAGGGACCGAATCCCAGGGTGGCTAAACCTTAGGAGGCCGAATCTCAACGTGATCGAATTCCGAGGTGACCGAACCCTAGAGGGTTTTTCGTCGTTTGATAATTTTGTTCCTTCTTCTTTTCAGGTGTCCTTAATCTCTCCTTATCCGGGCTAAATCTTCTTATTTGAGTTTAGACTTTTTTCGCGCCGGACAATGTCAAAAGGAAATTGTTTCCAAGGCGACCTCGTTTGTTCGGTATTCATAATTTCTCATTTACCATGATAAGTACTATATTTCGAATGCTTTCTACTTTATTTTCCTGTTTCATAGAATTCTCATATTAAATCGCCCTCGTTGTAGGTTAATTCTGACAAACGTTCTGCGGACCCAAAAACTACTAAGGACATCCCCTTCATTAGCGAGTGGAGAAAAGTTCCCTTCTTTGGGCCTTTTGATGACTTCTGGGAATGAACGAAGAATTTTGATCATGAAACTTTTCATCCACCTGACAAAGGGGGTGTATTTCTATATGTTGCAGCTGGAGAAAGTGCAGATAGCTTTCTCTGCTCTGCTCACATTCTCCGCATGTGCATCGAAAAATAGGAGTAACCTTTCAGTCCCATTCGCTTCCTGTCTGACTCATCTAGTTGCCTTCAGGGATGGAAACCTTGGACCGACGAGATCCTCGGGAATTCCGATTATGTGAAGTTGCTGGACAAAGCTGAGATTCTGCGTTGTGTTCAATTATGTAGAGATCTTCGTATCCAACAGGACTATGACACCCTTCCTTTATTGATTTCACGTTGGTTCTCTTCTACATGTACATTTGTCACCGCTTGGGGGGAGTTCACCCCTACTCTAGAGGATGTCTATGCCATTTACCAGTAATTCTTTCTTCTGTTTTGTAAATTCATCCTCATTTTTCTTGGGTTATGTATTTATTTTGAACTATATCTTGTAGCCTTCCTGCTACTGATTCAGCTTCTTGTGATTCATCTAGCATGTCACCTAGGGATACCAAATGTGTAACGTATTTGATAGAAGCCTTCAAACAGGCTTCCAATTACACCATGAGGTTCCAAGGCAATATAATCCTTTTAGACTTTCAGACCCCCAACCATCTGGAGACTTCCTGGCTATCTTGGGTCCGTTATTTCTTTCGGGATTACAAGTCTGGCCAGTAGAATAGTTCTGTTTATAGAGAGTTCGTTCTTGCTCTTCATAAGGAACCTTGTCATTTTCCTTTAACTTCTTATATGGCTATGTGGTTGTCCCACTTTATTTTCCCTGGGTTACCTATGGACGGCCCCTCGACCCGTATGTTTAGCTTAGCAGCTTTGTTGTCTCGGGGTCTGGAGGTTCTTCTTGCTGCTCTCTTTTTGGGGACCTTGTATTGTCGCTTGGATGAAACTGTCCTTGCCATGAGAGAATCTGTCGGAAGATACCCCTTTTCAGTTTCACTCATTTATTATATTTATTATATATATATATATATATTTTGCTTATCAATATTTCTTTCATTTATTCAGGTATGACGTGAATTGCTTCGTTCCATGTTCCTTTCTTCAGATCTTCCTCCTCGAGCACTTTTGGGGCCATTCTACATCTGTGCACTTGTCCCAGAAACAAAGGAAATATCCACCCCCTTTTTCATCGCCCAATATTGTTCCCTGCAACGCTCGCTGGATTGATAATAGGATTACTTCTGATTTGTGGCTTTATATTGATAAATTTTTTTGTTTCACTGCCCGTCCGTACACCATTATTCAGAGGGAGGTTTTATGCCTTGTTTATATAAGAGGGACTTTCGTTATTTTTCAAATGTCAGGGAATTGACTGGTTCTTCACTTTCTTGGTTTATATTCCTCCGAGTTGCGGAACTTCCCTATCTTGTTGGGGATGATGTTTTTGGCACCGTACTTTACTCTCCTCATAGAGTCATAAGGCAGTTTGGATTTGACCAGAATTGACCTTTCGGCCGCTCTTGCCAGAGGGATTACGAGAGTGATCTCCTCAATTTTGTCCCCACATCATCCTCATTTGAATGGGAATTTCCAAAACCATCTACTGCTCCTTATGACCCTCTTCATTTCGTTATACCAGATGATTCTTGGCAAGGGCGGTTTACTACTTTTGAACGCAGCTACTGGCTCATCAACCTTAAAAAATGGCAGGATGATACTATGATTTGTTCTCCACTAATTTCTCCTCCTGAATGTCTTCAATGGGCCAGAATGTTATGTTCTCCTAGAACTAATACTCGTTTGGAGCGTTGGCCAACTAGTACTCGGCTTCTTAAGCGTAAGGCTTTAATGTCTGAGTCTCTTCCTCCTCAGTAGCAGACTCAATCGTTCCTCCCACACAGGTCCCTACTACTTCCTTGAATCTTCCATCACGGGTTTCATCTCGGATATCTCCTCCAGTTTCTCCCCAGGGATCCTTTGCTGCCGAGGAAATCAAAGTTACTCCCTCTAAAATGAGAGCATCTGCTATTACTAACTCTGAGGTAATGCCCCATACAGATTCTATCGTGGTTCTTGCTAGTCATTCTGTCATTAGACGAATGCTAAATGGGAAAACACTTATCTTAAAGCCTTTGGCAAAGCACCCCTTTGATAAAGCTAGCTCTAGTATGTCGGCAGCTGAGGATCCAGTCAAGAAACAATGCAAACTTTTGGTTAAATTTATAGCATTTTCATTTGTCTTTCATCCATTCATACAGTTGTTTTCGTGTTTCCCTTTGTCATTATTTTCTTATTTTTCAGATTGTCGAGGCTGATGAAGAAAATGATGATGTTCCTATTGGGTTTCCTGCGGGTGTTGTAAGTGAGACGGTCTCGGCTTCCACTACTTGTCGCCCTCCACAACCTTTCACTGTTGCCATCGAGTCTTCTTCACCACATGATGATCATGTTAGTCTTGATGTTGATGATTCTTTATCTGATGTGAGTTCGGGTCATGTTGTGGGTTTTACAACTCTCTCTTCACATCCTCTTATAACACCTCCTCATGAGAGTCTAGAAGGTACCAGTGAGGCTCCTATTTTCTCGAGGAGGAATCCGCCTGAGCTTATTGCTGACATTTCGCTTTCTATGACATCTCACGACTCTTTATCCATCAGTGTGAGTATTTTCTTTAGTTGACCTATACATATTTTCTTTCTTCCTCTATAATATATTGTGTTTTATCATTTATCTTCTCTTTTTTAGGGTAAAAAGAAAGATTTGCCTTTATCTGTCGAGTCGCTTGCTTTATTTGATGCTCTTAATCTAGATGTCGTCACCTTGCCGTCTAGTGATGACCTTGGTTATCCTCCTACTGGGGCTTCAAGGATTTATCAGTAAAATAACGGCCACCTGTTTCTTCATCCTTTGTTAAGGAGTCATCAGCAGCACATCAGCCACCTGTTTCTTCATCCTTTGTCTTGAGTGATTTTATGGTGGCTTCTGAAGTTTCTCCTACTAGAGTTTCCTTCAATCCAAGTGGAGATTTTATTTCTTGGAGGGGTTTTCAAATATCTTCTTCAAGTCAAGAAATTATCGATCGTCTCTTAACTTGGTTTCCACAAACACTTGACCGTCTGACTATCCGCATGGCCCCCGTCCAAACTTTCTTTTTGGATCGACTTTCTAGCCTTATTCTTGAATTGCACAGTCTTTCTTTCTATTCTTTGCGAGCCGAAGACTTAGATATATTTAGTAGTGAGCTTAATGACTTCTCTACTGTTGGCTTTGATATGTCTCCCTTTCGGGCTCAGTTGGATCTTCTTAGTTCCACTTTTCAGATCGTTGCACTACGGTCAGAGGTTACTATGTATCAATATGAAAATAACTCATTTTCAGAACAACTTTCAGATCTTGAGAAAACTGCAAACAAACTGGAGACCTAACTTGAAGGTTTAAAGTTAAATATCCAAACTTTTCAGAAGCTGAAAGCTGCCAATGTGAAGGCTCGTGACGCTGCCATTGCTAAATTGGAGGCCTTAGCTTTGCCCCCACTTCAGTTTGATATGTCATGGCCCTTAGATCATGACTTTTTTGTAGTTTTTTTATTCCTGTATAAAAAAACTCATTTACATATTTTCCATTTATCAGAATAGAGTTTCTTTAGCCTTATTAATTGCCTTTAATTTGAATTTCTTTTTTTTAAGACTCAATGCTTAACATTGAATCTCAAGTTATTCAAATTAATATTCTAACACAACAATTTGAATAATAAAAAGGCAAACATGAATTTTGTAAAAAAAAACACGTTTTTTTTTCTTCTGCAAACTAACACTTGAATTCATACTTTTTTTTAAAATCAGAAAAATATTCAAGTATAAGTGAAAGTTTGACATTTTATTGATAATCATGTTGCTTTTAACGAAAAGCATTACGTTCGCCACTTTCAGAGATCTCTCGCACCCTATACGGGCCTTCTCATTTGGGGAAAAATTTTGGTGGTTGGTGTTCCCCTCATTACTTGATTCGCTGTCTTGAGCACCAAGTCCCCCACCAGAATTTGTTGAGGTGCCACTGCAGTATTGTATTGTTGTCGCAGTTTTCATGGTACCGTTCTAATTTTTCTTTAGCTTTTTCTCGGAAGTCGGCTAAGGCTTCTTGGGCAGCTGGTCGGTTCTCTTCCTCGACTAAGCTTTGGAGTCTAATCCTTGCCGAAGGGATTTCTATTTCAGCAGGCAAGACAACCTCTTTGTAAGACCCCAACTTATTATAAATAAAATTAAATTTCCTCTAATTATTATTGTGAATAATAAAGTGTTAATTTGATATAATATTTTGGTTATGGGTGAAATGTGCAAATTTTGTAAAATAAGCAAGTGGTTATAAAATATTCATTTTGTTGGGGAATATTCGTTTGGCCGTGGAATATTCTTGTTGTCGGGGAATATTCGTACGACGGCGCAGCCATTTGTGGGCCCCATAACAGAATAACTGTCAGATGAAGAAAACGACAAGTTTGAGTTTTTATAAATAACGACGTAATGGTTACCGTTAACACTGTTGGAATACCTGGTGGTTAAAATATAGTAATACGCGTGGTTGCACAGTAGCACACGATTTTGCACATTATTTTTTGAATTATTGATTCTTACGTAAAAAGGCACCACTCAATAATTGTTACAGTAATTATTGTTTAATATTTTATTTTATTGATTCAATAATTGTTGCGTTGATATTTTATATTATTATTGTTTCAATAATTATTATTTCACAATATCTCCATTATCAGATCAATAATTTATATTATTTGAATAATATTATTAGAGAGCATTATTGGCAATGTCTAAGGAAGTTCTGTCTAGGAAAGGGGTTTGGTCACCTAATTGCGCGCTAGTAAGGAGAAATCCTTATCGGAAAGCCCCCTCTTTCCTGAGAACGACCTGGTTGTCATAATTATGATTCTGTAATATTATTTATGAATAATTAATTATTGATTTATATGATAAGGAAATATTTATTTTATGTGGATATAAAGGATGGATTTATTTATGTTGTTATAATGAAGGAATTAATGTTGAGGTGTTTTATCAGTATTTTGTCGGATTGGAGGTATTAAAACATCAAATCGGTGTTCTTAAAGCTCTATTGCGTGAGTTATAATTTTAATCCGACCGTTAGATCGTTGTGATTTTTGGATATATTATACATATATAAGTTGAGTATATATCCAAAAATTTTGAAACCGTTAAAAATGAATGAATGATTTGTTATGGAATTTTAGAGATGTTGAAAATAATCCGTTTGTGGATTTCAGATATTTTCTGTTTGGAATTTGGAAAAAACTTCTTCTGTAAAGTTGTAGAGAATTCAATTTCGTGTGGAATGGACATAAAATTCGTATTTTTCTGTTAAATAGGCTATTTTCTATGAATTATTAAAATTTCAGAAAATAAAATAATTTTTATTAATTATGGGTGGGACCCACTTTTGGTTGGTGTTGAATGCACATGGGGCTGCTGAAATTTTAAGAATTGAGGTGCTGGTTGGTGAGTGGCTTAGGAAGTTAGAAAAGAAAAAAAATAATATTCTATTATTTTAGTCTCATTTGGCGTTCTAGTATTTTCCTATAAATAGGCGCTTAGGTTAGAATTGAAAATCACACCAGAAATAAGTTTTCTTTCTCTCTAGATTATCGAGCGTATTTTTGTGAGTATTTTGATACTTTGAGAGTTGCTATTCAGTGCAAGTTTCTGTCAGCACTATATCCGAAATTCAGTCAGAAGTACGGTTATTTTGAGGTAAGGGATGTTATTTTTTTCGTAAATGATATTATTTCTTTCAATATCATTATGCCGAAATATTGGTCTGAACTTTTATCAAATTTAGAACTTTTTGTGTCGGGGTTAATATTCACGTATACGACACTATTCACCAAAAAATGAAATTTTTCCTTTTAGTCCAAGATGTCTATTATGGTCACTATCTTTGATTGTATCAATGTTTTGATCTTTATTTTTGAACTCTGCTTCAAATTTTGTTATTATGAAGTATTATTGAACTTGGATAAACTGTAATACGAATCCCTAATCTTGATCTTTTGTCTCGCTGGATTCGTTTTCTTTAAGATATTTTTCATCATCCTCAGTCCTAAATGATGATATTACTGAATATCTTTGGTCTGTAGTGCAAAGATGAATGATTACCTAATGAATATCTTTGGCCCGTAGTGCAAAGATGAACAAGTGTTGAGATGAACATGACCAACTGGTGATACAAATGAATATCTTTGGCCTGTAGTGCAAAGATAAATATTTGATTCAAGATGTATATTGATTGATGTTACAGGGATAAAATATCGATGATGGACTTTTAAATCTTAGAAGATGGTAGAATTCTCTCTCTACTTGACTCTTCTAATGGATTGCTATTTTCCCTAGCAGTTGTTGATCTAAAACTTGTTGTCTATTATATTTTATCAGATTTTTCCCTGTTGAAGACTAATGATAATTTGTTATATATTATCTTAGTCATAATAGTCTTTACTGGGCTAGTTGAGCTCACCCTTTTCCTTTTCGTTCCATTTTCTTCTCAGGATGTGAGAACATAGTAGGATCTAGTCGGGGTATAGAGTGATGGTTCTAGAAAGATGTTTTAGCAGTCACTATTTTTGTAAAATAGTGTTTGAATAATTGTAATGAGGACTAATTTTGAGTTTGTATACTATCTATTATACAGTATTTGTATTCAAACTAACAGTATATGTGTTATCAAATTTTGCACGACAATTGTATTACTGAGGTTATATTTGTTTCTGTACCATGTATTTGGCGACTCACAATGGGTGATGTATACTTATTTTGGGGGCATCACACTCTTAACCATATACTAACACGTATGGGGTTTCACCTGTAGGCTTTCTTTCGAAGTTAGATAGGCCCATAGTGCTATTGGTAAATGTTATGCCCATGTTTTCGGGTGATCATCAAGGGTTTTCGAGAGAATCTTGATCAAAGTTATGTTTGTGGCCTCTGCTTGTCCGTTGCCTTTCGGGTAGTAAGGAGATGATTTGTAATGCTTTACCCTGTATCTATCTATCAGGCTCTTGACGTCCCTATTGATGAAGGGAGTTCCATTGTCTGATAAAATGATATTAGGGATCCCAAAACGACAAATAATATGCTACTTGATGAAATTTGACACTGTTGGTCCTGTAGCCCTCTTTAAGGGTATTGCTTCTACCCACTTAGTGTACATCTCAGTGGCGGTCATGATCCAGATGTTGTCCTTTGAATTGGGATGAATAGGGCCTATAAGATCCATTCCCCATGTATGGAAGGGCCATGGTGTTGCTAAGGTCCACAAATCCACAACATGATCATGAATCAAGTTTCCATGAATTTGGCAAACGTGACACTTCTTGGCAAATGTGACAAACAATCCCCTTCCATTCTAGGCCAGTAGTAACCATGATCAATCAACTGTTTATACAACTTGCCTCCTCCTTGGTGTTCATCTTTACGCATTTGGTAAACCAAATCCTTGGCCACTCCTAATTCCAAACACCATAAGGGCTTGCCATTAAACCCTCTTCTAAACAACTCTCAGTTTTGTAAGAAGAATCGTTATGCTTTCTTCTTTATCGTGACTGCATCCTTCTTTTCAGCAGAAAGACTGTCGCTTTGTAAAAACTCCATATATGGGCTTTGTGATGCCCCCAAAATAGGTATACATCACCCATATTGAGTCTCCAGATACATGGTACATAAATTCAAATACAACTTAATTACACAACAACCGTGTAAAATACGACAAAACATAGCTGAGAGTTTAAACAAGAATATTGTCATCTAGAGAATATCCACACTCAAGGGAGTCCTCATTATAATTATTATCACACTATTTCATAGAATAGTGAGGACTACTAAAACAACCATCTGGACCGTCAATCCATTCCCTGAGTCGTCCCAGCTATATTCTCATTTCCTGAAGAGAACAGTGAAAGAAAGGGTGAGCTCAACTAGCCTAGTAAGAAATATTATGACTAAGATAATGCACAATAATTTATCGTTAGCCTTCAACAGTGTTAAACTGATAAAATATAACCAACATCAAGTTTAACTACAGCGTAACAAGCAATCTATTAGAAGAGTCAAGTAGAGAATAAAATCTACTATCTTCTATGATTTAAAAGGTTTTTCATCACTTTTATCACTGAGACTCAGCTTAATAAATAAACCACATCATCCCTGCAATACGATCAAGGATATTCATTAGTATCACGACCACAACTGTCCAACAATACACTACGGTCAATGAGGACTTTTACCACATCATTTGTCACATTACGGTCATGATTATACCAAATAATCTCTGGTCATAATCATACCAAGTCCATCTATGCACTACAGACCACAAATGACTTTCAACATATTATAAACATGAGGATGATGACAATGATATAAGAATTCAATAAAATAAGTTCAAGGATAAATTTTAAAGATTTATAATTTAATTTATCCAGAAATCAATAACGTCCAAATTGTCAACATGATACTATTTTGTGGAGTAAAATTCAAGAATGCTCAGAAGAATATTTCATGAAAAGATACTAGGATGAAGCGCAAATATCCAGGATATTCTACTAATTTCATTGAGTATAAAAGCCAAAACTTTAACCAACTGAGTATAATAGAATATATGAAACTGCAAATGGATTTTTACCCGCCATGCAGTAATCCACATAGACAGATCATTTCCATAATTTAATAAGGAATGAATACGAAGGATCATTTACCATGAATGTGGTAGTCCACATAGACAAGTTTTACCAACAGAATAATGAAGAATAGAATAACAGAAGAATTCACCAGGCATGCGATAGACCGCACAGACAGGTTATTCCAACAGAATAATAAAGAATGGAACCAGGTCATGCGTAATCCGCATAGACAGGATATTCTAACAGAATAATAAAGAAGGAAACTAGGTTGCGTAATCCGCACAGACATGATATTCCAACAGAATAATAAAGAATGGAATAACAATAGAATTCACCAGGCATGCGACAGACCGAACAGACAGGTTATTCCAACAGAATAATAAAGAATGGAATAACAGAAGAATTTCACCATGTATGCGGTACTTCGCATAGATAGGTTATTCCAACATAATAATAAAGAATAGAATAACAACCCTTACTAGTATTGAAAGAAAATAAATCTCTTCATAAATATGAAGGAATAATACCCCTTACCTTAAAAGAAAACTGGATACTGGAATAGTGAGGTAGCAGACTTCTCTTTTTCTTTCTCTCTATAATTTCTCTCTATAATAATTGCTCTATAGCTTTAGTGAATTGGTGAGAAATGAAGGAAGAATGAGCTTCTATTTATAGGAAAATATAGTTTCGATAATTACACGTTTGGGGATCGAAATATTACAGTATAATACATTCCTCTTTTTTTCTTCAGTTTTAATTTAGTCCTGCAAGTAATATCAAACTTGCACCGCCTCCCCTAATAGTAAATAATGTGAATCAATAGTTCAATCATGTGAATCAATAGTTCTATACATGTGAAAATACGAATTACATTATAGTACCTCCATCTATACCTCCATTTTTAACTTAGTCATGCAAGTATTATCAATCTTGCACCACCTCCCCTAATAGTAAATGAATGTGAATTAATAGTACACACATGTGAACAAATAGTTATAATCATGTGAATTAATAGTAATTAATTGCTCATTTATCCGATTATTACCCGATTGGTCAATATAACCTCCAGACATCCATTATTATCGAAATAGATGTCGATTTCCATTAATACTAATAATTCCAACACAATGGAAATATCAATTTCATCTTTAATCAACACGAACTTATTCATCATTAATATTATAACTCACAATATTTAACACCAGGTCGTTCCAGGAAAGAGGGGGCTTTTTCGATAAGGATTTCTCCTTATTGGCGTGCAATTAGGTGACCAAACCTCTCCTTGACAGAACTTCTAGACATTGTCAATATTGCAAATGATAATATGAATAACTTTGCCGTCTCAATTATTGATTTAATAATATAACATATTATACAGATGATACTGTGATAATAATTGAATTAATAAAATGAGATATATGATGCAGTAATTACTGTAGCAATAATTAAGTATAACTGAGTGACTTTTTACGTAAGCATCAATAATCAATACCGTGTGCTACTATGCAACCACGCGTATTACTGTACTTTTACTACCGAGTAGTTCAACAGTTTTAACGGTAACACTTTCGCCATTATTTTTATAAAATGATAATTCTGTTTTTTTTAACTACGACAATACTTCTGTTGTGAGGTCCACCAATGATTGTGCCGTCGTACGGATATTCCCTGACAAAAAGAATATTCCCCAACCAATCGAATATTATATAACAACTTGCATATTTTGCAAAATTTATAAATACTACCCACAACTATAACACTATCTCAAATCCACACTATAATATTCAAAAACAATATTTTGAGAAAATTAAATCTTTATTCATAAAATTTGGGGTCTTACAATCTCCCCTCCTTATGAAATTTTTCCCTCAAAATTTACGTACAGTACCTGGTATGCCGAATAGGTGAGGATACCTTGACTTCACTTCAAATTCTAACTCTTGAGGTATATCCTTTGAGTGTAGAATAGAATCCTTCTTATCCAAGATTTTAACACGTATCTCCTCATACGGTAAATCTTCTTCTATCTCGTCTAATTCCAATACAATAATGTGGTTCGGGTCGTCTACATATTTACGTAACATCGATACGTGAAAAAAAAACGTTATGAACACGTGACATACTTGGCGGTAAAACGAGTCTATAGGCCACATTTCTTACTCGATCAAGTATTTTAAATGGGCCAATTAAATCGAGGGTTGAGATAATGCCTTCTTGAACCTTCTTCTTCACATTCATCAGATTTGGATGTGTAGCTTCAGCTGCTTTAACTTTATCGATTAAAGTCGATTCTACTCGTATAGTTGTTATCTTCACGTGGGTCCCTAGAGTTTTTAACTCTATCTTCATCATTTATAAGTTATACGAATGGGTTTTTGTGTTAATAACATCGCACTCATAAACGCATACAATCTTTTATTCTATGCGTCAGCTACCATGTTTGCTCTTTCACGATGATATTGAATGGTATAGTCGTAATCTTCAACAGCTCGAGCCAATGACTTTTGCGCATAATACGTTCGTTCTAGGTGAAGAAATATTTTAGGGTTTTAAAAATGGGTTTTGTACTGGGGTCAATACAAAATTTGATTTCACGCTCTAGGGCTAGGCTAAGATGTTCTTCAGGTATACGTCAGGAAATTTATTAACAATAGAAATTTCATTCAAAACTGTGACTCTCATCCAAGACTTAGATAGTACAACACATTGATACCTATCAACTTGCCACCGTTATTCACAACGTCCCCTACAAAAAGTTCGGCTTCAGTGCATTCCATACAAGGAAGTCAACAACGAAAGGATCGGGGCTCTTTATTTGTGGCTTGATATGACAATGATTGACTTTAGTGGTTTGGTTGCTTGAATTCGCATAACAGGTTGGTTAGGATTATGAAAGCTAACAACCTTACAAAAGCATGATGAGTAGTTAACCAATCGATTCCTAAAATCACATCAAATGCAAGTATTTTCAAAGACATAAGATCGACAGGTAACTTTAGGGTATCAATTTGAATCAAATAAGATTTATAAACAGTAGAGGTAACGAAGGTTTCTCCTAACCGAGTTTCAACCAATAAGTCAAAGTCTAATCTCTCCGGAGTCAAATTTAAACGTTGAGCGTAAGCAAGAGATATAAAGAATTGGTAGAATAGGTATCTAATAAGGTATAAACTTCATAAAAATTTATAATTAAGTAACCCGTGATAACTTCGTATGGGTTACTCGCTTTTTGAGAAGTCACAAAAAACGCTCTTCCTGAAACCACCGACTTTGTTTTGTCCGTATCTGCCTTTGGTGCCACCTTCTAAACTGGAATTAACTTCGCTATGGAGTACATTCAACCCTCAATTACTTCGTCGTATTCCTGATCCATGATTTGAATTATTACTCTCCGATTTATATTGAATTGGGGTTGACCGCTCTGCACAGGGTAATTCTGAACTCGATGTTGGATTCTCCCAATTATTGTCCAAAAAGAGAAATCCATTTTATCTATCTTGGCCTTATTAGATCGGACGTCTTTTTCTACAATATCAGCACGTCGTGCTGCTTTTTCCAATGCATCTTCCATTCTCATTCGTTCAGTTGTTTCTTCTTTCATCAGAATTTTGATCATAGTATTCTTAGATTCCAGCTCTAATATCTTATACTCTACCAAAGAGTGCTTCTGTTCAAGCATCGCACATCGGGTAACACAATTTTGAATTGTTACATCCCTTTGCTCCACAACCGTCTGTCGTTCTTCAACCTATTCTTCTAACTCATGAATACGATTTTAAAATTCTACATTTTGATCATAAAGTTCTTCTAATAAATTCTCCTCAGGTTCCTCTTCTTCCTCACCCTCAGCCGCTACCTCTGCGACTAGCTCGGGTGCAACTATTAATTCTTCACTCATCACATGAATATCTCTAATTCCTTCTTCGCCTGACTTCATATTATCTTGGTTGGTGATTAGAGGCGTCTCCACGGTCTCATTCACTCCATTGTTAACATTTTCAGCTGCCATTTTCAAACACTACCATAAAACAAGGGTTAATTGACATGCAACATATTAACCCTATTGTAAGACCCCAACTTTTATAAATAAAGATTAAATTTTCTCGAAATTTATTTTTGAATATTATGGTGTGGATATGATATAATGTTATAGTTGTGGGTATTATTTATAAATTTTGCAAAGTAAGCAAGTGGTTATATAATATCGATTGGTCGGGGAATATTCGATTTAACAGGGAATATTCGTACAACGGACACAATCATTGGTGGACCCCAAAACGGAAGTATTGTCGTAGTAAGAAAACGACAGAATTATCTTTTTATAAAATAACGGCGAAAGTGTTACCGTTAAAACTGTTGAACTACCCGGTAGTAAAAGTACAATATTATACGCGTGGTTGCATAGTAGCACACGGTATTGGTTATTGATGCTTACGTGAGAAGTCACTCAGTTATACTTAATTATTGCTACAGTAATTGCTGCATCATATTTCTCATATTATTAATTCAATTATTGTCACAGTATCATCTGCATAATATTTTATATTATTGAATCAATAATTGAGACGACAAAGTTATCATATTATTATTTACAATATTGACAATGTCTAGAAGTTCTGTCAATGAGAGGTTTGGTCACCTAATTGCGCGCCAATAAGGAGAAATCCTTATCAGAAAGCCCCCTCTTTCCTGGGAACGATCTGGTTATTAAATATTGTGAGTTATAATATTAATGATGAATAAGTTTGTGACGCCCCCAAAATAGGTATACATCACCCATCTTGAGTCGCCAAATACATGGTACAAAATTTAAATACAAACTTCTTTGATATGCAGCTGAGAGTTTCAACACGGATAATATCTCGTAGAAAGTATACAAACTCAAATAAAGTCTTTATTACATATATTATCACACTATTTTACATAATAGTGAGAACTACTATAGCCATCTATCTGGACCATCACTCTATTCCTCGACTTGTCCCAGCTATATTCTCATTTCCTAAAGAGGACAGTGAAAGAAAGAGTGAGCTCAACTAGCCCAGTAAGAAATATTATGACTAAGATAATGCATAATAAATTATCATTAGCCTTCAACAATGTTAAACTGATAAAATACAATAGACATCAAGTTTAACTGCAGCGGAACAAGCAATCCATTAAAAAAGTCAAGTAGAGAATAAAATCTACTATCTTCTATGATTTAAAAGGTTTTTTATTACTTTTATCGCTGAGACTCAGCTTAATAAATAATCCACATCATCGAATCACCCCTACACTACGACCAAGGATATTCTTTAGTTTCACGACCACGAATTATCCATGCACTACGGGCCAAGGATATATGTGTATTCATTAATGGTCATGATCATGCCAACAACTGTCCATCAATGCACTACGGCCAATGAGGACTTTTACCACATTATTTGTAATATTACGGTCATGATTATACCGAATAATCCCTAGTCATAATCATACCAAGTCCATCTATGCACTACAGGCCACAGATGACTTTCAACAAAATATAACCATGAGGATGATGACAATGATATAATAATTCAATAAAACAAGTTCAAGAATTATTTTATACAAGGAATCAATAGCGTCCAAATTGTCAACATGATACTTCTTTGTGGATTAAAATTCAAGAATGCTCAGAAGAATATTTCCATGAAAAGATACTGGATGAAGCACAAATATCAAGGATATTCCACTAATTTTATGGAGTATAGAAGTCAATACTTTAACCAAATGAGTTTAATAACGAATTGAATAACAAAAGAAATCACCAGGCATGCGATAGAGCGCACAGACAGGTTATTCCAACAGATTAATAAATAACAGAACCAGATCAAGCGTAAACGCACAGACAGGATGTTCCAACAGAATAATAAAGAATAGAACCAGGTCATGCGTAACCGCACAGACAGGATGTTCCAACAGAATAATAAAGAACGAAACCAGTTCATGCTGTAAATGCACAGACAAGATGTTCCAATAGAATAATAAAGAATGGAATAACAGAAAAATATTCACCATGTATGCAGTACTTCGCATAGACAGGTTATTCCAACATAATAATAAAGAATGGAATAACAGAAGAATTTCACCATGTATGCGGTACTTGGCATAGACATGTTATTCCAACATAATGATAAAGAATGGAATAAAAGAAGTTCTCTTCATGAAGACGAAAGAAATAATACCCTTACCTTAGAAAGAACTGAATACTAGAATAGTGAGGTAGCAGACTTCTCTTCTTCTTTCTCTCTATACTTTCTCTCTATAATAAATGCTCTATAGCTTGAGTGAATTGGTGAAAAATAATGAAGAAATGAGCTTCTATTTATATAAAAATATAGTTTCGATAATTGCACATTTTGGGACTCAGAATATTACAGTATAATACCTTCCTGTTTTCCTTTATTTTTAATTTTATCCTGCAAGTATTATCAAACTTGCACTAACTCCCCTAATAGTAAATAATGTGAATCAATAGTTCAATCATGTGAATCAATAGTATAATCATGTTAAAAATACGAATTACAGTATAGTACCTTCATCTATACCTCTATATTTAACTTAGTCGTGCAAGTATTATCAATCTTGCACCAACTCCCCTAATAGTACATGAATGTGATTCAATAGTATACACATGTGAATAAATAGTTATATAAGCATGTGAATTAGTAGCAATTAATTGCTCATTTATCCGATAAATTACCCGATTTATCAATATAACCCCCAGACATCAATTATCATCGGAATAGATGTCGATTTCCACTAACACTAATGATCCGATGATAATTTTTGGGTATTAAAGATGTATTTGATAGTTTCCTTGTGTTGGAATTATTAGTATTAGTGGAGATCGACATTTATTCCGATGATAATTGATGTCTAGGGGTTATATTGATAAATCGACTAATTTATCGGATAAATTAGTAGCAATCGGATCATTAGTGTTAGTGGAATTTTTCTGTTATTCCATTCTTTATTATTCTATTGGAACATCCTGTCTGTGCATTTATGCATGACCTGGTTTCGTTCTTTATTATTCTGTTGGAACATCCTGTCTGTGCGGTTTACGCATGACCTGGTTCCGTTCTTTATTATTCTGTTGGAACATCCTGTCTGTGCGTTTACGCATGACCTGGTTCCGTTATTTATTATTCTATTGGAATAACCTGTCTGTACGCTCTATCGCATGTCTGGTGATTTCTTTTGTTATTCCATTCGTTATTATACTCAGTTGGTTAAAGTTTTGACTTCTATACTCCATGAAATTAGTGGAATATGCTTGATATTTGCGCTTCATCTAGTATCTTTTCATGGAAATATTCTTCTGAGCATTCTTGAATTTTACTCCACAAAGAAGTATCATGTTGACAATTTGGACGTTATTGATTCCTGTATAAAATAATTCTTGAACTTGTTTTATTGAATTCTTATATCATTGTCATCATCCTCATGTTATATTTTGTTGAAAGTCATCTGTGGCCTGTAGTGCATAGATGGACTTGGTATGATTATGACCAGGGATTATTCGGTATAATCATGACCGTAATGTTACAAATGATGTGGTAAAAGTCCTCATTATCGCAGTACGAAGCTAAGTTTGCCGAGTTATCCCGGTTTTGCGTCTCACTTGGTTGATAATGAGGAGAGAATGACGCGGATGTTTCTAAGAGGTTTGAAACCCGAGATACGTCAATATCTAATTTCTCATAAACTGCGTTTTTATTCAGATGTTGTAAATAGGGCTGAGCTATTGGAGCGCGATAACGAGTCAATGTAACCAAGAGAAAGCAACCGACAAAATGATAATACCAGTGGTAGCAGTCATCGAAGCGGTGACAACAAACGTGGAGGAAATCAACATGCCAGAAATGGTAACTACTTCGGTGGTAATCATGGCCAAGACAATAAGAGTGGACATTTCAAGAAGAGGAGATTCAACAATGATGGAAAAATTTCAGCACCAGCACCCGTTGCTAAGGAAGGAGAACAACCACCTATAATATGCTTCAAATGCGGAGGGGAGGGACACATTAGTCCAAACTGGGCGATGCCATCCAAAGCGTGTTATAATTGTGGAAGAGAAGGTCACCTAGCCCAATTTTGTCGTTCACCGAAGACAAGTTCAGCTGGGAGGGAGGAACCAAAGGCCGTCCCAGAAAAGTCAAAGCCGGTAGTGCAAGGGAGAGCATTTGTCGTGACCTCCCAGAAACCAACGAAACCGAACGATGTCATCACGGGTAAGCTTATCATAAACTCTAGTGAAGTCTATATCTTATTTGATACCGGTTCTACCCATTCTTTTATTTCTCCTACTTACGCTCAACGTTTAAATTTGACTCCGGAGAAATTAGACTTTGACTTATCGGTTGAAACTCCGTTGGGAGAAACCTTCATTACATCCACTGTTTATAAGTCTTGTTTAATTCAAATTGGTAACCGCACGTTACCTGTCGATCTTATTTCTTTAGAAATACTTGCATTTGACGTGATTCTAGGGATTGATTGGTTAAATACTCATCATGCTAAAATTAATTATTTTTGTAAGGTTGTTAGCTTTCATATTCCTAATCAACCTATTATGAGAATTCAAGCGACCAAATCATTAAAATCAATCACGGTCATCTCAAGCCATAAAGCTATTCATTTATTGAAAAAACGAATGTCAAGATTTCTTAGCTCATGTCACAGATTTAAACAAAAATACGCCAGATTTGAAAGATATTTCTATTGTTAATAAATTCCCTGACGTATTCCTCGAAGAACTTTCTGGCCTACCCCTGGAGCGTGAAATCGAGTTTGGTATCGACCTTGAACCCGGTACAAAACCCATATCCAAAGCCCCATACCGAATGACTCCTATTGAATTTCAGGAGTTAAAAACCCAACTACAGGAATTGTTAGACATTGGTTTCATTCGTCCTAGTACGTCTCCTTGGGGATGCTCCTGTTCTATTCGTGAAGAAGAAAGATGGAAGTATGCGATTTTGTATTGATTACCGGGAGTTGAATCATGTCACCATCAAGAATAGGTACCCATTGCCACGTATTGATGACCTGTTTGACAAGTTGTGTTCTATATAATTAAATAGGAAATTTTGCATATTAATTTTTTTTAGGATGAGGATTTGTACTAGATAATATGTGTATATAATTATATAATAAATAAAAATATATTTATTACATGAATGTTTGCAAATAATTTTATTTTATAATTATTGATTATTATAAAGTATATTCTTATAATAAATAATTTTTACAGTGAAAATATTTTTATTAATTATGTTCTATGAAACATGATTATTATATTATTTAAATAATATATGAAATGATTATAGAATGATTATAATAATTATTTTATTATATGAATTTATTTCGGATTAATTAAGTTATTTATTTTTAACTTAATTATTAATGTTATATATGACAGATAAATCAGATATGGAATTCAAACCCTAATTTTGGATTTATATCAATGAATGAGAATATTAATATAATATTATTTTAATTCGGTTCTATGAATATGTAAAACATATGTGTACAATGATAATGGTTGTCAATTATGATATAGTATTACAAAACTCTAGTATTATTTTAATAAACCCTAATTCGATAGTCAAATAAGACTGTAGATTTCAAGTAATTACGTTATGTTATGAATGTCACGTGTTATGTGGTATATGATTTGTATTATCGGTTTTAACGCTAATTATGGAAAAACCCTAGTTAGTAATTTAAAAACCCTAATTATTTTGAACCCTAATTAATATTTATGGACTCTAATTGATTAGAAACCCTAATTCGAAAGTCAATTACGACTTTAAAGAATTTGTTAAGTCATTTTGTAGTTATAATACTATGTTAATGTGTCTAATGACAGTTATTATACATTTATATTATAATTAAAAAAACCTAATTTCTAAACATAAAACCCCTAATTTCTAAATGTTAGAAACCTTAATTAGAAACCCTAATTTAAAACTCACTTTGAGTTCAAAACTGCTATGTAACTATGTGATTACGATTAAGGTGAAGTGTTATAGAATTTTATATTGATTTGGTAAACCCTAATTAATATTTAGAAATATTAAATTTCTAGAAAATCCTAATATTTATATTAGAAACTCTAATATTTAAAATTAAACCCTAATTGCTAAATTAGCAAAGTTAATAATAATTAGAGATATTAAACCCTAATGTTCCTAAATAAATTAATTAGAAAATTAATTTAATTAAGGAAACCCTAATTTCAATTTTTAGAAACTAAAATTTTTAGTTTTATTTTATTTATTTATTTATTTGTATTTTTTTTGTACAAACCCTAGTTGGAAAATCCTATAATTTGTGTTAAACCTTAGGGTTAAACCCTAAGGGTTTGACAAGTTACAATTTTGCCATTAAATTGGAAAATCAAAAGACCATTTTGCCCCTCTTGTATAATTGAAGCTAGCCATAGATTTTGACAATAGGAGAAGTTGGTGACCAAATCCAACAACTCCATTGACTTCAAATGACAACAACTCAGCCAAATCCAATGCATCCATGAATTATATAAGGGGCAAGAGAGAGAAAGTGTATCATTTAGGCCCATTTGGTCACCCATATTCATCCTTGACCCTCTCTCTCTAAAAGCTTCGAAATGTTGTAGTATACCAGTCCCAAAACATAGCCCAACGTTTATCGTTAACAAATCACAAGATCAGAATCAAGAATTGATGCATAAAGATATAGAACCGGAACCAAAATTTCGAACCTTGATCTTCTGTTAGAAGTTATGTTTAAGTGTTGTAATATGTTCTATGTAGTGTCTATAAGTGATCTGGTTGCTGGATGTTAGATCTATAACATCAAGAAGCTCGGATTTGATGTTTTTCAAATTCTAGAAAAAGTTTAAAATGAAGTCTGACAACGAATATCAGGCCTTATATCTCTGTGATCTTTAGTTAATTTTGTGTTTTGAAAGTTTTGAAGTTGTAGTATGTCATGAGATCTTTGATATGAAACTTGAATAAGGTCCATATCAGTTACAGAATGAAAGTTATTAAGCATCTTCAAAGAGGGTTGACCGGCTGTTTCTGGGCAGCCCAGAATTACCCAGAACGCCTGACCGTGATTTTTCAAGCGCTTGATCTTGCTTCTATTAAGTGTTTTGATCATGTTAATGTGCTATACTTGTAGACTGACATGAATACTACATACTAAGTAGATCACTAT